>OZ035962.1:112531233-113731233 GCA_964034945.1 Chrysopilus asiliformis | reverse complement strand
GGGTACATGAAAAAAAGTGGCTCTTTCTACCCCATCCTAAAATCATTTTGGTGGATAAATTTTTCATAAAAATCTGATTGAAATTTTCATATCATTTTAGGCCAAAAAACTGTAATTTGGTTCGGAATCGGAAATTATTTGAGCCTTATTTAAGCTTTTGTGAATATAAAATTTAATCGAAAGCATTTGCGGGATAAAAAAGATTTCTTTCTACAAGTAATTCATAACCTATCAATACCTATCACAAATTACTAAAAAAAACACGTGCCGGATTTGGAAATTATCTTGTCCGCTTATAATTGTCAGTAGCATTGGATTATTGGCTCTGACCAACATGTAACCATTCCCAATGGGTACATAAGAAAAAAAAACTCCATTCAGTACTTCCTACATTTCTGTGCAGTTTACTTCGATTTTCTGTCGTCTTGTGGGAGGCATACAGTCAGAGGAGTTTCACCACTCGATGGCAATCAATAAGTGAAGCCAATGGTAAAATTAAGTTTAAAAGCTTATCGCTTGCCAGCTCACTGAACTGAAGTCCTCATCGAGTCGTTATAACTTCCCTAAAACTCAAACCTATAACATTTTCCAATTTTAAATTCAGTTTCTTGGTAAAGTAAAAAATGTCAGCCCCGCAGACAAACTTAAAGAGTTCTGCTGAAAAAGCAGAGAAGGTTAGCGTTAGCTAAAAAGTGTGCAAAACCTAAGAAAAGGATAATCCGAACTTGTGGCCCATTTATACTTTTCCAGCAAATGTATGTAGTATGTGTTAGCAGACTTTTCGCTCCGTCAAAATGTGCACGAAAAGGATTTTCAGTTTATTTAAGCTCGTTTGGATGTTTACTTCCGATTCGGCTCGTCTTCTGAGGCACTACTTCTCAACGATCTTCTAAAATTGAAAAGCGTATAAAATTCGTTTTTCCACTAGATATGAGCGTTGCTGATATGATAAAACGGGTTCTCCTGAAAAGTATCCAAAAGAATAAGAATGTCTTCTTCTAAAAAAAGCTCATTTTCCATAAGTAGGTAAACTGATTATCCCTCTTATCGGTTAACACTGAAGACTTTTTGAAGAATTCGTCAACAAATAAAAAAAAATCTATCAAAAATTTATAAAGGTTCTTGCCGCTAATCATATCTTAAAGATACATTGAAATTTAGAAAAACTAATTGAAAGTTTCAAGTTGACAGAGGAAAACTTTTGTGAAATTATGTGCCTTTTCGCGGAATTACTTTAATTTTGCGCATAACATAAGTAGAGAAGCATAAGGTTATCAACATTTTGCTGGCTCACATCCAAATTGAGGCTATGTCGATAGGGCTGGATAATCGCTGTAGATAGTATATTGTGCAGAAATGTGCATAGGAATGCTGTATGCAACAGTTTCTCACCCTTCATAACAAAGGTACTGACATGTGAAAAAGTTGCAACCCTCGACCACTGGCGCGACAAGGTTTCACTTCATTGTGAATTTTTGCTTACATCGAAAGAACTTCTGCATTTCATATGGCTGAAAGTAGGTACTATTTGAATAAATGGGAAAATTGCCAAATGGAAAAATATATGTAATATAATATTCTCAAACAATACAGACATTTTTCGAAAATATAAATTCAGGTGATGTCATCAAATTTTATACCCTAAATGAGAAAAAACTGAGTATTTGTAATAAATTTTCGTTTTTCAGAAACATTTAGTAGATATTTTAATCAAGTGTGGAGCTCTGGATATAATTCGTGGTAGGTATGAAGATTTCTTTTTCCATTTTTTTTTAAATTTTGGATTTTCCAAAAAAATATATACATCGATGTATTTTCTCGTAATTGGTCTTTTTCGACCAAATTTTGTGCTCGCGTAGAGTTATTGCAGAATAAAATATAGGGCAATTTAAGTATATTGATCTCCCCCAATTCTTGGGTAAATGACTTTAAAGTCGCTTGGCCGATCAAGGCACGGTTTAATGTGTCGGGTAAAGGATCTCGCAGACAAGCATCTACCATTAAAAAATTACCCCTTTGTTAGACTAACATACAAAGAGGTAATTTCCAGCTATTTTCTAGATCGCTTTCTAAAGAGATTTTTATATGGTTTTCACTATTAGATAAGTCGTGCCTTAAAAACGTTTCCGTCCCAACTTATAAAAGACAAAAATCTAACTACTCCTTATCCTGTAACCCCTTCTCCATGATCTCCTGAACCGCTGAAGCATTTTTACCAATACCATAAATCAATTTGCTGCGACGTCGAAGACCGACAGAGAAAAGGTGTCCATATCTCTGTGTGGAAAACAAAAATTTCCGTTTCTTCCCTTAAATTAATTCTGTGGTGAAAAGTAATAAGGGCTTAAATCGAATTTCTTGATTTTTTAGGAGAAGCATTTTAATATTTATGAAATTTTAACTGTCGGTGGCAAAATGGTATCAAACCGAATTCAAAAACCTATAACTACAAAATGTTATGAAAAATAAGCGTTTTACAATTGGTTTAATCTGGTTTATTCAAACTTAATATTTTCAGAGAAATTAAGGATTATTTTACTTCAGCCACTCTGTCAAAAAAAATTTATGTCTTAGAAATGGTGTAGTAGCCTATAACGGTCAAAAATGGTCGTAGAAACTAACGGGTTAGTGGAATTAAGAGCATTTTCGAAGGAGAACACGATTCTGTAAAAACATTGAAAACTGCTAAAGTCGATATGCCCTTACAACTTCACAGAATTATTTTAATTGTATTCCCAATTCACCATTATAAAAAAATAAGATTTACTATTTTTTGTCTGCGTGTATCTCATCTCGAAATATGTTCAGAAAATAAATTTACGCAAGCTATAATCATTTTAATATAAACTCATTACGAATTAAAAACGTGTAAACTTTTTTCGCTTTTAGAAAATCACAAAAGCTCTCAACATTTATTAAATTTCAAAATAATCAGATAATTATTCATAAACAAACAATTCCAATTATCAACTAAATATTTCGCTGCGTATGCTAGAAGTTCGTGTAATTTCCATTGCAGATTTTATCATGAATAATACGAGCAATAAAATACCGCATACAATCATAAAAGTATGGTTAACATTCATTCAGAAAACAAATAACCATTATCCTAATTCGAAAGAATCACACAATCTTCCGTTAAGATTTATGATAATTTAATTTTATTAAAACTCAACATAAAAGCCTTTCAAAAGGGCATCATTTCGAAGTTAGAAAATGAAAATTTCAAAGTACAAGACATGACGAGGAGGTTGAATATACATACATATATCAAGTCAACTTGTTCTTGTCTTTGAATCGCTTTACACCCAACCCCCTATAACCAATATTGCTTCATTTGCCTGATATTTCCGTTTACTTTTAACCCTAGATACTTGTATTTATTCATTCCATTGAAAAATGTCCACCCGTAAAAAGTCTTATTTTATGATCAAACGAATGGCATACAGTAACTAGACATACTTTTAGGACTTGTCTGCATAGCCCCATAAACCAAAAGTTACGACCATGTAAATTTCCATCCCATAAAGTTCACGATCGATCCTTCAACGGCCTATAACAGGAGCCTGATTTGCCACGTTTTATTCATAAATTGTTCGAGGAAACACAAAAAAGCATAGCGAACGATGAGGAGAAAAAAAAACTATACAACAAGCCATTATGCGTATGTGGAGAGGACGTACTTTTTCGGTAAACTCTCAAAGATCCATACATCCTACATCTATTTAACATTTTCCACCATATCTCGGATACGAACCGAACAAAAAAAAAAGTTTTAACAACTGTAGAGCCGAAAAACCTACATTCACATATCCTCAACTATACTTCTACTGAATTTTCTGCAAGGGATGAGTTCCAGATAAAGGGCCGGGCCTTCTATATGAATAAAGACATTTATATTCCATGGATTCACCAAGCTATCATATAAACAATTGATTCTAGGGGTCTCCCTGACTCTCTGAGCTTTTTACATTCAGCAACAAATAACCTCAATGTCCTAACCAACATTCAGAATTCGAAAGGGACTACTATAACCTTTTCCACGTTGAAAACGAAAGAGAAGCTTTTATGAACATTGTTCAACTAACAACAACAGGATATTCCAGTAACACTATCATCTAAACTATAACTATCGGCTAAGTATCTATGATAAAAATATCTATATATATTTTGTTTGCGGATATGATATGAAATCTATCTACGCCAGAATCATGTTTCCTTGCCTTATTTCGACCAGCTACAGCATACATTTGTGGTTAGAAAAGGGCCATTTTGTCGGTAGGTATATGATTCAGGAATGTCGGGTCAACCGACGGCCGGTCATAAGTAAATGACCCATTTCGATGAGAAAAGTTCGATACGTGACATCTAATTTACATTTCCATATAATAAGATAGAAATTCTTAAGGAGGTTTTATTAATGCAAAAAAAAAACCTTTAAAACCTTTTATCTAGAAATCGTAGATCATTTTAATCATGTCTCTGACATTTCGCGGATTGAAAAAAAAAACAGTGTGGAAATAATGTGGAAAAAATAATGTCGGGTTAAGGTATGTTGTAAATTATTTTGAAACAATAAAAAAATCCACGTGAATTAAATGTCGCAGAATAAAATTCACGAAATAAAATGACAGATGTAAACGACGCCTGAGATTTAGTATACCGTTTGTAACGCATCGAATCAATAGTCGGATACAAAAACTAACTACACCAGGCTGTTAGGGATGACTAAAGATTTTGATTTCCGCACGAAGACGGCTACCACGGAGGATAACATAACAAAAATCCACGATCTCGTATTGGCAGACCGCCGATTGAAGGTGCGCGAGATAGCTGAGACAGGGCATCTCAAAAGACCGCGTGGGTCATATCCTGCATGAAATTTTGGGCATGAGAAAGCTGTCGGCGCGATGGGTGCCGCGTTTGCTCACTCCGGACAACAAGCGCAACCGTGAAACCACTTCACAGCAGTGTTTGACGCTGTTTAAGCACAATCCGAAGGAGTTTCTGCGTCGTTTCGTGACCGTCGACGAAACATGGATCCACTGGTACACACCAGAGACTAAGGAACAGTCGAAACAGTGGACTTTACCCGCGAACGTCCTCCGAAGAAGGCGAAGACTGTCCTATCTGCCGGAAAGGTGATGGCCACCGTTTTCTGGGATTCACAAGGTGTGATCTACATCGACTACCTGGAGAAGGGCAAAACGATCACAGAGCTCTACTATACCGAATTATTGGGCCGATCCGACGCCGAATTGCAGAAAAAACGGCCCCATTTGGCGAAGAAAAAAGTGCTCTTCCACCATGACAACGCACCGGCTCATACCTCCGCCGTCGCCACGGTCAAATTGGTAGAATTGGGCTACGAACTGCTGCCCCATCCACCGTATTCTCCAGATTTGACCCCGTGCGACTTCTTTTTGTTTCCAAACTTGAAAAAGTCACTCGCCGGGCCGAAATTTGAGTCGAATGACGAGGTCATCGCCGCTACGGAGGCCTACTTTGCAGACCTCGAGAAAACGTATTTTTCAGACGGGTTAAAGAAGTTGGAGCATCGCTGGGTCAAGTGTATCGAGCTAAAAGGAGACTATGTTGAGAAATAAATGGTCATTTTTCCAAAATTTTCGTTTTTTTTTGTAGGCTAAGTACTTATCGGACTGCCCTCGTATGTAACAGCAATGGGTTAACCTTTTTTTTAAATTGCATCGGTAGTCTAGCATAATATATATTCTTCTGATATAGTGGCATAAATAAACAGGTAGAACTGACGGCACTTAATAACATAAAAGCATGTAAGTGCATAATGTCAACATATGTAGGATTCCGGAGAAGATCTTGAATTGAGTGTTTCTCTTTGGGTTAACGGAAATCATAAATACAATCAAGTATCGGTTGACGCTATCACATCACTTTCCTCCATTTCGGTTTGAGGAGATGCAGTTGTCACAAAATTCCGGCAACATTTCAGCCAGACAATTTTCAGTTGATTACTTCCAACTTGAAAACAATGAAAATGAATGTTCATAATGTGTGGAATTGCAATTGTCTAAATCGGAGAACTGAAACTTTATTATTGTGTCGATTTTCATTCAGGTCTATCAAAACGGCAAGATATGCATCAATGAGGAACAGAAAACTGATTAAACATGCTATAAGAGGATTAATTGAGTTTTACGTGTATTTACTGTTGGATAAATGAACTAAACTAAAACATGGCACAGAGGAAATGAGCAAATCTTCTACGGTTAATACCTGTTAGATAAATGCGGCTCGAACTGCAGTGAAAACGGATTAATGATACTGGCAAGGAAATGAGCACAAAACTTCCAGGATAACACTGTTCCAGAGGTGCAAAGATTTTAGTTCAGATGAAATCTCATAAATGTCTATTTGCCTATGTAGGTATATAAAACCCAGAGGTGTAAAATAGCATTGGCTAGAAATTTCCTGAAACTAAAATTCTCACTAAATCCACGGCTGTATAAAGCATTCTATATACATATTTTCAAATAGATATCCTCTTTATACATCTGCCTATTTATTTCTCTAAGAAAATTAAACCTTTTCGAAAGTAAACGGGTTCTTTTTACTCTGTTTACTTATTTTATACCCTGAACCAAATGATATATTGCCCTCGGAAGCTCTAATTAATGAAGCTTTTCTGCTTATTGCTTAAGGGATGAAATCTTGTTATATCAGCCCTACACCAGATAGAAGGCCAGGCCACAACTTTGGTATTCATGTATCATGTTTGTTGTTTGGTCTGCTGTTCATAGCAATATACGAGACGAAGGATTTATTAAGCAAAGTGTTAATCTTGGACATGCCGTCTTTGTGAGCAACATGATATGCCAGACACTCACATTTAGTCAACAATTTTTAATTGGATTCTATGAAATTCCTCTATTAAGCTCAACTTAAAGGTTTTATGGTTATATCTACTACTCTACAACTTAAACGACCAACAGAAATATGTAGGTGTAAACTAAACTCTTACTTAAGATTGGCTTTTATTAAGAATTAAATTAGTGCGAAAATTTTTGGAACATGTTTAATAGTGAAAAAGAAATCATTACCAATGAATATCTGTAGCTGTTTCACCAAAAAGCGATCCGTAAGAAATTTAATATTCCACGTTTAGTTTTTGCTTGCCAACTTTGCACCCCATTAAATAGTAGGTTAAATTTCTGAATCAATAAAATTTGATATTACAATTAACAACAATAAGATTGAAGCTGTGGCCCTATCGCAAAATTTGCTCTGGGTCTCGCCTCTAATAACCACATTAACCCTAATCATCCTGGGTTAATTTACAAACAAAAACACCTAGGATGAGTCCCGCGCACTCATATGAAAGTTATATATAAAACACTAAATTTAACAGTATTAGAATATTTTTTTTCCACATAATGTTATGTGAGCACGTTCGTCCAGATGTAAACGGACTTGATTTCCATTTGGTGGCATCCAAAGTAAAGATGAAATGAGTCCCAAAGACTCATCCTAGGAGGATTAGGGTTAAAGAAATATTTGATACTCGGAGGAGATATAAAAACTTCAACACCCATATTGAATTTTCATCTGCCGATAGCGTGGTTGAACATTCGTTGTCTGACTTTCACTTTATAAAAACGCAGACATTTCACAATTTATTTACACATTTTTCATAATTCTTCTTTTGCCTTTTTATCAGCATTTATATTCGGGATATTTCACGCCACATAGCAATTTTTTTATTTATTCATCCAACGTGCCAAGAAAGTATTCAATACTTCTATTTATGTGCAATGTAAAACTAAAGTCTTTCTAAACATCGAGGATTCCAACAGAACATAGGAAAAAAAATCGAATAAATGAAAACCGGAAGATCTAATTTTTTATAGCCGTAAAGACAAGTCTCTTGTTTCCTACATGTTGAAGATTTCTTACTTACTTCGCCATAAATTACAATTCTTTTTCAAAATCCAACACAGCATCAAATTCAAAATTTGTCTTGGTTTATGAACATATTTTCAATCCTGAGTAGAGCATGTGGATACACAAAAAAACTTTTTTTTACAAAAAGTCATGATTAATTTGATTGAAAGAGTTATGCTCCGTCAAAATTACATCCGTCAAAATCACATCCGTCAAAATCACATCCGTCAAAATCACATCCGTCAAAAATTCCTCAACTGAGGCTCCACAATATTTTTTAAATACCTGGTTTTAGCGTACGTCCAGATTCTTGACGAGTACAGGTGAATGACGTTGAACGCAAAAGTGTAGACCGCACTGTTTTTTTTTATCTACAAGAGCGCTCTACAGTTATGCGTTCATGGTTAGCTCGATGCCATCCACTGTGTTTACATTGGGATTCAGTTTGAGGCGGCATGTCTTTCGCTCCGGCCAAGTGATGGTGAGGGACGCAGTGGGGAGCGAACGAAGTTTAGATTCACTTAAAATTATCGGTCGCAAACCGGTTTGAGTCTGGTTGTTGAGACCTGTTTCGTTTAGTTTTGTTGATGAAACCGGTTTAGCGAATCAAGATGAAGCGAACCGTGTGCACACGACAGAGAAATGAGGAATGACGTGCCACCTCAAAATGAGTCCTAATGTAAACACAGTCATTGAAAGTCGAGCAAACTTGATTTTTTCAAAACAAGGTCTTCAATTTTCCGTCGGAAAAAAAGTTTAGGTTGGCTAATGTTGAAATTCGCCTTTAATCGTTGCTGTGTTATTGTTTTTAGGAAAAGTTGCAATGAATTGCTGAAAATATTGATTTGAGTTCTTAATTGATCGGAAATGTTATCCGCTAGGTTCCCAATCTGAAATCCTTGTTGGGAATTTTCCTGGGAATTTTCACATTGATATTACAAGCCAAAATTCTTCATTATTGAGCCCCAAAAATTTGGTAACCACATGACCGAATTATTACCGCTCACCTTATATTCGATTATGTCAATTCAATAATATGAAATTTTCACATTGTAAATGGAAATAAAAATTTCCATTCGTTCAATAGCATTGCTCGTTGCCGATTGTCGAATGAAAAGCGTTTTCCGGTCTTGCATTTTCCTCCTAGCGACAACAGGATGGGAAAATTAATTCTTAAGGAAATTGATGATTTTTCGATACGTTCCTTGGATGCCTGGTTGTTGGTTTTTACCACTTCGTTCCTGTTGAGCCTCATCCTTATATTGCGAATGTTTCAAGGAGTGCGGTTTTCCACTGACCCTGAAAACCGTATCAACTGAATATCTTCTTCAATATTTCTTTGGTAAAGTAAGAATGTGCATTTTTATTATGTAATTTTCTTTGACAGCACCCTATCGTCTTTCGATTCACTAAGGTAAAAATTCTAAAGGATACTACTATATTGCATTTTTATTGATGGTTTCGTATGAAAACATCCAAGGCAAGGAAAAATCCGACGATCGCTTTGTGTGTAGTTTTTATTCCAGCACAGTTTTCTGTGAAACCATTTTTATTTTAAGTATTAACTATGATATTGAAAGCTAACGAAAAAAAATCACAATGCAAAAATATTTTACATCGGTATCAAAATAAGAAGCAGAGTTAAGGGGACTATTTTTGGAATTTTTTGAGTATAAAGCATGAAAATTTTTGCTGGAATGTTCCAGAAAATAAATACAGAAAGAATTAAGGAGCTTCTATATGTGTAACGACGAAGGACTTTGGTCATACCTCCAGCAAAACCGTAGCAGTTTCGCAAGTTATCCTGCGCCTGATTCGGGATGATTTCGTCCTTTTTGGCAAGGGTTCAAATTTCACAGAGTGAACCCATTAACGGATACAATGACTGAATGTAATGGAGATGGCAGGGACACAAAAAATAATGCTCACCATCTTTACTCGTCCTACAAGGGCCGATCGGTGGCTAGAATCACCAGGACAACAGATAATAGGATGGTCCAGCCTGTCACGCCATAATATCTTGCATCTGTGAGGCAGTGACCAGTCGCACGATGACATTTAGGCTCTTTTAAGCTTCGTGAGACCTGGAATATAAAATCATTCAACATATACGAAGGAATTACCTATGTTCCCTCACATAAGTCACGTATTTAATAACTTTTAGTACGTAGTCCATATTCACCTTTCTAGCCCAAGAATATATTGTGAGGTAAAGGTATTTTTAGGGGTTTTTTTTTCTTTTATTATCAAAATTTCTGAAAATGATGTCATTTGGCCATGGCCCCATTTCCCGGTACTTTTTTTTGCTTTTGCTGATTAGATAACAGCCGTGTCGATGAATAGAACCCGAAAAGAGACACTAGCCAGTAAATGGGAAATTCAAGAAGATATCGTCTAAATATTTCTACGGTGGCTCGCTGAAAAGCATTAGGTAAATGAATGAGAATAAAACGTAAAAACATCAGGCATATTGTATCCAATATTACTAGAAAGGTTTTTTTCAAAGTTTATATTATAGAATTTCAAGGCAGAAAATTTTAATTAACATAAAAGAAATGATAATATGTATAAAATTTATATTTGTCAGTTGTTGACTGGAATTTACTTAATAAAGACATAAAACACTGAAAGGAATTAGGACTTATTTCATTAAAAAAACGTGGCTAATAAAAAAAAAAAGAACGCCATTTCAGTTTTATACGATTTTCAATCCTTAGAAAAATGTACCTAGTTTTTTGCCTCTATGTCTTCAGAAAAACGAATTTGGTATTGAGAGATCATTTTTTCTGTTTCAAAGGTGAAATCGAAATAATTTAAAAAAACAAACAATTTTATTCAAATATTTACCACTTTTGTATGTGAAACCATTGGTTTTGGTATTTGGCAGTTCTATTGAATTGTGGCATTTTAGCATTTAGTTTTACCACTGCATTCAGTTTGTTTTCACCTTTTTCATTAAAATTGTGTGGCAATGTAATGCCTGCAATACCTGAAAAGCAACCGCGATTTTATTTAAACATTGTCGAAATGTGAGATGTTTTGTTCCTGCAATGTTTGTTGCTCTTTTTGTATGAAATTTTAAGGATGTGAATTCAGCCATTCGAGTTCCATAAACACACAACACACACACATTCCAAACAGAGTAGCTATAGTGAGGCATAGTTGAAAAAAACTGCATATTTTCCCAGGTCACTCAAAAGCTCTTTGTTTTTATATTGCCTTCCGCAAAAAGGGCTCGGACAACAGGAAAGGGTTGGAATTTAGTTTTTGGGATATGTTCACATTCTGCTATATGAATTCCTTCGTGGACCTAATACTAAATTGCAAATAAATGGGTGAGTGAATACATTTTGTGATTTTTTTGTTGGGAATAGAAAATCATATAAAGGGAAAAGGAGGCTAAGTCGGGATTCTATTGTGTATAAGTTCCTATGCATTTTGCATTTACGAGAAACTAAAACTTTTTATTGTCCGAGTCCCATTGAGGTCCAGGACTGCAAACTTTTTCTCATTTATATATTCGTTTGTTATTCCACCGGGAATCTAACTAAACTAAAACCGATATGAGTTTTTCGCTGAGAAGCTTGTTTGCAACCCGAAAATTTAAAAGTTTTTCCTATGCTCATGAGAAAATAATTTTGTTTTGAATTTACCACGAAAAATTGTTTAGTTTTAGTTTTGAAACTCTTATAGCATATAAATGGATTAAAAATTCATGATTTAAAAAAAAAAAATTGTTTTTATATATTTTTTTTTCGACACTAAATATTGCAGAGGAAAGTTTTGTTTTGACACAAATGATATTTTAATTTAATAACAAAAAATGCTTTTCCTTAACTCTCATACTGTCCTTAAGAAAAATAACGTATGATGTCTTCGTGGGTCAAAAATGACCCATTATGACCCATTTATGACCCATGAAGACTACAGTGCTCTTCAATGGATTAAAATATGAACAAATAGATTATTGTTTTCGGTATTCAAAAGAAATTTGTTCACAGAGCCTACACCATACAAACATTGTTCATGTAGTTGAGAAGATACTTTTAATTAAAATCGAATTTGGGTCAGAAATGACCCGAGGACAGTATGAGGATTAAATAAATCTTAAAAAAGTTGCTATAAAAATCTCACATAACTAAATACAAACCTTTTTAGTTAAAATTAATGTTCGACAAAGTTACTTAATCAAATTAAATTGAGTAAAATTCGACAGATGGATATTAAAATATATTTTTGTGAACGAAAGTTTTTCCATTTTCAAATTGCTAGTAATTATTTTAATTTGAAATAAATTTTTTATCACATAAACAACTTTGAAAAAATCAAAATAATATTCTTAATCTGCTGAAACGCGTACAAATGGAAACGCATAAAAAATTCCGAATAAGGCTAAATGCCATAAAAATGAACAACTGATGCTCACTTTAACATTAGAGGTAGAGGGCGAAATATAGACGATATGAAAAAAGAAATTCAGTGCTGCTCTTCATGTGTCTGCATGCCTACTTTTTCAAATTGAATCTATAGACGTGATCGATAGAGTCGTTTTTCGCAAAGTGAATTTGCTCACATATTTTGATATTCGCTTTGTATACTACCTGACTACGTGTGATTGGAATAGATATCTGCTATTGCTCCAAAATTGTAATAATCGGATTTATTTCTCATTGCATCTGCTGGAAAACCTACGAACCGTACAATTTTCCACTTCCAGTTGTTGTTCAGACCCCTTTTGTAACATTGTTTGGCACATATTTGTGAACCTGTATCAGATCCTTAATGCGAATCCGGATAGCTTCCAATGCTTTAAATTATACACAAATTATATAGTTGCAAATAATGTTTAAAACATACGGTGGAATAGTTTTGTTGTATCGGTTCTGGAATTCAGGCCGCTAGTTGTGGGCTCATGATAATCAGCGCCCTGCATATGAAAACCCTTTTATTAATTATGCTTAGTCGGATTTCGGCCGATTGGATTTCATCGCACCTCACTATAAGCTGTCTAGATCCTAAATCTCGGGTTTTTGGATGCAGTGTTATTAAAGTTGGGCTGTTTCAGCCTGACACATATTTTGCCAGAAATTTCACTACCTCACAGCGTATTAATATATATCGATGGTGTCATGAGGATTTCTGCGGTGGAAACAACAAAATTAATTTTCGTACGCATTCAGGTTGAGCAGAAAATAAATCACATTATTTTTCTAGTATAAACTGTATTGTTGAATTCAAAAATCTCAATAGAAATTTAATTATGAGGATGTCCGTGCATCTGTCTGTCGATCTGTCTGCTGTACGCATCTTAACACGTTGGCTACCAGCCAAAAAAAAGCGTAGCGGAGTACTACACTGGGAAAAAACGCAAAAATCATTTCTGTACTTCGTGAGTCACCAGTGAACACAAGATCAATGCAGACAAAAACGAACGAATCGAATAAAATATAACGGAAAAAACTTACCACAACAAATTTTTCACATGAAATATGCTCCACAAAAAAAACCCCTTTGTACCGCACGAGCGACTGCACTCAACCATGGAACTTGAGAAACTGACGGTAATGACAATAGTGTGTGTACACCGGTGACTCACATTGTCCCTGTGGGTGACACGCTGCGATCACCGGTGACTCACATGGTAGCCAACGTGTTAAATAACTTGAGAACACGTTAACATAGCCACGTGAATTGTTTTGTAAATGAGTTTTACGAAAATCGTAGTTTTCTGTCAAATTTTGGAAAAGTACCACCAATTTAATTTTTTTTTTATAAAATACCGTCTTTTTTAAATTTAGTTTTTCCCAAAACGCTTTTTGGGAAAAAATGCATATTACCTTTAAAAAAAATAAAATTATCTACACTTTTTCCGGTCCTTTGAAAAACTATTATTTTTCACATATTTTTCCCGAAAGTAAATATTGCAGAGGAAAGTTTTGTAATGATCGCAACTGATATTTTTTATGTAAACTGAGAAATTATTGGGAGGTAAGCTCCACAAAGGCTTAGTTTTAGTATATAAGAAAGTTATGTGCCATTCGCATCAGATATTTTAAACTCACTTTGGAATTTATTTTAATTTAAAATGGCAATAAAAGCAATATTATTTTCAGTCAAAGACAATGAGTGATGTGAATAAAAGTGCATTAGCTAAAAAAACATCAGTTTTAGCAAAAGCTATTTTTTTATTCACATCACCCAATATCTCAGTGGTCACAATGCAGACTAAAGGTTCATCGCACTCCAGAATTGTCCCAAGCTATTGGCAATTTGTAGAAAATCAATTAAGTTCGATCTATATTGACCATAAAATGTCGTGAATATGCGCCCGAAATTAAATTATTATTGGCTAATTGTTCTGATTCGCTATAGACATTAATTATGCTTCACTTCCACTCGATAATATGTTCACCAATTAAGAAATGTATGTCCGACATTTATCAATGAGTAGTGGGAGCATTCACAGATTTGAATGATGAACAAAACATTGAAACGAGGAAGAAGGTGATGGGACTATAAACTAACTACTAGTTTCCTAGTTCATTCATAATTAATTATACTGAAATTGCTGACAAATTTGTTTTTACATAGAATACGCGTACTCATATGTATATCCCTGTATATCTAATTTGTATATAATTTTATTGAAAAGGTATTCAAGGATATTTCGGCATGATTTCAATAAACTACCTCTGGAATATATTTCGATGTTTTACATTTAATTTTATGTTCATCGTGCTTATGTTGTCCGTCGTTTCAGCATATCGGCAAAAGCCGTATTATATAAGAACGTTGGTAACATTTTGGAAAAAAAAATCATTTTTATTTGATTAACTTAAGCCGATGCTCTTTAGATCGTTTAACATGAAACTCTGGTACAATTTTGTCAATGCTGAGACGCTGAACCATGAGCCCTGCTCTTATCACTGGTGACTTCCACCCCGGTTGGAAAAAATTCCCCTATCAATGGGATTTTATTTTTAAAAATCGAAGACGAACGTGATCAACTACCCTTCAAAAGATATCATTTCAGTCTTTATCTTAATCTACAGCCAATCCCCGACGTAATATCAATTTACCTCAAGATTTCGATTTTTCCTGGGTTAGAGATTTTCCTCAGCGCTTGCTGTGTCGTTATTGTCTGCGTCGTCGATGTCGTTGGTAAACTTCTGTTGCTGAGATTTTATACTTAAATGCGAACAAAATGAGACTTAAAGCCCACACCCACCCTTTCCCATAATAATAACCAAACGAGGAGACGATGAAGCTTTCATTTTTATAGAAAGATCAAGGTTGAGTTGAGGATCAGGGACAGAATAGGATGTTATGTAGAAGTAATTCACCTCATGGAGAATAAAATCCACAAAGTCAAAGTCTAACGGAGACTAAGTTTGAACCGACTTGAAATCGATATCATTTCAAAGAGATTTTCTTAAGATAAGCATAAACTAAAGAAATTGGATTCTGTAGCAACGCTGGTTATATTCTTGGCTAAAGACGAATTTTCATCGATGTCGAACGATATTCCATGCAACTAACTCCCAATCATCATTTCCCCTTTACAATCCATGCAAAGTTTCATTTCTCGGCATCATCTCCCATTTCCATTCTGCTAAATGAATTCAGGGTATTTTTGCAGTGATGTTATAAAATCATAAAAAAAGGTGACTGCGAAAGGAGAATTTTCGCTTGGTCGACTTTTTGGTTGAAAATACTCCAACTCCACTTCTATGAAATAAAGTTATTGGATTAGTTTTTTTATGTTGCTAAAAAGTCACGGTCAAAACTCCTCGAGTAAGAAAATTTTCAACCGACTTTTACTCATAATTGAGGCATTAAAAGCTAGAGTGGACCAACCCACATAATCGAGTTTTTGAAGCTTTTCCACTTTTGTACTATTATTGACTGTAAATTTTTGGAAAGAAAAATTTCTGTGGACTTTATTACTCAATGTTGAAATGTTCTTTTGTGCATCCAAACATTTTTATCTAAAAACTCACTCGCAATAGTGATTCAAACACAAAAAAATTCACGATTTCGACATGTGGGTTGGTCCACTCTAGCTTTTAACGCCTCAATTTGAAATGGAAACTCAATTCAATTATATTATCGTAATAGTATACAAGTCGTGCTTATAAACATTTAAAGTATTTCTTTCCATAGTATTCAAATTTATGCCCCATAATGTGTGATGAGTCAAGTACAGGCAATCGAGTTTAACAATAAGTTGTTGCAGAAGAGGAAAGCATTCAGAAATTTCGAATGTTACTTTTTTTTACTTGCATTGGGAAGCGAGAAAAGAGTGGCTCAATTTTTCCCATTTCTTCAAGTTTCTGCATTATTTAGTACTCGAGTTTTGCAGTGCTTTTGTACAATAAATTATCTTCAACTATGTAAGAAAGTTATTAGGCCTTATCACAGAATCCGATAAGAATGATTCGGATCGTAAACTCAATGTTGATGTTAGTGTTTTATACACTCAGAAAAATGTCCAGGTCAACTTTTTGTCAGGTTAACTCTGACCTTACAGAGGTGTCTGTAAGCCAGCTAGCGGTCAGAGTTAACCTATCTAAGGTCAACTCGTGCAGCTCCCAATGCCCTACTTCACCTGCTGGTGGCTTAATGTCAGAATTTCTCCGACCACAGGTCAACTCAGTTTTACTTGCCCACATGCAGGCGAACGCGCGCCTGCCCGAGGCCAATTACGCCGTATGTAGGTCGTCGAGTTAGCCTCCATTTTTCTGAGTGTACCAACAACAATCGTGAGTTTACGATCCGAACCATTCGTATCGGGTTCTGTGATAGGGATTATTATCTCACCGCTAATAGGATAAAGCTGTGTTTTCTACCTGCACGGAGAGAAATAATAGGACAAGAATTTACGAGACAGTGGAATTTTTAGGAAAGTATTCAAAAATTATAGGAATAATTCCTTGTTTTTAGGGAATTATTACAGAAGAGTCCACTGTCTCATATATTCCTATTTAGATTTCTCTCCGTGTGACACCCCTTTCCCCCTATTTTTATAAAAAAAACTGCAAAGTTTGATTACATACACTTGCCATTTTACCTGAATAGGGGAACGGACATTGGTATATTGAAGTTTTTTATAATCCTTGATACGTCGATATTTTTTTCCACAATTCAACCATTTTACATTTATTTCACGAGAAGAACACAACGAGATGTTCACAAGTTCATAACAGGATGCTGGAACAAATAATTATAAAAAAAAATTTAAGATGCATTAATTGAAAAGAATTTTGTTGTCAGCTTATTCCAACATGTAATACATCAAAAGTTCAATTTATTTCATACATTCCATGGTGGAAGAAAAAAATAACTGATGAAAAAATTGGCTGTCATCCACATGCATTTTTTGTGATCATTAGACAAACAATTTCGTACGTTTCATACACGATTACAGTTCCGCATTTGCTTCATTTGGGGATGTTTCACAAATTAATTCAACAGTGACTCGAAAAATTCCATTTATATAATATTTGGTTCGTTATTCAATAGTTTTTTTTTTCGAGATGTAGGTAGAAATGTCGTTTTTTTTAAATTTTTCCTCGAAGCTAAAACAAGAGAAGGAAAAATATTTATTGACAGAATTTTCTCTGTGTTTTTTTTTTTGTTTATTTTATATACGAATTCCTTATTTTCAATGCTGTCATGTTTTATCCCTTATCCATATTACTGTTCCCCATTGTTTGGATATGTTTTGATATTGAAGATTATTTAGATATTTTCTTAACCTTTGACTTTTTTTTTGTTCGATTTTAATGTCCCAAAAGTTAAGGACCATTGTATGGCATTAGAAAAGCAAAATTGATACCAAAGGCACAAGGACGAGATAACAAACAAATACATTCGCATGAAAATACGAAAGGAATTCTTTCCCAACAAAAACTAATATAGTATTAGGTTGGCATGGCCTTAAGGTAACCAACATCATTGCAATTTCACCAAAAAAAAACGAACAAAAAATGTATCGAGTTTTGAGAGGAATTAGAAACATTCGAATATACACACATAAAATATATCTTTTTACATATTTATAGTAATACAATTGCACTTATACTATACAAAAACGATACATATCCGCTTAAATATTCAACTATTTGGCTTAAATCCTCAATTCCCTTTTTCTAACTTTATGTCAAAATATTTGATCTGAGCTGGAAATATTTTTGGTTTTAAACGGATTGATCCCCATAAATTCTTTAGATGCCCCTTGATATTCGATATTGATATTTCCGCATATTGTTTGTCTGTGTTTAGTTCGTCCGGACAACAATTCAAAATAAGCAAGCAAATTTGATACTTAAAAACTTTTCGATCAACAAATGTTCCCAAAAAAAATTGACGAACTTCTCTAAAAATCTAAAAATTGAATATCTAATAAAAAAAAAATTCATTTGCACTTTTCGAAAAAATTTGATAAAAACACATTTTTGTGTACTTGGGAATTTTGAAAGACCGATCAGAAAAAAAACAATCTGGCAATTATTGAAAACCCGTATGGTGATATTCGTATCAAAATTCGAACAGTTGTACCAAAATTCCTCTTTGAAGTCAAACTTTCCAATAAGATTTTTTAAAATTTATTCTAATCGGATTACGATGTATGGGCGTTTTGTGTAGAATCATATCCTAGATAACTTTTGTTCTTGGACTTTTTTGATAAGATGCACCGTTTTCGAGATATTCACAAAAAACGATTTCGTTCGTATCGGGGGTACCCCCCTTAATGGTCCATTTTTGCCCATTAACGAACTTAGCCTCGCATTTTACGCGCAAAATTTCAAGTCTCTAGCTCAATCCGTGCGCCCGCAATCCGCGCCACAGACAGACGGACAGACGGACAGACGGACAGACGGACAGACGAACAGACGGACAGACGGACAGACGAACAGACGGACAGACGGACAGACGGACAGACGGACAGACGGACAGACGGACAGACGGACAGACGGACAGACGGACAGACGGACAGACGGACAGACGGACAGACGGACAGACGGACAGACAGACGGACAGACAGACGGACAGACAGACGGACAGACAGACGGACAGACAGACAGACGGACAGACAGACGGACAGACAGACGGACAGACAGACGGACAGACAGACGGACAGACAGACGGACAGACAGACGGACAGACAGACGGACAGACAGACGGACAGACAGACGGACAGACAGACGGACAGACAGACGGACAGACAGACGGACAGACAGACGGACAGACAGACGGACAGACAGACGGACAGACAGACGGACAGACAGACGGACAGACGGACAGACGGACAGACAGACGGACAGACGGACAGACAGACGGACAGACGGACAGACGGACGGACATGCAGAAATTAATTATTTTTATCATTCTAACTAAACACACTGGTGTAATTCATTTTTGTGTGTGATGACGGGATCTTAACGTTACAAACGGTAAGGCAAAGTTAATATACCCTTTGGTTTCACCATACGGGTATAAAAATTATAAAATATATAAAATTCCTAAGGAAACAATTTTTTCCTTAATTTTAGCTTCATCGCAGTTGGGTAATAAAGCTGTGTTTGCCGACGTACAGTTATTGTAATATCGTTTTTGAAACATCACACACATATATTGTATAATATGGGGTTTATTTTATACGGGAATAAATAATTGATTAAATATAATACATGTTCCAAAAGAAAAGCCGAAAACAAATAAATTTTCGTTTACTGTAATTAATCAAATTATTTGAAAGCAGATTAAACTTTAATTGTAAAATATATCGATATATTGTGCAATAATCAGCAGCCCAATATAACAAATTTAGTAAATCGAAAAGATGTCGATTTGGAAATTTATAAATTGATAAATTGTACAAAATATGGAATTAGCATTACAAATTATACAATAAATTAGTATGATTTATTACACCTGAGCTAATTAAATAATCTAATTAGCATTTTGTTATCCAAACAAGTAAAACAATTGTCCAATTTAAATTAATTATCGCATAAAAATTTACTAATTAAAAAATTATATTTAAAAAGCGATAAAAAAATTACACAACATACAAATCAAAGTATCTTTCAGTTACCCACTTTTTCATTTTCCTGACAAAGTCAAACAAACAGTGAATCGAGCGTATGAAACGAAAACCAAATTAAATTTCAAAAAAAACCTACAAATATCCATACCTAATAAAAAATAACGGATAGATGTAGATATGGAGAGACCGAGTGAAATTCAGACGACTATCAAAGCGAGGGAAATCTCTAAAGTTCATTAGGGATGCAAACGGGAAATTCATCAAAGTTTGGTTTGCTGAGCATAATTGAAATTACATGAATAACAGCCGAATATTAGCGGCTACGGCAACGCCGCGCCGATGATGATCATTAACGGTACAGACAACGTCATTTCGTTTCAACATTTCGGTTGGCTAACAGCAATAGGGGGTAATATTTGCCACCTCCAATGGATTTTTTTTTCGTATTTTGCCGGCAATTTGTAAAAGGGGTGATTCTCATCTACCCAGGAGCTAGAATGAATACGGCTCAAGTCCCGTTATTTCCGTAAAGTTGCTTTACGTTCTTCATTCGTTCTCCCCAACAATCAATCCAAGCGAAATTCAATTTGTTCCCAACGATATTTAAATTGGTTCTGAAACGGGTAGATGGATGTAATTCCATAAAAAGTGAATAAAATCAAACCCCCTAAAAACCACTATATCATGGGATTTTTCTCCCCTTATTTGTATATAGCTAAATTAATTTTAACCACTATTACTATCACCATTGCACATCGTTGCAGGTTGTAGCTTCAGTCAGATTCAAACCATAATTTCATCTCACCGTAATAGCAGCTACGACCGCTTTTCTTGCATATAAAAAAACTAAAAAAAAAAATTTCTGCATTTTTTTCGTTAACGGATCTTTAACGGTACTCGAGATATTTGAGAAATAAGATTTTTTACATGTTTTAACCGAAACCGAATATTGCAGAGGAAAGTTTTGTGTTGATTACAAGTTTTGTGTTGGTTATGTTGATCACAATTGAGGCGTTAAAAGCTAGAGTGGACCAACCCACATGTCGAAATCGTGAATTTTTTTGTGTTTGAATCACTTTTGCGAGTGAGTTTTTAGATAAAAATGTTTGGATGCACAAAAGAACATTTCAACATTGAGTAATAAAGTCCACAGAAATTTTTCTTTCCAAAAATTTACAGTCAATAATAGTACAAAAGTGGAAAAGCTTCAAAAACTCGATTATGTGGGTTGGTCCACTCTAGCTTTTAACGCCTCAATTTCAGATTCATTTTTGCGACCACCAAACGCTTAAAAATGAATATATAAGGCCCTATTCCAGGATCCGATACGAATGATTCGGATCGTAAACTCAATGTTGTTGTTAGTGTTTTATACCAACAACAACATTGAGTTTACGATCCGAATCATTCGTATCGGATTCTGGAATAGGGCCTATAGGCTAAGGCGTGGCCTGCATTTTTAATTTATTCTTAAAAATTCACAGAAAAATCAACAGATATTTGGAGTTTTTTTTTTTGCAAAAACTTTAGGTTTCCCACAATATGTAACAGAAGGTTACTATTTTAGAAACACAGAAAAAAGTGATTAGTAGATTCACCTATGTTTGAAAATCAAAGAAAATTGTAAGTGAATTTACTAATCACTTTTTTCTGTGAAGTGTGGTTTACTTGATTCTTGAATCTATTTTAGTAATATTTTTTTACCTCGAGCTTGCGTAATCAAATCAAATTAAGCCACCAACCATCATAAAGAAACAGTTTAATTTAAAAAAAAAATACACACTAATTTGAAATGTTTATATTCCGACAAATCACTTTCGTCATTTTATACCCAGGAACTTATCAGCCCTGTATAACCTTTTTGGTCTATTCATCCGTCCATAAAACTTTCCAAACTAATTAAATTGCAAAACAAACCCATCATTAGAATTGAACAAAAGTGTTATTAGTCACACAACATTGATCCTAACCCAAATTGACTACTATTAAGATCATTAACAATGACGATTGTGCTTCAATGACACACCAAACCATCAAGATCAATGAGCTGGGCTCCCGTCTCTCTCTCTCTCTTTGTGTTCCTTTCGTTTTAAGCAGGAGAAACTGTAGGGCCAGGAGTAGACCCATCCCCCAAAACTCCAGAATTTCGCTAAGCAACCAAAGCATACATCTAGGCACGTTCCACTTTTTAGCTTTTATACGTCGTTTTATTTAACCGAATTGCCATAAATATTTCCACTCGTATTACCCGCCTCCATAACATCGACTATCCTTGCTACCAACCACCAACATCGGAACCATCATTTACAGGAAAAGCTGATGGAACAGAATCAAAATCCTAGGCGACAGTTTCCCTTTTGTTTTCCCCTGAAAGCCGTTGAGCAGAACTAAACAATTTAATTCAGCAAAAGCTTTAAACACATCAATCTTCGTTAGGAAAATCCCAAATAAAACGATAAAGGATAAAGTATGTGGAATATTTCCAAAGAAATCCTTGCTACCGTCACAGTTACTTAAGATGGAGCCAAAAAAAAGTAAGAGAAGGAAAACATGTTACTCTGTGAAATCCTTTCTCCAGCTCCCGTTATTATCTTCACCACTGACAACCATTTCGATTATACGGAAATGTATGAAAATTCGGTCGAAAACCAGAAGCGTCCATTTACAGACCGACTTTTCCGGTTGATCCACACCACAGTCTTGCTCGTTCCGCATTTCATCATTCCTTATTTCGCTAATGTACACAATGTGATACGGACAGACTGAAAAGATTCAACAAATTCCATTGTTGTGTTATAGTACACCGAACCATCGCAAACACAAGTGGTCAATTAATCAATTTCAAGTTTGGCCATATCAAAAATTGTTCACATATCCGGATACGAGGATTTTTCCAGGACTACTGGTCCCAAATGGCAAGAATCAGCTTCCAAATGGTATCCGTAATCGTATTTCTTTCCCACATATCTACAATACTGTTTTACGAGGTTCAAATGTAAAAGGGGAAAAGGGTAATTCGGGACAAAGATCTATCTGTGCCTAAAGCGGCATTAACATTGGTCAAGTAGATTGAAAGCAATTAAATGATTCAGCCAGATTCAGCTATCCGCACGTTTCAATTTTCTGTTTCAAGTTGAATGGCAACTAAACGAAAACATAACCTAAAATTTTCTGAAAAAAATATTACGACACTTTTTTTTGTCAAAAAATTTTTTTACTTAAAACTGTTTGTTTCCCAAAGAGTTTTTTATATTCGTGTTGTTTTTCTATAAGATATCACGACGTTCTCCGGCAAAACAGCAAATATATGAAGTTAATCCAAACACACCCACAAAGAACCGTAGAAAACCTTTCTACTCGTTTCAATGACTGAAAGCAAGTTAATCACACATTAGCAAGCGATCCAAAATATCTCAAATCCTCTGTATTTTTACAATACTTGCTTTCAGTCTACTTGACCAATGTCTATACAGCTTAAGAGATAGACGAGAGATCGGATCTGATGACCTACTTAAACCAGGAGTGTTATTCCGTAGCTTGTTTCAAGCGCTTGTTTTGAAATCGCGCTTGAAGAAGAAAAAGTGATATTCGCTATCTCCTTTTCGCAATTATTTTGGTCGAAACAGAGACAGCTAACACTGCTTTTTCTTCTAACTCGAAAACGCTGAAACCAACACTCAGAAAAATGGGGGCTAACTCGACGACCTACATACGGCGTAATTGGCCTCGGGCAGGCACGCTGCATGTGGGCAAGTAAAACTGAGTTGACCTGTGGTCGGAGAAATTCTGAAATTAAGCCACCAGCAGGTGAAGTAGGGCATTGGGAGCTGCACGAGTTGACCTTAGATAGGTTAACTCTGACCGCTAGCTGGCTTACAGACACCTCTGTAAGGTCAGAGTTAACCTGACAAAAAGTTGACCTGGACATTTTTCTGAGTGAAGTTACGGAGCACCACTCCAATTTTGCCTAACGTTCAGTTGCAAAAACTTCACGACCGGAAACAAAATACTTTTTTTCCACGACAATCCTACAAAATTCTTAAATTTTCAGTACTGCGAGTTTAAATAAGAAAAAAAATCGCAAAGCAAATCAAAATCCTGCCGCAGGCGCAAATTATCGCGTGTCAAGATAAAATATACTCTGAAATTTAAGTCCTCACAGTTGTAAGAGAAGAGTAGGTAATTCCATGTTTTGCCCCGTCTTCCATCTTGGTTTTTGGATGCAGCGAATTTTAATTGGTTCAAAACTTCGCCTGAGAAAATCACCGCTTTAGAAAAGGGCCACAATCCTATGGCTTATATCGATTATCAAGGATATTTGTGCAGAGCCTCTTTTTATAGTGTTTTACACTCATTGGAACTCTTGAAAAAATTTAAAAATATATGTCTTGAAAAGATGTGCCGCAGGAACAAATTTTCGAATAGGCAACCGATTCTTGTGCATAAAAAATCTACATTCACATCCGTAAACTTCACGAAAACACAAAAAAAAATTTAACGAGAAATTCCACGAAAGGGGAAAAATCGTACAATATAGCACCACTGACTAAGGTCCTAGGATATTTGGCCAATGACAACTATTTCCTGTTACCTACTGAAATGATATTGTGTTTTTCTATAGTTAAGGCTTTTGTGAGGGATAAAATAAAAACAACAGCGGGGTCTCGTAATTTTTGCTCCCTGTGTTTCAAATGAATACCTGTATTTCAAACAAATGACGATAGGATTTGATTTCATCAAATCGAAAGAAATCTCACTTGGCAGAAACAGAAATACATCTTAAAAATCTGCTATTCTACCAGTGGAAGTGAATTTCTTGGTGTACACATGGATGATGCTGTAATAAATAATCAATCAAGTTCTAAATGGCCCCCTGCTTTCTTTTCAGTTATTTTTTTCCGGCCCGCTAATTTTCGACACGGATGTGGAGCAGTGAATACGTATTCCAGTGATATGTTTAAGATTTCGGCAAACCCCTTTGAGACTATATTCACTAGTTCTCAACTTTTCTCCCTATTTCCCCACTAAAGATTAGTTAAATCCCTTCAAAATATTTTTTGGGTGAATCTGGAGTTTTAACTTTGAGCTTTCAATAAATTCCGAAAAATATTCCGAAAAATATATTTGAGATAAACTTTATTTATAAATTTAATGGGAATTCTTATAGGCATGTTTATTGTATAATTCTCTAAATTACTATAATAGATTCACTATTTTGCAGATCAAATTAGCAATTTTACAAATTATATTCGAAAAAAAAATCCCTAGCCTTTTCTTTGTCAAAAATTTGGTTTTCTGTAAAGATTCTCACTGCTTTGAAAAAAAGCTCCTGATTAGTGATTTGTTGACAAATCGGTTATTTGTGAAAAATTCAATTTTTTGCCCTTTTTATACACACTTTTTTTTAGAAAAATAGTGCAAAAACATGTTTTTTATTATGTTAAATTCATTGTTAAGTTGATTTAAGAAAAATAAGATTTATTTTAAAGCGAAAGTTTTTAAGAGAAATTGTTGGAATGCCATAATCTAGTGAAGACCAAATTTTGCAGACTTTTTTTGTGATGTTTTCTTTTCATGAAAATAATTTACCTATTTGAAGTAATTTGTGCACCCATTCAATTATTCTTATCCGGGTTGACTTAATAAAAAAGTTTACACATGAAACCATCTCGAATTTCTTTTGTATAATAATTTATGTTGTGTTTCGTTCGTTTTGTCGTCTCGATATGATGGTGATGAAAGTTTTTGACATAAAGAATAAACATAAATTTACTCTTTACTTGTACTCAAGAAATTGGAAATTCCGAGTCCGGCGGTTGTTCTGCGTGTTTACTGCAAACATCGACGATGTGATTGTCCTCAAGTTCCTGAGCATTGGATAAATGACAGACATGAGGCCACAGGCAACAAGATTGATGTCAAGTGTCAGGTTAAATTACTGTGAAGGTGTTGAAACGTAATTGCCATTGGGCTTGAACCTTTATCTACTTCGCCATTATCCCTTATTTCTTGATGAATTTAGAGTCCTGTAAGCTTCTAAATAGAGAAGATGCAATGAATCATGGTGTTCAACAGTGACGGTCAGGTGTCTTCTTCAGGGACGACCAATTATAATGCCTGAATTTCTAATTATTGTTAGTGCTCATCTACGGTCACAGACACTAAAAGTTGTTGCATTGCTAAGTCTCAAGATCTGGAATTTCCATGAATTCTGAATATTAATCTGCAGTGCATGCACGAATTTATCATTTGACTACAGAAGCAACCAAGATTTATGTGGCGGAAACCACAAGATAAATGCAATGTTTAGTCATAGTGCAGTTAACAGAATATTATTCGAAAGGACATCTGATCAAAGCTATGTGCAGTCCAGTAAAATATATTGAATTTTTTTTAAATGCTATAATTTAGGTTATTAATTATATCTTGAAATTTAGTATAATAGGTTATTACTAAATTTGAACTTTATTTTCAGTAGTTAAAAATCTAATTAAACGTTTTAACTATAAAATCTACTTAGAATTTCTAACAAACATCTAGTTAAATAAAGTAGAATTGTCAGATTTTGCCCGTTCAAGAACTTAGTCTTGCTTTTTACGAGAAACTTGTCTGCACCAGATTTCAAGTCTCTAGCTCACGCCTTTCGGAAGTTATGGTGTTGGCGGATACACAAAAGAACAGACGGACAGACAGATGAAAATCAAAATCTTTTGTTATCCCAAATACCCTGGTATAGTTCATTTTTGTGTCCGACGATGGTTCGATGCGTTGCAAACGGTATACTAACAGCCGTATTCTGGCGTTGTGATACTTAAGTCACAAGTCACAAGTCCATAGAATTTGAGGCTCTTGTGACCGAGTTGTGACTAGTGACCGTAGCTAGAATAAGGCTGTAAATCTAATATACTTTTATATGATTCTCATATAGAGTGAAAAAATATTTGCTGTGTACAAATAATTTTTTTCTAAATTATGCACAATTGCAAGAACCCCTCTTGTCTGGCACGTTAAATTTGAGATACGGCTAATTTGGTTATAGGGCATCAAGATCGAAGGATGGCAAATTTGGGGGTGCCAAAATAAAAGGGTGGTAAATTTCAGGGCGGCAAACTGTGGGTCGGAAAATCAAAAATCAGAAAAGCGGTAAATTTCGGTTAAATTAAAAACACAAAAAATTTAATCATAGTTACATTTACTATTAAAATTTCTAAAATAATTAATGTTTGATTCAATCTGAAGAGAATGGCAAGAGAGGTTTAGTTTTTTGAATTATTCAACAGTAAATTCTAAATTATTTTGATGTAGCACACCTTCGATTTAACCGCAAACCTCAACAAAAATATTCTATTTCAAGACGATATGTAACTTTAACTAATTGGATTTTATTCTCATCTATTTTCGGATTCTAGAATATAAGTTTACCCCTTCACCAAAAATCTTCAACGAAAGTAGCGGAAAAGGAACTTTTCGATTTAATTTGAGAATTCCGTCATTAGAAACAGCAATGATTGCTAAACTTTACACCTCAAGTGTCAATTTCATTACACAATTTCCGAAAGCAAATACAAATGCAAATTCTAATGACATATATTCAAAAACTTATTCTTAGGAACAAATAAAACTAAAATAACATGAAATTCTGAAATGGTCTTCGTGGTACTGAAATAAGAGTATATGAAAATTCTTGTAACTCAATTGGAAACAACCCCAAGTGGTAAATTTTGAATACATATATTCAGAGTTGAGGTAAGAAGTAGGAAGAACTCTTCAAAAGATTACCGGCATGCACTTTGATACTTTGTGACTTTTCAAATAGTCAAAATGGCACCAAGATTAAAACAGTTTTCCCCTTTTATTCTTCACATGAAAAACCCAAAAGATTTCAAAACCCCAACTAGAATCCTTGAATGACAAGGAGAAGTACACTTTGAATAGGAAAGGGTTGATTAAACCATCCCAGACTAACTCACCTCAACTTCAAAAAGGTGTTTTCCACTTAGCAGTTGTACTAAAACATAGAAAGACAAGTATTTGCACACAAAATCTAACTTTAGATATTAATTAAAACTTTTGTAACTTAAACTTTACATTCTCATACTCTTCTTCGGTGATGGCTTTCAATTCTCATCTACCGTCTTCTCACCTCTAATTTCACATTTTGCCCCATTATCGCCCCGCTCTCAACCAAAACACCTGCACGTGCACCGTCAATATTCAAACATTTATCCTACCTGTTCACAGCAGAATTTCGATTCGAGCCCTTTATTGCTAAAAGCATCTTACAAAATATGCAGTAAGAGGTATACCTACACAGATAAATATTTGTAAATGGAGGTCTTTTTTTTATTTTTGCTTTACAAGATGAAAGAGCCAAACTAAAACCCTTTCATCAGAGGGTTGTTTGTAGTCTATCTACTAGGAAAAAAGGGTTTAAAGTTGAATTAAATTTTGTAGTTCTGCACTATGTCGAATTTTATGTTTTGAATTACACTAAAACTTTACACATTTCCGTTACTTTATTTAATTCATCTTGTCTTCGTTACTATGTTAGTTGAACTAACACTATGTAATGGGTAGTCGTTACTCACTTGTTCTTCAAAGGGTTGAAAGGATTAAGCAAACATTTGTAAGTGTGTCTGAATGTTATAACTATTCTTGTCGGATATGTGTTGCTGTAATGGCAAAATGGTATGTCTGTTGATCTGCATTCAGATGTTCTACTCTGTTGCAATTTTATTCAACACCTTAGAAGCAGATGGTAAACTGAAAGATAATTTCTTTACCAAAAAAAAAAAAAAATAATCGTATGTTGTGTTGCACATTTTTTTAATCAATTACTAGACGCTCCGCTCTGCCGGCAACCCAATCCAATCTTTTTAAACAGATTCCAACCTTCAAACTTTTTCAAAAACACCTTTCAAAGAAAGATTTTTTTTTTGAAAAATAAGTTTTATAAAAGACAACTTATGTCCTTTTATGAACACATAACGTGAAGTATTGTACGTACGGTATTTCTATGATGTATTAAGATTCCTGTACGTAAATATAAATATCCTGTTTGAAGAAAACTTCACCCTACAAATTCGTTGACTTTGGGAAAGAATTTAAGAGGTGGTCTGTTGGTACACGGAGAAAAAAAAGGCGGATTTTTTCGTTTATGTATTTAAATATACACTTAAAATCGATTATTCAAAACTGGAAAAGGATGAAATGCATCCTATGGAACCCTATATTTTGGAAAATTCCAGTTGGATTTATAATAGGTGACTCTAATTGGATTTTGATGCATTGAAAAGTTTAAAATTATATAAAAATTGTTTATATTTTTTTTGTTTTTCCATAATTATTGCCAATTATATATATATACAAAAAAAAAACAAAATGTCTGACTAGTTTCTTTGAGCGTCTGGTTGCATTTCTAGTTATTCATTTACTTGACGAAATTGTGTCCCAGATCTGTAACATTTTTTTTCCCGTCCAAGAACACACGGATTAAATAATTAAATGGTACACGGAAAATGTGGTCGTGCTTGAATCACAAGAGTCAAAATATGCAGTTATATGCTATTTCATGCGAAGTATGAAAATATTAAAAACATGCAGAATGATACCATCCTTTTTATAAACTCATGAATCGGATGTCCCAAAGGCTCAATTGTGTAACATAAGCAAATATGCGAATTTCATGAACTTCCGGTCTCTGGTAATTAGCGTCAAATGTGAAATACTCACTTTTATGCTAATTGACATATAATACGACATTGTTTTTGCAATTCTCTCCCAATACTACATAGAATCTCCTACTTTTCCAAAAAAAAATATATCATTTAACACAAATTCCAAATTTTTATATACAACCGAAGATCCAGCCAAACATACAGAATCCAAAGGAGAAGAAAGATGTATCCGTACAAAAAGTTTAAAGTCCTGAAAATTAGCATTCTACTCTCTCATTCAATATCCACTTTGCATTTCAAAGTGCGCGCACACGGGAATAGAGCAATAAAACACTTGAGTACCCTTGGAAGCAATTGAAATAGACAAAAAGATACCCGAAAGGATTCACTATCACTTCCTATTCTAGCGCTTCTTCTAAAACGATGTCATGGTAGTCGTCTATAAGAATATCACTACCGTCAATTCCTTGCTGTCCCAATGTCAGTAGGAGCTTATTTGTCTGGAGATAAGGAAGTAAAATTTTAGTGAAAAAGGATAAGCCGCATTGTTTTCTTTAGCGGAAAATTCAATTCATTCTTCATGTTGCCCGCGTTATATTTGCCTAAAAAAATCATAACGAACAAAATTGTGACGTCTTTAAGGACCCAATGTGACCCTGAATCCTAACGGTTATTAGAAAAAGCGTGGCGAAAAACAAACATCATTTATATTTTTCACTAGCTTGCATACCCGTCGTTGCCGGGTTAAGTTTTTTCAAATTTTTTTTATTTTTTTTATGGTTTATGTTGGAGCTAAACTTCAGGCCAATCGGCTCGGTAGTTTCCCCGCGAAAGGGTAACATAGCGCAAAAACTAAGTTTCGAAATCACTTTACCCCCTCCCCTTACTCCCCCCACCCCTCGCTCTACTTTTCCGTATGCCTATGTTGGAACCAGAACTACCACAGACACTCATGCCAAATTTCAAGTCAATCGGTTCAGCCGTTTTTGCGTGAAAGAGGAGCAGACAGACAGACAGACACCAACTCATTTTTATATATTAGTATGATTTTTAGTAATCAAATATACAATAATTGATATGATCACTTTGGAATACTGTAGGTTCTTAATACGCTATGTGAGAACTTCATACCCGATTTTGTTAGAAATGCAGTCTAATGGGAATTTCAATTGGAATCCGCAATATGGAACCTTTTTTCCATTTAGCACCTTTCCGAAAAAAAAGCTTTTTAGTTCATTACCTTTTTTCGGGAAATAGATATATGATAAATTTGAATTCTTTAGCTCATTTCGTTCAAGAGTTTTCGAAATGACATGCGGATAGACAGGCGGATATCAACATTTTTCGACATCCCAAATGCACTTGTGTAATTAACTTTTTGATACAACGACATATTCTATGCGATACAAGCGGTTTACTAAACAAGTAGAGTTGATTTTTTTATGATTTGATTCTATATATAACTTTTTTAATATCGTTAATTTTCGTGGAATTTTTCAATGATTCTCCCAGACTTTTGATTCTGCATTTATATCCTGATAACAAAATTTTTATCATGCGAAAGAATTTTTTCACAATCTCTAATGGTGATTTTTTCAAATTTTATGCTTAATCCTTTTAGTTTCTCAAACACAATATGTAAATTTTGAATAGGTATATCGTGCAGAGATCACCCATTTGTTTTACAGAATTCTCTCAGTTTTCATCTTTTCGCCATCACTTTCGAACAAAATAACCCATTTCGAGTTCAATTTCAATTTCTTCATTGTAAAACTCCGATGGCTTTTGGCATGATGAAGCTAGTTGTGAAGTGTTCCTGTATCCCTTTTGTATTTGAATGTGGGATCCTTTCCAGTTACCAGCTTCAACACCTTACCAAAAAAGGAAAACCAACCGTCCTTTTTTTATTTTGAACGGAACGATTGTCACGTAGTTCTACTGCCATGTAATTTGCAAATACCATCATGTTCCTTCTGTATACTCTCATAACCGTTGGGTAGATCCACCCTCGGTCTCAACCAGGTTTTTGTCCCATTTGCCAGTTGAATTTGCGTTCTGTGATGACTGTATCCTGTCGCTAAAGGACATGATGATGATAAAAAAAAAATTGTACGGTAGAAATAACTGGGATGGACCACTTTGTGCCTGGATAATATTCTAGGGAAAAGTTTCATATCTTTCACAAAATAGACATTTTCATTTCATCAGGATAGAAATCCCAATATAGTCATCATTTTGAGTTATACCTTTGAATTGTACGCAGATAAAATATGTAGAACATGCTCCAATATTATGCGAATATAAATTATGAGTCTCAAGCTCTCTATAACATCTCATTCACTCGGGGCGATACTCATTTAAAATTGGTCCTGGAGGCATAAAACGAATTAAAATCGCTACCAACAGAGAACAGTATTGACCAAAAAAATTAAAACAAACTCCAGGAGCGAGAAAAACTGGAACAAAATTCATATTTTGCTAAAACTTTTTTATAGCTTTTCGCTTCACAAGGACAACAAAAGTTTCCCGTATTTCCGGTTTAAGTCGTCCCACAATAAGAAAAGATTGGGTCCCCCGGAAAATATAATTATTTAGCTTTTTATAAATCTCTAATTTTTTGTATTTAGCAATTTTTGGCTATTTTATTATTCCTGAGGGATTTTTGGATTAAACAATGAGTATAACTGATGTAAAAATCACATGACTTTCTTATACAAACTACGCCGCTCCCTATTTTACGCCACAACGCTACCGTGCTGTTAGCCTAAGCGCGATATTACACACGGCAACTTTCGGGCTTACTTAAGCCGATTTTTGGGAGAAACGACTGAGGAGGGAAAAGTTGCCACTCGAAATCATGGCTTATCGACAATCTGCATACATGCAAACCGTGTGAACCGGTTTGGGAAAAGTAGTAGGCAGAAATCATTTTTGTTCTGACCGTCAGCAGGTAAAGATCTTGGGAAGTATCAGCAATTTCAATGGTTTTTCAGCAGCAATTTCAATGGTTTTTCCCATGCTAACTGTCTGACAACTGAAGGACGACTGATGTTGAGTCCACACACACACATGTAAACTTGTGTAGCATATGCAAACAGGATTGGCTTATTTAAGCCACAAATGTAAGCACATTGGCTTATTAAGCCCAAAAGTTGCCGGCTTACTTAAGCCAAATGTAATCTGACGCTAAGACATGTAGCCAAACTTGAAGCCACGCCCCCAGAAATTCAAAATATTTTGATTTTGTCGACATTAGCTCAACCGTCTGTCTACCAGCCTACAGACGCTTAAAATTCAGTTTTCACAGACATGTCTACGGACATGTAGCTCTGTCTGTAGCATGCTTTACGAATCATTTTTCCTTTACTAGCTCTAGTGTTACGACATCATCTATCTATCTTCCATGTGTTTAACGCTTCACAATAAAATATGCTCTGCTTCATATCCCTAATGATCACTGATTTATTAGTTATTCTAGTTAGTTATTTTAGCTAGTTATTCTAGCTTCAATAATCTCTACCTATAAATTTCGCTACAAGTTGCACTGTAGATGGTTTGAGAACCATACTGTATATTTTGATAAATATATTAATAATCATATACGAAATTACCATCCATAAAATAAGAATAAAAAAAAATGTATCTTAAAATTCTAAATTAACTTTCCGGTCCATCTAATAATGATGTATCCTCTTATATTGCGAATGCTCGAGGAGAATGTAGAAGATCCTACCATTGCGTGGATTCTGATGGTCCAACTAAAGTATATAAACTCAAAACTCGAAGGAGATCAGTAGAGCAAGAAATTCATTTTTGATGGTAATACGTTTTACGACTTGTGCTCCAAATTATTTCGATTTAATGTTTTCGTGTCGTCTTTTTCCATATTTTCACCAAGGAACAGTGTTTGGAAATAGGAAGATATTTTTGCTTCTATACTTTTTCCTTGGCAACCGAAATTGTAGCCAAATTTGAAAAACATAGCAGAAAAGGTGATTTGATGGTGGTATGGAAACTGGGAAACTTTTTGTTATCGTAACTGTTTGGAATTTATCTGAGAATAGACAATAGCATTTAAAAAAGTTTTAGCAAAATATGAATTTATATATAAGTAGTTCATAGACAATAGCATTTAATGAAAGAATAAAAGAAAGGAGACGTTAGCAATTAGAGATTAGGGGTTTTGCTATTTAATTCCGGGAATAAACCTTCTGATACTTTTACATGGTAAAATTTTACTTTGATTACCTTTTTGCTTGGTAAATTGGTTAAGTGAAATTACTCCTTAGGCTTTGTTTAGCAATCAAGAAGACAATCCACAATGGGTTTTTTTTTGACAATATTCTTAGTAACCGCATACAATTCCCACGGAAAAGAAGCAGGTCTTTGGAACTCAACAAAAAAAAAAAAAAAAGTTAGAGTTAAATTAAATTTATCGCCTACTATTTTTATCTCTCAATAAAAATGATAAAAAGTTTACGTAAAATTGGTTTTATAAGCCAGACATAAAAAAAGATAAATAACTTTTTAACTTAATTTAAGTTACGTTTTTAGTTTTAGAGGCACGTTTATGCGAACTAATTAAAACACCTTGAGTTCATATAAGTTGGCTTTTCATATAAACGGGGCTTAAGTTTACTGGAGCAGAACCGCCTAAAGTAGTTAATCCTGATTACCAACTGTCGATTTTTCAGACATCGTCAGTGAGACAATTTTTCACAAAATAATCACAATGTGGTGATACTCTGGTAGCTCCCGCTTTTCATTTGAAATATTTGGACTACAATATATTTCATTTTTGTATAATTGTAAGGGGGCCTATTATGAGATACGATAGTAATCGTAACGATCGGGTTTCGCCTGTTGTTGTTAGTAGAAAACACAATTACTGATCGCCAAGATTACAATTGTATTCCATAATAGGCCCCAGATAAACCAGCAGTGGCGTAGCTACATTTTCAGCTCCCCCTCGATTGCGATCAGATTGTTGAGAGAAGCAGGCAACGAGCTCAGCAATATTTTGGTTTTTTCTTTGGTCGCTTGAAAAATTTTTCGTCCACATCAGAGTCAGTTTTAAAAAAATTACACGGAAAACTGTTTTCCGAGCCAGTTTTTTTTCCCCGAATTTCTTTCTGTTAGATGCCAAATTTAATTATTTATATTTCATCTGAAGATTCAAAGGTAGTAGCACTAACGGTTAAATAGTGATAGAGAAGCGATTAAGTTCACGAACCAAGGTTCCACTATATTTTTTAAAACAACCAGTTTTTATAAAAAAAAATTAGTTTAGTTATGTACTTAGTTGCTTAATAATAGCTAACATTTTTACTACATTTTTTTGTACCTTAAGTCTCTCGGCAAGATATTAATGTACATTCAAAGCATGATCTTCAATTGGTTTAGTTAGTATCTCATTAAGTTAATTGAACGATTTTATTGCTTCTGCAACAAGAGTATGTGCCAAAGTAAAACGGAATGGGATAAATTCTCACGTTCAAATTCACATTAAGAATGAACAGCTAATTTGTTAGATGAGAAAAAAGATGATAGAAAAACGTATTTATTTTGCAGTGTCTATACAAATCCATATAATAACAAACATTTATTTGTACAAAATATGTATAGTGCGAGGAGAATAGGGTTTCGAGGATCTTTTGATTAAGATTTAATTAAATTTATTTCATTAAGTCAAAATTAAATTGAGGAAAGGACAAAATAGCACTTAAGCAAAACTTTTGATACCGAGACAAAATCAATATTATAGGAGGTAAGATGCTTGTCCTCTAAGGCTCTTGAATATGATGTTCACTCTCTTGATAACATTTATTCATATTCACTTTGATTAAAAGGAAATTAGGTATTCTACAGATTACCTTTCGGAAAACTTAGCTGAAAAAGTATTTTTTTCTTTTCGAATTCGTGTTAATATAATATTTTAAATGGAATTCAAATAAAACATGGAGAGGTTTGATGTAATCGATTTTTGCCTATTCGTTATTTGTAACAGTCTTCCGTAAATAAAAAATTAGATGATTATTTTTCGCTTATTATATATATTTATATCTTTACTAGCTTGCATACCCGCCGTTGCCGGGTTAAGTTTTTTCAATTTTTTTTTTATGGTTTATGTTGGAGCTAATCTTCAGGCTAATCCCCGCGAAAGTGTAACATAGAGGAAGAGCTAAGTTTCGAGATCACTTTACCCCCTCCCCTTACTCCCCCACCTCTCTGGCTACTTTTTAATGGGCCCCCGACGAACATCTATTCCAAATTTCAGGCCAATCGGTTCAGTAGTTCCCCCGCGAAAGAGTAACATAGAGGGAAAACTAAGTATCGAGATTACTGTACTCCCTCCCCTTACTCCCCCCATCCCTCGTGCTACTTTTCCGTATGCCTATGTTGGAACCAGAACTACTACAGACACTCATGCCAAATTTCAAGTCAATCGGTTCAGCCGTTTTTGTGTGAAAGAGGAACAGACAGACCCAACTTATTTTTATATATTAGTATGATACATATTTGCATCCAGATCCCATGGTTAAAAAAAAACTTCTTAAATCAAGCTTAATTCCATCTATTGTTTTTCTGTCTGTACACTTTGAAATAGATCAGGGCACCAATCATGTATTCCGACGCGTCTCTGTCTTTCGACTTCGACGCAGCTCGCCATATCTGCAGCTTGAAATTTCGCGGAATCGTCACTATGAATCGAAACGTGATTCTGACTCTCACTCCAGGAAATTTGAAGCTGCTGATATGGCGAAGTCAAGAGTTAAAAGCTGCGTCGAAGTCGAAAGACAGAGACGCGTCGGAATACATGATTGCTGTCCTGATATTTCAGGGGCACAGCCACTAGTATTGAATAAAATAAGAAACATTTTTAGATTTACTAATTTTATTATTCTTACAGAATAAGGCACAATACAGTACAAGTAATTTTTCCTAAATCAATTCCAAACTAATTTTTTTAATGTTCATCATTTAATTAATTCTTTCTCAAATCTGATTTGTGATAAATCAAGTAAAGGCAACTTTTCATACTGGGTTCATTTTTTTTGTTGCTTTTACATAAATTTTTATTTCGAAAACAGGGTAATCAGCGTAAAAAAATTAAAGCTAAAATTACTAATATCCAGTATTTTTTTAAAATATAAATTAAAAGCAAATGTGCGACAGCAAAAGAAAAAAGAAGGAAATTAAAAACAAATTTACAATTAAAGGTGAATATTACATAAATAAAGGAGAACTAACTTAAATTAAAACTTTCTTACTGTAATTTAGAACTTATCGATATTATATTCTATGATTTAGTATAAAGTTATTTTCGTTTAAAAAATATTCTTATATTTTCATTAAAATTTATTAAAGTACTCAAGAACATCATTTGTATTCTGTTTTTATTTTTCAGTCTACTAATATGTTTAATTTTTATTGAACTTTTCAATCGTTTTTTTAGTATTTTCAAAACCGTTTTCGGTTTATTGAGTTTTTTTTTGTTAATTAAGAGAAATCTATGTACAAATCGCAAAATTAATAACTCCATTATTATTAATTCTGTTCTTAGTTCGAATTCAATTATTTTTTTTATTTCATTTTTTTTTTTTTTGCATTTGATTTGTGAGTAATACTGTGTAACAGGTGATTAAAATGTATTTTTTTATTCATTTTATTTTTACTTTACTTCTTTCTTAAACGAACATTTTGTTGTTTATTAGGTACAAATTATTTTTACTATTTTACAAATAAAAACACAAGTAAAGAGAACGGTAGAAAACTTGAATGCGTTTTTTTTTTAAATTATTACATTTAGTTTGAATTAAAATAGTTTGCAGCATTACTCGCTTATTGTACTTTTTTTTGGTTTGTTTGAGCTGTTAGCCGTGAGTTAATTTTTGAGAGATTAGTTTTTGGCTAATTTGTTGTCGCCTATCACGTCAGTAGGTTTAATAAATCTTTTACACTTTTAATGCGATCCTCCATTTTGTGGTCGTTTTGCAGTGGTACTAAACGCGATATAAAAAATCGCGAAAAAGCGTGACAAAGAGCTCCCGCACTCCTCTGTGAAAAGCTTAAGAATGTGTAATGTGTTTTATAGACAGGCAGTCCCTGATTGTTCGAGGCTTTAACAAGGAGCGAAAATTCAAACAAAAACAATTTTGTTCCCAACCTGGGAGGGAGAACAAAAAATGTCCTTTGATCGTTGGATCGGATCAGCATCCATGACATCGATTTAGCAGGCGAATTTCCATTTAGGGGCCTATAAAGGTTTCGTGAAACTCGACATTAATATTGTTAAAAATAGCCGGGCTACCCGGTATGTGAGATTTTATCACTGGTTCCGAACATAACCTTACCTATAATTTTTTTTTATTTTGAAAATCATTTATTTTTGATACGTTTTAAATGTCATGGACTCATTTTGAAGTTTAAAAATTCTTAAAAGCTCTTTATTAAATCGATTTTCATGCACGAAATATTTTAAATGTGATTTGTTTTTTTTCTGTGTAAAATTGTAAATCATATGAAATTTCCTGATTCGACTAACAACTCATACGGCAAGATAAAACACATTTCCACTTAATTTCAAAACTTATCGATACTAATTAATTTACTCATTGTCTCGTCGTTATTATACAAAACTTACTGCGGGTCTCACGAAATTATTAGCAGCCACTAAATCGAATTAGCTTTTTGCTTGAAATTCGACCGCTAATTCATTTTAGCGGACGATAAGAATTTCGTAAAACTCACCATTAATCTCCTTAAAAAAAACCTAACGCTAAAAATGGAAAGAAAAAAATTTAATTTCGAGACACACACCAAAAAAAATTTTAAGAAACCGTTTAAATCGTACCAGTATTCGCTCTAAATGAATATAAGGAAAACGTTTTTTTTTTTCGTCTTAAAATCTACGAAATTTTTTATTGTCTTAGAGTCTAGCTAAGTTCATTGCCTTCGTAAAGGCTTTCACAACTCTCCAACAATCTAACCACTGGTGAAATATCATACGGATATAATGATTTTGAGACAAGTCGATTAATTTGCAAGCGTAATCGTATTAGAACACTCATGGCATCAGCCAGTGTCTCGCTGTTGCCATTCCCGATGCCAAATTCATTGCAGCTGCTCTCAAAACGCGACCAATTCAATCGAATGTACTTTAGAAATCGCAGTAAATACAGTAGGAAACACGTTTCATTGCTAACGAGCAAATCGAGCAGTAAATCAGTACTATTTGATATCATTTTGAGGAATTCTAGGAACGTTAAAACCGGATTCAGCATCGTTACCAGTTCAGGAAATGCATTGTTTCGAAATGAAATCCCGGCAGTTACATCCAGCGTGCAAACCATTGCTTCGATCAAATGATCGTCCTGATCGTCAAATAAGTGGATCAGAATTTTACTAAAGTGGCTATCGGGGTGAAATTCAAGGGTGTTTTTGATAAATGATTCCAGACGGCGGAGAACCTCTCGAATTGATCGTTCGATTAGCACCATGTCCTGAAATGCATCGTAATCAGTACTGTCGATCGAACTATCTGAGGAGTCACTTCGAATTTCCTTCACAGTTACTGCCACGGATTTCAGGACCAGCAGAACCATCTTTTGTAGAACAGTTTTGTCCATGTCGATCGATTCTTCGTTATTTGTGAGTTGACCGCGAACGTATTCTAATGATCCTGTTTCGTAAGTAACACTGGGACCCTTAAATCCTATCAAACTGGAGGAGTTTTCTGGCTGCCGTCGCGGCAAAGTATCCAGAATTCGATAGTCTTTCACCTGGCGAACGATTTGATGGGCTAGCAGGCAGGTTTCCTCGGGCAACAGATCCTGCAGAGCTAGAGTACTTCCATAGCACAGTGATTCGTTAAATAGACTCAGCATTTCCTTGTAAACAGTATTCGAAAGGTTCTGATTCAGCAGCAATTCGAATTTCACCAACTGTACGTAAAATGGCATCGTCTCTACTATCGAGAGATTCGAATTAACGCTAATGATGTTCTTCCATAGCTCCAAGAACGTTATTATGCAATTCTCCGCTATCGGAAGATTATTATCCCGCTGAGACGTTATCAGATGGCTCATATTTTTCACCAATGCCGGCCATTTATTCTCTAAAATTTTTATTGTGACACATTTTAGGTTTGTCGTATCGAAACTCTCTGAATCGGTGAGCGTTATTATGTGGCAAGTGGTCGCCTGATTATTAGAATGGGAGGGGCCGGGGGGTGGTGATAATTCTGACAGAGGATACGACGATGACGACGCAATTTGATGATCGTCGGCTCTTTGTGACCTTTGATTTGTATTTACATTCCTATTGCTATGTGTTCGACTTGTACTACTACCACTGCTACTGTGATTATGTGATGTGCCACTACTATTATTGCTACTACTTCCAGATGCCGCCTCCAAATCGTTATTGAAATGCACAGCAAAGTAATTATTCTCCAGTGACGGCTGATACTGGCCAGCCTCACTACCAATCTCATCATCCTCCAGCGGATGAGTGTCTCGATCTCTCCATTCAACAATCCTTTTAATTATTTCTAAACTGAAATTGATTTTCCGTACGGCAACAAAGTCTAATCGCTCGAATGAGAAGAAATTGTCGACAAGTTTCTTCAGCCAATTGTCGTCTAGATCGTTCTTTGCGACAACTAAGAAACTCGCAAGTACCCGACCAGTAAGGAATTGCACATATTTATTGTTAAAATTTACCAAATCGATCAGTTCGTCAATTAGATTATGATCGTTGTGTATGAGAGCATCACACACGTCTATTATGCGACTACAAATATTACCTTTGCTGTTCTGTTTGAGATAAACATCGAATAGAAGTTGTAAATTGGATAGAAATTGTATGAGTTTATTGGTTGGCCAATCATTCAAATTCGCTACCCGTTTGGTCTCGAAACTGTAGTGACTCTCAAAGGGTTTCCGCAAGGCTTCCTCACTCAACCCGCATAGACACTGCTTGATCAGGTAGTTCTGAAACTCAGTCATTTCGCTGTTCACTGGAGATACAGTCGCTCGACATCCACTTGGACCCACAGATGATGCTGACGACGATGTGGACGAAGAACTTCCTGACGCTTCCGGCTGCTGGTGCTGCTGTGGTGATGGTTTCTGGATCTGACGATGATGGCTGCTGCTGTTGCTCACCCGCAGGATGTCAGGAATATCCTGGATGCATGTCACTCGATCGACCTCATCGTTCCCCAGACTCACTAAACTGTTGTCATTGGACGAATCCACTGGCGTCGCCGATTGCGAGGACAGGGACGACGAAGATATCAATAGTGATGATGCGGAGGAGGACAAGGACGAAGCAGCGGGAACGACCAACAGATCTGGTGGTGTTTCCTCTTCCTCCTCCTCTGTTGAATCTGAAGCCGCTGCTGCTGCTGCTGCTGCCCTACTCGCTGTTGGGGTCGTTTCCCCATTATTCTGACCGTCGATCCTTTGCCTTTTGCTCACTGGCTGTTCATTGGACATTGTTTTCGAGTTATTTCCCTTGCCAGAGGGTGGCCGCTCCTTCCGTAAAACCATGAAGAGCTAGTCTAGTCCGTTTATATCCGATAGTATGAATTCCACATAGTCCGGAAAAAACGCAATTTCATCTAAAAAAACAAAACAAATGGGATTAGTTATGAATTTTGATGATTTTCCGAAAATATCTGCATGGCAACAAGACAAGAAACGAATTGGACAAACAACCAGACTCCATTGCCCAGCTACCTGTCTTAACCAGAGAGATTCTTCCAGTTTCTCCATCCGAATCCCAGTAAATTCGGGCAAATTTCCACACAAACTCGAATTATTCTTATAGAATTTTCCTCGTTCCACCAGATTTTCACCTGGATTTCGGGATTTATCCAGAAAAACGCTTGAGCCTCGCCTTTTCTGGGGAAAAGAATGATTCTTGCTCAAAGTGGCTACTGGAAGTACGCATTTACAAGGTTACGTGTTATAAATCCCACACATTTCTTTGTCTTCTCGCCCGATTTGTATCGCAATTATTGAACTTTTCGCGAAATTCTCGATTGCACGCAATTATTTATTTACAATTCGCAGTAAAAACGACATAAAAAAAATCACAAATATTTACCTTTCCTCACTCACTCGAACACGGATTTTCAACGTTTCTCGCGACAAATTCCCAGCAATTATCAGTGAATTTCAACGTTTCGCTGCACACTTTAAACGAATTTCGGTGGACAGATAAATAATTTCTTCAAAATCTCACGAAATTTGAAAAAAATCAAAGCTTCGACTTGAAATTTTGAAACAAAAATGGCTTCGCCACGCGATAGAGCGAGGAGCGGAAGAGACGAAGAGGGATAGATTTTAATTGTGCTTGACGAAAATAGACTGTGTGCAGAAGGCAAAAGAATTATGTCCGTGCGGTATTGCCAGCATAGGCTTTCTTTGTTGTATTCATTTGGAAGTTCATTTAATGAATTTTTCTTTATCATTCATTTCCAAAAACGCTTGATTTTATTTTATTATAGCTGCGTTAAACGGGAATTACTGAAACTCAATCAATAGCAACAGCGACAGCGGCTGTATAATGATTTCGTTGTCGCAGCGCGACTGGCGGTTAATTTTAAATCCTAATTTTGTTGATCTTGCTGCGCAGCATATTAAAGTTTTGGTTTTGTGTGACTTTAGTTTAACAGTAAAAGGCGAGATTAGAAAGTAATTCAACGAATAATCATTAATAATAACTCATTTTAATGAAATCGTCTCTTCAAATCAACAAAAATGAAAAATTGAAGATAAAATTTAACATTTTTAACATAAGAATGTCACAGGATTCTGTGGTCAAAAAAAATAGTACTTTATTAATTCGAAACATCAATATTTTACATCGTTTTATTTTTATTGTGAACTACATTTGCTGGTTTTGCTATTTGCATTTTTGTGTGCCTTCTAAAAAACATACAAGAAATAAAGCATTTTAATCCTTATAAATGTTATTAACAACATTTAGATGGTTTAAGATGTCAAATGTTTTTGAGCGAAATGCTGCGCTGTGACAGCATTGCCACTGCAGAGGAGTTATAAGTTCTTCATTTGACATTGAGCAGTTTTCGTTGAGGCTGGATTTTTAAAAATTTGATATTTTCGAATTTATTCTCTTCTCAAACTATAAAAATGTCTGGACTGCCGCTTTTAACAACAACAGTTGAATATCAGAAAATACAACAGTTTTACAACGAGAACGGAGCCAAAATCAACATAAAATCCCTCTTCGAACAGGACCCGACCCGGTTCGAGAAATACAGGTAAAAGATTTACAAAAGATAAAAGAAACGAAATCTTTTAAAAAAAATATCAATGATTTTCTAAATCATGAAGATCATTGTAAATTCACATAGTTTTTCGTGGTGCATTATTTTCAATGTCTTTGCCGAGGAAAATTACTTTCACCACGAAAATGTCCTTGACTTCTAAAAATTTCATTAACATTTCATTCATCTGATATTTTTTTTTTCTCTCTTTTTACGTCTTTTGCTAGTGAAAGTGGCGATTTTAACATTTGCAACTGTAAATGAATAAAAGGGCTATTGAACTGATTTTTGTGGCATCCTAATTCATATTTAGTTAGAATTTACATAAATTTTTTATGTAAAATGGCCACATATTCTCTTCCATTTGCATTCTATAAATATCTCAGTCGTGTAAATATTCCAGTTTAATTGATTTTTTAACAAATTTGTTTCCCTTTGCATTTTATAGTAGTTATTACAAAGGAAAATTTCCAGTTTTTGTTTAAAATCTTTTTTTTTGTAAATAAGTATATTGTGTATCGTTTACTTTCCAATCCGGTTCAATTGGTGTCAATGATGGAATTTTTTTCGTCTTTATTCTGCCAATAAATCGCCTCCAGTCAACAAATTAGAATCGATCTAAGTTAATTAGAATTTAATATTGGTGGCGGTTGAGTTGTTTTTCACGGGTTCAAGAAAATGAGATAAATTGCCTGAGGTTGAAAATTTAAAATACGTTTTTGGTTGAAGGTCAATTTTCTTTGCAAAACATTTGCTAATCTAGAAAATTGGAAGATTTGTTTATGCATTTATAATGTCAATAAAATCCGTCACTAATTCAGGGGGAATGGGAGGTTTTCGATGGTTTCACGGAGGAATATAATTCCATTAAAAAAAAATCACGAAAAAGTATTATGCAGGGATGGTCCAAAAAGCTAAAAATAATGTGACGTATTTTAGTGAGAGTTCCTAACATAAAATAACGAAAACGGTCTTAAATTACTGCCAAAAAACATGATTTTTTCGACTTTACAACCACTAAAAACAACCACTAGAAACACATGAAATCTAAGAAGCAGAAAAGAGCAGGCGAAAAGAAAAAAAATCCTCTTCCAAAGTCTTTTTAATCGTTTCGTGTATAAAAATTAGTAATATTTATGACTTGGCGAATCTATTTAGAATCAGCCATCTTATGTTCGGAAATGTAAAAAAAAAATCATTAAATTTCTCCTGAAATCGCCACCAACTCGAGCTCTCATTGGTCACACGAAATTTCATGGATTGAAAAATTGCAAGCGGAGAGCACCGATAAAAACTGTAAATATATGAGAATTAGATTTAAAATACCATTTGAAACCCATCGAACCATTCGTCAGACACAAAAACGAACCACACCAGGGTATTTGGGATGACAAAAGATTTTAATTTTCGTCCGTCCGTCCGTCCTTCAACATCATAACTTTCGAAAGGATTGAGCTAGAAACTTGAATTTTAGAGCTGCGATGTTCTGGACAGCATATTAACATAACTGTAAAGTCGCGTTTCTTGAACGGGCAAAATAGGGCCATTATTTTCTACTCCCTCAATAAATTAAACATTTTTTTGCGATTTTCTCGAAAAATATATGGAGATAAGATGTCTAAAATTCAAACATAACTTTTCCATACATCAAAATTCAATCGAGAAATTTTCTATTACTCTAAAAGTGACTAACTTTCTCGCACTTCTTGAATTCCCCTTTAGCCTTCGCATTCCAACACCAAACGACGGTGATATTCTGATCGACTACTCCAAGAATCGCATCAATGACGATGTCTGGAAACTGCTTGTCGACTTGGCCAATGCTAGGAAGCTTCCCGACGCTAGAGCTGCCATGTTCTCCGGACAGCACATCAACATAACCGAAGATCGTGCTGTCCTTCACACCGCCTTGCGGAATCGTTCCCACGATCCAATTAGCGTCGATGGCAAGGATGTGATGCCAGATGTTCGTGCTGTTCTGCAGCACATGAAAGAGTTTACCAATCAAGTTCTGTCTGGCGATTGGAAGGGATTCACTGGCAAAAAGATAAGCGACGTGGTCAACATTGGAATTGGCGGATCAGATTTGGGTTTGAAATTGTGAAACATACTGAAACATTACTAGATTTATGAATATTTGTTGCTTCTTCCAGGTCCACTTATGGTCACTGAGAGTTTGAAGCCCTATTGCAAGGGTCTGCACACTCACTTCGTGTCCAATATTGACGGTACTCATTTGGCTGAAATATTGAAAAGGGTTAATTACGAGTCAACACTCTTTATTATCGCTTCCAAAACATTCACTACGCAGGAGACCATCACAAATGCCACGTCCGCTAAAAATTGGCTCATCGACCATACCAAGGATGTGAGTTAGAAACGATGATATATGAAAAAAAAACTATTTTTAAAAAAAAACCTTGTTTGATATTACAGCCAGCTTCTGTTGCCAAGCACTTTGTCGCTCTGTCAACAAACGCTGAGAAAGTCACCGCTTTCGGTATTGATCCTAAAAACATGTTTGGATTCTGGGATTGGGTTGGAGGACGCTACTCACTCTGGTCAGCCATCGGTCTTTCAATTTGCTTATCGATTGGCTATGATAACTTTGAGGGTTTGTTGGACGGTGCATTCTACATGGATAACCACTTTAAAACTGCTCCATTTGAAAAGAATGTAATTTGAATTGTTTGTTATAGTTTGAAGTAACGAATTTTCATCTATCCGATATAATTACCAGGCACCAGTCATCCTTGCATTGCTTGGCATTTGGTATTCAAATTTCTACGGTGCCGAGACACATGCATTGCTTCCATATGATCAGTATTTGCATCGGTTCGCTGCTTATTTCCAACAAGGCGACATGGAATCGAATGGAAAATTTGTCACCAAGGGATCGCAAGTCGTCAACTATAATACCGGTCCAATTGTATGGGGTGAGCCGGGAACAAACGGACAGCACGCTTTCTATCAGTTGATCCACCAGGGAACCAGGCTTATTCCATGCGACTTTATCGCTCCAGCTCAGACCCACAATCCGGTTGGTTGCGGTGTCCATCATAAGATTCTGCTGGCCAATTTCCTTGCTCAGACCGAGGCTTTGATGGCTGGCAAAACCGAAGCACAAGCAAAGGCTGAATTGGAAAAGGCTGGCGTCACTGGAGATAAGCTCGCTAAGCTACTGCCGCACAAAGTTTTTACTGGTAATAAGCCAACAAATTCGATTATCGTAAGGAAGGTCACTCCATTCACTCTTGGAGCAATTATTGGTAACGTTTTTTTTTTGTGAATTCTCCCAAAATAATTGATTTAATAAAAAATTCCGTTTAAATTCCCAGCCATGTATGAGCACAAGATTTTCACTCAGGGCATCATTTGGGACATCAATTCCTTCGATCAATGGGGCGTCGAGTTGGGCAAACAACTCGCCAAGGCCATCGAACCGGAATTGGCTGACAACAGCAAAGTAACATCTCATGATTCCTCAACCAATGGCTTGATTAATTTCCTCAAGGCCAATTGGTAAATTTGCATTCAAACGCTATCCACCAACCCAAAAAAAAAAAAAAACCACCCACTAATCGTACTTGTTGAATACGCATAAATACAGATTTCGTGTCAAGAAATAAATAAATAAAGAATAAATAAAATCACTACTCAAGTTGAGTGCAATACAAGAGAAACACTTCAACACATCATTTGATTTATTGTAGGAGTAAAATATTGAAATATTTTTTTATAATTTTATCTTGTTTTTCCTTTGTTTTGTTTTGTTAAGTAATAAAGATGTTGTAAATTTGTTGAATAAAATTAAAGTATTTATTGGCTTTTTAGAAAATGTATAGCAATTTGTTTCAATTTTTAAAAGCCCATTAAATCTTTAATACAAAAGTCAACGGATAGACTGATTCGAGAAAAAAATTAAAAATTCTTTCTTTGAATAATTTCACACAATTTGAAAAAAATTATGAAAATCGGTCGACTTTTATTCTAAAGGTCTGTGTCCACATGGAAGTTTATTTGCAGAAGTCGCTTCCAGAAGAGATTTCTGGTGTCACAACTTCTGGAAGTTCACTTGCAGTTAGTGTTTCCACGGGAAAAACTTCCAGAAATCTCTGCTAGAAGCGACTTCTGCAAATAAACTTCCATGTGGACACCGGCCTTAAGACTTGAAAGACAATTTAAAAAAACGCTCAATACGGGAGTGGCTTGAAATTGTTATGATTTTGTGGAAAAAATTATATTTATGCTTTCTTTTTATACAACTTCTCAAGAGTTTTGTTGTAAAATTTTAGTTCAATCGATCCAGGGCTTTTGAGTCAGTTTTTTTTTTAAAAAAAAGCAAGAAGGCTAATTTTCTGCATTTTTCAGTAATTATTTCGACAAACCAATAACACGAATTACCGTTATTTTTGTTGTTATGAAATTAATAATTACTTTTAAGTAATTTATTTGCAATTGTTAACTCGCGATTTTTGCCAGTGAATGTTTGAGATTTATAAAAAAAGACACAGAAGTTACTTTTGGTGTAATTGAGTTTGATAGCCGTTTTTAAGTACCCAAATACTGCACTCTGAAAAACACAGCTTAAGGCCGCCCTCCATTACCATGACTTCGGCAACTGCAAAAAAATAGAGACACATTTATGTGAAGATACGTTGACGAGAAAGGGAGATAAGAATCAACTCCAAAAATTTGTCGGCAACTGCAAAAATAATTTCCCCTCTTTTTTTATGGAGATTTCTACTACAATCACACATTGTCCCTGTAAGTGAATAGTAAGCACGGACACATTCAAACTGTTATTATAGCTAAATGTCATTTTTCTCCTTCGCATGCATAGTCAAAAGCTTTGTTACCATGCCAATTTAAACATTATATTCATAGCATAAGGTTTGATATGATTGCTATAAAATTGTAAAACTGGAAGGGATAGCGTTTAACTTGTATTCAGTCATTCCTTTTTAGATCTACATAAGTCTATCTTGCTCTAGTTTTCTGCATTTTTTTGCAGTTACAGAAGTCATGGTAATGGAGGAAAGCCTTTAGATTTTAACTTTTAGGGATAAAAAAAAAGCATTCGCAGAGGGAGGGCTGACAAATTTTATAGTTACGCTACTGATGCCAACTTACGTTGCCACTGGAAAACAGAGGCCCTATCACCGAACACGATACAATTGGTATTAAAACACTAACAACAACCTTGAATTTACAAGTCGAACCAATCGTATCGTGTTCGGTGATATGGCCTCAGGAAACGAGCTCTTCATACAATTTCGCATCGACTAGATTTCAATGATTAAACAAAATTAACAACCAATTATGATTCTTTGTTACAAGAATATATAAACATTTATTTATGATCCAATTCATAATATTACATATATTTTTCATATTTTTATAGTCGTAGACAGTAAAATTCTTATGATATTTACTACAAACTAAACTACAACAAAATTTTTGCATATTTACCAATTTTTAATTTTATCTTTGGATTTTTTCTTAGATTTCTTTTAAATAGTTGCAATATTTGGTGTTTCACAAATTCTAATCTACTTAATCATTTTTTTTTAATTTATAATTATTTTCAGTGAAAACTACATGAGATTCCATTGAAATGTTTTTAAATTAAATAAAAATGCTTTTAGTAAACATTTACGGATGTGATTAAATGTGAAAATTGAAGACAATTTGATCAATTTGATGAAAATTTTCAACCTGTTAGCACCCATAGGTTTTTATTTGAGAAAAAAATCTTAACGGGGGAGAGTAAGTGGTGATACAAACAATAAAATCAAACGCGTTGTAGCATTGCGCGTTTTGTGAAGACAAACAAATTTGGAAGTTTTTCCTTCCACAAAAAGGGGGGTGGTAAAAGAAGAACTAATGATGATAAAAAATTGGCGAAAATGTTTTTTTTTACATGAAACCTCTTTAAGGTCTTATCGAATTGCTGCCCAAATAGAAAAAATATATGTCGAATACTTTTCATAGTTCTACAAATGTGCAAAGTTTCATAAAAATGGCACTTCTGTAAGTTTGCCTTTGATTGTGACGTTTAACAAAATATCAATTATGCACTAGACTCTAGTGACTAGAGCGACTTAATAACTAGAATGCGATCAATCATTACTCTTCTTCGAATATGGACTGTTCGAAACGACGATCTTCGAAAATGTACTGTTCGAATTTGTGTGTCGTGAGGAATTTTTATTTTCTTTTCAATTTTTTAAGCAATTTATGTAATATAAATTTTTGTTAACCCTCAAGCAATGAGCAATTTTTCCATATTAAAATGATATAGATCTGTGAATGCAAGAAAATATTTTGAAAAACAACGCCAAATGCTGATTTCAGATTGTCCACACTCTGGTTATTAATTCGCTCTAGTATACACTATCGAGGTATATACAGTAATGAGGGTATAAGCATCGACGTTTCAATGTAATGAAAAAAAAAAACATCTTCAAAAATTTCGACAAACTTTCCATTTCTAAAATTTTCTAGAGATTTTTTTAGCAGTTTTTTTTTAGAAAAAAGTTTTTTTTTTGCATTAAAATGGATATGATAGATTAAAATAAAGGCACTAAGTTTTACAAAAAGTTTTGTTATAAATTCCTTTAATTTACTTTTAGGACCAATGAATTTTTTCCCCTAAAATATTAAAATGACTTTATCTAAATTAGTTTGAATAAAACTATACTAGCTGAGTGTCTTTTAATTATGCTATCGTTTAATTTACAGTTATTTGCTTCAACACAACTTCAATATTTATCAAAGTACAGAAAATGCCAAGTAATTTTAGTTCACACAAAAATTTGCTGTTGCACCAAACTTTGCTGAACGTGGACGACGCAGACTGGCGTCAAGAGACTGGCCGTAGCAGTAAAAGAGAAGCAAATATCGCTTCTCATTCACACGCACTAAAATTACTTGACTTGTCCATACTTTTTTCACAATTCTGTGCAAATGACTCTGGGTTAGATACGACGAAAACCCAATGGCACAATTATATACTTTAATTTTAGGATAATTTTAAATTCGATTGAATTCATTAGGAGTGACTCCTTGTCAATATTCTCTACCGAATATCAATTATATGAATTAAAATATGCTAGTGTTTAAAATAATATTGCCCTGATTTGATAGGCTAGTTTTCATGCAAATTACACATAAATATAGATTTTATGATGCTAATATATAAGGTTCTCTTTTTCAAAAAGAAAATTAAACAATTTTCAATAAAAATTAATAATCTTTGATTCAACAGTAAACAAAAAAAGTACCCCTCGTCTAATTTAGATCCTCCTGCGTTTATTGTTGGATGTAGGCGGTGGAGTTGTTGAGGGACTCGTCGATTCTAGTGACATTGAACCTCTTGTTCGCTTCTGACTGCGTTTCGGTGCTTCCACTGAAGGAACTTTTGATGGCAATTTCTTCTCGGTTTCTTTCGGAATCGGTGACTGCTTTATAACAAGTGGGGCTTTTTCTGTAATGGGAATAAATTTGTTTTTAGGAAAATCACGCCTTGGCAATTAAGATATCGTAAGTTGTGAGTAAAATCGATACAAAAGTGATTTTGAAGCACATTTTTTGCTTATTTTCCGCTAAATCGACATCATAAACAGAAATTCGACCTCGATAATTAGTAGAATGTTTATTTATATTTGTGTACATTTCGTAAACATTCTGCTAATCAAGTTCAATCGTTTCAGAGTCACTCGTAAGCATATTTCTCGCAATTAACATTTTGTAAACAAAACTAACTTATAGACGATCACCAACAAAGCATACCTTTTGTCTCCGATTTGCGGTCCTCGCTTTTTTGCCGCATGAGGCTACTAAACTCGTTGTCCGGTAAATTGAAGTCCTTCTGGTCGTTTGGGAAGGGCAATGGCTCCATTTCATCCAGAACTTCCAAGTTGTACAGATTTCGCAAATGTGCCCAAATGCATTCGGCAGGTATCTCCCGGTTTAGAGATTTCGATAGCCTTTCAGCGATGCAGGCCATGTAGAAATGCTTGTTGACTCCGACAGGTTTTAGTCCTTCCAAGGCGAAAAACAACTGGACTTCTTCTTCGGCTGACCATTCCATTTCTTCACCAGATATTGGTTTTTCCTTCACAGACATTGTCATCGTCGGGATTGAGTGGTATATTTAGTTTTTTTTTTGGATAGAAACCGTCTTTCTTCAACAAAAAATTTGCGAAAACTGGACACTGGATTTTTCAACGTTTTGCTGTCAAAACTGACAAAAATCAGCGTTGCCAGATAGTCAGGAAGTTTGCCTCCGACATAGCTCGAAAAAAAACCCCTAAAACCGATTTGGGAATCAAAAAACCTTCAAAATTTTCATTCGTGTTGTTACAATTAGGTCCCTTGTCCAGCTAAGTTAAGCGAAGCTAAGCTGTGTGAACCACGTTTCTTGCAAAATGTCGATATTTCCACGTTTTTGGTAACACCATCACTAAAATCACTTTTCCGGATTTTTTTTAAATCGCAAATCTATCGAAATTAGCTCGATTATGTTCCATTTTCACTTAATTATGAATACGTACTATAAAATGTTTGTCCTCGTTTTTTCGCAACATATCACATGCACCACCCCTGCAAGTTTTTTCAATTTTTTCCCTGGGACTTGTGTTGCTCTACATGAGTTTCCTTTTTGCGTTTATTTTCAAAAATCAAGGCTTAAAAATGTTTTTTTTTGACTATGAATCAAACTTTTGATCCCATTTTTTCAAAATAAAAATATTAAGGCTTCGAAAACTACTCTATATCCCGATTGACAGTTATAATTTCCGCTAAAACCTAAAATTTTCATTCAAAACCTTACAAAAAATTATTAAAATTATCGAAACCCATTAATTTTCGATAAAAAAATGAAGTAAAATCGTCCGACATGCTAAAACTTATAAAACTGAATAAATAAATAAATATTTGAATCCGATAATTCAGCTAATTTTCAACAAATTTTTACAAAACTTAAATTTTGCTCAATTTAAGTTGGTGTTGGCAATACAGGCACACATGTGCTTTTTGACAACTGGAAAAGCCGAGTTTTTTAAACGGTGCGAATAGAAAGTAAAATATTTTTGGGAATTAATTGTAAAAGATGTTAATTGTCGGATTAAAAACAAAGTAGAAGTTACAATTTAAGGACCAGAAAGTTATAATTAAAAAATAGTCAGTAATTCTGTGGTTTTACTGCCCGGAAATGGAGGCAAGTTCGGGCAATTCGCATGTTTCAGAATTTTCGCCAGATGGAAAATTGTTTGCTTTTATAAATCCACAAGGAGTTTTAAATATTTGGGATACGGAGACTAGTGAATTAAAGCAGGAATTTATCCCAAATTTACACTTGTCATCGCCATGCACTTCACTTATTTGGATTTTGGTAAATTCACAGCCACAAAAGCGGAAAAAGGTGAGAGCTCAATAGAGATTTTTTTTTCGAAGTAGATTTTTTTCATAAATAGTCTCAGCTTTATTACTATAAGTTTTATTACAAGTTGAAAATACTTTCAAAAATAATATATTCTTGAAAAATTTAAAATGCCTTCTGTATTTTCAGAGGAAATCCCTGGAAAATAGCGAACCAGAGCAACTCTATTTAGCATTTGGGACAAGCAAGGGCGGAGTCGCGATTTATTCTTACGCATCTGGAAAGGTAAGCATAGTCCATAATTCAGAATACAAAGGATATAACAACATTTCTTTGTAGATTGAGCGTAACTTAAAAGGCGATGGTCACGCAGCCCGTGTTACTGGGATAACCACCGATAAAAATGATTCTATCTTTACATGTGGCGATGATTGCTTTGTTATCGTGTGGAGTATTTCAGCGGAGAAACAAGTAAACTCTTGGAAAATTGGCAATGAAAAGCCAAATAGTATCGCGTATTTGCCAGAGACAAATTCATTGTTAATTGGCGCCCGACAAATCAAACAATATTCCATATCCAGCCAAGAATTGCTGCAAACTTTCACCGGCCACACATCGGACATAATTTTATTAAAGCAAGTCATCCATGAAAACGAAGAGTATGCGATTTCTGCGTCGCGGCTCGAGAGAAATCTCAGTTTATGGAAAATTGGGAAAGGTAAAAAATATAAAAATGCTCTATCAACGCTTTTAATCGAGGATATCGCCGTTGGAATGAGCTGTAAAGTAGATAGTGAGAATAATCTGATGGTCGCAGCGGTGACTAGAAGTGGAGTCGTCCATTTCTATCTGAAATCTTTGGATTCGTAAGGATTGTGGCATATTTTTGGGGAAAAATTTAACAAAAGTCATTCTTTTTTGTAGTTTACAACCGAATAAACCGATTAGGCCAAAAGTTACAGTTTTAATAGCTACCGATGTGAATACAGTCCAGCCGATTCCAGCGATTGCTGCCTCTGTGCGATTTGGAAAGAGTTCTGAAGAAGTTCTCGTGGGCTACGGTGAAAAACAGTTTATTTCCTTTGAGAGCATTGTAGGATCTTTTAATTAACTTGGAAGATAGAAAATTTAAAATATTTCATATTTACAGACCCCAAACTTCTCCGAAAAACGCCAAGTCCTCGTGCGAAATGAGTGCAAAAAGCAATTTGGCAAACAGAAAAACGACGAAAGCCAACTGAAGTTAAATACGCCGATGGTAATGGAAAATGACGTTGAATATAAAGCGGGTGCATCGTTAAGTAGAAAACATAGTAAAACTGTTGAAACTCCCATGGAGACGCGATTAGAAAATCTTAGTTTAAGCAAAGGTGAAGCGCCTCAGGCTCAAAGCAAAGTTCAACTCTTAATTCAAGCTCTGCACAGTAAAGATAGCAAGTGAGTCGATTTTCAAAACGGATTACGAATATTTTTATCGAAATTGCTTGTATTTCAGTTTATTAAGAACAGTTTTATCAAATAATGACATCAAAGTGATTCAATTGACTCTGCAAAAGCTGCCGGTTCAGTATGTCCCCCGATTAATCGAGGAGTTAACGTCTTTGATGCAGAAAAAACGAGCGCAGTAAAGATTTTATTGTATTTTTTTTTTGTGTGTGGCATACAAATTAGTTGCTATTGTGTTACCGATTCTTTTTAAATCAAAAAAATCCTCGAGCATTTATTGATAATTTTTTCCATGTTTAGTGTTCAAACAGCTGGGATTTGGCTAAAAATCCTAATTAAGACACATACAAGTCAACTGATGGCCCTCGGACAGGATGAATTGATGAATCGATTTGGTCCTTGCCTGGGCATTATTGAACATCGGATGAACTGCTTGAAAAATGTTGCAAGGTAACTACAAATACATTTTCTTGCCGAAAATCTTGGAACGCCAATACGCTTTGTCTTCTATTTGGTTTCGTGTTCCACTGTAAAACTGGGTAAAAGTTCCTTAAGGAGAGAACTGTTTGCTAAAACCTACCGCATTGATACTGAAGTCAATTTGCTTCAAATCGGTTCAGTGATTCTCGAGTTATAAGCGTACAAACCGACCGCAACTCTTTTTTTTATTTATAGAAGAGTTGTGTGTTTGATTTATCAGCTTTTAAAAATTTTCCCAAAGAAACTCGTGATTTGAAAAATGTCCAACGATTTTAATTTCCACCTTTTATTCAGATTAACAGGGAGGCTTGAATTACTTGTGAGTCAAATAAAACGCAACACAGATGAGGAAGCAGTTTTCAATAATGATAATGTGATCATTTACGAAGATGAAGGTGAGTGTGGGATTTTTGATCAAATGTTTTTTCAGGTAGTAATGGGGATTTTTTTTTTTAGTTTCGTCCAATTCCGATTTAAATGAAAACAAAGCACAGGAGTCAAGTTCTTCGGATAATGAATGGTCCGAGGAGGAATCAGCAGAAGAAATGGACGTATCTGATAAAGAAAACTGAATAAAAAGATATTTAGGAGAATATTTTATGAGTTTTATTAAAAAACAGGGCAAATTTTTATGTATTCTGAACAGTTTTTGTTGTTGACAAAATATGAAAAAATCTTTTTCTAACATTGAACACATTTTATACAAATTCTGGATGTGTCATATTTTAAATCTCTAATTAGGTGATGTCCATAAAAAAAATGTCACGTTTTTAGAGGGGAAGGAAAGCCTGTGGTAGTGGGATTCCGGAAAAAAACTACAAAAAATCGCATAAAAATAACGAGAGGCGAAGTTTTTGGGTCGAAAAATCCTAAAACCAGCGTGATATATTTTATGGTATATGAAATAATCGTTTTTCTCTAATTACGTTTAAATTAAAGCGAAAAATCATTTGATTTGCAGTTCAAGGTGATAAAACATTTTTTTAGCACGCAAACCAATATTTGGTTATCCCTGATGCAGGTAAAAAAATATTTTCCGCATAAAAAAGAAAGTTGTGAAATTTTTGTTAAAAGAAAAATTCGACGAAAACCAAAAAAAGATTGCCCCGGGTGAGGATCGAACTCACGACCTTAAGATTATGAGACTTACGCGCTGCCTACTGCGCTACCGAGGCTTGGTGTGTAAACGTGGCGCCAATAGCCAATATTTGTTGCCAACCCGTACATAAGAAAGATTTTTTAAGAAATATAAAATTTTAATTAATTGAACTTAGAAACTTGTTGAATTAGCAACTGCAAATACATTTCAATTCATTAAACGTAACACAGATTTTTTGAACGTTGTAGAAAAAACACAAAACAGTCTTGCGAAGAATAGAATTAACAAATATTATTGTTTGTGAGAATAGTGTGTATTTTTTCTGATTTACTTTTGTTTCAAAACGTTTACGGGTGTTTATTCAAATACAATAAAATATCTAGTAGTTTTGTAATAAAACCAGATTTCACTGACAAAACTCGTATCTAAATTAACAAAATTTGATGATCATAGGATATTTTGGCTAAAAATCCCTCTTTCTGGCAACCCAAAAAATTTTGATCTTCAAAATTTAAAAAATGTTTTTACAAGTACTTTTTCGAAATTAAAAAAAACATTATGGGGCTGAAACTACGGTATTTGGAAAAACTAAAAACATTTTTTTACTCGAATGTAAGTTCATTAACTAGAGTTTTTAATTTTAAACGTAAAAGACAAGAGTGAGATGTTTGCAATGGCCCAAATGCAATGCGAATTTCAAATAAAATCATAAAACGCATGATTTCAGTTAAAATTATTGTTATGTATCCTTTCTAGTAGTATCTGAATTTTAAGATTTTTGACTAGAAAGATTTTGATTAAAATTTTTGTAAGTTTGTGACTTTTTCTTAGACAAACCTGATTTAAAACCTAATGTGCGTGTGGTCAGCGATTTTTTGTTTAATTGCTGTCAAAGCATTCGGCACAACTAAACATCTACAAATATTTAAAGTAAGGTCAAAATTACAAGAAAGCTACAACATTTCTGCTGGCACGCAAATTTTTAATGTTTTTAGGTCGTTATATTCATCATTGTGAAATTAATAATTTCCTTTCAAAACTTTTTACACTAATTTTAAATTTGTTGAAATTCGTCTTGCCAGCAAGTATTGGCTATTGGCGCCACGTTTACACACCAAGCCTCGGTAGCGCAGTAGGCAGCGCGTAAGTCTCATAATCTTAAGGTCGTGAGTTCGATCCTCACCCGGGGCAATCTTTTTGGTTTTCGTCGAATTTATCTTTTAACAAAAATTTCTCAACTTTCTTTTTTATGCGGAAATAATTTTTTTACCTGCATCAGGGATAACCAAATATTGGTTTGCGTGCTAAAAAATGGTTTTTTCACAAAAATATGTTAGCTTAGAGGAAATTAAGAGCCAGCAATCACCCCGATTACGAGTGTCGTGTCGTTTTCGACAAGTCGTTTTACGTGTTGTTGTTGGTAGAAAAACACTAACAACAATACGTAAAACGACTCTTGTCGAAAACGACACGACACTCGCAATCGGGCTGAATGTTTCCGATGTTTTTGCTGTTTAATTTCTTTCTATTCTTTTAAACTCATACTTCATAGATTTTCTTGAGTTTAACTACAGTAGAATCCCGATAATTCGTACCCCGATAATTCGTATATCCCGCTAATTCGCATGAATTTGCTGGTCCCTTGAAATACGAATGATCGGGATTCTACTGTATTACGTTTTTAAAAGTTATTTTCAGAGTTAAATTTTTATCCAGTTAGAGACTATCCAGATATTTTTAGGGGGAGGGGATCTGCGGTAGTGTGAAAACCATGTAATAAATTGTGGAAAAGCCTTGCGAGTAGACGAACCCTAAAACTTTATAGACAACTCGTATAAAACAACGAAATTTCTATGAAATCTTCACTGGTGATTTTATAGCAAGTTTTTGTTATTTCCAACATTTTTCTCACCAACAACAGTCGTATACCTCGCAAATTTAGTATTGTAAAAGCCTTAAGGCCTGTGTCCACATGGAAGTTTATTTGCAGAAGTCGCTTCCAGAAGAGATTTCTGGTGTCACAACTTCTGGAAGTTCACTTGCAGTTAGTGTTTCCACGGGAAAAACTTTCAGAAGTCTCTGCTAGAAGCGACTTCTGCAAAAAAACTTCCATGTGGACACAGGCCTTAAGAATTAATCGTTTTCAAAGGATATTTTGGAAACTGGGAAATAAAACAAAGATCCAACAAATTATATATAAATACCAAATATTTATAATGTTTTTAAACAGAAAATTCATTTTTATTCCAAAAAAAGTCATATAACTTACAACTATTTGATAACGTTTTGACTGTTCTCAGTAAGCAAATGAAATTAATTCTGTTTTCATTTTTTTTTTAGTTTACGAAGTATTCAATAATAAAATTAAATTATCCTAAAATTCTTAACAAATATTACAAGATATTTTTATATAATAATAATCTTTGATTTAATTAATGATTTCCCTTATATTAATCAAAAAAACGAAAGATGTTTTTATATTTTGTTGTTTTTTTTTTACTCGGAAAATGAACTCCGAACTCTTTTAGTGGGTGGCTCGCTATTTTCATCTGTATCTAAACTATCCAAATCTTCCATCGAAACTGAGGTTGCCTGGAATCAATTTTATATAATTGAAAATGTATTTGAAACGGAATGAAAAACGTGTTCGATTTACCTGTACATCGGTTTGATCAATGCTACTCTCTGAGATCTTGCGGGTTGCTCGCACAACATCCTGGAAAAAAAAACACAAAAAACGATATCCTTTAATTTCCTAAACATTCGATTTATATTTCTTACTGTCTTTTTGGGCACTTTTTGAACCACATACATATCCAGTGGTATATAAACTCTTACGTTGGTGAAATCGTCTGGCTGTGATTGAAAATACATCGATGGTATTCTAGCGTCTAATGGGAAATCTCGTATCTCTAAGTGTTGTGATTTTTTATTAATTAAATGCATGGCAATGTCACATATTGCCCACATTTTCTGCAAATTCAAAGGGAAATTCATTAAAAAAAACATTGGAAATTCAGTTTAAATTTCAGATTCTCACATAATTAACTTCATCGTCGGTTGATTTAAATGCGTCGCGATGGTGTTTCATTCTCTCAATGATGTTTTTATAGAAACCATAGCAAAAGAATTCTTTATTTACAACCAATGGTTCCAGTATCATCCATAAGCATTTCTCGATCGCCTTCAACTGTGATCTGTCCTCGTAATTTGTGAATAGTGGATCGTGTGTTAAGACTGGTACAGCGAATACTAGCATGTAGTCGGGTAGGATGTGTGGCAATTGACTCATCGCTCGTTCCACTGGAATTTTTTTTCAAAGAAATTACTTTAGCATTTTTTTTCAAAGGGTTTTACAAACGAATTATGTCGCGGTGCCGAATTAGATGGTTTTTTATTAATTTGTACGTTTTTTCTTTTATAAACGGTGCATGTTTTCACAATCAAAGGAGATAAAATTAATACTAATTAGGGCTATTGAAACTGTAGGTGTTTGAAATCTACTGATAATATTTAATGATTTGTGAATGTTTTCAGAAACTTCTCCCAATAAACTCAAAGAGGCTGTTTAGATTAGCCGATCCAGGCGCCAGCCATTGAACGAAACTGTCAAAATTACAGGCAAGACGAGGAAGTGGGGGGTCCCCCAGTAATTTTGACAGTTTCGTTCAATGCCTGGCGCCTGGATCGGCTAATCTAAACAGCCTCAAATGGATTAGTTTCGATTTGCCAGCTAATAATCGATTTTTAGTTTATAAATAAGCTAGCGACTTTCTCTAGACGCGGTTAATTAAGCTTTCGCTCTGCTATTCAGTGTATGATATTAAATAAAACAAACTCACCTGTTGCAAAAGTTTTCACATATTCCCGCCGTCGATTGACATCAGTCTCAATGTACGTTTTTAAAAGGTTAGCCAGCCTTTGAAAAACGATAAAAAAAATTAAATTTAATCAGTCAAGAATTATAATTTAAGTAAATTATTCAGATTATTCAATTTGGTGTTATAATTTATTAAATACGAAAAACCCGTCCTGAAATACCGCTCGGGGTCGATGTAAGTTATACAGTTTCCGCTTGCGGATCATTTTTTCAGCCAATTTCCATCTAGGACGCGTGCATTTCAAAAACTTGCCTGCAATGCATTTATTTTTGTTGATATTTTCATTTTTTTTTTGCATATAATAAAACAAACATTCGAAAGTACAATGAATTTAGTTGTTGTTCGTTTTGACTGTGAAGGTCTTAGTTTAAAAAATTGCGCCGCATTCTGTGTAAAGAATTTCGCCTGCGACGCACAGCTAGAAATTTATTTTTAATCAGATTTGATTTCTCGATTCTCGTCCAAGTTATGTTTTGTATTCAAGAATAATACAAATTTTTATCTTTATCAAGTTCTTTTCCTGGCGTAGTTTTCCCTATATCTGGGATGGAATCATGTGACTCGACGCGTCTCTGTCTTTCGACTTCGACGTAGCTTTTGACTCTTGACTTCGCCATATCAGCAGCTTCAAATTTCCTGGATTGACAGTCAGAATCACGTTTCGATTCATAGTGACGCTTCCGCGAAATTTCAAGCTGCAGATGTGGCGAAGTCAAGAGTTAAAAGCTGCGTCGAAGTCGAAAGACAGAGACGCGTCAGAATACATGATTGGTGCCCTGGTTATGCAAGCAAACTTTTTTTTTTTAAATTGCACAAAGACAAATTTTATTGCTCCATTTAGACGAAAAATTTGTCACAAATCATATTTTCTTCCATTCTGAGCTTGGAACTTTTTATTCCATCTCCATATTTGTCATATGTTGTTTTTAATAAAACGCACACTCCAATTGATACACACCTTCTTTCAGTCTCCCGTCCACCAAGAGCGTAATAACCCATAAAGTCTAGAGGTAGGCATTTGTGTGGAATACCTTTATTCAATCCCTTATGCAACTTTTTGGCAAATATCTCCCTTACCTCTGGCACTGGATCAACCTTTCGAGAAGAAACAAAAAAAAATTATGCAGATTTTAACGCTTTAACGAATATACTCTGCTTTTACCATTAATAGTGACAGATTGTAAAACTGTTCAGCGGTGAACTGATCACCGACGCCCTTCTGTTCGCAGATTTTCAACATTGCTTTGCCGGCGCTCAATCGTAACCAAGACATTTCAGCGGGCGCAAGATGCCCCAATTCAAGAAGATCGCCCTTTTGCTTGATGAACTCATTCAGCATACGGAATGTTTTCTGTGCCGATAGGACGTCATTCTTTAATCCCAGTAGCCATCTGGCCATGGTTTTTAATCCTTCGACTTTACAGTGAGTCTCCTCGGGCAAATCGTCCTCCTCACACCATTCGGTTTGTGGTATATCCGAGCGATTCTCGGCGACATCCTTGACGAGCAATTCTTTGACGATTTTTCTTGAGATCAGCGATTTGATTTGTGTGTGAAACCGTTCGGGAATGTTGTAGGCGATATGGCCTAAACAAACGATTCCCGTCCGATAGTGTTCGTGTTCAGGATTTAGGGTTTGTTTCAGCGATTCAACGATATCAGGAAATATATCGATTGTATTGAAACGGTCCGTCTCTGTTGTCTGTGTATTGACAAACATACAGCGTACAGCGTGTTTTGCTTGCTTTGGGGTACCCGATATGGCGAAACCCTTGCATATTGGGCCAAGTTCGAGGAGTACATTTGGATTTGAATCGGCCAGGGGTTTGTAACGTCCTAAATATGTGAATGCTTTTAAAATATACGGGGCTACAAATTCCAAATCGAAACTCAGCAGGGCTATCATGTGTCTGAGAATTGCTTCGTGTTGAAAATGGGCAGAGAAGACGTAAGCTAGAACCTGAAAAATACGTATATTTCATAAATGGGATTTTTAATGGGATTTTTTGTTACTTACGCTTAGTAATTTTAGTCCTCGTTCACCGGCTGATTCAGGGGGCAGGCCGTCTTCTTCGAATACTTCTTTGCCTTGTAAGCAATCCTCGATTAAACTGAAAAAAAGTGTTGTTATCAAAAAAATGCATGAATAATGAACTCTAAAGTCGCAAAAAATATATAAATCTTCGAGGATGTTTTTTTAGCATCTTGAACTTCTCGAGGTTCGACTATACTAGAATTTGAGGATAAAATACGTTGCGCATTTTGGGGGAAAGTAAAATGGTCGGATTGGTGACCTGGCATAAATAGGAAGGTTTTTTTTCGCAAAACTTTCTGCAAAAAGTATCTTTTAAAGACCGAAATTCTTTTTTTTTCGTCCGCCCCTTTTCCCTTTAAAACCCGTTTTTACACAACTTTTTTTAACCGAGTTTTAGCAGGAAGACTAACTGCGATACAGACAATATATTTTCAAATACAAGAAATTTACTCACCCGACAAGAACCTCAACGGAGCTTTTATCAACCATAACCGATGCAATTCGTTCGAGCAGCATTTTAACGGTATTGTAGTACAAATTAGTCATAATCGGTTGCCCCAATTTTTTAAGTACGCTCGCCATTGTGTCTGCGCACTCCCTACAAGAAACGTCACGTTTCAGAATGATTTCCATTCCCCGCAACAGAGTTAAATCTTTCCTCATATGCGCACTAAATTTTAGAAGATATTCTTGAGCTTTTATCGGATCGGGCAGTTGCCTGAAAAGAAATAAATTCCATGAATCTCTGCAATAAATGATTTTTAAACATTCACAAACATACTTTGAGATAGCGGTGGCTTTCGTGTTGATTTCCTTTTGTAATTTTGGTGTGATCTCTTTAGCTCGATGTAATTTGATCCAATCGGAAACGGTTTTCCTAACCTTTAATTGATTTTTCTGCAATTCGATGAACGCCTTTATCGCATTATCATCGATCGTTCCAAGTAATTGATATAATTTTTTCATTCGTTCATCAGCGGGCAGCTGATACGGTACTAGGCATGTAATTAGCAATCGTTCGACTAGCAAACGATCCTCAATGCCAGTCATGTAGTAGCCATGAAGAATTTTATTTTTAATCCATGTAATCGCCTTTTTGGTGGCCTCGGGTACATCTGAATCGCTCAAGTATTTCTTGTAGATCATCGCCAAACCATTCATGGCTTCTTTACGTATTTTGAATTTCTTATCGAGCGTTCGCTCTTTTACAAACTCTAGAAGATCCTCCGATTCGGACACAATTTGGAAATCCCGCTTGGCTGTCTCAACAATCGCCATTACCACTTCGTAGCGGACGACCTCGTCCGAGTCGTGCTGGCGGACTTTCAATGTTTCAATGATATCCTTTCGCAGATGCGGATGATTCAATAAGAAATGCATTGTGCTTTGCACACATTTGATTCTTATTGTAACCGCTATGTCGTAGAAACGTCCGAGAAATTGTCGCCATAATGGGCCGTGCTTCTTGGACAGATTTGAATCTTTCTCCGAAAACATTCGGGCGAGTAGAGTTACCGCTTCTATGGGACGGAAGCATAAGAAAACGTTACAAAAATGTTATTTTTCGAGTAGAATAAAAAATCGTCTTACTTAATCTTTCAGTTTCCGATGATGATTTCAATTTGCATTCCAATTGAGGAAGAACTGAACGTAGGATTGATGGACTGATGACATTTAGTTCGTATATCAAATCGTAAACTTTGTACGATATCGGAAATTGTTTTTCAATTTTATCCATAATTAAAACTTGATTGAAGAACTGGAAAAGAAATTTCGTGTTAACAAGCAGGCAACAGTTTTCTAAAGGCACCACCAAATTTTATGCCCAAATTCGAGTAGGTATTGGAGAAGGGATCATTTCGAAAATATCATTTTTCCGGGCAGTTTCAATCCGATTGTGTTTTGGTGAAACCATCAATGGTTTGATAGGCTAGGTTAGGGATTTTGACTTTCATATGTCAGCAAAGTCCATTAAAGTAAATCGGACTTACGTATTTGTGCAAAATTTCAAGTCAATGAGGCTGTTTAGATTAGCCGATCCAGGCGCCAGGCCATGAACGAAACTGTCAAAACTACAGGCAAGACGAGAAAGTAGGGGGTCCCCCACTGCCAGTAATTTTGACAGTTTCGTTCATGGCCTGGCGCCTGGATCGGCTAATCTAAACAGCCTCAATCGGATGAGTGAAAGTGGGTCAAAATTGGATTGCAAGATTTGGCCATGCCAGACAGACAAACAGACAGAAAAACAGATACGATGGCATGCTAAATAAAAACTGAAAAAAAAAATCATTTTTCGTTTTCATAAAAGTTGAACAACTCAAAACTCAGGTTTTTAATGAATTTATATTAATTTTGTACAAAAAGTTAGAGAAAAATTGAAAAAAAAACCACTTACCAACTGAATATAATTCTCCAAAGTGTCACTAGTTTTCGAAATAAGCTCTCTAGCAAGCAAATACGAATTCTTCTTCTGTGATTTGTTTGGTTCAACAATATTTATTAGTATTATATCTAATAATTCGTTTGACACATTATCGGATTCAGTAATTAGCGGGCACAACACGTCTAACATGAAACTTTTCACTTTTCCGCTATGTTCGTCGCTGTAAAAATTCAAAATGGAACGCAATTAACACCAGATAACAAAAGATTTTTAATAATTAATGACGACTTACTTAACAATGCGAAACATTAAGCTGAATAGATTGCAGAATATTTCCTGAGAGTCTTCGATTTCAAAGCACATATTGAATGATTTAACATAAGCGAGATTTTCAAGCAAATAGAAATAACGTTTGAACGCTGGATCCTTGGGGTCTTTGAGACCGTTCAATTGTTTAATCAGAAACATGAAAATACCCTTGATTTGTTCCTGATCTTTGTACGGTGCCTCTGGTGCATAAACTCGTAATACATCGGCGATACAGCATGCGATGAGTAGTTGGACATCACGAGATGAATGCGTTAGGAAATGTTCATCGACGAGATGCAGGGCGAGAGGTATGAATTGCTGGCATAAAACATCATCCTGGCCCATCGCCTGAAGTGTGTGAGTCAAAGTCTAAATCGGGAATGGAAAATTTTAAAGGATTTTCTTTTGATTGAAGAGCGTTTTGTGATTTTTCACCTTGAGGCGGCGAATTAACTCATCTGGCCCAAGATCTTCAGTTAAGGGCTTGCAGCCCTGTGGGTATACAATGTCACTCATTTTCAATTTATTAATTTCTTCTTATTGTTATTTAGCTGTAAAAATGGAAAATTGAATTTGATGAGTGATGAAATGTAAGAAACACAATAAAATAATCGGCAGAATATGTCGATTTAAAAACATTATATGGAAAACTGCATAATTTCTAGCTCAATTTTACTAAAAGCCCTAAACGGCGAGGAAGGCAGGTTGGATAGATGGTCGGATATGCGTAAATTTCGAAGATCAACATTTCTAGAGCCCAGTAATAACCGCGTTCGAACAGATTAACAAATATTTTCCCACTATCCCACGTTTGGAAAAGTACCAAAAAAAGGAGGAACAAATTTGTGATTAATTTGTTGCTCCTATGGCTGTTAAAAGCGTTTTTTTTTTATGAAATTGGGTACCCCTCTTGTTCGAAACTGGATATCTGGTTCTGAGTTCCTGAAAATTTTCGGTTCCTTCTCACTCTGGGCTTCTTTTGTTAAAAGATTTGATGCAGAGTAAGAGCTATTTAAATAAAACTTATTTTTTCAACAAGATTTTTTTTTACCTTCTTGAAAACGATTTTTGTTGGTTATCGTTTTCCAAATGAACGAACTTTAAGTAGGAATTATAAGTGTGTATGGCAAATTCGAATAAAAACAAAATTGATGACGATGAACGCCATTTTTGTTCTAATTGCCAAGATGGGACACCAATTAAAATAATTTCTAAAGAAGTTTCGAGTATTTGTCGAATATATAGAATATTGAAAAAACATAAGAAAGGATACAATTTCCGGGCGCAATCTAAGAACTTTAGACTGAGTTTTCATTAAAAATTTTCTTCTTGTATGGAAGACGGCGGTTTGATTGAATTTGGATGTCTGGAAGAGTTATGTTAAATCATCTTCTAAACACTTTTTGGCTTTACTGATTTTTCCACATGGCGAACCGTTTTCAGAGAAATCACATTAAAATTATTTCATTTGTAAAAAAATAACATTTCAGGACCTCCCGGTTCGAATTTCGTAATTCTAGCTAATCAGGTTAGCCGGAAAACCCCTTACTTCCAGTTTTTTCGGAGAAAAAATGGGAAAAAGGATATTTGAGTTATTCTTACAGCAACTTCCGTTGCGAATTTTCATACTACAAGACTCGTCATTTGCGATCCCGAAAAATTCGTTATCAGCGATCCTGAAAAAGATATTTGCGTTATCCTTACAAAACCTTCCGAAAAATCATTTTTTAGCGAGCACCTAAGATGAATCTGTGTGCAAAATTTCATGGCAATCGGTTTAGTGGTTCGGGAGATACTGTGATGTGTAATGAGATCTAATGAGGCGCAGTGTTTGAGTAAGGAACTGACAATTTGATATAGGCGCGTTTGTTAAAAAAATGACCACTAAGTTCGTTGTTGATTCAGCGTCCCTCAAACTGAAATGTTTTTTTTCGAGATTTTCTTGATCGGAAAGCGAAGTGTTTCGACTTTGCTTCCTGATCAGTGTTTATAATTCCACACAAATCATCCACACATCAGAAATAAAGAAGTTTTTTGTCAAAAAATTATACAAACAAAAATTGTTTAGAATGCTGTTTGAAATAATTCTCCCGTACAGCAAAACTATATTAGACCAGTATTATTCTGTAATTTTTTTTCACGACAACTCGTAAAATCTACATTTTTTAAGACTACTGTCTGAAGGGCTCTTTTGCTTAAATATTTACTAAACTTTTGGTGAAGATTATTTTAGGTTTCCTCTTTTGGTTTTCTCAATGCTTCAAAGGCTTGAAACAAAGATCTCAATTATTAGAAATGAAGTTTTTTATAAAACCAAGTTAAGATCAGAGTGAAAATCTAAAAAAACCTTGGTTTTCATATATTTTTTCATTTAGGAAGGGCATTTTGCCAAGGAAGACTTGAACTCTTTAGCAGTTGAAATTGCCAGCGTTTGATTGAAAGGTGCAAGGCTTGTTTAAATAAAAAACACCTACTAAAATGTATTTTGCATTTGTTTCGCTTATTTTAGTGCCAACTTAGCAAAAGTGAGTTTTTTGCAATAATTTGATACGCTAAAGGGACATATGGAGAAAATACCTTCCTTCTTTTAAAACCGCAAAAGGAAGCTGAGGAGCGGGCGGACCTTTAAAGTTAGTTCAGTTCCCTGCCCATTGTAAACGTCAGGTAAAACTGCACCGATTGAAAAGAAAAGAAGCACAGCATTTGGATTAGGGGGAAATTAGAATTGGTGCGGCAACAAAAAATAAACAAACCTCCTCTTCCACAAACTTTTTTCTTTTGGAAATGCCAACGCGATTCATCCAAACTTCCTGTTTTCCACCAATTTAGTCCTGATTTCCCCAACAAGAGCCCGAAAAATGCAACTGGTTTTAGATCAGGATTGCTGAAGAGTTGCTCGCTTGCCGACAGATTTCTCAACAATTCGCGAACCCAGTCGCTAATTTCTCGCCAATTTGCCAGCGATTTGTTCGATTAGCGATCAGAAAAACGTCCACTGCACCCGAATTTTCACGTTTTTCGTTACTGCAAGAACTCACAATCAAGTTGGTATCGTTGAAAAAGATGTCCACAACTTTTATTCACACTTTTTCTGTTTTTCTGTATTTTTCACAAAATTTGCTACTGAAATCCCTGACGCTGATAAGCAGTGCGTCCAGTGAGTTGGTGTTGCCCGTGTGGGAAATATTTTGGGGGTGCAATTGCGCGTTCAATGGAGAAAGTCAAGCACATTTTATCTAATTTTTGTGGTCATGTGGCTTTAATTGGCGTTGGATTACCTTTTACGAGGTTTTTAAAAATGACTTAAATTCATATTACTCATTTGGCCGAAAATGCGTGTTTCAAAAATCTTGAGATTCTGGCACAGTTGGATATATCAGTTCCGAAGAGAACATGGCTCAAAACGCGCCTCTAGCTGTGCTCTTGATCTTTAAAGCTTTTGTTTTATCAAAAAAGTTTAAATTTGTAATTATATTTAAAATTTGTTTTCGTTTTGGGGTTATGTTTTAGGACATAATATCAATGTGGGTGACATTACCAAGGCCCATAACAATTGAGAAAGGTTAGCGGCGTTTTCGGAACAATAAGAAAGTACTATTAATTTGAGGAAGTTTCTTACAAGGAGCAATTAGAATTAAACGGTTTTAGGAATGATATAAAATACACTAAAAATTAGTCGTAACCCACGAAAAGCTAAGATTTTTATCTAAAAATGACAGCTGTAGGACACTTCGAACATACCCTTTACACTGTTCTCCACAGCTCATCGGACATACTAAAACATTTGGGAAATTTTTATTTAAAAAAAAAATAATCTGCATAATAACGGATTAATTTACTAGAACTTTGGCCTTTGCAGATATTTTTAATTTTTTGCTCAAGTTTACACTTAGAAGTTTTGACACATCAGATGTTTACTTGATAAAAATTTCAGGTTAATCAGTAGAGTGGTTTTTGAGTCAGTACTTTTCTAAAATCAGGAGCCATATCACGAAACACGATACGATTGGTCCGGATCGTAAATCTAATGTTGTTGGTATAAAAGACTAACAAGATGTGTAGTTAATTTTCTTCAAACAGTAAAGGGCATTGAAATAAATTAATTTTAGGAATGTTTAGTATAAAAAATATTTATTAAATTAAGAGATTACGTCACAATACAAGATAAACAATAAAAAAAATGTTTAAAACAACAATAAATAACTATATCTCATTAAAAGTGAGGTATATAGGAGATTCTATCGTAATGTTGTCTTTTTAAGAGTTTCGATGGACACTTAGAACTAAAATATAATACTATGACCAATACCAATGAGATTGCTATCCACATAAGATATAATGTTAAATAAACGAAACGTCCAGGTGACCACAAAACCGTGTATTTTAATGTATGCCCGTCTGAAAGATAAAGAAAAATTCAAAATTTTCAGCACGATTTAAGTAAAATACATTTAAATACCAAAAACGGCAAATCCATATCCCATTTTATGTTTCCCCATACGATATGAGGCTGTTGGTATCATAATCTCTAAGTACTGGTGCTCTAGTTTCAGTCTTTCCAAATTAAAAGTCTCAATTCTTCGATCAGGAAGACTTATTGCTGATATGGATGGATAAAAAAATATCTTTGAGTCATGCCAATGGGCGGTAAAAAATACATGTGGATCGATGTCATGCATAATGCTTCGTAATAACGGACCACCAGCCGCTAATAACGGCATATGTGAGAGAGCAACGCGGATTTTCTCATCGTTTGTTGATTTGTCTGGATTACTATAATCTAATATCATTCGATTTATTTTGAAAAATCTTAAATGGCTAAAATCTGTAATATCATCGTTCATAAAATCAATTTCAAAGCGTCGTACGTTTGAATTTGAAATGTATTCTCCGTTCTCCCCGCCGATATCATTGTCGCCAGGTAAATGGACTTTCTAGAAGCATTAATTGGACTAAAATTAGTACAAAATTGGTTCAATATTCTATAAGTATTTACCTTTACACTACTATCGACATTGAAAATGCTTTGGAATCGTTGCACATAACTTTTAAATTTTTTGGTTGACGCAATGCTGCCTTCATCGAGCAAGTCGCCAAGGAAGCACACGACCTGTGGGTTGGAAAACGCAAGTGCATTTCTAAATGTTTTTTTTAAATAAGTATCTGAGTCACTGATGGCGAATGAACTGTAAAACGATTTATCGAAGTCCTCTCCAAGGATTTGGGGATCGGCTACTAGGAGAATTCGAGTGCAATTTCCTGGAAAAAATGTTTCAAAAATTCGTTTGCAGGACAATATAAAAAAATGAATATCTCACCTGATACACATTCAATTTGATTCCATAATAATCTGTTTAAAGTGTAAACGGCAAATTCGTTGAAGAATATCAGAAGTATTGTGGCTGATATCAACACTTTTCCTAAAAGCCTGAAAATTATTTTAAATATTTTAATAAAGAAATCATTTTGCGTTGTATTTTCTTTAGTGTTTGGTGATTTAAATTAATTTGCAGAAAAATTTTGTGGATGTGAGTTTTTTATAAATCTTATCTGCGTTGTGTTTGATGAAAAAAATTGATAATTTTCGTTAAGACTAATAGCATGATATTTTAACAAAAAAGTGTGAAAAAAATCAATAATTTTACGAATTTACAATAAAATACGTCAAACATTTAGGAGGAGGGAATGGGTCTGCACTAGTGTGATGACAGTATAAAGGTTGAACTCCATTGGATTTTTGTTTGACGCAAACTGATAATTTCAAAGATTCTTTTGACAAAATGAATACTAATAACGGTAAAAACATGAAGATATTTATACTAATTATATTGTAATTTGCTCTAGTTTTATAGACAAGAGCTCTTTTTGATGGTGAACTGCCGGGGGATAGCCAGAAGTCATCTTAGACGCCCACGATTTTTGCATTTTCCGCACCTCATTCAAAGAAGTGTGCACCTTGCAAAAAGGACACAAAATACCCGATACTACAATGGGGGGTGAAACTCCAAGGGATTGGCGTTCAATGAAAATGCTTATGAAGTAATTCCAGGCAAAAATCATGGGTTTCTAAAATGATACCTGACCAGCCCCCTGCAGTTCCACGTCAAAAAAGAGCTCGTGTCCTTGAAACAAGAGCAAATTGCCTGTCCAACGGAAGTGTTTACAATGAATGTGAAACCCCAATTTGGTTTAAAAGTTAGCAAGAGTATAGAAAACGTCGAATCATGCATGGCCCTTTGTCCACCATTTTATTTTTAACTCTTCACATTCGAAGGATTTTACTTAGAGCGGGAGGAACAGTTCGACTTTATTGAGAATCATTTATGAGAATCATTATTTCTTCCTTCTGGCCGCCTCTAGAAGACAAAACAGTCCCTCTAGAGTAGAGTTGCCGCGACATTAGCACAGCTACTAGAATTTTATTGCAGTGTAGGATTATTTTCATTGGTTCAAATTTTAAAAAAATCGAAATTTAATTTTTGAGATGTTGTGCAGTTGATATTTTGTTTTTCAAGGATATTTCAATGTTTTACCTTTCTTACATGAGAGAAAGTATTAAAATCATTCCAAAAACCGAAATCACAACTCAGCCCCACACGTCTCCGGGACATATACCCATAAACACAGTTCGATGATTTCGCAACATATCGGTATGTGTGTGTGTTCGTGCGTATGTAACGAAATTTGTAAGATCGACTTCTGCCAGTAAACCTTAACGATCCGGTTTCGAGAAAATTGCAAAAATCTTTTCCATTTGTACGGGAGAGGGGAAAAGGCGCGGTTCAATTTTCCCCATTTTTGGAAGAGGCTTATCTTTTGATAAAAACCTGTTCTATGCCAAATTTCAACTTTCTACATCAATTAGTTCTCGAGTTTTTCAATGTTTTTGTATAAAAAAATCAACTATCTTCATAATATCAAGTTTGATTTTGTAAGAAAGGTATTATTTGACTGTTAGGTGGATAAAGCTGTGTTTTTTACAAACAGAATGACACAAAAAAAAAATTGCAGAATTGTAGTGAACTGTTCATAAAAAGTCTAAACCATTTTTACAGAAAAGAATCTAGTTTTAAACAAACATTTTGTGAGAATTTCAAGACTATCGTGCAAGAGCAAATAAATTGATAATATCGTTGGTGTACAAGCAAAATTCACTAAATCACTTTTTTGGAGTTTTGAATTATTATAATTACGTGAACGAACTTTCTTTTCTCTTTTATTTTGCTGAAAACCCGACGTCTTCCGATGTAATCTTGCGCCGCGATTCTTTTTTATTTTCGATCTAAGTGCAAAATTACATTTATTGCAAACATAGAATGTCCAAACTCGGTTTTCTCGAAACCAACAGTAATGGATTTTATTTGTACATCAACTATATTTGACCTTTTAAAAATTGATAATCTTTTAAACAATTTTTTGGAATAGCATATAAATTAATTAAAAAATATTACAAGATTACAACAAAACTAATACCTACCACTACACGATATGCAACAAGAATAACAACATTGATTTGTTTGACTTCGTTTTTCTTCTACATAAGCCGTAATCACTGTCTACGAGCCTACATTATCAAAAATTAGTAAGAACGGCACATACACTAATTAGTTGCTGGGTAATGATTAAAATTCGGATATGATATTAAAATTGTTTTATGTATAAATGCAAATTCTCTGGTTTAAAAAAAAGTTACAAGAACATTTTGAAAAATTGAGTTGTAATCGAGCACCGTAAAGGTAAATTATATTGGAATAAGTTTTTTACTTATTTTTAAATCATAGACACTATAAAAATGTGTAAGGAGTAAACAACCGTTTTTTAAACGAATTTTCACTTTATTATTTTTTTTCCGAGAATTCGTTTGGGAAAGAAAAAAAATTATACAAAAAATTAGTCTTGTTAAAGAGTCAACTAAAAAAATGCTAAAAATCTTGCAAATAATTTTTTCAAAATTCTCTATTTATGAATTAAATACCCTTTTTCTAATCTCCTCATTGCATAACTATGTACTTTGTATGCAATTTTTCAATCAAATGAATGCGTTTATTAACAAAACAACTTTCTTTGTAGCCCGGTAACAACGTCACATTCTAAGTGACGATAAATTATGGTGTTTCACTTTCAAATAGTTATCGATTTCTGTTAAAAGTACCTTTCTTTATGATTTCGATCGCGTTGTTCATTTGTGTGGTACAAAAACTGAACAGGGACTCGACTATTAAACTATAGAATGAATGTTAAAACAAAGCAAAAAAGAGAAGAAAAAAACGAAGACCACATCCACTTGATTTATCGTTGATCTAATTATGTGCTCCTCGAGGAAGCCAAATAAACCACTTGGCTCGTTAACATTACGTACTACAAAAAAGTGAATGACTCGCATGAAATTCTTTAATTAGAAACTTGAATTAATACTGTTGGGCATGAAAATTTTCAAAGAAACGGAAAAATAAGCCCCGCGCATCAGGATTGGCTGGCTGAGTTTAAATTTTCAAAATACATTAAAAATAATAGATAAATATAAGAATTAAACATGTACACATCTACTTGCTAGAATATAAAGCCAATTCTTTAATAATGGATACACGTTCCAGAGTGGCGTTTTCTTCGATTTATTTATAGAATTCGTGTATCGTCGTCACCACAATTGAATTGAAATTTATAGGATAGTCAAAATAATAATCCCACACATTAGTATTTTCTACAAACCATAAATCCATTTAATTCCCATAAATAACATTCTAACATTTATTTTTACTCATCAAGTCTATTGTAAATAGAGTTTTTACCTATAGAGAAATCTACTCGAAACCATTGTAAATTCGCACCAATCTGCATTATTGATTTTGCCATTTATAAGTATCTTATTTGATTGATGTCATCACTCTAAAATTGTTTTACATAAATTAATTAAAAGCCAATAAAGAGTAAAATTCGAACAAAAAAGTATTTCATTTGCAAAAAAGAAAATGGTTTACCTTTGTGTAGTATTTGAAGGGTGGAAGTTAGCTAAAATCAGTGTTCGACACTCGAGTAAAGACATGAGATTCTATTTCCAATTTTTACTTAATTTAATTAAAACATTCCGATGAAAATCGAGAACTCAACCACTTGTTTACAAAACTCCGTGTCAAAACTTTTTATTTTTAGTGTGACCAGATTAAATACGACGACGGTTTAAGAAATTCGTTTGTATTCAAGTCGCAGAAGATAGTATTTTGTGTACTCGAAATGAAATGAAGGAATTTTTATGTGTAGAGATCTTGAATCACATAGAGTAATTGAAAAAAAAAACAATTTTTAAAATTTGTTATTGGATTTGGATTTTTTTCTATCATAAGTAAAAAATTACTAATTAAAAAGCAACGATCACTAATTGGGCAAGAACACTAAAATATGCGGCATTCTTTTTAAAATTTACTGATATTCTTCCATGTCTAGTTTTTATTCATCTAATTTCAAGGATTTTTTGTCTACTTTCAGGCGGTTTTTACGTTTCTTAATTTAACAATAAAATAAAAAAATTAACCGCCAATTGCTTCACGGCTGTAAACAATGTGTTGAAAATGAAAAGAATTTTCAAACACAGAATAACATAATATCATTTCATTAACGAGTTACAAAAATGCTTTGTAACAATTTAACACAAATACGGCAAAAGAATGTTTTCCATATTTGTGTTAATTTTAAGGAAATCCTTTCGGATGAAGCTAAATCTTTACTGGTTTAAACTAAACTGTGAAAAAACTAATTCCTTAAAACTCAAACGTAATTGAAAAGCAGCACTTGATAAGCTAGATAAAAAAAAAATATTGAAAAAAACCTGATTGGATAAAAAAATTGTATTCAAATTTTGAAAATTTTGTTTTAAAATTTTCAAGTAAGTTTAATTCAAGGATTCTCCCTCATTCCCCTGAAATCTGTTAAAGTTGCAAGTAAAACCTTAAGGATTTGGAAGGATTAGGATGAGTAATCAAGTAGAAATTCAATGCAGGGCGAAATGTTTTCCTGTTGCTATATTTAGATGTTTATGGACATTTCAGGATATGACATTGTGTGGAAGTATTCAAAAGGGGGTTAGCAAAGGTGTCAAATCCTGATATCAATCGGCTGTTCAAATTCTCATCATATATCCTTGCAGAGGAATTAATCTACTTTACACCTAGTATTGCTAAAAGCGATGCAACTTATTTCGAATGCAATATTAATGACCTTTACTTGAAGTAAACTGTAACTGAAACATTTTGAATGGGACAAATTCAACAAAATTCCTATATTTACTGGTAGCCTAGTTTCCGCTAGATACTTGTTCCTTGTTGCACTCCAATGCACACATTACTTGTTACAGGTTACGCCAAACATTCATTTGTATGTGAATATCCTAAATGTTGTATATTTGAATTTATATCAATGGACTCCGATTCCTAATCGGATGCATGGTTTGAGTCCTTGCGGGTAATCAAAGTAAAGGGGAGTGACATTAAATTTGGAATGCCTATCCCCTTCCATAGTCTTGGTTAATTTCCTTATTTCGAATTCTACTTTACAAAAGCTGTGTGTATGTGCATTGTGGGAGATATTACTGGACGCCTTTTGTGCTAAACCTGGCAAGCATCTCGAAAAGTTTTAAATAGTTTTATACTTTTTCACCCTAATGGTCACTTTTATAAATTCGTTTTATAGTCCTTGAATATCTAGTCCTTGAATTGTTATCCTTCAACCAGTCGATATTGTCCAGTTGAAGTTTAACCAGCTCGGCCGCAATGAGTTCGCAAATAAAATACCGAAAATAACATTCGCCCAATAAAAGACAATTTCGATGACCATTTCAGTTTTGAGAAATTGAACCAATTTGAAAATTTGCCAAATTTTTTATCAGTTTTTTTTCAACTTATTTTGTTTAATTTGTTTATCCATAAATTAAAAATCTGTCACTTTGAAAATATTGTTTCTCCTAATGATGGATAAAATTTTATAAAACATATCAAAATGATTATCTTCAAAGGGATAAAATTCATAGAAAATATTAGCAATTGTCAGGTTCTTATTTACGGTCTGGCAAGGTGTCAACTGAATTGAAAATGAATTGATTTTTTTAACATTGTTTTTTTTTTTAAATTCACAATCAAAGAAATCATACCCTATAAACAAGAAAGAAAATTGATAAAAAAATCTAAATAACCAATTGTTTCTTCTGGGGTCTAATTGCTAAAAAGTGGATTTGAAAAGAATTTTGAATGGAAAAATAGTTGATTTCGACTCAATTGGCCATATTTGTGAATTAAGATTTGTGATTGTGATTTGTAACGAACACCAATTTCTTTTCTCTTCAAGAAAGATCTCTTTTAATATCAAGGTTGAGCAACCCTGATTTCATCGCGTTAGCAACAATCGGTGTAATGAACGCCAGTTAAAACATTTATATTAATTCTTTCATCTTCAAGAAAAATCCTTTTTACAACAAATATCAAGGTTGAGAATCCCTGGTTTAACCGCCTTGTACGAACGGCTTGTATCAAAAAGATTTTTTTTATTATAATAGCTCACTTGATAATAGAATCGAATGATCGAGATCCTTACGGTAAATTTGTCTAGCTGGCGATTGTTCGAACAAAAGCCTTTGTCTGCTCGATTCCTTTTCTGAAGCGAGATGCGCAAAAAAAGAAAGCGCAGCGGATCACTCTTGGATAAAATTTTCGATCGGTCAGTCGTGACCACAAATTGCGTTACGTTTTTTTATATACTCTTTCCTTTCCTTTTCTTATATACTCTTCGAGCTTTCCTCGAATGGAAAGGAAAAGGAACAGTAAGGAAAATCGGAAAGGATAAGTTTAGTGATTAAGACAGGAACAAAGTGACGGGAATTTTGTGACGAAAAAGGGAAGTGAGGGAGTTTTTTTTTGACAAAGTGAAAGGAAAGTGTGACGAAAAAGGGAAGTGAGGGAGTTTTTGGATAAGGAGAAAAGTGAAAGGAAAGTGTCACAGGAAAAGGGAAGTGAAGGAGTTTTTGGACAAGGAGAGAAGTGTGACGAAAAAGGGATGTGAGGGAGTTTTTGGACGGGAGAAAAGGGAAAGGAAAGTGTCACGGGAGAAGGAAAGTGAAGGAATTTTTGTGTCACTGGGAAAGGGAATTGAGGGAGTTTTTGGACAAGGAAAAAAGGAAAGTGTGAAGGGAGAAGGGAAGTGAAGGAGTTTCTGGGCACGGGAAAAGTGAAAAAGAAGTGTGAAGGGAGCAGGATGACAAGTGGAGCAAGGAAGGAAGAAGAAGAGAAGAAAACCTTTAAAACTTTAGCGGAGAGTCGCGGACTACAACAACTTGCAAGGTAAGTTTGTATTTAATCATGATTAAATAAATTTAACATATGAGATGTGATGGCTCCGGTGGTGGGGGTGGAGCATTGTGGAGTTGCGAGGGGGTGAGAGGTTGGCTTCAGTAATGGATCTGCCACCTTCCCCTATACAGTAGCATACCCGGCCCTTCTGGCCAAGATAGTTTAACCCTTTTGTCCGTGGTCCAGTTGGAGGGAGCTAGCCGAGCTCCACTGGCCACCATAGTTTGTGCTTGGCACACCCGTAGAGTAACGAAAGAACCCCCCCCCCCCCCCAGATTCAGGCCGGGAAGTTATACTTACGCTAGTCCTGTTGCAATCAAAATTTTCCCTTAAAAATCTGCAAATGCTTTAAGTACCTATTTTAATTACAGGGAACCCTCAATTTACAATGATTTTGGGTGGGTGAAATTTCGTGATTTTGCGTTGGATATCAAAATGTCGTATATCGAGGTCTTGTCTTTTTTTTTGATAATATTTTATATAAGTACAATGGGGAAATTATAGAGTTGTCCATTTTGAATAATAGCTCTATTAAGAATAAAAATTTGAAGTTTTGAAATTGAATTTTATAGTTGTAGATCGAATTTTTGAAGTCTCCTATCGCGGTCGGGAAAAAATTCTAAGCGTTGTATATCGAAACGTCTCATATCGAGGCGTTGTAAATCGAGGGCTCCCTGTACATTTATCATTTGTAATAAGCTAAACTCAATTACCGCCTAGAAATGTTTTTCACTTGTTGTGTGTGTTTGGGTATATTATGCATTCCCATTTTAATATTGAACAATAAGTATTTATTTAGGATTTTTTCCTGTTAACAAAATAACATTGGTTGCCATAGGATTCCTACGCTAAGCGCTTTAGGATCAATACATTTAACTAAAATTAATTCGCCATCTAAATACAATTTGGTGCAACGTGGTTAGCTTTTCGTTTGGCCAAAAATTCACAATTAGAATATATTTGCTCATTATGTACCAGAATTGAATGCCAATATTTGTTACTCGTATTTAGATACATCTGTGTTTTTCCTCACACCACAAAGTTTTAATGCATTCGTTAAAAAAATAGTTTTTTTTCAAATTTCCCATTGGCGTTGGCTTGAAATTCATTTTCACAATTTCGTTAATTTACAGTATTTAATTGAGTTTTTTTTGGCTCGGTTTCCATTACATTCATAAAACGTGTAATAATATTTAGTCTAAAATTTTGTGGATTTTGATTGGATTCGAGCGCATTGCACAATTTTGCACTCGTCTAAATAGAAGGCCACCATGAATTCTGTGGTGAATTGTTACAAAAACATATCTCAAGCGGAAAATGTTTTAATGTTGTTCGTTGTTTTTTTTTCACAAACTTTTGGGTTATTTGTTTTTGCAAATTTTCGAATACCTGATGGCATAGTTCACCTTTTTTGTGTCCTTTTTTTGGGAATCATTTGAATGTGGTTGTAATAAAGAGCTTTGCGGTTGATAAGGTAAATCGGATTTAAATGAATTCAGAGTGTTGTGGAGTGGGCAATAATAATGGTATTAAATAGTGGTTGCATATAACACTGTAATCTGTTATTTCAGTGATTTACGTTTTATTTTATATAATTGTTTCATGCTGGCTACATTAAAATAAACGAAATTAAAAGCAAGGAAAATTTATTGCTGTAAACATATTTTCAGAGATTAAATTTTTTTAATCCTTGCGTAACGTTTCAATTTTTCAGCGAAATTTTATAATTAGAGCAGAATAATTCTGGAAAGTTTTTGAAATACTAATATAAATATTTCCGTCGTAATTTTTTTTAGATATTTTTTTTCCGTAAAAGTTAAATATTTTATATTTATTTGTAAAATGTTTCAATATTTATGTTTTCACTCTCAATGGAATAGAGTGGATATAATCGTTTGAGATGAGAGTTTGAATTACTGCACAAATTTTGATCTGTTTTTTTTTTGCAACCAGAATACTGAAGGTTTTCGGCACTTGCGTACAAAACTGTGGGAGTTTTTATCATTGTAGAAAGAAATCTTAAAGAAATTTAGCTTGTAAACATTTTTTTTACTAAACCGACTTACATCGAACTGAAAGATTTCATCGTTTCAATTCCACATCTTATAATACAGTAGAATCCCGATAATTCGTATTTCAAGGGACCAGCAAATTCATACGAATTAGCGGGATATACGAATTATCGGGGTACGAATTATCGGGGTACGAATTATCGGGATTTTTTTCAAGTAACCAGCAAATTCATACGAATTAGCGGGATATACAACAATAAATATTTGACAGCAAACAAAAACTTATGCTCGACTTCCAACATTTTAGATTTTGAAATTTTCAACATAGTTTAATAAAATGAAGGCAGTTCTTACTATGCTGTTGCGTCGCACCATCAGATTGCAAGATGTGAATTATTTTGATATGCCCAAAAAGAAAACCATTATTTCACAAACAAAATGCATTATGCTTCCTAATAATTTTTGTATATAAATATGAGTATGTGGTCATACGTAAATTCTGTGGCAAAGATGTGTATAAATCATCAACGGTCATATTCTGCCATCAGTACGCTACGTAACCGCGTTAAAGTCACGTAAGTAAATAATTGCGAAAACTTGCAAATAAACATCAATGCATGTACAAACACATTTACATGGTGGGTTCTATAGATTTACTTAAGCTCGCAATCACAAATTATCGTCACTGGGGAAGTTTTCTCCATCTTCCGTACAATACATCTACAACAACAAAATTTTCTACACATCTACACTAGGGTGGAGTGACAGTCTAAAAGTCACATCTAGAAGTAAATTTGCGAATCGACTTAAAAAACGTCCACTAAAAATATTTTTGTTATATTTTGATCTCCTGTAGCCGGTTGAAGTTGGGTAAAATTGGACAAAAGTGACAAAATTGGGACTATAATTGTTAGAATAGAGAATGATTTATGAAGTCGTAAACAAATTGTTTTTTGAGGACCTTAGCTAATCATTTTATGTGCCCGATTTCACTACAATATTAACGCTTTTGATTCACATAATTAGCTAAGATGCTCAAATTAGCAATTTGAGAGTCTGAAAATATATTTTGTCATATTTACAAGCTCTCAGAGTCTAAATTGCTATTTATTATTTCAATGATAGCTTCAATGCCGTAAATTTTGCCTAATTTATCCAAATTTCAACCGGCTTGAGCACCTCAGGATATCAAAATTAAGCCATATGAGTATTCACTCACCTCGCAAAACCTTCGCCAACGTGGCAAACGGACCAAAAACTCAGTTTTAATATATCTACTGATATTTTTGCACAGTTTAAAATTAGACGAAATGGCATTTTATTTTCACTATAACAGCGGGAACCTCGAAAAAATAAAAGTCTCTATACATTTTCACTCCACCCCAACCAACATGTGTTTTAACATTGGAGTGTTTCCTCCAACATTCTGTCACATATCCTGTACGAAAATTATTTCGGTGTAAACCTATATGTAGGTGCAAATATTTATTCATTGTCCTTGTCCTTCTTGTATTAAATAGTGTTATACTATGGATAGGTGGGCTACTGTATGTGGAACCTATTTATAAGGTATTGCATGAAATGAATTAAAAGCAAATATAATACTACGGTATGTAATGAAAGTGTTTGCCGTGAACAAATTCACTTCTTTGGCATACATGACTTTGACTACCAAATGTGACACTTTTTTAACGGAAATATAGAAAACCATATCCGTATTTTAATAAGAATTCTTTTAAAACGTTTTGGGTAGTTGAAGTTAGAAAGTTGAATGAAAGAGTTTTTAAATTGAAAAAAATGTTTTTCACACAGTAATTAGAATACAGGGGAGTCCGTTTAAAAGAACATTAAAATTGTCAGCAAAATGTGTGCTCTTAGGCGAGTTGTACTTTAGAGCGGTGTTTTTGATTCCGAGGCACCTAAAGAAATTGTGCTTTTAAGCGGGATGTTCTTTTAAGCCATAGTGCTCTTAAGCGGATTCCACTGCATCTCGAGAATGATCGAAAATAAAACCGAATTCGGGCCTTTAAAAAGTTGATGTACGAAATTTCATTAAAAGCTGACTTTTTATTCAAAATTAAACATTTTTAATCATACGGTATCACGCGAAAACGGCTTAATCGATTTAGGTGAATTTTTGTACACAGGCTGAGTTACCAGCAGAATAAGGGACAAGCTAGTTCATATTGAAGTCCCCCATTTCCATCAATACCCCTCCCCTTATAAATTTTTAATTTTACGGTTAAAAGCTAAAAAATAATAAACAGCATATTAGAGAGTAAAAATAAATATTTTTTTTTGTTTCACAGCTCTTATCCATGTTTAAATTCAATATATCCAAAATTCCCATTTCAGGCGGTGGGAGTGTGTTTTCTGCAGGCGTAGAAAACAGTTTTTTTTCCCTGAAAAGCCGCACAAAAATTGAGTTCAAGGTTTTATTTGAACATCCTAATTAAAACTGCTTATTCTGCTTTAATTAAACGCTTTGATTGAATTACCCCAAGTGAAAGTACCCCCCAGTTCGACACACGTTTTTGCCGCTGGCTTGTGTGCGCCTTCGTTCGTTTTTCCTGTCAGCGATTGCCGATTCTTAAATAAACGAAATATAAGAGCGTGCGAGGACGAGTGAATCAAGGAAGCCTTCGTATCTCTTTAAGGATTCATTTTATGTTCTGTACTGGTTCGGTATACTTTTCGGGATATTTTTTTTAGCATACCATAAAAAGGAGCTAAGAAAGGACTCTCATCCCATGCTGATTTCCACACTAACTCATCGTATTCATTTCAAGGAATTTCGTTTTCTGGAATGGTTCCTTTAGGAAACGCTATTCAGGGAGCGTGTTGTAATCACTTAATATAAAATGGAAAGCAATATAAGATTAGAGTTTTGCTTTCTTCACTTTTTCTAAGTAACAGACAGTAAGTGTTGGGATACGGTTATCATGGGGATTCAGGGAAGGGTAGAAGTTGAACAGTGAAATTTTGGATAACGCAACGAATGCGGAGTAAAGATTCTTTTATTGGATTACATTTCGGCGGCATACGATTATTCTTATAATAAATGACGATCTTTTATGTATAAAACATGTATGTAGGAAATATTTACGCTGCTACATAATTTTTTGATCCTTTCATTATAATCATATCTTGAAAAGTTGCCTACCAGCGGCTAATTAAGGATAATGTGAATGTGAGTTCGGTTGGAAAACTTCTTCTGCCGAAAATTATCAACTTTTGCCGAAAAAATTCGTTCTGATATAAAAATTATTCCACTAATAGTATTTTTATTTCAAATTTCACAATTTCGAAGGCTTCAAAAAATCTTTTGATGGTTTTCCATAAAAAATTTTATAAGGGCGCAATCGGTAATGTAGGAAAACTTTTTCGGACTTCCTAAAAAAATGGCTTTGGTCAGGTTCTTTTTTTGGAGGACAAGTAGGTACTTTATTCTGACATTTTCAAAATTTTAGATTTTTCTTTCTTCTTAGACAAATTTGTACCCTTTATTCTCTTTATAAAGAAATAAAGGAAATTTTTAAAATTATTTCAATCGAATTAAGAAATTATTGGGACGATATCATATTTATTGGGAACATAATTTGTTACGGTTAAAACGCATCTAACGGGCAGCCAAATTTCTGCGTAGCTTGTGATTTTCAAGATGGAGTCAAAATTTCTTGATGCAAATATGAACCATTTGTAGAAAAAAGTCTAAATTTGGTCCTCGTTCTCTAAAAATATGGACCTCCGGTAACGCAACGGATTCGGTATGTGGAGTTTTCAATAATATTTATTTGGTTTTGTTTACAAAGGACTTAAATTCGATTTTCTTGTGATTAGCGGCTGTTCATAAAATACGTCATGCTTATTTCTGGTCTTTAGAACTCCCCTCTTCCCCTTTTCTCCACTCCATCATTCGTCACGCTTTTTAGCGATTTTTTGTATTGAGTTGGATACTACCGTCACACTAGCGATTTTTTGTGGGGTGTTTAATATTACCGTCCCCCTCGTGTGACGTATTTTATGGACAGCCCTTTACTAATATTTTATGGACAGCGCGTTACTAAAATCTGGTATGTAATGTTACCATATACACACACCGCTGTCCTCCTCCCGACATTTAGGAAACCTAGTTGTACCTGATAAAGGACTCTTTATTTGTTTATATAGTAAAATTTAGTACGTGGCAGTACAAACAAATATAATAAATTGTTTTCAAATCAACTTAATTAGCTATACGTACCTATTCTAAGCTAATACTGATATCCCAAGTAACCTTATAGGTCGTAAAGTGGACACTTCGTCTTCAAAGGCGTCCCTATTGGTCGTAAGGCCCACGACTTTGTCGACTCTAGGTCGAACTATCGTCGACCTATCGTCGACAGTGGGGAAGGTCCGCCGGACCACGAAGTGCCCTATTTCACGCCCTATAAGGCTTCACGACTTTGAAGGCCAAAATAGGGCCTTGTTTTACCATGACGAAATATTTTTTTGACATTTCATCTGGCGACATTATTTGTCTTTCTCTATTCTATAGGCCGCATGAGGAGAGAAAGATAAGACAAGAATCATAAAGTTTAATGGATATATTTTGCGGAAAAAAACGTTCAAAATAATTTGATACGCTGATGTTAAGGTTTTTTGTGGATTTTATTGTCACAATTCACATGCGATTTAAAGTTTACGTAGGAAGTGGTTTTGCCAGGAGCTCTATTTACGTGGGCCGTAGCAATTCTCGATTTTAGTGATATAATTTGAAAATTATTTATTCAAAGAATTTTCTTTTTTATTCGATTTTAATAAAATTCTTGTAAAAATAAAGTTATGCTGTGTACCCAAACACATAAAATTACTTTTTATTCGATGTTTTTCCATATTGTGCTTTAAAAACAGATTTTAAATTTTCAGTAGGAATGTTTTTTTTTTTTTCATTTCGATGAACGTCATGGCGGCTCGCGCCGTGAATGCTAGAAGCATATTCGAAGTATGCTAGAAATAAACTCGAAGCAGATATTCATCTGCGCATGCTCGAAGCATTCTCAAATAGGGCATTGGAGTGTTCTCAAAGGCATTATGCCCTATAAGGCACTTCGTGGACGAAAGGTGGAAGGTTGGTCTTATAAGGCAGGACGACTATGAAGGCGTCTGGAGGACACTACGACCATGAAAGCCAAAACAAGGCATTCGAACATTAAGACTATCAGGGCATATATTTAGGTCACTCGGACCGCTTGACGACCACTGCAAAAGCCTTGAAAGGCATCACGCCTTATAAGGCGGATTCGCTGGTCTTGGTGTGGTCGTAAGGACCAATTTTAAGACACCACGCCCTAATCCAAGTCATTATGCCTTATCTGGTTGCTTGGGATCGAACTAAATACCATAAATATATTCAGTTTGTTTAATATGATTCTCTAGCAATCATTCGTAACACACCTATACAATCTAATCAAGGTATAGCTAGAGTAGCCAGTGGTAATCGTTGAGTTCAGAGCAATTCGGGATGAGGACCTTTTCCATTATTGGTGTAAGATATATGGTTGGAGTTGCAACACGGACTCATTAAATTAATGATGCAATCCAGCCCGGGTGCGTAAAATAGTATATATGGTTTCGAATGTTTACACATTCGGTTGATTACGCCTCGGGATTAATAATAATAGAATCCATATCACCAAGCTCTGTGCTTTTTTGTTAAATCAAACGAAATCCATTTAGCCACATTTTGTGCGGCGTTTTGGTTCCAAATGAACATCAGATCAGATTGGATTTTATGGGTGAAAATGAAAAATGGGTGCAATGACAAAAATTTGTTGCAATAACATTTCATTTATTATTAAATTGAGCAGACAAGCTTTTTTTTTATTGTCAGTAGTCGATCTTAGCTATTCGTTTAGTTTTTTTTTAAGTAATTTGTGAGATTTTGATTTTTTTTTAGATAAGCAGAAAAATTTTGCAGATTTTTCAAATTGATATCTTACAGATTTTTCATGGAGACAACTAAAAAATAGTACCAATAGTATTTAACGACTACTATGTGAATAACATGAGCAGGACTGAAAATTTCAATGACGAAATGTGTGCATGCTGCTTAGAGTTATTACTTTTAGTTGACTACAAACTACACATAGAGAAAAAAAAGTGTTTTTTGGGGAATCGGGAACACAACTAAAAAAGTTGAGTTAAATTACAAAAATTGTCAAAATAATTAATTTGAGGTACAAAAATAGTCTAAATAGTCAATATAATGGGGAATCGTGACTATTACTAAAATAGCTAATTTCAATTACAAAAATAGTCGATATCCTATTTTTATAATAAATTTAACTACTTAGTAGTAAAATTCACTATTTTGTGATCAAATTGACTATTTTGAAATTGAAATTTACAACTTTAGTTACTGCGGAAAAGTTATAAGTTAAAAAGCGGGAATCTGAGGTATTGTGAATCTGAGGTATTAACTAACCCTGCAGGACGTTGCTTTTAAGCTACTTTTTATAGCGGTTTTTCATACCAAAGTGAAAATTTCCAATTTTGCAAATCGTGCCTCTCAACAACCGACAAAACAAAACTTTCTTTTCTGTCTGACGGCAAAAAGTTGGGCTTAATGTGTTACATTTTATACAAAAATTGCCAAAAAATAAACACGAGATGAGGGGCCCTAATTGAATGATTAATAATTTTTTAATCATTCGAATAAAACATTCAATTTAAAAATTTAGACAAAAATATCAGATGTTTGTAGCGTATTTTTTGTTGTTACAAAAACGCGTTTTTTTCGTAACCGTGTAAAACGAGGCATAAGTTTTTAGACTGTTGGTGTTTATATTTTACTAAGCCGCGAAAAATTTCGCTGCTCAATTTCCTTGAAATTAAAATTTGCAGAACTTTTTTTTAGAAGATTTGCAATATTTGGCGCCCGAAACGTTTTCAATGAAATTGTGGAAAATTATCAAAAGTTGATAAAACGTTTCTGTAAAACACATTTCTATACAGAAACTTTTTATCAATTTTTGAGAGTTTTTAACATTTTTCTTGAGGTAGTTTCGACATTTTTTAGGATTTTAAAATCTTTGTTGAACGTCATTTATTCTACGCATCCCTTGCACACGTCAATGAATGTGAAGCCGATGAAAGTGGTACATTTCTCCAGGCTATTGAATGATTCTGCACCCTAAAATTATAAAATTTTCCTAAGAGGATATATTCTACAGATGATTCGCTATAGGTTAAATGCAATAAGTTTATCCTAAACGATAAATCCTTTTGTATACATGAACCATTGGACATACTTAAGTCAATATTCTCCACTCTTAATAAATTGGCATTTTAGTGACTGGTCATCGATTGGTATCTAAAATACTTGAATTTAACGAAAGGTGGAATCTAAACACGATCAACTCAATTATTTTGCTCGTGTAGCTGGAGTAGTAATAAACCTGGTATCTATAAGTATCCAATCTCGGGCAATAACAATAATCTATCGTATACCAGCATGCATTATCGATAGTCTTCCAAGTATCCTACTACCGATGCGATTAGATCAATGGACCGATTTTAATCTAGATTGAATTGGTTTGTGATTTAGCCACCGTGATTTACCCGGTCTGATAATAATAGGCCCATCAATGACTTGTTTGCCGAAACTGGATTCTATATGCAAAAGCATTTTCCACATATCTATTCGTTTATTTCTGCATGCATAGAATGGGATAAATCGATAGAAATTATAGTCTATATTAAAATATATAAATATATGTTATATTCATATATCAATATTAATACACAATCTTGTATTTACTCAGCTATACATATAATGTTGACTATATTGGCTGCCTATCCAATCTCAACTAACAATGGATTTTGTTATAGAGGCAGGATTGGACTTTAGTTGAATTAACCGTCCGTATCATCATACAAACGGTATTCAGTAGGCTGATGGTATTCAAATATATCGCATTTACCCAGTTGAAAAAATGTTGGGATTGTGTGTTGCGGAAAAATCCATTAAAATATAGCAAACATGAGGAAAATTTCTATTTGGATTTTTTTCTCTATTCAACTTTCAATTTCCAATGGTGAATTTTTATCCTATTGCCAAAATAACAACACCGACTACGGTACAATATATGAGTAATTTTTTTCTCAGTTTTATTGTGTATACCTATTTTTTTTTTGGTTTGGTACAGACATGTTTATCAACAGAGTTATTGCAAAAAATAAAAATGAATTAAATTTTTGCATTCGGAAACACAATAGAAGCTATCTATCGAAAATTTAAATGAGTACGGAGGATATTTCAACATCCTAACAGGAATTAATTAATTAATTTAAAGTTGCCAGTTTAGAATATATACTTTACAATTTGTATGGATTTTTCCGAAAACATAAAGGCAATTTATTTTTCTGCATGTTTGATTCTTACTTCAAACAATAATTTGTATTAAGAGCTGAGATACGGGCGCGAAAAAGTTTAAAAATTTGATTCATTGTAAAAAATAATTGCCAAAATAACTCAAATATGAGGTATTAAAAACTAACTGGACTGTTCTAATTGGGGTTAATAGACTGTATAATCATACTAATATTTAAAAATGAGTTGGTGTCTGTCTGTCTGTCTGTTCCTCTTTCACGCAAAAAGGGTGAACCGATTGACTTGAAATTTGGCATAAGTGTCTGTGATAGTTTTGGCAGAGAACAAATAATCTAGAGAATAAAGTCTTAGAACAAATTTTTAAGGGGAGGGGGTCAAGTGATTTCGAAACTTAGTTTTTGCACTATGTTAATCTTTCGCGGGGGAACTACTGAACCGATTGGCCTGAAATTTGGCATAGATGTTCGTCGGGGGTCCAGCCCCAACATAGACCCATTAAAAAGTAGCCCGAAAGGTGGGGGGGAGTAAGTGGAGGGGTAAAGTCATCTCGAAACTTAGTTTTCCCTCTATGAAACTCTTTCGCGGGGAAACTACTGAACCGATTGGCCTGAAATTTAGCTCCAACATAGACCAAAAAAAATTGAAAAAGCTTAACCCGGCAACGACGGGTATGCAAGCTATTAGGAAAATATGATTTTATATACTCATTTTACATATCATACATCAAAATCCAATTGAACCAATCCTTCCCGCCTCTCCTACACAAATGGATTTTCTTCATAAAAATTTTGTCTGTCTTCACTAGAGTATATAATTTTTCAATATATATAGGTATGTCACTACACAACACCTTTTACATTACTAACGGGACAAATTTAGAGTGTAAGTTATGTTACAATTAAAATTTTAAATTGTTACTGTCATTGGTCAATCTCTTTCAATGCTTATCTCTTGATTAAGATGTGCTTGAAAGACTTAATTTTCTTGTAAATTATTCTGTATTAAACTGGCTTAAAAATTCCATTTGAAGCGAAAATATTTCATCCATTTGTCTCGTTAAGTTAATGATTAGGGAAAATTTCACAAAACATTAGACATTTAGCAAGAGTTCCTTTAAAAGAGAATCAAAGGTAATGCCAGGTGGGGCACAGGCCGTGTCTCTTGACTAGCCAACAATGTTTCCAGAATCATAATCACCGTGAATATATTATTTAATGTTAATAAATTAAAAATAATAGACATCAGGATGGTTCTTCATTAAGAGGCTAATTTTTGGTTTCGGTCAATTTTCGTCTGTAACGACTCGATAAATTAATAAAATTAATATTAGCTGGGGCCAAGACCCGTCTATTCTGGAACAATTTTCCCATAGACACGGGCAGGAAATGGTTTTATCGTTGTCTCTCTATGTGCAAAGGCTGCTGGAAGTCCTCTGTGTCTTGTTAGCATAAAAAACAAAAGACAAAAACATGTTTTTCATACAAAATATTTATATATATCATACAAAATATTTATATATATGTGCATATTAAAAAGAATATCTGATGTGAACAGCACATGAATTTCTTATATAAAAACAACGTTCCGGCGCAAATTATACTATAACTTGACGAATAACATTTTAGTTTATCATCATACTAATATATAAAAATGAGTTGGTGTCTGTCTGTCTGTCTGTCTGTTCCTCTTTCACGCAAAAACGGCTGAACCGATTGACTTGAAATTTGGCATGAGTGTCTGTGGTAGTTCTGGTTCCAACATAGGCATACGGAAAAGTAGCCCGAGAGGTGGTGGGAGTAAGGGGAGGAGGTAAAGTGATCTCGAAACTTAGCTCTTCCTCTATGTTACCCTTTCCCGGGGAAACTACCGAGCCGATTGGACTGAAGTTTAGCTCCAACATAGATAATAAAAAAAAGAAAAATTGAAAAAACATAACCCGGCAACGACGGGTACGCAAGCTAGTCTAAAAATATGAATTTTTATTTTGCAAAATCTAAAATATCTCGATAACGGTGAAAGATATCGATTTACGGTAAAAGACAATTTTATAGAGAATTTTAATATCTTTAATTCTTTCCTTAACAATGTTTTCGAGGAACCTTTAGTAATTTTTCACTTTTTAATGATAATATTTTAATAACGGTAAACTATAGCGGATAACGGTAGTGGGAATCGTTTTTCTCTTTAAATCGCCTCATTTGTCGAACTACCAAAAAGCCGTTAGTTTTCGAAATAGTCGCAAGAAACTGATTTTCTTGAAATGATGGTATATCTTCAAAACGGTTTGAAATATGGAGTTCTGTTAAAAGAAAATTTTACGTCTAGAAAATTTTATTGTCTCTAACTTTTGTCATAAATAAGACTACCAAAAAGTGCGTAGTTTCGGAGTAAATTACGAAAAACGAAATTGGGATTTTGAAAAAGCCGCCAATTTGGTTAATTTTGGTTAACAGACTTTCACCAAAAGTTGAAAGGATTGACCCACCCCAGGACCAAACATACCTGTAAAATTTCATGGCTCTAGCTTTAATACAGAGTGAAAAACAGACTGAAAGACAGACTTGCAGACAGAAATACTTTTTTTCCAATAATGCTCCAATAACAATACTCGGGAGTGCTTGGAAAATGTTTTGTAGCCAAACTTAAAAGGTCATCATTTTTCATGAATACAATACTTTATTATACTTGGTATAAGAAAGTAATAACGATTCGAAACGAAAGAATAATATGCCATGCTACCGGAATGGGGGGACAGCTATAAATTTTAAGACTTTTTAAAACATTTTTGCCTATGGGCACAAATTTTTTCGATATGAAAATTTATTGAGGTGCTTTTTTTAATGGAAAAATTCAGATGGCAATTGCTTCATTCTATGGGTTCTATCTGCATGTATATTTAAAATATACAATATTATAAAATTTTTATAGTATAATATCGGCTGCAGTATTTTTTTATACTAATGTATTGAGCAGTCATAATCAGCAATAGGTTAAAAATTAATATTTTCCCCGGAAATACACAAAGTTTTTCTTCATTTCATTATTATTGTTATTGAAATGTTAATTATTGCGCTACATAATTGTGTCAAAGTCACGTTTTTAGGGCATATGATATTATTTTTAATGAGATTTAATTGGAAAGAATGAAAATTGCAAATATTCTTCTTTTTTGGGAAAATTATCATCAAGGGGTTTTAGACGACTTTCATTCTGATTTTGTGACTTTCTTAACAATTTTTGGAGAAAAAAGTGTTGTCCTTATAGGACCCTCAGGTAAATATTTCAAAAAATTGATATCGATCTTGGCAAAATTAAAAAAAAACATAACAAAAGCTATAATTGCCAATCTGGCAATCATTGGAGACCCGTATGGTGATATTCGTATCAAAATTCGAACAGTTGTATCAAAATTCCACTTTGAAGTCCAACTTTCCAATAAGATTTTTTAAAATTTATTCCAATCGGATTTTTATGTATGGGAGTTTTATGTAGAATCATATCCTAAATAACTTTTGTTCTTGGACTTTTTTGATAAGATGCACCGTTTTCGAGATATTCACAAAAATCGTTTTCGTACGTATGGGGGTACCCCCCCTAATGGTCCATTTTTACCCATTAAATAACTTAGCCTCGAATTTTACGAAAAACGGATCTGCGCAAAATTTCAAGTCTGTAGCTCAATCCGTGCGCCCGCAATCCGCGCCACAGACAGACGGACAGACAGACGGACAGACGGACGGACATGCAGAAATTAATTATTTTTATCATTCTAAACACACTGGTGTAATTCATTTTTGTGTGTGATGACGGGATCTTGGCGTTACAAACGGTAAGGCAAAGTTAATATACCCTTTGGTTTCACCATACGGGTATAATCATACATATTATTGCGCCGCATAAAATATGGTTTGGATCTAAAATTCGAGTTCCCGAGTGCACCTCAGTTCGGCTTTTAAGATATACAATCGATAATTCGACTTTTGTGACGTTCCTTTTGTAATATAGAACATTTGCACTTTTTTCGGTTAGATGAAAACCTCATGGTGGTTAATTGAATTAAAATTACTTCAATTCTCTAATATTATAATAGCGACAAGTTCATTTTCATAAAAAAAAAACTTTCTAGAACGCCAAACACACAATTGTCAAATTCAGTTCGTCTAATGGAGCAGAACCAATGCCGTAAAGGGAAAAAGGGAGAAAAATTCGTAAAAGTAGTTAATTTAACTTTGAATTGAATTAAACGTGAAATTATATTTTGATACCGAATGTTAATAAATCTTCCAAGTAACATCTGACCCAATTATCACAGTTTTCTCTTTTCTTTAGTCGAAGTTGAACTTTGAAATTCGTCCTTTTCTTCATTTTGGCACCAAATACACCAGAAGAAAGACATTTTTCGTCATCGATCCTTGAGGAAAAAATATCTAATGAAGGACTAAGCAAAAACCTTATGGCACAGATTCCTTCGATATCCGTTCACATAATAAGCACCATCACACTTTTTTGATTATATACGGGTATATGTTGGTTGTTGTATATCGTATAGAAAAAGGATAAATTCGACCGAAGAATGTCTATTCGAAGCGGCCACACCCTCAATACCAAACCTGCTGTGAAGACGTCGCCTGGACTATTGCCAAATGGCGATATATTCAGAATGTTTTATGTCTGTTGCCTGTTATGCATTTTGTGCACGGATTCTATTCTATGCCACAACATATTTTCGTGATTTCAACTGATCCACATCAATGTTTCTTTTTCAAGGAAATTTCTTATATATTTTGTATATCCAAGAGATAAATAGTTGGGGGTTTCAAAAAGTACTTTCGATATTTGGTGTAATTAAAAAGATGAATGTTTTGGCGAAATCTGTTAAATATTTGAGGTTTCTTAAAGAATTTTTTCCGAGCTTAAAGGATGTTACTTTGGATGTTGGGGTATTTTTTCTGGAAGTAAAAAACACGAAAAAAAATTTCGCAGAAACATTTTGTATGTTGGATTGTTCGGAAAAAGCGATTAATCCGATGGTGTCAAGTCTGGACTATAGGCTTGGTGTGGTAAGAACTTTTTAATAAAGTTTTCAAGAATATTGCTCAAATCTTTTAAATTTGTATATCAATTTTTCCGATTTTCGGAATAGGTTTATCTTTTGAAATTCCAATTTTCTACTTCAGTTAGTTCTCGAGTAAATGTTTTATATTCATCATATGAGGTTTGATTATATAAGAAAGGTTTCATCTCATTGATAGGTGGATTAAGTTGTGTTTTGCTTCATTTTTATACCCGTATGGTGAAACCAAAGGGTATATTAACTTTGCCTTACCGTTTGTAACGCCAAGATCCCGTCATCACACACAAAAATGAATTACACCAGTGTGTTTAGAATGATAAAAATAATAAATTGTTGCATGTCCGTCAGTCTGTCCGTCCGTCTGTCCGTCTGTGACGCGGATTGCGGGCGCACGGATTGAGCTACAGACTTGAAATTTTGCGCAGATCCGTTTTTTCGTAAAATGCGAGGCTAAGTTCCTTCATGGGCAAAAATGGACCATTAGGGGTACCCCCCATACGAACGAAAACGTTTTTTGCGAATATCTCAAAAACGGTGTATAAGTAAATATAAGTACACTATCGAAAAAATCCGGGGACAAACTAAGACTAAAGAAGATAGCTGAAAATTAACACCTTGAAGCATTATTCCGAAGAAAATAACACCGTAGCGCCGAGTTTTTTGATAATCCTGTCTTAAGGGGTTGAAAATTCACTTTTAGGAGTTATTTTCATTGAAAAGGGTGTTGACGGTTAGAAGAGACTGTTGAATTGGCTTTAACAGCCTAAGCGAAAGGCGAATTGCTTATAAATCGAGATGTCCCATATAAGGCATCGGTAGAGGTATGCAAAAAAAGTTTTTAATAAACTAATATTAACTTGAAAATATTAAAAAAGATATCAAAATCTCTCCTATGCTTGTAAAAAAACAAGCATTTGAGAAGTGAATTTTTTTTTTAGCTTCCCTGGTTTTACACCGAAAAATTGCCTATCTCCCTACTATAGGCAACTACTGTGAACACCTCGGGTGTAGTTAAAATGAACACCGAAAACGTAAGCGACGCCATTTTTTCGAGAGTGTAGCAATAATTTAGTTGAATTTTTGTCTAAGAAACTGTTTTTTTTAATAGCCTCCATTTCATTTTTCAATAGCTTTAGTTTATGTCGTTCACTGTGGCAGGATATAATTTGGCTACATTTACTTCAATTTAGGTCATTCTGAAATAGATGACACCACTTTTTATCCATCGCACGCTTATACCATCCACCAGTAAAATATAACCAAAAATATATGATCGAGGAGAAAATTCCATTAAGTGTGATATGCAGTTTTATCCGTCCAGCCAATGGCTAAAGTCCTTATAAATACGAAATGCTTTTTCCTTTTTTTTCTACTAATTTTCTTCTTCACGTTCTTCGTGCATTTATCCTTGTGTTCTCCAGAAAACACGACTTAGATTTTCACTAGTGGATGTTCGTTTTCCTCATTTTATGGTTTCTTATCATTTTTAGCCCAAAATGAAATATCTCTACGTGCTGGGATATAAAGACAATTTTCAGCTTTTAATAAATTTATTTAGCAGTAAAACAATTTCAAGTTAATACGAATCCAAGTTCTAAGAAGCTTACTTAGATAAAAATTCCTTTAATCATCTGGGGATCATATACTTATTTCAATTTCCATGAAAATAATTCTCCGTTTTCTCAATTTAATACTGTAAGCTAGTTTGCCATGGTTAAGTGCATTTTTATTGAGTTAAATTATGGTAGCTGCATATAATTTGCATCCAGTTCTACGAATCATAACATCCCAACGGTTTTTGGGGGGCTATTTTATTGAACTTAACGAAATAATAGAAAAATTCAAATTTTGGCCCATATAACATATTATTAATTTTCACTGTTTTAGACAAAAAATAAAAGAACAGAAAAAAAAACATTTTTTTTACATAAAGCGGGCCCGATTTTCGGAGAGGGAGAATTGACAGTCTTGTGGGAAATTCCTCAAAAGCATAGTAGGAAATTGCATAAACGGTCTTCAAATTTTTGGGACAAAATCTTTGGGGGCGTCAAATTTTAATATTTGCGTTGGTCACCACCAACCCGTCCTACATATACAAGACCTACATTCGACCGAGACTTGAGTACAATTCTGGAGCCCCAAAAACTGTCCTGCAACTGCTGGACCGAATCCAAAAACGTGCAATCCGATTGATTGGAGACAAATCTTTAACAGATTCATTACGGTCTCTCGAGCATGTTGCACCGAAATTTCCCAACCTCTTCCTCCACGGTATGTCTTCCCTAGACCCTCTCGTGCAGCTAAACGCGCACACGACTTCTTTCTTGAGCCTCCTCGTTTTCGTACAGTAAAGTTTAGGGGTTCCTTTATTCCGCGAACAACGAACGATCTACCATCCAATGTGTTCCCCCAGGACTATAACCCGCAGAAGTTCAAGGAGAACATAAATCGGCATCTCCTTTTGTCCTTCCGACCATCCTGAGCTGTGCTTCGGCATTAAAGGGTCTTCCCCTAAGCTCTGGCTGGAACTATAAAAAAAAACACCATCGCACATAATGGCAAGTTTCAGGTAAATGGGGTTTTTAACAGAGTTTGAAGCCAAAAACATTTTTTTTTAAAAAAAAACCTTTTTTTTGCAAAATTTTCGACAATTTTTGATCACAAAAAAACTTTTTAATTCCATTTTATCGTAGTTAAACGTTTGTTTTGATTGTGAATTCGTACTAGAAAACAATTTCATACAAATAAGCAAAATTATTTGCATCTTAATCATTTGTAATTTCTTTGACTATTGTGTAATTCCGTCCATAATCCAAATGAGTCCTTTATATAGACTTTTATCCAAATTACTTAACTTTTAATCGGATTGAAGAATAAAAAGGCAATAACTTAACTAACAATAAACATTAAAATAGACTCTAGCTAACATATATTTGGCTAAAGCATGTTTTACAGCAATAAAAATTAATCTATACGCTTGACTTCTTTCACAAACATATCAGCTCAGCAAGGAAACAAACCAAACCAAAAGAAAAAAAAGTTGGGAAAAACAAATCGAAAATGAACAAAAAAAAAATAGGTTGAATAGTCCAAATACACATTTTGCCGCCTAATCCATTAACATTACTTTCTGTCCAAACTACATTTATATAAGCATTTATTTTTTTTTCGTTTTGACTTTTTTTTTTGAGAGGTGGATTTTGTGGATCCCTGTACAGGACACTGTCCGACGCGGGAATGATGAAGCCAAGCAGGTTTCACTATACGACAGGAGCTGGTGGTGGAATGGATGAAGGAATCACAGGAGCGAAATGCGGATGGATACCCATTTGTTTCAACATTGAATGTTCTATGGTGATATCAGTAATGGGTGGCATTTCAGTCAGATGATGTTTGCTAAAAGCTCCACCAACAATATCGGACCTGATTTCAATTAAGGGTAATCCAACATAACATACCACACCAAGGAGACAAGTTCAAAACTTTATCGACCATTCCGACGACGACCTTTTCCACTTAAGAATTCATTTATCCTTTTTTGGGGCTAGGGGAGCAATAAATTCCAGGCAATTGGTTTCACGCAGTATTAATAAGATGTCCTTCTTCGCTTCAAGGGATTAACCGAAAATTTGGGTCATTTCCCCTTCGTTCGCATCTTATTTTCTTGAATCAAAGCTATGTGGAAAAATCTATGAAAGACGATGAAGATGGTTACTGGTTAAGGCGAAGAAGGGGAAGGAGTGGGAGGGGGGTGCTTAAGGGGGCTACGAAATAGATGGACACACATAAATAAACATTTATATACTACTTTATTTAGTATATTACATTACATTACATTGGGACCCAGTACAGATATTATACTTTATACGATGTGGCATATATATATAATATAGGGTACGTATTACTCGTATTTTTACCATTCATGTATGGTCTATAAAGCAATAACGTCCAAATATAATGCTCCTACATTTTAATATACATAAATATATAGGCTAAACAAAGTTCTATTCTATATATGTTTGTGAATGACTATTACCAGAAATGGTTAGATGCTTAGTATGGGCATTATTCTTGAGGGCTTAGCTTCGGATATTTTCCGTCCAGTCCAATTAACTCATTAGACCACATTGCGTGAATTTATTTGGGTAAATCGATAGTTGTATAAAAGGTGCCACTCTCGGCTATAATATAAGCCTCAAATGGTGGTACATTCATTTTACTACAAATTTAATTGTACATAAATATAAATAAATTCACACCATTCATTGTAATATAATATTAAATGTTATCCACTATAACTAATATAGTATCGTATTTATAATAAACGTATATCTAGATGGTATAATTTCCTTTATGAACCCACACACAGATAAGGGACATTTCAAATTAAAATCGAAATTATTTCAAGTTTAACTCTTCTGTGAAATTGTTTAATTCTGCTTGGCTTAAGGCTTTTATATTGTTTTCAGAAAACTAAAACTAAACAAAATTACGGCACGAAATTTGTTAAGCAAACAAAAAGGATCTATAGATATCCTTAGGGTGTTGGGACACTTTTGAAATTGTTATTAAGGATTAAATTAAAATTTAAAAAAAAAAACCTAATATTTGTGTTGTATTTCTTCGTGACTATCTTAGAAGGATGAAGTGAATTTCACGATTTTTGGGTTAGTTAGATTACTCAAGTTTGAAATAGTATTAAAAAGTGGGTCTGATTTACCTAATTTATTTCCATGAATTTTGTTTGAAAAGAAAAACAATCATTCGGGCTTAAATATTATTTTCTTTTTATAGTTTTTTGATAAGCTCTAATAGAAAGAAAATACATAAGGCCTGTACTAAAACGATTTTTCACATGTTCAAGAAATAAACGTGATGTTAGGAAGTGGCTATAAAATATTTTTTTTGCAGCAAAACTCATCTTTAAGGTAATAACCTTTAAATAAAATTGAGTTAAAAATCTGTACCTTGAGGGAAATTCTTTGAAAGGAAATTTTGTGCGAGTGAAATATACAAAAATGAGTATTTCAAAAAATGTTTCTACCTCTCATCCGAAAGCATTATGGACCCATCCTGTTTCAGCCTGCGCTCTTTCTGTAAAGTACACTCTGGCATAGCTTTAAAACGAAAATGTCCTTTTTGCTCCCTCCGATAGAGCAATATTGGACATTGATCATGCAGAAGTTGAGAAATGGTGCAGCATTGTCTTAAAGAAATTTTGAGAAAAAGTGCAGAAATTTCTTTAATAAAGTGTCGGAAAAATTTGATGAGCCCAATCAAACGGAAAGTCCGCGTCTTCAGACGACAGCCTTTGGAAACATAAATGATTTTTTTTAAATATTAGAACTGTAAACAATTTTTCAAACAATTTTTTTGTAAACTTTTACATTGTTCGGAACAGGCAGAATCTTTTCTCGAGACGCAAAAACTTTTCATTTTTAAATAAAAACTTAGTAAAAACCATCAAAACACTATTAAAAGTATTAGGGACTGTCCATAAAATATGTCACGATAGTTTTCGCCTTTTTAACCACCTCGTCTAACCTCTCGTCAGGGTTTTTGGGGAGTTTTTGTTATTTAATTTAACCCCACTAAAAGACAAACCCCTTCTCCCTTATATGGGTGACGTATTTTATGGACAGCACATTAAATTCGGGTCCTAAAATGATTTCTAAACGTTTTTACGTCATAAGAAATATGCAGAAGAAAAGGGAAATTATTTTATTTTGAGTTGTAGGGAAAAACATTTTTAACCGTTTGAAAATTGTCAATAGTTTTCGTATTTCAGGCTATATTTTGATTTCCACTTTTTCCAAATTAAAAAAATGTACATTGAAAATTTTGTTCCTGAATCATTGCTTTTGATTTTTCTCACTCGACTCTTTAAATCAAACTAAAAAAAAATACTAGAAATTCAAACAATAGAAAAAAAAACGATAATTTCCAACTCACAGAGTTGAACATTTCTGCCTCCTCCAAAACTATAGCAAAATGCACCTAAAAATTCAGTTAACAAAAAAGCCTTAATATAGCAATGATTTAAAATTTGGACAATAAAGCATTACAGTCGATTAATTTCATTATAGAATGGCTTACAGTGTTTTCCCTGAACTGTATTTAAAAAAAACATTTTTTTGTTGTTGTTTGGTGACGCTTTTATTTTTTTTTATGCTTTGTAGATAGGCGAATTTTATGCTGAAACTTGTTTTGGGTTGACAGATGTCCTGACCATAAACTAGACTGAAAGTAGATCAAAAGTGTATTTCCCAATAAATAAAATACTTTTTTATGTGTTTTTTATTTATATTCGGGTTTTATATGGTGCTATTTGTGTGTATTTAGTATTTTTCAACTGGACAATGGTTGTCATGTGGAATCGAAACTAATTTGAAGGTTTCCGGTTATAAAAGATTGATGGTAAGATAGACGTTTAAAAATTTGAAATGGAACCGTATTTTTATGCATTTTTGCATTTTTACAAATATGATGAGTTGATGAGAAAAATAATAAAATAAATTCTATTTTTGTTAGATGTTTTTTAACCCTGAATCTTTGTTTGTTTTTTCCTTTTTTCAATATTTTGAAGACGTTTTCAAGCCGTTTTTAAAAGTTTTCCTTTTTAGTTAACCCCCTGCCATCTCCTATACTCTTAAAGGAATTTTAATCAGGAATTTTAATCAAAAATTGGATCCAGTACAATCAGTGCCAGCTTTTCTCGAATAATCAACATCCCATCAAAGATGCTGGAGATAACTGGAGGGGGATAGTTATTACCAGAGACTTAAGGCCCAACTACGATCGACATAGGAGCGCATATGTTAATGTCAAATTACCAACGAATGTTGACATACATAGCTGTCAACATAAAAGCTAATCTTCATTTTACCTCAAGTGGAAATTAATATGGCCACAATATTATTAAATTCACACTAAAATTTTAGGTTATGTTCACTATTTACATATGCCAGTTCCATTTGTATCGAATCATTCATGCTTAACGAAAGTTTAGAAATGACATATGCAGCTACATATGCGCTCCTATGTCGATCGTAGTTGGGCCTTTAGATGGGATGTTGATTATACAAACGTGAAAGACGTTTGTTGCCCCGGTCATATTGTGCCATTTTGCGTCATATATTGTATTTTTTTACCCTATTTTTTAAATTATTATATCAAATTTTTGTTGTCGTATATCAAAACATTAAACATGGTAAATCAAAACGTGTTATATCGAGACGTCGTATTTCAAATGCTTCTTTTCACCCCTCTAGAATTCAGATACGCCTGATTAAAGTTTTTTTTTCCAAATAATTCGTGTCAAAAAATGTCTATAATGTTTGTTGAATGGATTTTAGAAGCAATTATTTTTAACGACGTCATTAAATGTTCTATGGCTTTCAAAAAATTTAAAGGTGTTTTTATTTTAAGGCCAGACAATAAGTTACGAGGGCGGAGGGACTTGGATGTCCGTTTATTTGTTGGACACGACGAATATTATGTTGTTTTTATATACGACTAGCTTGCATACCCGTCGTTGCCGGGTTAAGCTTTTTGTCTAAGTTTTAGAATACGAAGAAAACCGGAAAGAACTTAAAAACTTTTTAATGTATCTATGTTGGGACTGGACCGCCGACGAACATCTATGCCAAATTTCAGGCCAATCGGTTCAGTAGTTTCCCCGCGAAAGAGTAACATAGCGTTTCGAAATCATTTTACCCCCTCCCCGTATGCATATGTTGGAACCAGAACTACCACAGACACTCATGCCAAATTTCAAGACAATTGGTTCAGCCGTTTTTGCGTAAAAGACGAACAGACAGACAGACAGACAGACACCAACTCATTTTTATATATTAGTATGATGATATGGTCAATATATTTATGAATTTGCTCTTCGAAACTCGTCACAAATTTTCCCATAATTTTCGAATTCGCATAAACACCAAGAATTTATTTTTTAATGCAATTTATGCCACAGTGACGTTTTAACTATAAAATTAGATAATTCCGTTTTACATTGTTATAAAATTTTCACTACGTACATATTGACTGAAATAATTATCGGCTGTGAACTAATAATAATGAATATTACCAAATATTTATCATTATTTTAGAAATAAAGTCACAAACATCTGCCCCATTGGCATACATTAACATCGCATCGAAGCTGAGCTATAATAGGACCTGTAGTACTTTCTACCTCCTGCAGTTCTATTATCCTGGGTCATGGCGGATGGATACTGGCACTGATGATGGTGGATACTTTTTGTTTTATAAAACGGTGATGGTTAACATTAACTATGTAATATAATGAGCTTAACATGTTGACGGCGGAGTGCATATTTTCCATGATGTTAGTATTATCAAGGCTTGATATCCTTTTTTTTGTTTATTCCCTCTTTTGTCCTGCTTTTTTGCTCAACTTGTGGTGGGATGAATTTTCGAATGGCTTACAATACGCTTTAATATCGGGAAATACTATGGAAAATGTTAACGGTGATTATAGTTCAATATTTGCAGATTCATATAATCGCCTGTATATGCATTCACACTCCATGAGGATGTGGGAAATTTGATTTTATTATGTGCAAACAATATGGAGCGCCGATATGGCGAGGTGCTTCTCACATAAAATGGTAGCTCCACCCGCTTTTAGTGATGATCCGTCGGCAAGAAATGTCAACTGCATCGGTCGGTGGTATATACTTGCTAGTAATGTAACTTTAGAATATGTACTACAATATTTGGAATATTTAAAGCAATTTCCAAAGATAGATAGATGGATAGATAGTAGGCGGACATTCTATTGAAGCTATTTGGTCGCAATGTTTGCTTTCGGTATCAATTTATACCTATGCAAAATCTCTGGCAACGGGACAAAACATAGTATGTTACATTATTATCTGTTATCCAGTATACCATAGTTATTATTCACAGATAATATACAAATATATATAAGTATGTATTTGTGGACAATGTACACTCTTTTTCGATAAACTTGGTATATAACTGGATATAAAGTGAAGTGAAGAGAAGTGGAATCGACTCGAAAATTCAACGTCGTACACCAAATTGATCCATTTATCTTGTCGATAACATCGTTTTATGTTAAATTATAAAATTACTCGTGTTTTATGATAAAATCTAATTAGGATTTAATTTTATGGATGGATCTATGTTTATCTATATAGCATGTGTCTGTTTTGAAAAATAACCAAAGACGATTATAAGCCTAACAATGTTATAGTTTTGTTGTGTCTGCCTCTCATTCTTTTGACGTGTCGTTAAGGCTTATCGAAAATTTCACGTTGTCAGATCAAGTTACGATTTTCGTAATTTATTGTCAACGTGAACTGAACAGTCTTTGAACGACAAACGAACACAGATACGATAGATATGCATAATGAGGATTGGATGGAAAGTTTCGAGTATGTCTGGAAAACATATGATTGTCTGTTTCAATTAAGATTTCGTGAAAACCTTATTTCCCGCTGCTGAACTTACAGTCTGACATCAATTTTAAACCATTAGGCGTGTACAAGACGGTCTAATTGCATGCTAATTCTAGTACGTTTTCATACACTGTGAACTGGAAATTTTCCCATAAAAACTGGAATTAGAACGGGAATTACCATGCAATTAGACACGTCCATAGAAAGCTTCAACAATTGTAAGGTTTTATACTTCTAAAGAAAACGACGAGATGATAATCTAAAACTATGACGACTTTAGGAAATATGCTGCAGCTATTAGGGCTATTGCAAAGAACATGGCCCCGGCTCCGAAAATGTTAAGGAACCGGCTTTGCGAAAAATGGGTACCCAGTTCCGAACCCAGGACCCGGGGAACAATTTTAGTTTACCGCACTCCGAGGGATTGCAAAAAACGCACTTTCACTAGGACAATTTGGGGTCACAAACCTCATAAAAGTGATTTAAAATGACCGCTGACGCCGTTTTCACAATAATTTTTTTGTTTTATTTTTCCACTTTCAGTACAACTCTTGACCAAAAACATGCCATATTTTTCGGTGAAAAAATCAACGAAAATTAAGCGCGCGGTGGGAAAAAGCGGGATGGGGCAAAAAAGTTTGTCCGCTCTGGGGGGTCGGCTGGCGCAAAAAAAAATTTGTTTTCTATTAAGTTGGGAAAATAAAAAAAAGTGAGAAGTTGAAAACTATTTGACCGATTCTCTGCATTTTTTCGCTCGCGTCTGATTATACCCGTATGGTGAAACCAAAGGGTATATTAACTTTGCCTTACCGTTTGTAACGCCAAGATCCCGTCATCGCACAAAAAAATGAATTACACCAGTGTGTTTAGAATGATAAAAAAAATTGAATTTTGCATGTCCGTCCGTCTGTCTGTCTGTCCGTCTGTCTGTCCGTCTGTCTGTCCGTCTGTCCGTCTGTCTGTCTGTCCGTCTGTGGCGCGGATTGCGGGCGCACGGATTGAGCTAGAGACTTGAAATTTTGCGCAGATTCGTTTTTCGTAAAATGCGAGGCTAAGTTCGTTAATGGGCAAAAATGGACCATTAGGGGGGGTACCCCCCATACAAACGAAATCGTTTTTTGTCAATATCTCAAAAACGGTGCATCTTATCAAAAAAGTCCAAGAACAAAAGTTATTTAGGATATTATTCTACATAAAACTCACATACATCAAAATCCGATTGGAATAAATTTTAAAAAATCTTATTGGAAAGTTTGACTTCAAAGTGGAATTTTGGTATAACTGTTCGAATTTTGATACGAATATCACCATACGGGTCTCCAATGATTGCCAGATTGGCAATTATAGCTTTTGTTATGTTTTTTAGAAACAGACTGGTTTTTCGGAACTGCCTGGTTTTTTCCAAATGGTTTTTTCAACAAATAAATTTTTTTTAACCAATCCTTGAACTTTTTATCTTGGCCTCATACTCATGCTTGTATAGTCTGTGTTTTTGGATATAATCTGCTTCTCTGATAGAAAGTTATCATTGTAAAGATGGTAACACTTTACATCATTCACTGCAGAAAATGGTTTCATACACTCATTTCCATCTGTTCCAAGTTTTGAAAAACTAACTCAGGGGATCTTATCCTCATAGCATAGAAATGGGGTGACTATTTTCCAACATAAAGGATACTAATTTAATGTCTCAAGAGTTTAGGGTTGAACGTAATGCAATTAACTTGCACCTCTCAATCGGCTTTGATTTTGTCTGATTACAAAGTATCTACACTAAAGATACACTAATTTTTCTATCTTTTCACTTGTCTCTTATCCTTTGATAATATTCTATGTCTTCCCGGCTTTAAATTAACACAAGCTGTATCCAAATATACACTTTGAACAAAGATAACTTAATTTAAGTTCACTACATCTTTTACTCAATAGAATTTACCAACTTTGTTAATATTTTATCAGCCTAAAATTTCCAACGCAAAATCAATTTAGGATAAAGTGTTTAATATTCGCTAGGAAATCTGTTTTAATTGAAATATGCATTCTATTATTAAAATTGACAAAATTTCAAAATTTATTGACGCTTGGCAGTGGGCTCAAAAGACGCGTTGTTAACGAGTAATTATAAAAGGAGGTTCATAATAATTACAATTTATTGATAATTAAAGGTACAACATAATGATAATAAAAATCATAATAAGGTTAGTAGAGGAGGTTTGAAAATATTCTGAAATTATTATGTATAGATAAGAATTGGTGTGGTAACATTATTGTGGCTGAAAGCTAAGACAATGCGAAAAAGTTTAATCGTTATGCTTTGTATTACTTTTAACTTGAAAACGGCTCAGCTGATTGAACTAAAATTTCGGATTATGGCTTCTGAAGGGATTAGAAACGTTCTTCTTGTTTCACTTAACGTCTAAATTGCACATTCGTTATAATCCCTGCTTATTTTTGGGCCCTGTGTAACATTTTGTGCTAATCAATTTTGAATTTGTCGCTCCAGAAATCGTGAAAAAATATTTCTATTCAAAGTTTGTAAATATTTCTAAAAGTCAAATAAGAGAATGTCCATAAAACATGTCACACCATTTCGGACCCCTCCCGCCTGTCACACGTTTCCACGATTTTTTCTATGAGAGCTAATGTCGTCGTTACACTATCGCAGGCATCCCCCTCTAAATGTGTGACGTGTTTTATATACAGCCCTTTTAAAAAATTGGTTATATGCACTTTAATTGTTGATATTCAAAGACAATATCGAAAAAGTTTGAGTGGTTTAAAGCAAGTAAAAACTATTGATAAAAATAAAATCACAAAACAACTTTCTAACACCTCAGAATTATTACATGGCTGGAATCCGGCTGATGATTGACATACACAAATTTCAATCTCACGTCCATCGCGCTGCTCCTGATAACAATCAATGTCGGCTGGACCTTCACCATCAATTGTTACTTTTGTGCACATGTACGTAATATTTTCCACTGCAAAAGAGTTTGTTTTTAATTTCCTTCAAATTTTAAAATTACAATTCAAAGCTTTTTCTTTATAATTTCTCACCTGCTCCATTGTATTTGTAAGAGTATTTAACACAAAATTCACCTCGCGTTAAACGACAACCGATTTCTGATGGCCGGTCTTTGTACTGTTCCCACATCCAGGTTGTATTCGGTAAGTTACTGTTATCTACATTGTTTACATTGTTTACATATTTTACGTAATTGTTATATTTTGAGTACCAGAAACGACTAATGGATATTTGCAGGGAATTCCTTTTGCATCACCCATGATATCTTCGCATGTTACATTCCTAATTTGACTTTCACTGTTGTATTTGGGACCCAACCATGTAAACCGGAAGCAGTACGGATCGTGTAAATAATTTTGATCACTTGAATTTGAATCATCTTAGAAATAAAAACAAAGAAAATTTTGTAAATAATACAGCATTTATACTTTTCAATAAACAATTTTACTTTGAGCTAATATAAGTTGTAGTGCCAAATAAAATATGAAAAATATTTGAAGAATTTTTGATCGCACCATTCTTATTCTTACAAAAACTAATTTTGATACCTCAATTACACACACGTCGTAATAGATACGAATGCTTGTTTTACTTGACGTTAATTGATTGAGATTTCTTGAAAATTGAAAATATGTCTTATCTTATCAGTTGTCTATTCATTCTGAGTAATTCTCTTGTAATTTTTATTGATTGTAAAATTCTTTTCAATTAATTGCTATCAAATATTATTAGGTTTTATCTAAGTACAGATATTAATTGGATTATACGAATAATTGTTGTATTCGATATATTTTTTATGATGGGCTTATACTAAAACTGTTTCGGCCAAATCGTTTTATTATCGCACATATTGAAATTTGGCATGAGTGTCTGTGGTAGTTCTGATACGGAAAAGTAGGGCGAGGGGTGGGGGGAGTAAGGGGAAGGGGTAAAGTGATTTCGAAACTTAGTTTTTGCGCTATGCTGCTCTTTCGTGGGGAAATTACTGAACCGATTGGCCTGAAATTTGGCATAGATGTTCGTCGGGGGTCCAGCCCCAACATAGACCCAATAAAAAGTAGCCCGAGAGGTGGGGGAGTAAGGGGAGGGGATAAAGTGATCTCGAAATTTAGCTCTTCCTCTATGTTACCCTTTCGCGGGGAAACTACCGAGCCGATTGGCCTGAAGTTTAGCTCCAACATAGACCATAAAAAAAAAAAATTGAAAAAACTTAACCCGGCAACGACGGGTATGCAAGCTAGTTTAGTATAATTGTTCGTGTATTTTTTTCTGATTTTTTAAATTTGTTTTTTGCCAATTTCATTGTATATCATTTTATAGTGCAAAATATTATAACAATAGCATTGCGCAGATCTCAACCACCATTTTAAATTTATTGCAGAGAAACTAAAGTGGAAATTATATCGTTTATAGAGCAAAAAAAAAATAACAACGAAAAAATGTGAAGGTGGACTATAAAAAACGGGATATAATATGATGCTCCAAAGTACTTTAAGGATCTTCACCAGATAACACTGCAGATAGAAAAGACCTTTGCGGTTCGGATTGTTTCTGCTGGAAATAAACACCCGGCACTTAATCACATTTCCCTAGACTAGTAACACTTAATTCGATGATGGCGCTTGAGTTATATGAGAATATCCTCTGCAACTATACGTAAGAAATGCCAGGCGTGTGATGGGTCCAAAAACCCACAAACCTCATTCGTTATATTATCCTCCACTGCCCTATAAATAAAACATTAAAACCAGACCAAGAAGTAGCAAAACCAAACACTTTTCCACCACGAGAAATTACCCACCAGAAAATTAAAATCGCCATAGTGAGACTTTCTTAACAAAAATCATCTGAAAATACAGTGAAAAAACTTGGGTATTCATTTGCTCAAGGGTATTAGGGCGTACGTACGAAAAAAAAGAACCGTTAAGGAACATCTCCTTAATAAATTATTTGAGAAGTTTTTTTCCTAACCCCTCAGCCTTCCCCTTCAGTCGACCAAATCCACATCCTTTAAAGTTTGCTTTTTTGAATTCTGGATTTTTTTTTCGCAAGTCAACTGGCAGTCTCACTCGATCCGATTCGCTACTGGTGGTGGAGACCAAAAATAAACAACTTCTTATCTGCCTGTAATAAATGATAATAAAAAAAACTTTTCAAAAGTAATATAAGTTACATCAGAATGAGATAATTAAGCGACCCCGGGATCACGGGGTGTTCTGGACCACCCTAAAATAAACCTCAACTCGAAGCGGTTTTTTAGTTGAAATTCTGTAGTGGGTATGAGACCAGCAAACGTAAACCAAATGAAATCCGACAATTTTGAGTTGCTGCACAGATATAATATATGTAGGTTATGATGTCCGAAGGGCTGGGGGGAGGTGTCATTTCGAAGGATACCGGCCTCCTGGCAACGAGGTATAACGGACGCGATTCAAAGTGTGGTTGGAGTCAGGAACATCGCCGTGAATGTCTGGAAAAAAGTGCTCCATTGGGAAATGCCTTTTTCGCATTTTTTGTGTACTTTCGGATAATATAGAAGTTGCAGCCCAAGGACCGGACCTCACTCTTGGCAATCAGAACAATTCGCATTCGTGGTCGTTTCGTTTGCGATGTCCTTTGGGACTTTTATAGAACCACTCATTCTCCAACAGTCAAAAACGGACAACGATTAGGCGTTAGTCGATCTCTGTTGGGTTGATACTTTTTTTTTTGATACACACGAGATCTGGATTTCCTGGATTCTCATTGTTATCCTTCATTTCTGACTACAAGGGAGTTTAATTCGCGGCTGTTGGCTAATCACGCATTTTGAATATATAGCAATTGTGGAATTTAAAAAAAAACTCTTCATGTTCTTTTTTTCTCATCCCGAAATGAACTGGAATGGAACGAAAGGATGATGCTAGAATTTATCCCCATGGGAGACTTTCTGTTCTAATTGTTCTGATTGTTTATACGAGATAAAATTTTGAGTGCAATTTCATCAGAGCATTAAACATAATTTCGTATTGTAAACAAAGGGGAATTCCAGTATAATCGCCGCTTGATTCAACGAAACTAATGTGCTAAGGGAACATGAGGAACTCCTTTGTTATCCGGGACACATTGTCGTCAGAATTAAATGTGCATTTGTGGCAAACTCCAGCCAGTTGAAATCGTTTTTCGGGATAGTCCTTTATGTGATATCGTGTGTTCTATATGATGAATTTTTTTTATGTGTACGCATACATATTCGTATATCGTATTACATTAAATTTTATTACACATTGGTATATTCATATGTTTTTATTTAAAATATCGTTACAGACTAAACAGTTTCAAGTGTAAGTGTCTGCGGAGTTGTACCCTTTCTGGAAACGTTGACGTCTATTGTAGGAAAAAGATTAAGCAACTGAGGATATTATTATTGTTATTCTGCGTCGGATGAATCGTTTCTTTATTTAAAAATTTTCTTGTAAATCTTTTGTCTACTCGAAGCTCTGTATTATTGTTTCAGTATGAATGTTCCTAGAAACCGACAATAGTTTAATGTCTACGATTTTAATTAAGATTTTCAATCGGAAAACTTTAAAATAGGAGAATACTTCCGCTGAAAAACTTGTAGTGGCTTTTGGTTAAAGAGTTTTAATAAAAATTTCTGTTAAAACAATCGTTTTATTTTACAAAATAATGCATTGAATAATTCTTCTGAAGTTTTTAAGTAAGTTCCACTGACGCAATTTTTTTCGTCTTCTTATACTGTAGATTTTTTTGTTTTAAACTTTTAAAGATTTTTTTTTGGATTAATTTAACAAAATGTAAAGGAAGTAAAATTTGCTACATTTTTTGCTCTAACGGTTTTAGGTTTTTTGAAAATTTCTCGAAAACTATTCGTTTTTCAGAAAAAAATGCATATAACCAAATTTAATGGAAATAGAATTTCCTGCATTTTTTCCATTAGCGGTTTTTACCGTTTTTACGTATCTTTAACGGTTTTGAGATATTTGAAAATTATTATTTTTACATTTTTTTGTGTTGAGGAGACTGTCGAACGCCAATTTCTTTTCTCTTCAAGAAAAATACTTTTTGCAACAAATATCAAGGTTGAGAATCCCTGGTTTAACCGCCTGGTAACTAACGAACGTCTTGTATCAAAAAGAATTTTTTTATTATAATAGCTCGCCTGATAATAGAATCGAATGATCGAGATCCTTACGGTAAATTTGTCTAGCTGGCGATTGTTCGAACAAAAGCCTTTGTCTGCTCGATTCCTTTTTTGAAGCGAGATGCGCAAAAAAAGGAAGCGCAGCGGATCACTCTTGGATAAAATTTTCAATCGGTCAGTCGTGACCACAAATCGTGTTACGTTTTTTTTATATACTTCTTCCTTTTTCGAGCTTTCCTCGAATGGAAAGGAAAAGGAACAGTAAGGAAAGTCGGAAAGAATAAATTTAGTGATTAAGACAGGAACAAAGTGGCGGGAATTTTGTGACGAAAAAGGGAAGTGAGGGAGTTTTTGGATAAGGAGAAAAGTGAAAGGAAAGTGTCACAGGAAAAGGGAAGTGAGGGAGTTTTTGGATAAGGAGAAAAGTGAAAGGAAAGTGTCACAGGAAAGGGGAAGTGAGGGAGTTTTTGGACAAGGAGAGAAATGTCACGAAAAAGGGAAGTGAGGGAGTTTTTGAACAAGGAAAAAAGGAAAGTGTGAAGGGAGAAGGGAAGTGAAGGAGTTTCTGGACAAGGGAAAAGTGAAAAAGAAGTGTGAAGGAAGCAGGATGACAAGTGGAGCAAAGAAGGAAGAAGAAGAGACCCTTTAAAACATTAGCGGAGAGTCGCGGACTACAACAACTTGCAAGGTAAGTTTGCATTTAATCATGCTTAAAGAAATTTAACATATGAGAGAGATGTGATGGCTCCGGTGGTGGGGATGGAGCATTGCGGAGTTGCGAGGGGGTGAGAGGTTGGCTTCAGTAATGGATCCGCCACCTTCCCCTATACAGTAGCATACCCGGCCCTTCTGGCCAAGATAGTTTAACCTTTTTGTCCGTGGTCCAGTTGGAAGGAGCTAGTCGAGCTCCACTGGCCACCATAGTTTGTGCTTGGCACACCCGTAGAGTAACGAAAGAACCCCCCCGATAACAAGATCTGATTTCTTATTTTTACACAGAGTATTCAAAAACTTTTCACACCAAAAACTTAAGTCTAGGTTTCCATTTGATTCTCATTGTAACTATTAGTAAAAATCAAGTAAGATATTTAAAATAAAAAATAAAATTTCTCTTAGTCTATATTCTTTGGTCGTACATCACGTGTTTTTTCCAGGATATGTAGTTTAGTTTTTAACTTGGCTTGGCATTTATGTCGATAATGATTGATTCCTTGATGTCATTTTCATTAATCGCTCGTACATATCTGTAAATATGCTTCAATGTGTTTTTGTCGCTTGGAACGCTAAAGATTTCATTATTATGAATAAAAAAAATGGTTTTAAATATCACACCTTCTATAATATAAGACCTGAGCAAGAACTTTTCACTGCATATTAAACAACGCTCGTTCAATAGAGGTTATGGAAAGCCTTTTCATCAGTTTATTGACAATCAACTTACAGTTTATGACTTTAAAAATGCACGTGTGCCGTTAGTAAAACCACTCAAGGTATTTCAGTCGATTGCAGATTATGTCAATATTTTTGATCGATTCTGACGTGAGCTTTAATTATATTTGAGAAATTGAAAAACTTGAGATTAGAATAAAGATTTAAAATAGAATTTTGAATATTTTTTTTTTGCATTTATTGATTTCTCAATAAAAAATTTACCTCATGGAAATGTTTTGTTAGAAAAACGTGGAAAAAGTAAAAAACCTTCCACTCTTATGCTGCAAACTATTATTTAATTTCCATTTCACTCTAGGTACGATTGGTTTGTTAAAAAATGCATTTTAGTTATTTGATAGATATTTTTATATTCGACAACAGAAATTTAAATCTTAATCTCTTGAATTATCGCATGGTAGATGATGATTCAATTTAATTCTTTTAAATACCGATTTTGTCACGACGAGCAAATTTCACTGAATTTTTAATGCAAATATCCAAACCATCATCAATTCACAATGAATCATCTGGACCCCTGTCGATAACCAGGTATCTCTCTATAAAGTTTATCATTTAACGATTCATACTCTTTAGCAACCATTTAAAATTTTGGTATTTCAATCTATTTTCCATAATAATTGTTTTCGCTTGGCTGAAATCCATTCATACGCAGTCGGATAAAGTTATTATCAATTGCGAAAAAAAAATGAATTCTACCTACGAAAAGTGATTTCGAATTAAGCTCAAAATTCATTTGAATTTGAATTCAGTCGAGGGTGAATCTACTAATTATTACTTGATGAAAATTCGCAACCCGAATATTATCATAAATTGCTCATCAATTCCACGATTTAAATTGATTTTTAGAGCCATTATATGATGTTAACGTGTGTTGCAGCGATATTTTAATCGGTCTTTTATAGGTCCCGCCAATTGCGGAAAAATCGGATTAATGTGATTTATTTGATTAGTTCAAAATGTTCAAATTGGAGAAATATTTGCAAAATTTTTTATTAGAAAATTTAAAAGAAAAAATGAATTTAAAATATAGCTAAACAAATTACTCTTCTATTAAGGGTTTGTAAAAAAATGTAGTAATTTTATCCATGGTTCCAAATTTTAATCAAAAACTTAACTTGGCTTAACTTGATTGAAAATCCCCGAGAGACTTTTCTCAGCTTCCTAAAAGGGAAGCTTTATTGTAAAAATCAATGTGTTATAATACCGACCCTTTACCACCCCTCGTTTACACCCTTAAGGGTGAAATTTTGAACAATCGTTTCTTAGCGAGCATTTAAAAGTTAAGACGAATCTGTATTCAAAATTTCATGGCAATCGGTTTGATGGTTCGGGAGATACTGTGCTGAGTGAATGAATGAGTGGTATTTGGCTTTTCTAGATGTGTTAAAAAGAAAAGAATGAATTTTTGGGCTTTCTGTATCAGAAATAAAAGCGTGATAAAAGCATAAAAATAATAAAAATATATATCTCGCTTTTGTTTCTGATACTCAACGACCAAAAATTATTTTTCCCCTTTAGTACATTTTTTAACAAAAGTTAAAAAAGAAATGTTTTTTATGATATTACAAAAGGAGAGTAACTCAAAAATGATTTTGGAACATTCTTCTCCCTTAAATTAGCGTTTCTGTACAAAAAACTGTTAAGGTCATATATGACACCGCGGGTTCAAGCGGTTAAAGCCATCTACGAATATAGAGTTTCTTCCTTGGCATATTAATTTATTTCCTCATTATGTTTATAGGTAGGTAGCACAGTAGATTCCTGCAATTGGGTTAATTCAGTAAACTAAAGTCAAGTATACTTTACTCATAAATTAGTGACGACTGCTTTATACATATATTGAAAGCGGTTGAATGGAGATGAATTGAAATCTATGGAATGTCGTGAATGAACTCAACTCGACATCCTTCGCCTACAGGTTATTCAGAGCAGAATCCTTCTCATCTAAATATATATCTATTAAGATAATATATAATTAAGATATATACATACATACTATATTTATTTCCATATGGTTAAAGTCGATTTTGTGCGTCTATAGAATTCAACGAGTATAAAGAGCAATGAAGCTTCCCACTTGAACGCTTGAAAGCAGGAAGGAGTATTAAATTGGATGCGTTTCCTTTGGCGTTTGAAATATTTCATGATAAGATGCTTCATCTATGTATGGTATACCCGTCGATGGGCTTATTTTCTTATACCACATAGCATGAGGTTAATCAGTTTTTGGAGGGTGGCTAATATATGGAATTAGAATATATTATATTTGCGGGTAATCAGCGTGAGTTACGTTATATACTTGGATATTTCCTCTTCAATCACCAGTTTGTTTGGATGTGTTCGGAGTGTCTTTTATGTTATCTGATGGATTTTATGTGATTGTTGATGTTTGCTTGCCTAGTGTTGAATGTGGTCTTGATCCTGTTTCCTGGAAATAGAATCAAGTGAAATGAAATGCTTTAAGATGGTAGCTGTTGACATCGAGTTAATGAATGACTTTCGCTGATAACCTGACAATACATCAAAATCTAACAATAGTCCAGATATCGATTTAGCATCATCCATGGGATGTGAATTAATAATTGATTTTTACCTTTTTGACATTTAAAATAGCACGAAAAATCGCAATCAGAACGATTTTTCGTATCGATTAAAAAGTATTGTGGGCCTGTTAATAAAATACGATACGATGATTTTAGGATTTTCGGATCACTCCTCTTTCTTTTCATAATTTTTCGTGTTATTTTGTAGGAAGTTTAGTACTGCCGTCAATGCAATGGCGAGTACAAATCGCTTTAGAATTTCAGAAAATAGTTGGAGAAGAGGTGGCGGAAGTTAGTTTTAGTGAGCGAAAATTCTGCTTTCGGGGTGATTGGTTTAATAGTGAAAATTGGACCAAAATCCTTTCAGCGGTTGAAAAGCTATCAGGAGAGGGGGTAACACAGAAGGGGGTATTTTAAAAAAATAGCATAACTTATATAAGCCAACTATAAAGTTTCGTTAAAGTTGATTTAAAAGTGTTTGAGAAAACGTTAAACGAGTATTGCTATTATCTGGGTTAAAGGTCTCATATAGTACCTTGTAAAATATCAGTTGCGATCAACACAAAACTTTCCTCTGCAATATTTATTTTCGAAAAAAATATGTGAATAATAATATTTTTTCAAATATTTCGAGAATAGTTAAAGATACGTAAACATGGTTAAAAAAATGCAGTAAATTTTGTGTTCATTGAATTTATGTATAAAAGTTTTTCCATAAAAGCGCAGTTTTCGAGAAATTTTAAAAAAACTGGATTTATTTGAAATATGTTAAGAACCGCTAGAAATACGTAAAAACCGTTAGAGCAGAAAATGTAGAAAATTTTAAATCTTTGAATTTGCTTATATCCATTTTTCCCCAAGAGTCCACAGTTTTCGAGAAATTTTCAAAAGACTCGATTTTTTCAAAATAATAGTATAACCAAATTGCTTTTTCTAAGAAAGTCTGAATTTGGATCCCGAAACTCACAGAATATCTGAGCTGAAACCAATTTTCTTTCGAAAAGCATAAAATATACTAAGTCATCGGTCAATTCTTTGCAAGTTTTAAAATTGCAAACAAAATTTTAACTTTCTTCCTGATGTATTATGCAGCAATATGTTGTACGGATGAGAAAGCAGCAAATTGTGCTTAAAAATGTGCTTTTCATGTCCATCTGAGAATGCCATGATTTCAATGTGAACTCTCTCATACAGCTACCTCTTTGCTCTCCATACTTGGCAATTCCACCGGAAGTTGATGTCCAAGGATGTGAGGGAACATAAATCGAAAGGAGTTTTCAGGTGTCATTTTGGTCTTTATTTGAGGAAAAAAAAAACTCAGAATGAAAAATTATTCTTCGTAGTTTTTAGGTCATTCGGTTAGTAAATTTCAAGTGTTTTCCACTTCAAAAGCTAAACAAAATGGACCTGAATCTTCTCACAATTAGATTTAGTACGAATGAAACAGAAATGTTAGTCGATGTATCCTTCCTAGTAAGTAACCACAAGAAATTAATCATTGCTCTAGTAGTGAATTCTTCCACCACACCAAGCAGCAAACTTTGTGGCCCAGCGAATAGATTCTGAAGGCGGGATTAAAAGATCAAAATTTCACTTTATTTGGAGGGCGGTTAAACGTTAAAGAGTAGAAATGTTCAACCAACAAACTTCTTAGTCCTTCTACTCTCTACATTGGTTGATGGCTACAAGTCCAAATGTGAAATTCCCAACAAAAGCGAGAAAGGATTTCAATTTTGGCAGTTTTATGGTACAAGAATCACCAACACGAAATCCATTCAAGATAAAGCTCCATGAAATACTCTCCTTAAGCAGCCCGAGAAAGGATAAATCTTGACATAATTAAATAGTTTCACCATGGTAGAGTGGAGACAGGACTAGATTCTATTTGTGCCAAGAGCAGCACCTCTTTTCGTGATACTCTCACGTTGGATCCTAAAACGATGCCGGGATATGCTGCTTTGTGGATATGTCCTTGCTATGCAGCATTAAGGGCTCATTGTAACGCCATCGCATACAACCATTGAAGACTGAAGGATCAAGTTTAAGTTTATGCGCAACCCTTCATTCTTATTGGCGAAAGGATATCCCCAAGATGGGTGGTCGCGCGATTCTGGAAGCTAATAGAGCGTAGCAGCATAAGAAGTTAAGATCTGGAAATAGTATGTTTTTAATCCACTTTGAAAAGGTGAGCTCATAAAACTTTTAATTACCACTTAAAGTGCAAATATCGCCAACAACAACTGCAAAACATCGCCACGAATTGTCTACCGACGTGACGCCACCACCTCGGTGTAGTACAATTTTGCTCTACGGGTACTTTTGCGAGGTGACAGGAGTAGAAATTTATGTAGGTGCTGTATAAATTCTCTAACTACAGACATATCTACTATTTTTGGCTATACATATGCATCAGTAGAAATGTACTTGGAACCGAAAATTGTACTAAGCCGAAGTTTCGTTAAAATACTCACAGCTGGATTTCGCAGTGAAGTACATGATACAATTTATTTCTCGTATAATTACAAGACCACAATGTAACAAAATTTTTAATGAAGCTATAATTTATGGTTCTCGTAGTTGTAAGGAATTGGTAAAACTACACTAAGTCCATGGGATTCGTAAGTTCACGACCAAATGGGTAAAATATCTTTTGAATGCAGCATTTGGTGGCACAATCAACGGATTTACAAAATTGACTTCTTAAAGGAAGCTTATAAAATTCAAACAATTTTTTTTTTGAAAAATCGGTTGAATAATGAAATATTTTCAAAATTAAAATTTTCCGAAATACAAATCCTGTCGTTTGTTAAAAGAATCTGCACCTTTCTTTGGCCATGAATCCAAAAATGGCGACAATCAAATTTTAATACAAATCAATATGCAAGCCTTGCTAGTTGGTTTCCAACACTACAGGTTGATTATTTTTTGTGGTTTTTAGGACGATATTTTATTAAAATTACGATCCAAAAACTTTAAAACTTAAACTTCTTTGAGCAAGGTCTGCCCAATTGCGGAGCACATTTAAATGCAACTAAAGTTCTTTTTACTTTCATCTGCTATAGAGCGAAAGTATTGTATTCATGACCGAGACCGACTCGGGAGGACATTTAAATGCAACTAAAGTTCTTTTTACTTTCATCTGCTATAGAGCGAAAGTATTGTATGACGGAGACCGACTCGAGAACCGGGGCAGATACAAACTTTCTGGTCAGTACGAAATCCATTTCAGGCAAAATTATGAGGATGTCCGTGCATCTGTCTGTCGGTCTACCTGTCTGTCTGTTCCTCTTTCACGCAAAGACGGTTGAACCGATTTTCTTGAAATGAGTGTCTGTGGTAGCTCTGGTTCCAACATAGGCATACGGAAAAGTAGCGCGAGGGGTGGGGGGAGTAAGGGGAGGGGGTAAAGTGATTTCGAAACTTAGTTTTTGCGCTATGTTACTCTTTCGCGGGGAAGCTACTGAACCGGTTGGCCTGCAATTTGGCATAGATGTTCGTCGGGGGTCCAGCCCCAACATAGACCCATTAAAAAGTAGCCCGAGAGGTGGGGAGTAAGGGGAGGGGTTACCCCCTAGAAAGTTATCTCGAAACTTAGCTCTGCTTACCCTTTGTAATGTTACTCTTTCGCGGGGAAACTACCGAGCCGATTGGCCTGAAGTTTAGCTCTAACATAGACCATAAAAAAAAAATTGTAAAAACTTAACCCGGCAACGACGGGTATGCAAGCTAGTATCTTATATTACTCTAGATCACGTTGAGCTAGCGACTTGACAATTTTTGTAAATGAGTTTTATGAAAATCGTAGGTATCTCCATTGCAATTCTTTTTTTGAAATAACCAAATTGAAAGAAAAAAAATATCTTCAGGTCAATTAGAATTCTGCCAATAAAATGCTTGATACATTTTGTTCCTCCGTCTCCACTGAAAACTTTTAGTATGCTCCTAAACACTGAAACTTTTGTAAAATTGTTTTAAGGCAACCGAAAATTTAAAGACTTTTGAGCTCGATGACCCCCCTAAACTTCGTAGTCTGCTTGCGTAGGTGTTGTGTCGTGAACCACATTTTTTGAATTTCTTCTTTGCTGCCCTACCTAAAGTTTTACAAATATCGCGAAACATAGATGGGATTGTAACATTTGTAAGGTATAGAAGCCCATCAACAACAGAAAAAGTGATATATAGGGCTAACCGTTAAAAAGAATCACGTATCACAGTCTGGAATTGATTACCTAAAGCCCTCGGCTCAGTAGGTCGGTGCTTTGCCATCAAGCAACTTTAAAATTATAAGGTTTTTGTCTAAAATCGCCACATCTTGTCGCACATTTTTGTTAAATGTTTACCACTGATCATTTGTAGAAAACATCCTTATTTGGTTATCGTTAAAGCGAACATTTCAAATAATGTATACAAAAATCAAGATTATCCCACTGTAATTTTTTCAAAGACTATATTACACACAATCGAGACTACATATTTGACAATATATAAATCTATTTTTACTATATCCGAATGACTATGTAGGAATAAATAAAATGTATCTGGAAGAAATAAGTTTAGGAGATGGATGTGGGATCAAAAAGGAATCTAAATTTACGAACATTCATATTGGACTTTGGTATGTATTGTTGGGAAAGGACACAGAAAATTCTTCTACACTTCTGTTTTTGGGTTTCCTAGTTTATCTGAGACAATTGAGGGAAATTACGCATTTCGGGCATTTCAGGGATTCAGTTGTTGTGGCATGCGGAAGAAACTAGAAGCCGAAACCAAAGAAGGACCTTGTTAGGGATTATGTTTAAGATACATTTTTGTTGACAAGGCAGAGTATAACGAGTGATTTGTTGCTATTATTACAGCAATTTTTAGGTATCATTTTTTTCTGGTTTAGCTCTCTCTTTCCCTCTCTTTTGGGTCTTGATACGAACGCATACAGCAGCTGGGCGAGATTTATAATTGGCTACTTTATTTTTATTGCTTTCATTCTATTTTTTTATCCTCGTTATTTTCATAATTTAACAAATTCCTTGGTTAGCTAAAAAATATTTTTCGAAATTTATCACAACAGATTTGAGATTTGAATAAAAGATCTATTTATCAAAATTCGAATGTTACAACTTGAATAAATGTGAGTAAAAAACATATAAATTTTAGCTAATTAAATGTTTTTTTTTTTTAATTACAACATTTGATTGTTTGTGCAAAGGATTCATAAATAAATTTTGAATATGATTTTAAGATCCAATTTTTGCTTATTTCCTAATTAATCTTTTCTTCATTTAACATTGCTTTAACATTGTTAAAAAAGAAGAAAAAATAGTCTGGTGAGGAATTGAACCCAGTAGTCATACTTTCCGACCCATTTTTCCAGGGTTTTCAAGATATTTGAAAAAATGCCGTTTTTTACATATTTCTTCTGAAAGTAAATATTGCAGAGGAAAGTTTTGTGTTGATCACAACTGATATTTTTATTACAATATCCAACCAGTGCAAGGAAAAAACATCTTCTAAAAAATCACTTTTTTTGAAAGATAACACATGGATCAATAAGTCCCGAGACTAACAATGAAAACAACATTTTTTTTGCCAAATTTTTTTTTATTCATCAATATAATCACCTTTTAGGGTGATACAATCGTTCCAACGCTTTTCCAATTTTTCAATACCATGTTTATAAAAAAAATTATCTTTCGCTTCAAAAAAAGCTTCAGTTTCAGCGATGACCTCCTCATTTGAGCCAAATCTTTTTCCCTGGAGCATTTTTTTAAGATCAGCAAAGAGCCAGTAGTCACTGGGGGCTAAATCTGGCGAGTATGGGGGGTGGGGAAGCAGATGAAAGCCCAATTCGTTCAATTTTGCCATTGTTTTCATCGACTTGTGGCAGGGTGCATTGTCTTGGTGAAAAAGGATTTTTTTTCTCTGCATGTGCGGTCGTTTTTTTGCGATTTCCTCCTTCAAACGCACCAGCAAGTCAATATAATAATCACTGTTGATCGATTTACCTTTTTCGAGGTAGTCAATGAAAATCACGCCATGCGTATCCCAAAAAACTGACGCCATGACTTTGCCAGCTGACTGCTGCGTTTTCGGACGCTTCGGACAGCTTTCGCCAGCTGTGCGCCACTCAGATGGACTGCCGCTTCGACTCTGGAGTGTAGTGATGTATCCATGTTTCGTCCATGGACACGTAACGACGCAAGAAATCTTTTTTATTGCGAGTAAATAGCGATAAACAGCTTTCTGAATCATCGACTCGTTGCTGTTTGTAGCGATCGCTGTCTTCGGGCTTACATCCTAAATATAAAAAAAAAGGTTGACAATCCCTGAAAATCTAGATGAGCCATTGCAAAACTTAGGGATTGTAGATCAAGCGGCACAAGACGGGTATATATTCAATTTAATATAGAAAAACAATGCGACTTTGATCAGTAATACGCTTGGAAACAGCAAGAATTTTTACGATTGGCCCTTCAGTTTGAATAAAACAAAAAAACCAAAAATCCTTGCCGTTACTAACATCTGCGGACCAAAGTTCGAAGGTAATAAAAGTTCAGTTGGGATCGTGATGGGAAAAGAGCTGGTGATCCGATCAATTTTTACGTCTTTTTTTTTTTTTTGATTTTTCTAGCCAAGTAGTGAGAGGCTAATTTTAGATTAAAGTTCTTAGAATCTAGTTAAGATTTTTTTAAATAAAACGAACTAACAAAAAACTAAGAAGAAATTAACCAAAAACAAGACGAGTGCGAGAGTGAACGCTTTTAAAACCTAATCGTGATTTCACTGTGAAACATAACGCACATGGAAAGAGCATCTACATCGTCGGCGCCTCCGTTTTTATTTTGGGAATAGCAGCGACGCGTAACAACCCTTTTTCGAGGACACGTCAACATCTAAACATCTTGCAACAAACACCAAGAAAAAGAAACGCTTCACAACACAGTGCAACATGCATCGCAGTAAGTAGGAGATTCTGCTAGCATAAAACGAGCATACATGCGTGACAAGGAAGTATCAAGCAAAACGCTTCGGACAAATCACATCACACAAAATACAAATCACACGACCCATCACACAACAGAAATCATAACACAGCATACAGCGGATTCACACGATAGCACACTCAAACGCCATTCATTCGAGGAACATTGAGTCTGCAACATCTCGCAGCCAATGCAAACAGCAACATTCAGCTTCATCAAGCATACGGCAGACATTTGTATCTCATACACACCAGGAATTTTCAACTCACATTCTGCGAGCATCAACACAAACAATTTGGACAACCAACACAACTACAATCAACAAACTAACAGAGTAAATTAACATATGTGTTTTCTTTTTTTATTTATTATTGCTTTTCTTTTATTTTGAATTAAAATTGTCATCATTATATAATTTAGTTAGAATAGTGGCCACTGAATAGTAGCATATTTAAGATAAGTTTAGAAGCGTCTTCACTAAAGGCAAAGAAAAATTTAAGTATTGAATAAAAGCAAATTGATGAATTATAAGACCAATCCTTGGTGTTTGCAATGTTTTTTTTTAGTGCAGTTCCTTGCCTCCTTGAGAGGATGCATTTAGATTCAATTTCATTTAGCTGCATAGTGATGAAGTTCGCCTAAGCGCGCGGTAAAGGGGGAGGATGTCCCGAAACAAGGAGATGAGAAACTGAATGTAAGTGAACCTGCTTTCAAGCAGAGGTAAATAGGTGATGGATCAATGGGAGGTAAAGGAAACATCGGTAATTTTTGGTGTATTTTAGGGAAAACTTGGCCAATGGCGGGTCAGATTTTCAATCGGCTTATTCTCACTAGGAGTCTAAGAAGGGGTGGGCATAATCGCCGTACGTCGCGCTCTCTATCGTTTAGTAATAATTTTTATGGTATTTTGGTCCGTCCGTTCTGCTAGAAGTTCCGGTTTTAATGATTTTTTTCCGTAGCAATTAGACCAGGGGGGTTCTTTCTCCCAGGTTTGCTACCCCTCATAGCATATCCACCTTGTGTATGGCGGTGCTGAGATGAGTACTTCACGACCCCAGCTGCTGAGCTAGTGCGGATAGAAAAGGATATGCTCTCGTCTCACATAAGCACCACCCACACACTCGAATAGTAGGCAGCGGGCGCAGCTGCCGCCGCCTGGGACCTGTTCGAGGTGTATTACACACCTGGCGCCCAACGGAGCACCTGCTTCCACTTTTATTTGGATTTATTTTCACAAATCTCTTTGTCCTTCTGTTTGAAATAAATCCTCCACAAACTGAACATTGTCTGATAGTCTGGTTCCGATTGTAACATTTTCTTTTTTTTTATGCGCAATCTGTCAAGGATTTAACATTCAAATGTTTTGTTTCATCGGTAGAGAGCATAGGTTACGTTAGGGAATTTCCATAACATGTACTGACGCACGATTCTACAGTCACTGGCTGAGACGATGCCGTACATGTTTAAGAAAAACCATGATGTTCACTTGAATGGAGCAAATCAGCTTATTATAAAGATGTCTTGTCCGAGGAGTCTTTTAGCTTACGTCATAACGTAACTCGGATCCTTTATAAGACGCTGCTTCGAAATTACGTAAAATATTGTCATTATATGCGTACTTTCCCATTCTGCGACGGTATTACTCAATTTGCATGGCGTTCAAATTGTCGAGAAGTGATGACATGCCACTTAGGGTGTACCTTAGGGGTATCTCACCGTTTGATAGTCGTTCTTAGTGCAAATGCGTAATGAATATCTAATCAAATGATGACATTATATATATTTTAAGTAAAAAGCAAAAGTTTCCTGTTTTACACTATTGATCCAATCATTTTCATCACAAAAATATGACCCTTGTTAAGGACATCCTCCTCTTTTGTTCATGAATTAAATTGTTTACAAATTAGCAGTAGGTAGTTAATCAGAGAAATACCAATTTTCTTTCTATACTAAAGAAAGTCAGATAAATAAATAATAGTACTTGAGAATTTTAGAGAAAAATTTCTACATACACTCGTATTTATAGTTTTTTTGGAATTTTATTTAAATAGCTTTTTTTTTAATTTGAGAACACAGGGAGAAAAGCACTCTTTTCTTAGTTTGGTTTTGGTTTTCACATTTACTTATATTTTTTTTGATAATTATATTACTTATACTGTTACTTTGATCACATTTTTTCTTGGAGTTCGAGAACAACTCTTTGAATGGTTTTCACAGTTTTCTAACGTGGAATTTAAAAATTAGTAACCCATTGAATTTCGATATTTTTTTTTGACGTACGTTTAAATTTGAACATTTGAATAAGGAGTATGGCTGACCAACAAACCCCAGCTCCAAATCTCGGTGCTGTCCCAAAAAGAGTAACTCGACAGCAGACGAGAAATAACCCAAATTTGTTATTTCCTGAAAGGACCCCCTTTATGCAAAATAACAGGCAAATGGGTCACCCACCAATTGAAATACAGTCTGATCGCTTAACACGAAATCCAGCGTTAGATCGCGTTCGACAAAGCCTACAATTCGATAATCTGAACCTGTCGTTCCCCAATTTAAACTCAAGACCACCTTCCCCCACACTCCGGCGTCCGTCTTCGTTAGTCCCTCCACTGGGAATGAATCCTTCAACATCTCAAGGATTTGGGGGATCAATGGCTGCTAACGATGGTGCAAGTGGACCGAATTCTGGTTTGTCGTGGGACCCCTCATACGACGCATACACCAAAGCGTTCAATTCAGTTTCACACCCAACGCTAGGTCCAAGTCAGATTCCACAGCTAGCTCCACACCCAACATTAAATGAATATTACGAGCGGCTATTTCAGGAGCAGGCCCGGACAATTCGGCATTTACAAAAAGCCCTATCTGAAAGGGATTCAAATGCACAAAACGATGCTACACGCCACCGCCCTTCGCAAGTGCCTCCCATACCTGATCCCCCTCCACCTCGACCAAGAAACGAATCGCCACCCCGACGTAGGACCGCATCACCAAATCAAGAAAGAGATCATTCGCCAATACGATTCAGAAATGAATGGATAAATCGAATGAGGAACGATTCTCCACCTCGGAGGCGACATGAATCGCCATCACGAAGGAGAGATGAATCGCCGAATAGGATGCAGGGACAATATTGTCGGTCTAAAAGTCCTATGGCATCTTGGAAAATTAAATTTGACGGTTCTCCGTCAGGTATGTCGGCCAACGATCTAATATTCCGACTGGAAGCTCTATGCCAATCAGAACGGGTATCCCGTGAGGACTTGGCACGAAAGTTTCACAGGTTTCTCGCAGGACGCGCTGATTCCTGGTATTGGCATTTCCTTCGAACCAACCCTAGACCAGATTGGAATGTCATTAAAAATGAACTAATCGGTCAGTTTAGACGCCAAGAAACCGATCACGAGTTACTTCTTACCATTACAACTAGGAAGCAACTCCCTCGGGAAAGTTTTGATGACTTTCTTTATTCAGTCCTCTCAATCAACGACCAATTGAGATCCCCCTTACCTGATATAGAACTAATTGAAATTATGCGGAAAAATCTTCTACCTCGCCTTTCAATGATGGTCTTTTCGGCTAGGTTTTATACGGTGAAAGAGTTTCGAGATCTGTGTCGACGAGCCGAGACTCAACTACAGACACTGCGATCTTCTGCTCCTTATAACGATCACAATAAATTTGTCCATGAAGTAGATTTTAAGTCGAATGAGGAACACCCAGATTTCCATTTAGAAGCCTTTAATCGCTCCTCCCAGCACGTCATTCGTAACCGACTGCCACGAGATAAATGGGTCTGTTGGAATTGCGATAAGCTAGGGCATGGATATCGCGAATGTCCGGAATCTGGGCATGATCCTTTTTGCTACGGTTGCGGTACCAAAAATGTCACTAAAATTAATTGCCCGAAGTGTACCCAGAAAAACCTGAAAGAGAGCGGGATGAACTCCGGGAATCCTCGCTCCCAGTCTTAAATCCCGGAATAAACCCCTGTGTCGTGCCACCATCTTCTACCACTACCCTGACTTCGATTTTGACTAGACCAGATGTGCTGCCCAACTCGTCTCCTCAACGGATCTCCAACCCGCCTCTGAAATCCCTACATGAAAGAAAGAAAATTTATGCTGAAACTCGCGCAAGGATATTTCAAACGTCGCAATTGCCTTCAGACAAAGCCACAAAGCGATCGACAGCGAGATTGAAGCAATGGTACAGCGCGATTAAAGCAAGACAAAAGGCAATCATTTCATCGGTGTTAGTTGTCTCTGACGATCTGAGACCCTACGCAAAAGTCCTTATAAATGGACATCCTTTGACTGGCCTTTTAGATTCGGGAGCCTCTGTAAGTTGTTTAGGCAATGGTTGTATGGAGCTACTAAACAAATTAAATTTAAAATCAATCAAAATGAAATCAGCAGTCAAGACAGCAGACGGCAACTCCCAAGCAATTGTCGGTTATGTTAAGACGATGGTAACTTTCAAAACCGAATGTAAGGAACTTACCCTTGTTTTAGTGCCAGGATTGTCGCAAACCCTATATCTTGGCGTTGACTTTTGGCGTTTATTCGATCTTCTACCACCCCAAATTGCAGAAATTACCTCCGACACCCCACAAATGAACACAAACATGCACAGTTTGACTGCGTTGCAACAAAAACAGCTCCAAGAAGTAATGGCTTGCTTTCCTTCTTGTGAGGTTTTGGGTCTAGGTAAAACTCACCTGGAGCAGCACAAAATAGAAACTACGGATGCAAACCCCATCAAGCAAAGGTTTTATCCGGTATCACCGGCAATACAGAAAGCGATGTTTCAAGAGATAGATCGGATGTTAGAGTTAGGCGTAATAGAGGAGAGTGTGAGTGCGTGGAACTCGCCGGTTGTTCTAGTAAGGAAACCAGGCAAAGTGCGGCTTTGCCTGGATTCCCGAAAGATAAACGCGGTGACTGTGAAGGACGCATACCCCCTTCCACACGTAGACGGACTCCTCAGCCGACTCGAAGACACCCGATATATCTCAAGCATCGACCTTAAGGACGCCTTTTGGCAAGTCCCCCTCGAGGAGAAATCGCGCGAACTGACGGCCTTTACAGTGCCAGGGCGTCCACTGTATCAATATACTGTGATGGCTTTCGGCCTCTGTAATGCCTCACAGCGCATGTGCAGGTTAATGGACAAAGTCTTGAGGTCCATGGCGACAGAACTTCGTCCCTACGTGTTCGTCTATTTAGACGACCTGCTGGTCATAGCCCCAACCTTTGATCTGCACTTGCGAATCTTGAAAGACGTTGCTAAATGTCTCCGTCTAGCAAACCTCACCATAAACGTGCAAAAAAGTTCGTTTTGCATGCGCGAAATTAAGTACTTGGGGTATGTAGTAGGAGAAAACGGCTTGAAGACGGATCCCATGAAGGTAGCCGCCATTGCTGAGTTCCCCGCACCGAAGTCCCAGAAACAGACTCGACGGTTCCTAGGGTTAACTGGTTGGTACCGAAGGTTTGTACCGAATTACTCAGCAATGGCTGCTCCAATCACGGACTGCCTCAAAAAAACATCCGGCAAATTCCATTGGACCGAAGAGGCACAGAAGGCTTTTGAAAGTCTTAAACTTTCTTTGAGCTCATCGCCAGTACTCATAAATCCGGATTTCACGAAACCATTTGTGATCAATTGTGATGCCTGTACTACCGGAGTGCGTGGGGTGTTGTGCCAATGCGACGAGGAAGGACAAGAAAGACCCATTGCATACGTCTCGTATAAACTAAACGCAGCCCAGCGAAATTACACTATTACCGAGCTGGAGTGTCTAGCTGCCGTATACTGTGTGAAGAAGTTTAGAGCGTATGTAGAGGGTCATCCATTCCGCATAGTAACTGACCATTCGAGCCTTCGCTGGTTAATGAATCAGAAGGACCTAGGCGGTCGCCTCGCTCGATGGGCCCTAAAATTACAAGCGTTTGACTTCCAAATAGAACACCGGAAGGGAAGCCAAAACGTAGTTCCTGACGCTTTGTCGCGAATATACGCAGACGAAATCTCAGATCTTATGGTGACGGAAATAGATTTGTCAGATGTCAGTTTCCAATCCGCGGAATACAAAAACCTTTTGGATGTCATACAAAACAATCTGGACAAGATGCCTGACGTCTGTGTGTCTGAAGGGTTTGCGTATAAGCGACTGGAACCGCGGAGCGGTGATCCTGTCCTGGAGGACAACGCTTGGAAGTTGTGGGTCCCAGAAAGCCTTACGCCTTCACTAATCTCTGCTGCTCACGATCCTCCCAAGGTGTCGCATGGTGGCATAACAAAGACTTTAGCGCGGTTACGTACTTGGTACTATTGGCCAACGATGGTAAAAGACGTGAAAGAGTATGTTGGTAAATGCGAAGTTTGCAAAGCGACGAAAGCCCCTAACTCAGTCCTAAGACCTCCAATGGGTGAACTGATTGAATCCGATCGGCCTTGGCAAAAGGTGTATGTCGACCTTTTGGGTCCATACCCGCGTTCGTCGGCCGGAAACACCATGTTGCTTATACTAGTGGATCACTTCACTAAGTTCACACTGCTAAAACCTCTTCGACAAGCCACCTCGAATCCAATTGTATCTTATATTGAACAAGAAGTTTTCCTGACGTTCGGAGTGCCGGAAATACTAGTTAGCGACAATGGACGCCAATTTATTTCCTCTAAATTCCAGAATTTGTTGTCGAAATACGGGGTAAGACATTTTCGAACGGCTATCTATTCCCCCCAAATAAATGCCTCGGAGAGGGCAAATCGCGTTGTTCTTGCGGCAATAAGATCCTACCTGGAGGACAATCAAAGGCAGTGGGATGTACACATAAAGGAAATAGGGTGTAGCTTGCGTACATCATTGCATAGTGCTACTGGTCAGAACCCATACTACCTATGTTTTGGGCAACACATGATAACCCATGCATCAGCGTACCCCTTGATTCGACGCTTGAAAACCATAGGAGATTCTGAGATTGATACGGCGCCAGATAGACTCAAACTTGTCAGAGAAAGGGTAAAAGAAAATCTAGATTTGGCACATAAACGGTATGAAAAGGGATATAATTTACGATCTAATGCTAGAACATTTTCGGAAGGGCAAATAGTCTATTGTAGAAATTTTTCGCAAAGCAGTGCACCCAAAGTTTATAATGCAAAATTAGCGCCTAAATTTTTAAAAAGTAGAGTTGTTAAGAAAATTGGTAATTCGACATATTTATTAGAAGATATGAAAGGCAAAGCTAGAGGAAAATACCATGCAAAAGACATTAAATCATGAACATTTAAGAAAATATATCGGGATTGTGCCCGGCTTTTGGGTGCATATCTCAGGGAGTGGTCGAGCCACACTTGGAGCACCCGGAAACAGCAATTCGTTTTTTCAGCTCCCCTGAACACCTGAGCAGATGTCCAGGGAAGTTGATGGTGTAGCGATCGCTGTCTTCGGGCTTACATCCTAAATATAAAAAAAAAGGTTGACAATCCCTGAAAATCTAGATGAGCCATTGCAAAACTTAGGGATTGTAGATCAAGCGGCACAAGACGGGTATATATTCAATTTAATATAGAAAAACAATGCGACTTTGATCAGTAATACGCTTGGAAACAGCAAGAATTTTTACGATTGGCCCTTCAGTTTGAATAAAACAAAAAAACCAAAAATCCTTGCCGTTACTAACATCTGCGGACCAAAGTTCGAAGGTAATAAAAGTTCAGTTGGGATCGTGATGGGAAAAGAGCTGGTGATCCGATCAATTTTTACGTCTTTTTTTTTTTTTTGATTTTTCTAGCCAAGTAGTGAGAGGCTAATTTTAGATTAAAGTTCTTAGAATCTAGTTAAGATTTTTTTAAATAAAACGAACTAACAAAAAACTAAGAAGAAATTAACCAAAAACAAGACGAGTGCGAGAGTGAACGCTTTTAAAACCTAATCGTGATTTCACTGTGAAACATAACGCACATGGAAAGAGCATCTACATCGTCGGCGCCTCCGTTTTTATTTTGGGAATAGCAGCGACGCGTAACAACCCTTTTTCGAGGACACGTCAACATCTAAACATCTTGCAACAAACACCAAGAAAAAGAAACGCTTCACAACACAGTGCAACATGCATCGCAGTAAGTAGGAGATTCTGCTAGCATAAAACGAGCATACATGCGTGACAAGGAAGTATCAAGCAAAACGCTTCGGACAAATCACATCACACAAAATACAAATCACACGACCCATCACACAACAGAAATCATAACACAGCATACAGCGGATTCACACGATAGCACACTCAAACGCCATTCATTCGAGGAACATTGAGTCTGCAACATCTCGCAGCCAATGCAAACAGCAACATTCAGCTTCATCAAGCATACGGCAGACATTTGTATCTCATACACACCAGGAATTTTCAACTCACATTCTGCGAGCATCAACACAAACAATTTGGACAACCAACACAACTACAATCAACAAACTAACAGAGTAAATTAACATATGTGTTTTCTTTTTTTATTTATTATTGCTTTTCTTTTATTTTGAATTAAAATTGTCATCATTATATAATTTAGTTAGAATAGTGGCCACTGAATAGTAGCATATTTAAGATAAGTTTAGAAGCGTCTTCACTAAAGGCAAAGAAAAATTTAAGTATTGAATAAAAGCAAATTGATGAATTATAAGACCAATCCTTGGTGTTTGCAATGTTTTTTTTTAGTGCAGTTCCTTGCCTCCTTGAGAGGATGCATTTAGATTCAATTTCATTTAGCTGCATAGTGATGAAGTTCGCCTAAGCGCGCGGTAAAGGGGGAGGATGTCCCGAAACAAGGAGATGAGAAACTGAATGTAAGTGAACCTGCTTTCAAGCAGAGGTAAATAGGTGATGGATCAATGGGAGGTAAAGGAAACATCGGTAATTTTTGGTGTATTTTAGGGAAAACTTGGCCAATGGCGGGTCAGATTTTCAATCGGCTTATTCTCACTAGGAGTCTAAGAAGGGGTGGGCATAATCGCCGTACGTCGCGCTCTCTATCGTTTAGTAATAATTTTTATGGTATTTTGGTCCGTCCGTTCTGCTAGAAGTTCCGGTTTTAATGATTTTTTTCCGTAGCAATTAGACCAGGGGGGTTCTTTCTCCCAGGTTTGCTACCCCTCATAGCATATCCACCTTGTGTATGGCGGTGCTGAGATGAGTACTTCACGACCCCAGCTGCTGAGCTAGTGCGGATAGAAAAGGATATGCTCTCGTCTCACATAAGCACCACCCACACACTCGAATAGTAGGCAGCGGGCGCAGCTGCCGCCGCCTGGGACCTGTTCGAGGTGTATTACATGTTTTTGTTCCATCGAAAGCAATCGCGGCACCCACTTGGAAAAAACCTTTTTCATGCTCAATTTTTCATGAAGGATAGTAAATGCACTTCCATATGATATCTGTGTTATCTCAGCAATCTCACGGAGCTTCACTTTACGATCTTTCATTATAATTTTTGTCACTTCACTCACATTTTCCGGTGTAACGGCTTCCACAGGTCTACCCGAGCGTTCCGCGTCATTTGTGTCGGTACGACCACGTTTAAACTCGGCAAACCACCGACAAATCGTTGCTTTTGATGGACAAGAGTCCGGGTAACATTTTTCAATCCATTGTTTCGCTTGCACGGTGTTTTTACCCATTAAAAAACAATGTTTTATCAGAACACGAAACTCGGTTTTTTCCATTTTTTAAACAAACTACAAAAAGACTTTACTCCAACCTCGATAACTCAGCTGTTTCTGGTCCGATCGACTTAAAATTTTGACACGTTTCAAGCAAAGGTTAGTACTCTAGAAAGACGTGGTTACTGGTTTACTACGAGCGTCATCTCTGGGTTAGTCTCGGGACTTATTGATCCATGTGTTATTTCCACATTTTTTTCACTAAATATATTGAAAGTTTGGGATGAGCTTTTCTTAAAGCGAGCAATTTTTTTTTATCATACAAAGCGTGTACTAAACTGGATTACATTGAAGTGATATCAAATGAGGCACGGAGAAATTTAAGAAAAACTAAAATGATTTTTTTTATAAAGTAACAAACTCTTTAAACATCCTCATTAAGCGGTCCATTAGTATTTAAAGGCATAACGTGCACATATTATAATTAGAATGATGAGGAAAAATGTGAAAATGTGTATTCAAAAACTGCTTTTAATATGGAATTTTGCAATCTACCGAGTTTCCCTTCCTTCTTCACCTCCCTGGTCCGGATGTTTTATTCATGATAAAATATTTATGTCAGACCATGTTAAAGGAAAATTTAGGTTAATTTAGACAGAAACTATATGCCATGTTGGAATATACAAAAACATTGAGGAAACTGTATTTCACGAGGGTTATGGTAAAACGGAGACATGATGATGATGAGGGGATGTTTTTTTTTACCCCAAACTTCCATTTTCGTCGTCCATTTGTTGCGCATAATATTTGGATAAATAGCAACAACCATAAGTGTAGATAGATACGTTATAAAGGATGGAAAAGCAACAAGACATCCAACCGACAAGTCTGCTTGTATCAGCAGAATAACCGCAGAATCTAAAATCCAAAATCCAGGATCAGAGCAACCATACTAAACACGTACTTATAGCTAAAGCCACATGTAAACATCGAATGTAGATGAAATGAGAATGAGGATATGTTCATCCCACGATTATTTTTACATTTTCTCATATTTATTTTTTGGTCAGAAAATAAGAAAAACCTAGAAAAAAATAACAACACCAGCCATTGGAAGTAAAAAAAAAATGCTTGAAACGGGCAAAACATCTTCGATATCTTCGAGTTCAATTCAGACTTGTTTGGTAGGCGAGCAGGATTTTATTTTTTTTGGATACAAGTCCTCTACTAACACGCTGTGTGTTTAACAGGGATTCAGATAAAGGGCAGTTGAGTTATGTAAGTGGTCCAAGGCTCCATCATCCATAGCAGAAAAGGACTCATGGCCAGCTTGAATTTTAAGAGTTGAACAAGAAGAGGTTATGGGTTGAAAGTTTGTCACTGGAGTTATAGTGGTAGCAAGGATACTAGAAGCTATCTGCTAGTTTTCGGCCAATCTTGAAGCACCAGCCGCATCACACTTTTCGGGTTGTGTTGTTATAGGATCCTTGATCTTTTCGGTTCGGACGCAGTAGCATCCATTGACTTCCTAGCAATGTTATTATTGATCCAGGATACAGGGAAATTGAGACACGCTACATTACATTATCTGTCGTTATAACATGGTCTAATGTTTTATGTACTTATATGTATTAAATATAATTCCTCAAGTATTACCATAGAAATTGTGTATATTTTCTGTATATTATTATGATAGTCAGTAATATATTGTGTACCGACTAGATACCATATGAGTATAGACATAATGCCATAATCATACGATGTGGTGGAAGATGTCTGGAATAAAATAAGACCACGATGATATCGACGTATTATAACAAGAAGAAAAAGAACTACAGGATACAGTATATTTATATAGGATCCAGGGTAGTACTTATGCTGCTGATGCCATTTCTCTGTATAAATATGCAAATTAATACAAACTTGACACTTCACGCCTTTCCAAGGAATTTTAATTAAGGAGACAATGTGCAGACCCGAATACACAATTAGATCAGGCATTTCAGTATGGCGCGACTAGTATAGTGGGAGTTATGAATTCCAAAGGGGTAGTAAAATTCGAAGGGGGATGGGTAGATGATGAGGAATATAGGTATGTACTGTTCGTCCTTGTGTACACTATCCAGAGAATAAAATTTGACACATGTGCCATCTGTTGGCTCTTTATGTTTTCAACTCTTGCCGTCGATAAAGTTTTTTTTTCCGAATTATTTGGATTTGGCGCAGCCTGCAACACAATAATTTTCGATAGTATCATAATTCTGGGATGTCATCAGAGTATTTAGCATTATAAGGATAGAATATGGCTTAAAATCCTTTCACAGATACTTTATACTAGATTGACAAATAATTTCACATGTACAAGATTTTTTTAACATATTTATAATAGGGGTATTCATGGAATCTCGGAAATGCAATGTGAAGATTTTTATGGAATATCTTTTACGCATTCCTCGTAAGTTTACGCGACGATTTTGGTGTGCAAACAATCTTGTAAAATCACATAAACATCAAATTCGAAAATATCGAGAAATTGTGAAATTTAGCTACAAAAATTAAAATTTATTCTGATTCTCGGAGTTTTTAACTTTCAATTTTGCGACTACTGAAGAGAGCGTAAAAATACGCATATGTGGAATTTTACCACGTAGTGTGAATACCAATAATGAAATTGTAAGGTGGCTATGTTCGTCGGAATTTTTGTTTCAGTATTTTGAGAACATGGCTCAACCGAACTGGATGAAACACTGGTAGAGTTATTTGCATAATAAAGCATAGAATACTTTATTCTGATCCCTCATCCTCTCTTTCGGTATCCCTGCCCTGATAATTTTTAAACCGTTTGGCCGATTGTGATGCGGTTTTCTCTGTCGGACACAAAGAGTATGACCATAGATATCGTACTACTAGATCGCGGCACTCGAACAATTCCATAGCAAAAATATGGGACAGCGTGACTATGGTTGTCTCATTTTGTCTTCGAATTTTAGTGATGTCAGACGTTCGAATCAACAAACTCAATAACACTTGAATTATATGTTTTACGTCGAACTCATAAGACTTATACACGGTTTAGGGAATTACATATTAATGTATGTGGCAGCTCTGAATATTAACATGAATAATCGGTATAGGGATTGAATAATATTCCGTCGGGGACCTGCATAAGCATTTTTTTTCCAGAATTTTAATTTCCCAGAATTACTAGCTTTGTCCCTTTTTTCGTCATAGCTTTTTGACGTTTCAGTGGTCTATTTGAGATAGCAAATGGCTTGATCTAGTAGTAGGATATCTGTGAGTATGACATACAAACTTTTGTTATAAAAAAAATTACTATTTTTCCTGCCTGTTAACCGCCTCCTGTGCTATATTCTAGATCGCTGATGGGATCTTGATCAGACTTTCAAAATTGAATAAATTTACCCTTTAATGAACCCATCACGTCGACTGTAACCCCATTCCTGGTATCTCCTGAGCTACCGGAGCGATTTTTCTTCAGGTTTTTACAAAGGTACGTAATTTTGTCGTAGAGTCGGAGGCCGAGAACGATGTGGTGTCCACACACTGACGGGGACAGGAAAGGCGTACTATTTCTTTACGCTTTCGTAATCCATGAAAGCGATGAATCCATGAAAGTATTATTTCTTTACACTTTCGTCTAATTCACAATTCAATGTGTCTTCAACGGATCTCTTTATAAAATGATTTTTTTTTCGTATTGAAATATTTTGTGACGTCACAATTCCTTTGTAACTATCTTTAGATTGGGTTTGTTTTATCGTGAAACGTTTCGGGGAAAATATGATTATATTTTCAAGTGCCTCTAAGTATTCTTCTTTATTAACCTTGCTGTATTTGATACTAAGAAATTGTTTCTATAACAAAAGCAACACAGTTAATTCAAGTAAATTAAATTTTTTCGCATCTTCATTTATAGTCAATTAGAATACACTTAACTAAAAAGGGAAACGCCATGCGAAGGATAGAAAGAAAGTGCTCAAAAAAGGACACAAAGCAAAGGAAAGCGAAAAACCCGGTCGCCGTCACTAGCAAAAGAAGAAAAAAAGAAAAAAATTGAAATTTTATATTGCCAACGAATAATAACCTTTGGGTTGTGAAGGGCCCACCAAACAATTGTTTCTAGAACAAAGGACAATATCTCTCTTTCACCTCATCCACGTCGGAATTGAAAGGACGAAAGGCCATTCAACATCCCAAGGCCTTGTTCCTGTCCAGAACTTTTGCCTTAAATACAATAGAGCGAGCCAATATCCAAGAAAAAAAAACACACACACATACATCCACCACCAACCAAACTGCGAGTAACAAGAAGAACTTTCCAATATAGTACAAAGCCCAAGTGATATTGGCACAAAGGATCCTATAAACACACCGAAAATAGCAAAAAATCCCAAAAATAGAAATGACGGGGAAAAAAGCATTGCGGCATTGAAGAAGGAAAACCGATGACATCAAATTGTCGAGGGATTTATGTATTTAGTCGACTCTGGCTATAAGGTTTGTCCTCCTGTGCAGCACTTCGATGTCCTTTCGACCCATCTCTCCATAAACAAACACAATTCAGGCTTAATTCCGAGAGCAATAATTTTTTTTTCATCCATCTATTCTATTATTTTGCTGGTCGGATGATGAAATTTGCACCCCCAAAAACCAGTAGTCCTCGTCCTATCTTCATATATCCTTTCCCGATGGTTCATGATTCCGAGATGTGGATTGTTGTAGACACACACGCACGAGGGATATGCAAGCGGGTAGCAAGGATTTAGTGTAGAATCCCGTCGATGAAGCGATGGTATGCGAACTGTTCCCATTTCACCGGAAGGACTAGATTCAGATGAGCATTGATGTGGTTATGCGAAGTACGCACGCAGGACAATAGCGGTGAATGAATGTGTATCTGTTTGTGTGGTGAAAGGATATGGAGAGAAGTTACCAAGAGAAATTCCGTGATTTGCGCTCTAATCATGAATCAGTAATGGATCCTTCGGCTAATGCCAAAAAAGGATTTAATGGGATGTGTCAATAAACCAATAGATTTGCGATGAGACAAACAATTTCAAGAAGTTGGATTGAGGGAACTTGGAGAGATTCTGCAAGGAACAGGTAAGTAAACAGCAATTTATTACCGGTTGAATTTTGAGCCGTCCCGCCTAATAAATAAGATGAAAAAAGAACACGTGAGGTGGCAATATTTACTTCCTTGTTATTCATTTCCGCCACATGCCTTAAAAAACAACACCCCGCACATCATTATTACCGACCTGATCCTTCAATCACTGCCATTTGCCGACGCGACGGTCAACCATTTCCCATCCTTTCATACTTTCGAAAATTTGCCACGATATCATTTCCATCATTTAAATCTCTTTCTATTGTGATTCCCATAGCTCAGCTCAATTCAACGTCTCGACGAGTCAAAAAGAGTCGCCTATGTTTGATTTCAGACTTTCTGTTCACACCACATTCACACCATCATCTCATCCCGCTATCCTCCATGTATCCTTGGTACAATTGAAGTCCTTTTTCCTGTGTATTCATTTATCCATTCATAACACTATAATAGTATACGCTATTCTCGCGCCAGCTGAGCGAAATCCTTTTTGCAGATGAGAAATTTCTCTTGAGAGTGAAACCCAATAGAGAAAATTTGTGAGAGAAATCGATTGAGAGAGGACTTCAAATGTTTGCGTTTACGTACGTTGAACTTCAATGCTATTAAACGATGAATCAATTCAGAAGTGCGTCAGGTTGTTTGTTTCACTGGTTGAGTCGAGGGGTGCCAAAGGACATGTGACAGGGTGAGTAAACAGAAACAGAACAAGTCGCTCTCGGTTCTCGTCGTACTGTCGACCGTGAGGCCCGAGTGTGTGCTGTTGTTTCGTCATGCGCAATATTAATTATTACCGCCTTGTTATTATCAATTGTTAAGAGTCCTGACGGTGAGGAAACTTGTGAAATTATCTCAAAGGACTCTCCACGTGTGAAGAGTGTTTATTCTCTAAAACGGGAATTTTTTGGGATTTTATTATTTCAACGTGGTTGACGTGGCGTTACCAGATTTAGCGAAATGTCCCAAATGTTGTTGGAAGATTATGGTTTTTATAATATTTTTAATTAATTTTGTTATATTGCCAAAACGCGTAGATTTCGAGAAATTATCAAAAAACTGTATTATACTTGCTATAGCTGATGTTACTTTTCCAAAATTTGACAGAAAAGTACGATTTTTGTAAAACTTATTTATAAACAATTTCAAGTCGCTAGGTCAATGCGTTCTCAAATTATTTAAGATACGTACAACGGACAAATAGACAGACTGATGCGCGGACATCCTCATAATTATGCCTGAAATCGATTTCGTAGTAATCAGAAATTTTTTATCTGTCTCCATTCACGAGTCGGATTCCGTGATGAATACAATACTTTCCTTTTACAGAAGAGGAAAGTAAAAATAGCAAACGGTCACACGGTTTTTCGCAAGGAAATTTTCACATAAAGATCTTCGTTCTGGCAATATCCTAAAACGATAACGATGTGTTAAGTAAGAGAGCACTGAATTTTCATTATTTTTAAGGATGTACAAAAGTTTGAAGAGAATCTATTGTAGCATTAGCAATTATTAATAAGGGATAATTGTTTATTTCGAGTTCCATCATCAAATGGTTTTGTTTGAATAATTTAAGATGAACCCAGACACAAACTTTATGCAATTTATGTTGTAATAATGACACAAAATATTCACTTGATATGTTGGTTGTGTGTTTTGTCATCGCACTTCCTCCATTATCCTCTTTGCAAATACATTTTTTATGAGAAAGAATTTTCGTTAAATGCGCCGATTGTCCTCGAGACGACGGGACCCAAATAATTATAGACAATGTTCTCAATTAATTTCACATAATGATTGGGTGGAAAAAGGGATGGTTTTTGTTTTTTTTTAGGATTGCTTTTTTTTGGTATACATTTTGGACCCATGAGATTATTGAATTAAGTGCACGGTAGCCTGTGTTAATTAAATGGAACAATAAAATCAGGATTTTTAATTGATAGACCTTAAGGGGATTGATGCGAATTTCTCAATTAAGAAGATGCCAGATGGAATTAGAACGAGATTTCACTGTTTCCGATACCGAGCGCCGTTTTTCCGAGGTTTTCTGATAAATAAAAGACCTTTATAATATTTTAAAGGATCTGATATGTGCATACTTCAGATGCAAGTGAGAATATCTACCACGGTGTTATATTTAAAGAAGCATCCGAGATGTGTTAGAAAGGAGCATCACGGAGTGAGCAATCTGACTAAGAACTGGCATACATTGTGATTGTGGTGGTGGGATGAGATGGTGTTTGAATAGTAAAACAGGATAAGGAATTAGCAGGAAGAGACGGAGTTGGGCCAGGATGAAGGGGTATTTTTGCTCTGCGCCATGCTTCTTTTGCGATTTCATCATTTATACTATGTGCCAGTGTTCTCCTTAAGGACAGAACGGGAAGAGATTCTGCGAATATCCCGAAAAGAGATTCAATCCACAATATTCGCATTCGGGTAGATACAACAACACACGGCTATCATAAGGACTTTATAGATTTTAGTTGTTGGCTGCATGACATCAGTCCTAGAGTCGCGTTCGTACAGTAAGGACCGTCATTTATGAAGCGTGCGCGTCCGTGTGGTTATTTTCGAGGAGTTTCTCTACAATTTCCTCTTCTTCAACTAAAAATTCTAAAAACAATTCATTTCCTTAGTTTAATTTCTATTCCCAATTAGTTGAATAGTTAGATTTCCATTTGGAGATTGCAAGAAAATTAGAATTATAAAAGGTTTTTTTTTTAAATTCCAACAATCACGAAAAGTTTGAATGAAAAAAGAAGTTTTTTTTTCTGTCAGTAAGAAAAATTACAATCGTGAATGTGGTTATAGAAAATCTAAATATCTGAATATCGGAATCGCATAATTAGTCGAGATGTCACTTCAATTAAACAATCCGATCGTGTGAAAACGTCGCGTGTTGGTTAACAACTTAACGACTGGACTGAAAGGAAAAATCAAAACGAAAATATCGTTTAAGAAAAAAAAAACATTTTCTTTTCCTCGCACTAAGACTGAGCTTCAGTGTTCCTACTTTTCCTGACTGTTTTTCCCGTGTATGTTTTTTTTTTCGTGTGATTTTTCCCAAAACTTCACCACTGATTGTGTGTTCTGCCAAGTTTTCCGTTCTTTCACACACTGAGTTTTCTTTTAGTGTGGCGCGCTCTCGGTGAAGTTTCCTGGAATCGATGTCTTAAAGCCGAATATTAAAGACATAATATATGAAATTTCGGGCATAGAACAATGATGATGGCTCCCAAGTGATTAGAACAAGTGCTAAAGTGGTTTATTGTGCGATTCGTTAAGCTTAGAGACAGTAACGTTAATAATAAAAAGAACGTATAGCGGGTGGAAAGGCAAGGCAAGGCAAAAACCAAACGGGGGAAAGTAGGAAGTAAAGATCCATAGTAAAACCAGCGAAAGGACTAACAAAATTATAGTTTCTTTTTGTTGTTGTTGTTTTTGGTAGAAACTGATGTTGCTGGGATTGTGGTAAAAGGACGTGGCCGGAGAAATCCTTAGACATCTCGGTTTGTTGTTTTTGCAGAAGCATAAATATCTAGTATTTGCAAAACGTTAATATCAATGTCCCAGCTGTCCTCTTTCCATTCATTGTGTCCAGACTATCCCTTAATAGGACATTCACAGAGTACAAACATCCCCATAGAACACATCAGGACACGGTAGAACACATTCAGGACATCGTAGAACACATCCAGTGTCCGAGTATAACACAACAGTACCAACTGTAGCAACAACTGAAACCCCAAATCGTGTGTGAATTGTAATTTTAATTGCCGTATCCTGTATATTCACTCGACTATATCCTGTATCGCTATCCTGTAACTATAGTTTGGTATAGTTTTATGTCGCCCCAAAACCAACGGAATGCTCTCATTTTTCACGACAAACTTTGAGTGAAGTTGTACCATTTGTTTCTATATATCGTTCATAGTTAGAGAGACGGCATGTAAAACTTTCTCTGGGGAGGAGATATTATTGGGAGTGATTTCGTGTAAAACGTCAAAACAACGTGTTACATATTTATATTTAATTTTTTTTCTTATTCCTGCAACTTTATTCTGCTGCTTGTTTATACGAAGGGATATAAAAAAAATTGTCCTTGTCACTACTAACTTGCATTTTCTGTTGGTGATTGGTGAGAATTTGTGTTTGTTTCAGGGTAGTGAATTGTGTCAATAACTACCTGACTTTCAACAAAAAAAAACACACACACACACACAAAGGAAATAAGAAAAAAAAACCAGCCACACAGGTGGAAATACAACACAGTTAGTGAAAAACGTCGCGTGCTGCTGACAGCTGATTCAGTTAAACGGTGCGATATGCTCATCGTTATCGTGACATAGTAATTTTAATTCTTACTATGATAATTACTGTAAATCACATAATTTGTGGGTGAATATCAAACGTTTGTCTGTAACACGTTTTGAAAAACATATAATTGTTACCACGTATAGCAATTTAGAATAAAACTAGTGGTGCTCATACCATCGACTTAGTGTTTTCAACGTGTGAAAATTTTGAAGAAAAAAACCATTTGTTTAGCGAAAAAAGGATTTCCGCAAAAAATAGCAAAGAAAAGTGTCCCGTGTGTTCAATTACCGCGAATATTTGTCGATGTTTTGTACGTGTACAATAGATAAAAAATTAATATGATGGCTGTGTGTTGAAAGAATATTTTATCCATTGGCTTGTTTGTTTACATTTTTCCATTGTCACACCATGTATGTACGGCCGTAAATAACGATTTTGGAAAAGATTTATTCTCTGTATGTGTCCAAATATGCTATAATAACTCTTTAAGTCGTTTCTAATATTACGTTTAACACGCTTTCATATCGTATATAAATTCGTCTAGACGAAATTCAATGTGAAGAATTTTATGAAAAAAATATATAAAAAAATCAAAAGTTAAATCTTCGAAGATCGTAACTGTTTATTGGTAGTTGTTGCGTTTGTGTGTTAAGCATAAAGACATAAATTTCTTTTTGAATTAAACAACTTTAAGATAAACACTTTATAGAGGTAAATATTATATTTTGAAATTATTAAGAAATTGTTAATATAGTTGAAATAACATTTCAAATATTTATTTTGCTTTCAGCTATTTGGTTAGCTATTAATTTGAGTACTTAATTAGTATTTACTTGACTTGGGAATTGATAAATATTAGAGAATTTCGTCTCATAGAAAACTTACAAGAGTAAAACACTTTTTTTCTTTTAATTGTATTTTTTTGCAAAAAGAAATTTTCTTATCCTATTTTTTTTTAAGAAATTCGTTTAAGGTTTTTAGCAAAAATCCTATATTTATGTTCTTAAAATCTCATAGGAGTCGAAGTATTGAATTTTTAAAAATATGTGTTTTATCTTTAGCATCTAAAATTAGAGCATCTAATTTTAGAAAATTTTTGTGTGCAAGAACCTTCAAGAATTTGCATCGATTTGCTACATATATCTGTACCCCAGAGGTAAACTGTCGTAACTGACATTTTGCAAATTTTACAGGAGAGCCATTTAGTTCGGAATTGCGAACTTTTTATTGTGTATGATTTTCGGTAATTATTTGAAACTTTTGTAGTTTATTTTATTTTAGGACATTGTTTAAACCAAATATTAGTTGATATAATATATACGTCCCCACAATGTAGTTACAAAAATAACTCCAAAATCGCGGTTTTGGCAGTTACGACAGTTTACCTCTGGGGTACAGATATATGTTCGCATTCGATACAGATTTATATTTGTTTTGATGGAAAACTTAAATTTATAAGGAGCTTTTCTGATTTTTATACACGTATGGTGAAACCAAAGGGTATATTAACTTTGCCTTACCGTTTGTAACGCCAAGATCCCGTTCTCACACACAAAAATGAATTACACCAGTGTGTTTAGAATGATAAAAATAATAAATTGTTACATGTCCGTCCGTCCGTCTGTCCGACTGTCTGTCTGTCCGTCTGTGGCGCGGATTGCGAGCGCACGGATTGAGCTAGACATAAAACTCCCATACATCAAAATCCGATTGGAATAAATTTAAAAAAATCTTATTGGAAAGTTTGACTCCAAAGTGGAATTTTGGTATAACTATTCGAATTTTGATACGAATATCACCATACGGGTCTCCAATGATTGCCAGATTGGCAATTAAAGCTTTTCTGATTTTTCAAGTTCTGGATGAATTTCCGAATTTGCAATATCAGGATGAATTGAAATACCTGCGAATTATTAAATATATTTCAGAATTTGAAAGACCCAAAAAGCCATAACTATATTTTACTTTCTGTGGAGTTCAGAAACTCACATAAAAATTGTGTGAAACCTTTGGAAATAGTGAAATTAAAGAAATCACCTTTTAGTTTTTTACAGCTTAGACCATTTGAATACAAAAGTTTCATTTGCAAATTTGTTGTAAAGCAGTATGCGTATTTTTTTCTGAAAACTCAAATGTCGGAATGTAAGGATTTCGATTTTTTTCTTGATAATCATACTATTATATAAAAATGAGTTGGTGTCTGTCTGTCTGTTCCTCTTTCACGCAAAAACGGCTGAACCGATTGACTTGAAATTTGGCATGAGTGTCTGTGGTAGTTCTGGTTGCAACATAGGCATACGGAAAAGTAGCGCGAGGGGTGGGGGGAGTAAGGGGAGGGGGTAAAGTGATTTCGAAACTTAGATCTTCCTCTTTGTTACCCTTTCGCGGGGAAACTACCGAGCCGATTGGCCTGAAATTTAGCTCCAACATAGACCATCAAAAAAAAAAAAAATTGATAAAACTTAACCCGGCAACGACGGGTATGCAAGCTAGTTTTTAAATAAAGGTTCTTTGGATTTATCATTGCATAGAACTTTTTCCGCGATAGGACCCGAGTTAGTTTCAAAAATATATGGTATAAACCCTTACTTGCACTTCTTCCAAAGTGCAGCATTTGCTCACTTTTGTTCACAAAAATTGGAGAATTTTAGGTATAACCATATGCTCATTTTTATGCATACGATTTTTATGCATTGTGTCCTTCAGTCTCCTGCAGTCGAGTTAATAAGATTAAAAGAACTAAAAGGTAAAATTGGTAAAAGTGTAATTAGTTTAGGTTTACTGTATGAAATTATTGTATATTTTATGGAAAAAAATTACATTTCATAGTTTCAAAAATTTCATATTAAAATTCAGAGCTTCAGAGAGTATATTTAGCAGATTAATGGACAGTTTCATGAAACTTTTAACGGCAACTAAATCGAATTAGCAGGCCCTTTTTCTTGAAATTTGCCCACCAACTTGATTTAGGGGTCGCTAAAAACTTCGCGAAACCTGCCATAAATTTCTTTATGCAAAAATTGAAATTTAAATCAATTTTGCTTTTAAACGTTCGTTCTTTTTCATATTAGTGCACACACAACAAATAAGTACTAAAAGAATTTTTCAAAAGTTCCAATGAAAAAATTTCATCATGTATTGAATGTGAACGAGAATATAATTTGTGATAATAAAATAATAGAAAAAGTTTTATTCAATATCGCGCTAATATTCCTTTAAACCTATTTAAAGCGAATAAATTGATTGAAAAATATATTTTTATTTAAAACATCCATACCGGAAAACTTGTTTTTTTTTTGTAGTGTGTTTTTATACTGATAAAATATTTATTGTTGCGCTTGGTGGTGGTGGATTTTTTTTTGTTGAGGTTCAATTAGGCAAAAATGAAATTTAAAAGAATATCTCCCGGTTCGCATAAAACATACATAAATCAGTTATTGCCAATAAATATGAATATGCAAAAAACATCGAATTTTGATATCGCGATGTGAGCGGAACAGTCAGCGATTAATCGAACATTTGGCAAAGGTTTTCATATTCAAGTGGATACAAGGACTCGAAAAAAGTTCTGCATGATCCTGTTAGGTTCGAAACAACTCAAAAATTCACTTAGGCGTAAATTAACGTGGAACTATCGAAAAACTAAAAATATATATATATAAAACTATTATCCTGAATGCGTTTTTAGGTTCACCGTTTATCTTACACGTTGTACAGAAAGTATTGGTTGTATGAAAAAAATCGGTTGCGAGAATTGGTCTACACTCTAAACCAGATTTTACTAGGAACCCAGTAAAAAGGTGTAGAACAAAGCAAATAAAAGAGCGACTGGTTCGGACAACAGTTTATTATCGAGTGACTCAATCATACAGATCGATATCGATAAAACCGATCGTTATCAGAAGATCGTTCTGAGCCTTTGTCCTTTGACGCCTACAAAGGCAACTACGATGAAGTGAGGAAAATTTTATTGCTCTTTCATAGTAAATAAAATTTACTGTTCCTCCCAGTAAATATTGGATTGTATTCTCAGTAAAATTCTCATTTTCTAAAATAACATTAATTTTTACTGGGAATCCTGTAAAAATTAATGTTATTCTAGAAATAAGAATTTTACTGACAGGAAAATGGGAACAATCCTATAATATAATACGAGGAATGTCTGTCTGTCTGTCTGTCTGCACAAACGATCTCGAAAACCCGCCTAACGATTTTCACGAATCTTGGGGTTAGGGATTTTCGGGGACAAAAACCGATCTAGATAGGTCTCACCTCTGAGAAAATTCCCCTTCGATACCCCTCGCCTGTTATCTTCGAATTGGGTGGTCCGATTTTAATGAAACTTTACCGTATTACTAAGGGGGCTAAGGGCTTTCGATCTTTCTACTACAAACCTGACTTTTCCCTCCCCTTGATACCCCTAGTCTGGTATCTTCGAATTGGGTGGTCCGACCTTAATGAAACTTTACAGTATTACTAAGGGGACTAAGGATTTTCGATTTTTTCACTACAAACCTGACTTTTCCCTCCCCTCGATAACCCTCACCTGATGTCTCAAAATAACGTTTCAAAAATCGGTGGCAGCGATTACTCAATAACCACTCAACCGATTTCTATGAAATTATGTTATCGCGCGTTAGTTTTAGTTCTAGCTTTCTAGGTCGGGAATTTAAAAACTCTGGAAAAGCTCTGTAAAGATAATGTGAACTTAGTTTTTCCCCAAAAATCAACAAAAGTAGGATTTTGAGGTCTCCGAGCATAGCTCGGTCTTCGTGGTACTATAAAATACTGGGACGAAACCAGTAAAAGCTTACTGTTTTTTCAGTAAAATTTACTGTGTTTGAAAGACAGTATTTCAGTAAATTTTACTGGGTAAACATTAAAAAAAAAGACTATTTTCTGTTTTCCAAGTCAAATTTCGCTAGGAAGTTTACTGGGAAAAGAGTGTAAACAATTTCTTTAACACATCTAGGGTGATTAATTCAAAAGAAAGTGACGGGATACTTTAATAGGGATTGAAAAAATTTGGCGAATTTTTTCGCAATTAATAGTCTAGGCCAAATAGTCTAGGCGTTAAAGTTCTTTTACAAAAATGTTTTTGGTCAATACTTGGACAATGCTTCTTAAGAACTACTCCATTCACAGTAATTAGATTTAGGATATCCGTTTGGTCCTAGAATAATACAAACCTATCAACTTATGGTGCAATACCGTAAAGCGGGCCTAACAAATATGGTGCTTTTTGTTGGAATTCCAAAATTCGAAATGTAAAATCTCGTAAGAATCTCGGAAATCTCGTACAAACATTTTTCATTGATCTCAATCTTTGTAAACATTTTGACACTTCAAATCGCAATGGTCTTCTTTTTTTAAAAGTTATTAAAAAAAGTAATTTCTGAATTTTTTTCCCATTTTTCTAAAACAAAATACTTTATTTCTTTTAAACCGTGAAACTTTGCGGTGTGATGTCGACAGGAGCGAATTTTCATTATAAAAAAATCATATGCTGTTCAAATCATATATTTTTTTAAACCTTAAATGGTAGTTTATTTGGTATTAAGTTTTGTATTCCCATACCACACAATAGTCGAATTTATCCGATAAAACCATCATTAAAATCCAGCATAGAACTCAACTCAATTTATTTATAACATGAAGATAGATGGGATTGATATTCCAGATTATGTTGCGTTATTAACGATTGACAACTACAGCTAGAGATTTACGATTGCCACACTAATGCAATTTTGGTAAAGTTAAAATCATGTCATGTTCAACCAGCGGGATGGACCGGCCTGAAGGACATCGAGGGGTGGACCGAATGATTTTTTTTTCTGTCAATTTTATTTGTTGTTGGTGGTTTGTTTTTTTTCTTGTTAGTAGGATTTGCTGTCCATGTCCATTTAGTATGTACATAGTAAACATCCTAAAAGTCCTATATTTGCGCTTTTCCAGGCTCTCAATCATTAGACAATGATTGATGGGATTTTTTTTTCTATTTGGACATTTCTGGCGATTGGGCTGAAATTGTCGCTAAGCCCCGCAACTACTTCCGATGTCACAGAACTATGAAAAAAAAACCAGGAGGAAAAATTTTCCGTTTTTTTGTTCAAAAAATATTTGGAACCCCTCTTCGGAATCTCGATTTAAGATTGATATTTATGGGTTATGTTTTGCTGTATTCACACATAGTCGTCCGTCCCGTATCCCGAATTATGTAATGCGTTCAATTCGTATTGTTGTATACGAGTCGAAGGTATTGCCCTTCTATCTGCCTGCTGTAGTGTTATGTAATTTTTGTAATGATGGTGGCAAGAGGGAGGATTACCAAAAAGGTCCACTAGAATGATTTGTTCATAAACACTAGGTCGGTCGGTTGGCTCTTGTGCATAAGTGTGGTTAGGGGGATGAATTTCAATCAGAAACAGCACTCGAATTTTAATATTCTGGAAAAAACCTTCAATTATCACCCATCACGGGCATGATTAGCATAAAATGCTTCTATATGGGCCTTTAGGTCATTTATGGGATTCTGTTCCAACTGATAACGTACTACTATTCAGTCCTGCTGTGGTCAGTTCTTTTTTTTTCACTCGAATCGGACAGGCACTCAATTTTTTTCCCTTTTATTCTCCAGTGGGTTGTCTAGGGAAATTTCGGGTAGCGACCTTTAGTAGAAAAATGTGTGAAATCGAATTGGGACGAATGTGTGCGGTTTTTTCCCACTAGGGAATTTTTTTTGTGCCGTTATCCAAAATAGAAAGTGCTTGGCTAGGGATCTGGAATTATAGAATGTGTAGGTAGTGTGAATTGAAGTTTAGTGTGAAGGATTTCCGAATTAGGATTAAGGTCGATGGTCTTTCAAGGAAAATGGGCGACTAGAAGCCGGAAAATGATGGGGAGAAAGCTGCGGTAACATGTTTCCAAACATTTTTCCGTTGTGTAGCAATCAATCAATCAATCAAAGTGTACTCAAGAAACTTGGCTATGGGCCATCCGGTCGGATACCGTCACAAATTCTGATCAAGTATCAAATGATTATAGCCATCAGACATTTCGAATACGCATACCGTCGTACATGTATGCGTTACTCTTAATATGTGTGCGTAAAACAGAACAGGATATTGGCTAAAGAAATGTTTTCAGTTTTAAGGACAGTTGGATAGGACGATGAAGGAGTCTGCACGGTCCGTCGGTAATTTTATGGATGGTGCCTGGAGAAAACCGTAAGGGGTAATTCAGGATTCCCTAAGGATGTTTTGTGGATTACTACAACATTCCAGATGACAACATCGATGACTACCAGAAGATATACTTTTATGAAGCTCCTTCGTATGTGGATTTTTCGGCCTTAAATGATTAAAAGCCAGCCATGTGACGATGGATGGGATCGATCACTTTGATCTGAATTTGTATTTAATTTTCGCCAAAATCAATATTTGCTTCATTAATTTCTTTGAGTGGAAATGTTATGGTATTATATCGTTTACAACAGTTAGAATGAAAGAGATTGATAGAAAATAAATGGAATTCACTTTCTTTTGAAATTAATATTTTTATAGGGAATTTTTGCGGGGACTTGGGAAGCACTGTTCGATTTTTCATGGGAAAATTATATTCAATCGATTGACGTTGTAATTTTGTTTAAAGAGGAAATGTTTTAAATTCAAAGATAAAAAAGTATACTTAAAGGGAAAAACAATTCTTTTAGGCTTGTGTATCAGGAATAAATGTATAAAAACGCAAACAATATTTTTAAACATAACAAAAGCTATAATTGCCAATCTGGCAATCATTGGAGACCCGTATGGTGATATTCGTATCAAAATTCGAACAATTATACCAAAATTCCACTTTGAAGTCAAACTTTCCAATAAGAATTTTTAAAATTTATTCCAATCGGATTTTGAGGTATGGGAGTTTTATGTAGAATCATGTCTCAAACAACTTTTGTTCTTGCACTTTTTTGATAAGATGTACCGTTTTTGCGATATTTACAAAAAACGTTTCCTAATAGTCCATTTTTGCCCATTAACGAACTTAGCCTCGCATTTTACGAAAAACGGATCTCCGCAAAATTTCAAGTCTCTAGCTCAATCCGTGCGCCCACAATCCGCGCCACAGACAGACGGACAGACAGACAGACGGACAGACAGACAGACGGACGGACATGCAGAAATTAAATATTTTTATCATTCTAAACGCACTGGTGTAATTCATTTTTTTGTGCGATGACGGGATCTTGACGTTACAAACGGTAAGGCAAAGTTAATATACCCTTTGGTTTCACCATACGCGTATAAAAACATAAGAAAAGCCACAATTGCCAGGTGCCAATTGTCAAATACTTTATATGAGGACAGACAAAATTTCTGTTTAAAAAAATTATTTGTATTGGAGAGGGGGGAAGGGCTGATCCATATTCTGAACACATTGCGTCTTTATAAATTGTTCGATACGATGCACCATTTTCGAGAAAATCGCAAAAAATGTTCGATTTGTATGAGAGAGAGAGAGAGAGCGGAAGGATTGGTCCGATGAATTGGAAATGGTACAATTACTCGATGATTCGCAACCTATATAAAACTGTTGATACTGTACCAGTTAAGAAAATTGTCAAAAATCCTAACTTTAATGGGGCCGTATCCTGCCATTCTATGTAGACATAATCATTGGCGAAGCTACGGCATAGACAGACTAGACAGCATCTCGTCAATTTTAAACCCATTAAGCTATTCTGAAACAATACAGTAAAATCTTTATCAACAAATACTTAAAAAAAATTGAAAATTATGGGAAAATGAAATGGATTTATTGCCGAGGATTTAACGCCTAAGCATAGGTAAAAATTACGTTTTTCTCTTCAAAACAATATTTTCACTTTTTACGTTTCTATTTGAAAGCTACCTAGACGAGCTTTTTGCCGTCTACCAAATTCATTTGGACAACGAAACGAGTTAAGATTTTTGTTGTTGTTTATATGTGATTTACTAGACTGAATCTGTTTCCGTCTAGGCTAGAGCGACTTAATAATCAGAATGTGGTTAATATGAAATTAGCTTTTGACGCAATTTTTCAAAATATTCTCTTATAATCACAGATCTAGAAAATAACAGCTGTAACTTTTTAATATAGAAATATTGCTTATTGTTTGAGGGTTATTTGACGTCTTTTTTATATGCAGGGCAAGTTTTGCCATGCTACTTGCAGGTAAATAAAAAACAGTGAGTTTAGTTGAAAGAATAAAAAAATTCGTTAACCTGCTGTTTTTAAAATTAATAGTCTTTGAAATATCGCATTTATTTATTTGCCCTGCATTTCATACGCGGCTAGTTATTTTTCAAATGGGATTTTCCTTTTAAAAATTGAGGCTTCAGAATTTTATATTCCCAATTTTTGAAAAAGACAAAGTTTTTGGGTGGTGTGTTCTCATGCATATGCTATAAGTGAATTTAATTGGATTATGTTAAAATAATTGGATTAACTATTCTAACATAATTGGATTATTTTCCCCAAGTGCTAAAACATGCGAATTTCCCTTTTTCTCGGAAAATTATAATAACATTAGGCTTGTACTGGATAAAAGCCTACGTGAAAAATAGAAATAATTATATTAATGAGAATTTTTCTGAACTTTATTAAAAATGGTAATTACGCGAATTTCCCAATATACGATGAACTTTATTAAAAGTTTATCATGTTGTTGGAATTGTTCAATTTGTACGACGACGAAACGAATATGGCTGTTATCTTAAATCAATTCAATTATATGTCCTTTTCCTAATTAAATATATTACAGTATAATGTACCATTGTTAACGTATTATTATAGCAGTAATATGTCCATGTCATGCCCTTGAACCTCTACTTGAGTCCAATGATATAATGTGTGGGTTCTATATGACTCAAATTGGGGTAAACTCTAACCCAAGATGTTGAAAGGAGTGTGAGTAAATAGCCAGGTAGGATAAGTTTACGTTAGATGACCTACCAAAGTCCATTCACCAACTGTTGGTTTCATTCGCATTGGTAGAAATTCAGGAAGTGAATCAATTTGTATTTGTTATAAAGTATGTCGACTGCTCTATAAATGAAATCCAATTTTTTGAATAAATTTCCCTCATAGTTGCTCAGGTGACTTTTCAAATTACTCACAAAAAGAAGAAAATTGAAATATGTATATCATATTCATGCATAAGAAAAATGGAAATATAATTGAAAAAGCAATTACCAACACGAATACGACGGAAAAGTAAATTTTATGTTAAATTTTCTGGGTAATTTTCGGGTTTTTTAATCATTACTATTCAACTTAACACAAAAATTTATGGAATTGGTTAACTAGTTTGACAACTTTATTATTTAGAACTTTCGAAATTTGAAGGGAATTCAATTCGGAACTGTAAAAGATTAAAAATAAATTAAAAAAAAAACTTTATAACAAAATAAATTGTTTGTGTGAAAAATTCCATTTGTTTTCTTTGAATGTGTTATTTTCTAATTTAACTATACAATAGTCTTGATCGATATATAAATATATGCGTAACGCTGTATTTTCGAATGTAGTTCACGTCCTAGCGAACCGATTTTCACGCGGTTTGCGCCATTGGGTAAATTGTCTCCTAAGAAAAATGTTCATCCACTCAAATAATACCCTCCCATTTTTCCAGGAAGTCCCTCTCCTGCTATCCCCTGACCCGGTGAAGCAATCTTAACACGGTTTGCACTATTAGGTAAATTGTCCTCCAAGAAAAGTTTTCGCTCATCAAAAGTTACCCTCCCCCTTGCCATAAAAACTACTTTCTCTCATGGCAGTAAGCCCCTCTCTTACATACTCCTCAACCGTTGAAGCAATCTTGACAGAGTTTGCACCATTAGGTAAACTGTCCCCCGAGGAAAGTTTTCGACCAACAAAACTTGCCCACCCCCAATGCCAGTAAGCCCCTGTCCTGCTATCTCCTGAACCGTTGGACCGATCTTGATGCGGTATATGCCATTAGGTAAACTCTTTCTCAAGGAAAGTTTTCGCCCATTAAAATTTACCCCACCGATCTTGACTGTTTACCCCGCTCTTGCTATTTTCTGAACCGTTGGAGCAATTTTGACATGGTTTGCGCCATTGGGTAGGTTTTAGATTGTTCCCAAGAAAAGTTTTCACGCACTGAAATCTACCCGTCTACTTGCCTGTTAACCCCTCGCCTGCTATATTCTTAACCATTGCAGCAATTTTAAAGCGGGTTTCGTCATTAACTTATACTAGAATTAAAGCCCACAGGAATTACATAACGCCATAGTCGACTGTCGATTCGACGACTTATAATTTAAAGTCATATAATGTCAAAAAGAATTTGAGAACTTTTGTGCGGGTGACTGACAAACTCTTGGAGGCACCCTTCTTACAACACACAATCGCAAGAATTTGATAACGTTCCATTGTGGCTTTTTATTTCCCCATTATTTACACGGCCAATTATAAGACTGGAAATAATTTCCATCAAAATTAAGTTGCGTGCCAAACCGAGTTACGTTGGCGGTAACAAAAATGAAATCATCAAAATTTCCAAACTCTTACCTTAACATAACTAGTCCGGGAATTTTCCACACCCCGAAATTCCCTCATCCGCCAACGACTTTACTTTTATTTGTTAACAAAATTTTACCCAATTCACTTCCGGAAAAAGCAGAAAATGTTATTTTCACTTGTTTTCATTATGAGTTTTTTTTCTTCTCTTTTTTTTTGCTTTTTGATTCGATTGCTCATTTTGCTGGCCTGGCTGGCCCACTTTATGCTGAATGAGTGGAAAATCCGGGAAAGCGGGTAAACGGAAAATCATCGTCATGCAGAACGATCCTCCATCGACCCAGTAATTTTTGCTTTTCGAGAAAATTTATTTGCTGCTGCCCTTGGCCTCCTGTAATTTATGGAAAGTGCAACATTTATGCTGTCTGAGCACCACTAAATCCCACATAAAATACTTGCCAAAGGCTTCAAAAATGTTACACCACCACAACTCATTTCATCATTGGAGCTAAAAAAAAAAATAAAATAGCTGGTTAACCCCAAAAAAGAGTAATAATAGCAGTATAGTTGGTTTGGCAGAAACGTGAAAATCGCATCGCACTGAAATCGCATCTACTTTTGCAATACACGAACGGGGTTTGGAAATTTTTCTACTTGGCAATTTTCCGTTTCACCGTCTACTGATGTCCTGACCCTTTTTTGGCGACGTTCCCCCCGTTTTGCGGTCAGGGAAATACAATTTGGGCTCTCGCCAAAAAAAGGAGACATGATAACAAAATAAAATCTCCTTTTTTGATGATGGCAGGGAAAACAATCCCTGATCGTATGTAATTTCCTTGTTTAATGTTTTATGTTTTTTTTTTCACTAAATTCAGGTTATGTGGGCGATGGTCGAAAACCGTTTTTCATTGTACAATAAAATTATTTGACATATTGGGTTATGATTGATTGGAATTCTTCTCAAAAAATTATTTGGCTTTCAACCTCTGGATTTGTGAGTTAAAATAAAAACTCGTAAATGAATTATTAAATCTTTGCCCTGGATTTGAAAATTTGATTTTTTTGGTGCCATTAGAATGGTAATTGTGATTAAAACAAATTGGCAAATTAAAGGGAAATATATGATTTGTGACGAAAGTTTCCCATTCCTTCTTTAAATTTTCCTTCAAATTGAGCGGGAGTTTCGAAATTTTTCATAGAAAAAAGTATGCTAACTAGGCAAAATTTTGAATAGGTAAAAAGATGATCACCCAGCTTCCTTTATCTTTCCCACTCCTTACCCCCATACGATTAAAACATTTTATTTACGATTTTCGCAAAATATTTAAAAAATCTCAGAGAAACTTTCCAGTTAATTGAGGAGTTCTAAATTGCTTTTAAAACTTCTATGCTTTCAAATTTCTAAACCAAATTAATGATGATTGCATAATGACTAGAAATATTTGTAGTTAGATGCGGCGAAAATTGTAACCGATGTGAAGTTGAGCCATGCATGAATTTCTTTGACATTTCTGATTAATATTTTCATGTAATTTCAAATCATCGATGAGGAAATATGCATATTTGTCAATATCACATAACGCTAATTTATCGAATTTCAATTAAAAATGTGGATTACGTCGCTAACATTCTGCGGTTCGGAGTATACAAGTACAAGAGAATTTTCCTTCATGTGGTAATCTACTGAGTTTTAAGAGAAAGGGAAAATTAATCATTATTTCGTTTCATTTTTATGGGCATTGAATAAGGAGCTATTTTTGATTTTCACATATTCGTACAATATTTTTTTTCTCTTATAAAATCGTGGTACTGCCATTGTATTTGAATGTAAATTTTTAATCTTCTGCACTCAGAAAAATGGAGGCTAACTCGACGACCTATATACGGCGTAATTGGCCTCGGGCAGGAAAATTTAGCCTATACGAGACGCGCGTTCGCCTGCATGAGGGAAAGTAAAACTTGTGTTGACCTGTGGCCGGAGAAATTCTGAAATTAAGCCACGAACAGGTGAAGTAGGGCATTGGGAGCTGCACGAGTTGACCTTAGATAGGCATTTCGAGGATGTAATGTCATGTAATGGAAACCTCTGTCAGCCAGCTAGAGGTCAGAGTTAACCTGACAAAAAGTTGACCTGACATTTTTCTGAGTGTGTAAGAAGTGATAACGCTTTGGTTCAACTGCACTGTTGTCCCCCTTCTTACCAATGATATTTGCACTATTTTATGAGATATGCCCCGAGGACATGCGGCACTCCATTATGATTCTGGTTTTTGATGTGATTTTAATAATTTTCTTATATCTATTGTAACAAAGGTAAAAAATGAGCCGCAGGAAGAATTTTTATCAAAAAAACTGTGCCGCAAACAAATATTTTCGGGTGTCAATGTGAATTGCTCTTAGATTTTAAGGTTTTTTTAAACTTGGCGGCTAGACGTATTTAATTTTTTGTGTTAATACGGCATTAAAAGTGTCTGCTTTGTTCCCCTCGAAAAGTTAGTCTAAGGGCATCAAGTTTAAAGGCATTAAGCCTTACACCCTAAATCTTCTATAAATCTTTTATTGATTATTGCCTATTTTGCTATTTGGACAGTTACGAGTATGTAATCATGTTTGTTAAATCCTAAACTCACTTATTGACTCATGCATGGATTAATGAACACAATTCAATGTTTATCACGCGATCGATTTGTCAAACATTATGTGAGTTGAAATGCATTACAAAATTCCATATCAAAAACATATTCGACCCAGGTGCAAAACATGAACATACATTTGACCATATTATGGTGATTGCAAATCAATATTCGACATAATTAGTATTAAGTGTTATCTACGTCTTTGCATGCCGATGTTGATAGTGTTATTGTAATTTTAAAATAGTGTTTCATTCTTGTTGCCCAGCATTGCACATCCTTCAAATCAGTTACATCTTGAAATAACTTGACGTGAAGAAAAAATTTTGTATTTTGAAAATTTTGAAATTCATAGAATGGCAAATACATTATACAAGACGTATGTGGATTGTTGGTATTTATTTGGCATGATATCGGAATGCCTTTACATGTCCTGAACAAAGTACAACAACACCGAATCACACAAATGGTATATGATTGAGGGTGATGTAAATTCTCATTACTTGAGTTTTCAACATACGGAATCTTGTAATCTAACAAATATCACAAATTTTCCTCTCAATGTTGAACAGGAAAAGTTTTCCGATCTTCCAGATTCACAGCTCTCGTGAATTGAGATCTTTCCTTGGTTCAAGTGACGGTCATCAGATATTCGTTGAATTTCCGAGAAATCAGGACAAAAAAAAACATTGGAAAAAAGTTTCGATATCGAATTTACTTTCTTGAATCTTGACAAATGAAGTTTCAGGTTCATCCTTTTCGACTTTTTTTCATATTGACATGTTTTCTTTTTACTTAACTATACTATTCAGGATCTTATCTATCCTTCTGACTTATTCTATATCTAAGAAATGTCATTTTCCCCGGACACAATATTGAATTTATTATATTTTTTTTTCAGGGTGACAGACTTGATGTAATCTGATTCCGTGACGTCAGTGAGCACACATCACCAGAAGTTAAAAGTTTTACATATACCAGCATAGTTAGATCAAGAAAATTCCACCAAAGACGCAAAAAAAAAAGATTTCAGAAATTTAGAAAAATACGACCAGAGTCGAAAAACAGAACCTAAAGCAATGCAGAAACCTAAAGATTAATTTGCCTAACAAGTGAAAAAAAAAATTGTGGAAAAAAAGGATTTCCTGGAAATTTTCAATACTGTTTGCAAGTATAACTCAACCAAAAAATTCGAGGAAAACGGTAAAAAACTGGTTTTGTTGAATTTTCATAAAAGGATTATCATCACCCGAAGTTATGACGTCATGAGATCGCCATTTGATCGACGCCTTTGGATTTTACTGTATTGGTACTTGTTACTAAAATGTAAGTAAAAATATGTGTTTTGTCATGAAAAATGTTTTTAAAAATATTTTTTGTAATTTTTTTATGCTTTTTTCTTGTTTTTTTTTGTAATATACATTTTTGTAATATACATATACAAAGATTTATTTTCTTTGTACGTGTACATACACATTGTGTTGCCGCCGAAGTTTCGTATGTGTGCCAAATATTAAATTAATCGGATATGTGGAAGTGTGTCAAAATTCGGTTACAAGATTTGCCTCTGACAAACAAGCTAAATAACTAGTTGTATCCGTGGTCGCTTGGGGTTTTAATGTATGTTTCAAAATTTCATCAGTTTAGGATGCTATCACACCATCGGTTGTTGATGGGTTACAATCAAAAAAAAACCTTGCAAATGTTGAAATTCATTCAAGCCTCGCAAGTCATGTAAAACTCTAGGCAGCGAGAAAAATGAATTGTTATGGAATAAGGAATACACGTTCTGCTTTAGAAAGGCAGACTGCTAAAATCCGATCAAGTTTTTGATACAGTAGTACACAAGGGGGTGGGGGAGTGATGTATTGTTAGTGTATCAATAACTTTTTGGTGAAAACTGGAGTAAAATTCTTTCACTAGTCCAGAAAATAGTAAATCTGGGGCCTATAAAGAACGGGGAGAACCGGAAGTTCTTATGCCAATTGCATTTTAAGATTTTTTGAGCGAATTTTTACTTGTTAGTCAAGTTGTTGTGAATTTAAAAAAAAATTGAAAAATTGGAACGGCTTGTGAAGTGGCGGATACTGTATTAGAATTGGAGGTTGTGGAAGGCTTCGAAATACACTTATGCCCATTCCCCTCAGAGATAAGGTAAAATTTCAGCTTAATCGGTTGCCTGAATTTAGCGTTATAGCTATTAAAAGTGAGTTTTAGTTAAAACTTTCCACTGTTTTTTTTTCGAAAAATTCGATTTTGCCTGTAAAGATATTCTAGCTTAAATTTCATTTAATGGCCAAGAATTAAAGTTTATAAAAATTTTTTACAATTTACAATCCAATTAATTAATTTTCCTTCAGGTTTTAAAACATGTTACACTAACAACATGAATTTTCCTTTAGGTTTTAAAACATGTTACTAACAACAACATTACAGTAAATAGTGAAAAATTCTTAGTTCCAAAAAGTGCTAGAAACTAAGTCTGTATTTGTAAGTTTTGGCTCATTGTTAAATATTAAATAAAAGTATTTGACGTTCTTAAGCGCTACGAGAACTAGATAAATCTGGTGCACTTAACGTGGATAACTCGTTGACTAAGTCAAAACAAAATTATACCAGAAAACTTGGGAAAGTTTCATTATTCTTAAAGTGACTCAGTTCACCCATTCCCTTTCATTCAAGGCAATCGCTTTTTCTTAAGATTCCAAAAATTTCATAAGGATTTTCGCTTGGTGCGAAACGACGTCTTTGACTAGATACCATTCATCTTTTCACCCGGGTGTGACGGACAGGATGTTGACGGTTGAGTAAAATGCATTCGACAACACTATCCCCTTGAGGAGATGCCATTAAAAAGTTTGACGTCAATTAAAGTTTAAGAAAAGCTTCAAAGATAAAAACAAATAAAAAATCATGTTGATAATAATTTTTCTTAAAGACAGAAAAATAGACAAAAATTAAGCATATTTTAAGTTTGAAAGAAAAGTTTAATAGAAATCTGTCACAACTTTTTTGTCCTTCATTTTTAGAAATTTTTCTTGCACAATAATGTGAAAAAATTCTGTTATGAAAAAAAATTCTGTTATGAAGAAAAATTCTGTTATGAAGAAAAATTCTATTTCAATTGTTTTTATCATAAAAGACAATAACAGAACAATCATAAACGTGTTAAGAAATGGCAAGTTGAAAGATTTTTAAATTTAGTTTTTAAGATGAAGAGGCCTTACAGTATTTGCTTCTTTATTCTGGATTTCAAGTGCTCATCTAATCTTAAAACTTATCCTGGTCTTTAGTCTGCAACACTTTTGCGACGTATTTTATACGTATTATGTGTGAAATATTTCAACATTCTTTTATTTTATTTTGCAAAGCGAAATTTAATTAAAAAAAAAATTTTCGTAAAAGTTTTTTATGTACGGAAATTCAATTTTAATAATTTTTCAACAAAATTAAAGTTACATATTTGACATTGATGGTGAGAAAAATTTCCCTGCGGCACATTTTCGCATAATCTGCGCATAGCTGGAAAAAGGTTTCAAAGCCTTTCATAACTCTACATTTCGAAAAAATGAGTCGCTAAATCTTTAAACCATTTGAAAAGCTGGCCATCAGATAAGCCACATCAATTTTCGGGCTTTTCGAACCCTTCCCCCTTTTTGGTTTGCTTGTGGCAGCTTTTAACAATTTTCACTTTCTTATTACGTAGTATAATAAAGTATTGTGATCATGAAAAATTTCGACTTGTGTAACAAACATTTCTAGAGCATAATCGATCATGGAGCATTATTACAAAAATGTCTATCTGTCCGTTAGTCTGTCTGTCTCTGAGTTTATGAACAAAATTTTCTCACAAATTACTGGAGCTAGAGCCAAATTAACAGGGACGTTTTGTTCCGGAATGGGACGCTCTTACAAACTTTGGGCGGAAATTCGTTTACCGGAAGTAACTAAAATGGTGGTTTGTAAAAAAATTCCAATTTCGTTTCTCGCGACTTACTTCGAAATGACGCGTTTTGCAGTAGTCTTGTGGATGACAAAACTTGAAGACAATAGAATTTCCTATACATTTGTCTTCCACTGTAACTCGATACCTTAAACCAGGCATCATCAGCTAGTGGCTCGGCTGGCTCATCACACAGATTGGCTTTAACAGCGTAGCCACTATAATCGACCTTTTATTGTGTGCTGTAATGCCTTTGTATGCGGCTTCGGATCGCAGGAATAAAACAAAGCGTGCTTTGAGTTGGAATCGGGGCGTTATTAGCATGACGCATTTCATTTTAAATCAGTTCGTGTTTTTGCGAATTTCATGCGAATTTCATAAAAAAAATCATATTTTTATTTAAACTATTATTTTATTCGTCGGGTTATAAATCACACAGGAACGTAGATTTTGTATAAGGAAATCATTTGCTGTTCACAAAAGATATTTTCTATGAAGTTTAGTAACGCGATTGCATTAGGGACACTCTACCCTTTCCCTAAAAGTGGGACGTGTTTCATGGACAGCCTTAAATTGACAATTGATTACAGTCCTTTGCTGTAGATTTTCTATGACTCAAGAAAAAAATCTTTAAAAATCTCGTTGTTTTTTTCATGAAATTCCATTGCAAACTCCCCCTGCAACATGGATAAACTTCAAATACTGAAAATTTCTACCTTTCTACAATGTAATATTTTATCCTAATGAGATTTATTGAACTCTAGGACAAGAAAACAGCGGGACAAGATGAAAATATAATTCAGGTTTCATCATAAATGAATCCTATTCACTTTCTTGAGTGAATCTTCATTCGTGCTGATGAATTCCACTAAAAATACGTATCCTTTTAGAATTAAATTTTTTCCCCGTCTGGGACACTCACTCTTGGTTTAAAACGAAGAAAAGTCAAATGTTGAAAATATAGACAGTCACCCTGACAAAGAAGAGACGACGGAGACGAGAGTTTCCTTCAATTGGCTAATGTAAAGCTTGAATAACAGCATATCTGGAATCCGACGAACCTCCGGCTCTTGGTTTGGCATCTACTCGTATATAATAATAACTGGCTGCTATCTAAGAGTAAAATCATAAAAACAGGAAAATGGCAGTAACCTAGAAACGTGCTCAACTTATATATGACGAGCTAAAAAGAGTCAAATTAAACATATCTCGGCATAAACGAGGACATTTATAAATTGAATTGGGTCACTGTGAAACACATCTCTTCTAGCATAAGGCTAGGCTTTAGTCATACTCGATCCTGAATCCTTGGGAATTGGTTGGGTTTCGGCATTAAAACAACGCTGTGCTTTGGTATTTGCTAAACTCGGCTACGTTGAGAGTCTGGGAGTTATGGAATAGGATTACAAGACGAAGTTAGTCATGCTCGTATACCAACATCCCTTTTTTTAGTCTGATATCAAGTGAAATGATAATACTTTTCCGTGAAGTATGGCGGATAAAGTGTGCTTGGGAAGAAACCATTTTCGCAGACATTCTCAAAATCATATCTCCACCCTTAGCTGGGGCTTCCGTTCGATGTCATCCTGTATTGCGAGCCACCTGCACCCTTCATTGCCTGATAATATAACCAGCTCCCTTTTTATATGGCTGCTACTTTTTCTTCGTTCTTTATTTCATTTTTTATTATTTTTTGACTTATTTGTACGTCGTACAAGGAATTTTTATCAGGGATTAAAATTGAACGGGTTGGATTCTCAACCGACGACGAAGATGACTAAAACACAAACACATTCTGTTAAATGATGGCAACAGGTCCGGCAGAGATAAAAAGAAAATCATTTTTGAACCCATAGCAACCAACCCTTATATCCATTGGGGACGAATTATTGTACTCGATTAAATTTTAATATGATACCACAAATTATTGCATTGAATATCGATTTGTTTTTATTTCATTTTTTTGTGTCTTTTTTTTTGGTCATAATTCTCGGGATATCTTGAATGGGGTTATGTGGTCACATAAAAATCAAGAATAATTCGAAATAAAAATTCCTATTTTGTTATCAGCATGTTTGACGTTTATTGAATTAAAATAAAAGCTTTCATAATATTGAAAATAACTGGCATTTTTTTAAATATGAGAAATTAAAAAAAAAGGTAAATTCGGAGAAATTGTGTTAAAAATGTAAATGAAAATATCAATGTATAAATTTTCGTGAAAATTTGAATATTATTTGAATACATTTCTCAATCCTTTAATGTGTCAGGATGGCTGAATATTTTTCGGGTTTCACAAGGAAAAATTTTGAGTCGTCTTGAATTTCGTAACAATAGCCCAAAATTTCTAATTAATCGGTTCAGAGGATTTGAAGTTTGGGGCTGTACATAAAATGCGTCACGCTAATTTTCGGTACGTCGAACCCCTCCTCCCCTCATCAAGCCTTTTCACGATTCTTCGTATTAAACTCCATTAATACGAAAAATCATGAAAAGGAGGGGCGAGGGGAGGATTTCAGTTTCACTGAAACGACTAGTCAGAGATGTTGGCCCATTTTTCTGAAAATGCAGCCGCAGACCCCCTCACTTAAAGTGCGACTTATTTTATGAAGCCCCTTCGAATCATTGAAAGCGAGTAAAGATTGATTTTGAGCCACAACTTTCCATCATTTTTTTAAAATCAAAAACGGCACAAAAAACATTTTCAGGGAAACGGCTTAATAATCATTTTCTCGTAAACGATTCCTCGTTAACGGCTGATAAATAATTTTATCAACAAACATTTTCTTAAAAACGGCTTGAAAATCATTTTGTTGTCAAAAAAACGAGCTAAAAATAGGTGCACTTTTTCACAAGACGAATTTACAAGGATTTTGAACCATGGATAAATCCCATATTTCTTAGGTTTTGGTTAAAAAACCTTACAAATGTTGCAACTAAAAAATCGTCCACAAACTATGTCACGCTAACTTTGGGCTTTTCGGACCTTGCCTCCCCTTCATCCGGCTTTCCTTTGTATGGGAGTAGCAATCATTCTGCTGAAGATCCTCCCTCTCCCTAAATTCGTGACGTATTTTATAGGCGGTACTTAATGTTACATTTCTGTAATCGTTTTTTATCTGTTGCCGTTAAAAACCCCCGATTGGTGGTATTGGGCCTCTTCGAACTCAACATTCATTATGCATCTGCACTTCTACAGGAATTGCAAATTAGGGATGATTATAACATTTAAAAGGTTTTTTTTTCTTTTTCAATACATCAGCAGCACTTAATGCTTGTCAGTATTTACTAGTGCGAATATCTTTGCAATGATTTGTGACCCTTTTTATTTGTATGTGAGTTGTGCTAAAACATTCAACGTTTCATGCACACACATTTGGGGGATAATTTAGGTTTTTTGTTAAGAGATCTTGAGGTGAATTCTGAGATTTGATGAAACCTTAAATAAATCTCAGTTCTTTGCTTGTATTGCTACCATGAATCTGAATTTTCATAAACAAAATATAATAATTTCGATGATTTTTTTTTGCAAGTAGATGATATTTTTTTTAAAATACACAAACACAGTCGTATGTGTAGATTTTTATCTTTTGTATTACAACTGTTGGCGAAACAATTCTAAATGAAAATTGTGAGATGTAGAACAGTGGAAAAATACAAAAATCTCTGTGTTAAAAGCCCATGAAATTCAAATACAGCCATTATCATCATCATCGTCATCATAAAGGCTCTTCAGATGAAATCCGACAAGGATTCATTCAAGCCATATATACATACATAAGATGGTTGAGGAAAAGGCGAAAAACAAACAAACAGTGCATAGAGCATGAAAATAAGATAAGGGCAGGTACCCGGTATAGTAGGTACTGCACACTTGCCAGCCATCATCTTCCGCTGAGTAAGAAAAAAATAAACTGGAAAATCTGGCGTGAGAAATAAGGAATAAAGATTTAAACAGACATAAGTAAAACAGGACACGCCGGGCCAGGATATGAGGTGGCAGTCGACAGGAAGACGCTGTTAGGGGGTGGGGTAGTCTCAGTAATATAAGAAGAAATTCACCAACCACTCTCTTTTTTAAGGCAGAAAAACTCAAGTACAAAAAGTATGAGAAGCGTCAATTTCTTATTACTTTTCCCAACGGGGACGGTTGTGGATGAGGCTGACTCGAGGTTAAAATGCTTTTGGGTGAGGTTTCCCAAGTAAGTGAGAAGTGAAAGAAAATTCCTGTAAAGTGTTTTTGCCCATGAAATGCAAATCAATTTTGGTTTTCGTATTCAGTCTTTTGTCTGATTCCTTGCTACCTATGGCAGGATTTCAAAAAATTCTTGTCAGTGGTGTCGTTTACATATTTAAAAATTTATATTATGGGTACCAAAAACGTATAGTAAATACAAATTTTTTATAAGTGTAAAATTTCCATGTATCGCAGAGATTTTAGAGACTTTATTTTTGTGACACAATTACAAAACAAATATAAATTCTGTGGTCACAAGGAAAAACCGCTTAAGTCGAAAAAGCGTGTTTTGAGTAATTTGGGTTTAAAGTTTTGATTATTTTTGTTTTGCAAGCAAAACTGACTTAGGTTATATGGTTTTTGCTCTGCCATTCCTCAGAGGGGTACAGCATGAAAACCAAACTTTGACAGAATATAGAACTGGATAAGGAGAACTCAAATATGCACTAACCTTTAAAAGCACATAACTCGACTTAAGCGGTTTTTCCTTGTGACCACAGAATTAATAGACAGGTTTAAGAATTTTGAACAAAAATCGCTACGGAAACTTCATTAAGATCGTCCAGTCGCTCTTAAAACGCTGTATTTGACCTGCTACCATTTGTCCAAAAACCGAAATTCTTTATAAAAAATGCGTCGCAAGGGAATGAAGTCTTAAACACAGCCCAGAGCTTTTGTGTAGTGAGGGGGCGGGAGGGAAGGCAACTAAAATTGTCCGGTGTCGAGTTGTCCAGAGCCGATTCGTCGTTTCCTTCCCGAATGAATCTCGACTTCAAAGAGTCTGTCCTGTAAACCAACAACCTTCACTCGACTGTATCGTTAATGGTAACGGGTGTTTATACTACCGAGGTTTTGGTTCACTGAAGTTCAGTGGTTTTGAATCTTGCACAGACTTTTTTCTTACACAGATGACAAGTCTGTTCGAAAATAGAAAATAACAAGAATTTGTCAATTCTAAAAATTCAAATATGCGCGGAATCATTAAAAAAAATTCTGGATTTTGGTTTGGTAACAGCATTTATTTTAAAAACTAGTTTGGTTCGGCCATATTTTTTAAAATCTGGTTTCGATCTAGATAGGTCTCACCTCTGAGAAAATTCCCCTCGACACCCCTCGCCTGGTATCTTCGAATTGGGTGGTCCGATCTTAATGAAACTTTACAGTATTACTAAGGGGGCTAAGGGCTTTCGATTTTTCCACTACAAACCTGACTTTTCCCTCCCCTCGATAACCATCACCTGGTGTCTCAAAACAACGTTTCAAAAATCGGTGACAGCGATTACTCAATAACCACGCAACCGATTTCTATGAAATTTTATTATCGCGCATTAGTTTTAGTTCTAGCTTTCTAGGTCGGGAATTTAAAAACTGTGTACAGATAATGTGAATTTAGTTTTTCCCCAAAAATCAGCAAAAGTAGGATTTTGAGCTCGCCGAGCATGGCTCGGTCTTCCTGGTACTAAAATCCAATTTTGGGAAGAAGAATCAGAAAAACTCATATAAAAAACGAAGAAATGTTTTTAGAATGATGCGTTTAAAATAACGAAATTGAATAAAAATGTGATTTTTAAGTTGTAATTATTTCCAACTAACTTCGCTTGAACAAAATTTCCAACAAAAATCTAACAAGACGACATCACGATTTTCTTTGGCGAGGTGATGAATGCCTTCATTTCTTTTAGGATTTTTCCTTCCATTAGAGTTAAGTAGAAAGCAGCTCCTTTTAATTTGGCCAATGCCAAAAGATAACAATCGACCAAAAGCCTTCTTAACCTTAAATATTAATTAAGTGAAACGGCGACTGTTGTTTGTTCGCATTTAAAAGCATCCTTAAGATTTTCATTTCTCAGTGAGTCTCTGGTCTCACGCTCCAGACGGAAAATTTTCCTTAACGGTTTAACATTGTCCGTCTTGTTGGTCATAAGATTTTTTCTTTTCCTTTCCATTTTGCTCCGTTTTTTTTTGGAATATGTTTCGTCTCTGTTGATATTTGATCCCATGGCTGTCATTCTCACAGCTAAAAAGCTACCAAACCTTTTTAAAAATTCATATTCAATCATTTCGGTATCACTTGAATCCGTTTCGCGTTTTTCCTCGCCTTGGCAAAACATAGGAAATGAAAGCAAAAGTGATGAAAATGGTATTTGTGAATGGAGATAAAAGTCAAAAATTTTACCAACTGTTTAGCTTTCTGGTGGGGAAAAAAACGAGGAAAAACTCTGCTACTTTATGTTTTTCAGTTTTTAACCCAAGGAGAACGAAACGGAGGTTTGGGATAAATGTCTCATGTAAAGGACTCAGAATCTCTCAAGGACGTTTTCCATTTTCCTCACATTTTTTTTTCCTTTTTCATTATTTGCGTTTGTTTTTGCTATGCTATACAACAGATATGAATGAATATATTTGGTTGGAAAGAAAAATACCATTATATCGTTAAAGACCAAAGGGGACCACAATTTTATTTTATGTGAATTTCAAACGAAATATAAATTTTTTTATGTATGTGTGTGTAGTTGTTGCTCGTTTGCTTACTTCAGCGTTGCGTTGATTCGGGTTCAATTTACCGGGGAATTTTCGTCCATTTTTCGGGGGTCCTATATGTTGTTATACCTTTGAAATTTCTTCATTTCAAAATATATATATTTAGTTTGTTTTTTCATAAAATTTCGATGGGAAGCAGAAGCTAGTTATTTAGTCCCCAGGTATATGAAATATTTTTCAGGCTACGCTTGTACGGCTCTTCTATTTAGATGTTGTTACAGAATTGTAATTCGTTGGTGCCTACCTGTGCGAATTACTTGTTTTTCCCGTCTCGACGTCAACAGTTCTTCGCGTAACGACCGACCGACGTCTCAGCATATTCGTCTTGGTTTGGGTGGCTTTCTGAGCTTGCACGAGGATAACGAGGGACTGGTTGTGTTGGTTTGGTTAGTTGAAATGACTCCTTGAACTTGAGGAGCTTAATTAAATGTAAATTTATGGTTTTCTTAAGATTCACTCCTTTGAATATAGTGTGGAACCATCTTTTACGATAATTTGTTAATTTCCTCTGGAAATTAATTTCAACGTTTAGTTTAATGTTTAATGCAAGTTTGTGTTTATGTACTTTTGTAGGTTCAATTTAGATCTGGGTTGCAATAACGAAGTCATTGATGAGAGTAGGTGGAGGTTTCTTTTTTACTTATTATAAGTTTTTTTTGGAAATTTCTATGAATTTAGTCGATTTTTAGTATTTTATGGTCAGCCCCTAGGACGGGTTTTCTTCTCAACATAAATTTGAGCTTTAGCATAAAATGTCAATATCGAATAAAAACCATTGGCTGATGGCGACATTTAATTAATTTAAATTAAATATTTCTCAGAGGTAATAACAAAAGTTCTTATAAAAACCTTGCAAGACACACAATCTCGCTTTCAGTATTTCATCGGTTGGTTTTTCTGAAAAACGTAGAGTCTTACGAAAATTATCGGAAAATCCTTGATCACTCTATATCGAAATACGGTCCTTCATTATCTCCTCCATTAGAATTTACAACGTTTTGCATTACTCGGAGAAACTTTATTTATGTGAGCTCTAAGTTCGCTGTTTGGCTAACTAAAAGATATTTCATTTAGGGTTTTTGGCAAATTGATAGAATTTTCCTCAAGGATTTTGATTAAGAAATTGGGTTTGGTGGGAAAGTTTCCTGGCAGATGTTCGAAGAGTTTTTTGTTTGCTAAGATTTCCATTCAACAAAAAATTAAAAAAAAATCACTGTTCTCGAAAAGAGGGCAAAACTGAGAAGCAAAACCGAGTAATACTGAAAGTCTTTGTTGGTTCATTCGGTGGTTTGCCTTTTGGGCAAAATGTAAGTATTTCGCAAGTTTCTTCTATTTGTCTCAGCCTAAGTTTGACCATCTTAGAGCGATGAAATTGTTGAGAAAAGACAACTTTATTTTGTACGAAGTTCTAGAGCTTAATTCTTTACGTTTTTCTGTGGAAGTTTTCGACCATTTCTCACTTCAGAAATCTCATAAGAAGATTTAAAGTTGTATAATTTGGTTGTAAAGTTTCGTATTTAATTTTGCAATACTGAATTGATATTTTGAATTGATTTTATGTTTATCAAAAATATGTTTTAAAAGCTGAAATTGTGTATTTAAACTATTTGCTGTTTTTGACTTCGTTTAATAGGAACAAATTTTATTTATTTGAATGAGATTTAAAATTATTTGAAATCGAAATTTGCAATCAATTTCGTAGTTTAAGATTTTGGCAATTAAATAAAGATTGTACTGAAAATTACTTGGTCATTATCTCCGGTTTTCATTTATAGTTGATCTGTGAGAACAAAACAAATCACATGTGACTAGATCATGTGGGTATGGTGGATGTTTTTTTACATATATGGGATCCAGAGCTAGGCAAAACTCAAATACTCAAGTATCAGTACCAGTATATGGTAATGATACTTTTAACTTCATTCCAGTATCAGTACAAAAAGTACTTTTACTGCAAAAAGTACTGGTACTGCAAAAAACCAGTACAAAAATACAAATATTGTAAAAAACCAGTACCAGTACTTTTTGTACTGGGATTGGATCCATGCATCTATTACCAGTACTTCAAGTACTGTTATTGATCGTGCAGTACCAATACTTAAGGTATTGATACTGGTGGCAAGACCAGTACAAGTATCTATGTACTGGTACTGCTCGTGTACTGCAGTATCAAATGTACTGAAATATGCCCAGCTCTGATGGGATCTTGGACTATACTAGAAGACCCTGGAAAGCTATTCCTGTGTTAATGCGTTGTTTTGAGATAACTTTGATATTTTTGGACGTGGTATTTTTTAAACTTTAAGTCATTATAGTTCACGGATTAGTTAAAACATGGCCAAAAACGTGACTGTAAATTCCAGTACGTATGGTCAGCCTACTTATAAGATATGATCAATTCGTACAACTTTGAGCGGAATTTGTATTCACGAATACGTTCAAAATTTTTGTCCGGACAAATCAACCACTTTCACAGTTTTCTGCGACTTTCTCGGAAACGGTAACGTCGTATCGGAAGACGATTTTGTCGTGTCTGTGTAATTTTATATAACTCTTCAAAACATCAAAATTCAATTGTACCACTACTTCCCACTATCCCAAAGAATTCAGCAAGCATTTTCCGATTTTATTGAAAACGGTGGGTCACTTCATCTCAAAAGTCGTTTTTTTTTAATTTTCAGCTCGTTTGCACGAAAAAAGACATTTTTTGGAAATATTCATTTTTTTAGAAAATTTCATTAACATATTTTTTCTCAGAAAATACCGTTAAACTTTCCACAGACCTATTGAAATGCTGTTTTGAATTTATTTCATAAAATTTAATTCATTCACTGAATGTTCTTTATGTAAATTTTAGGTAAATATTTATATTTTGATAATATCGGTCTTTGGAATATTTTTGTTGGTATCGAAACCATTTCTATTCAACCACCAGGGCACCAATCGTGTAACGCGACGCAGACACGAAATTGCGTCTTTCATTAAGAAAAGCAATCGTGTATGGCGACGCGTCGTTGCATACTAGCGGCGTGTCTTTTCGTTCAGCGACACAGTTCGAGGTGTCGCTCAGTGTCATTCCGTCTGTCATTTCACAATGGAGGAACCAAAGTAAATATAAGTTATTTAGAATGACATTTTAAGAATTCAACCCATTGAATGTTCCAACTTTTTAGTGTCACGATACAAGATTAGAAAACCGTGTCGCGTCGATGTCGCCATCTCAGCTCAAAGACGGAGACGCGTCGCGATAAACGATTGGTGCCCAGATTTCTCATGGCAAAATTCATCAATTAAATTTAATTTGGAAACAATGAGGAACTGGAAAATTCTTTTTGATTGGAAACACCAAGTTTCGATTTCAAGAATCTAATGGCTCGTCATAGATCTCTGTCACTGACCTGACCACGAAGGATGTGGACGAAGTTCTCTATATAAGTTATTTTAGGTAAAGTCCAAACAAAATATTCTGGGATCTTTAATCGTCCTCCGTTTGACCTTTAGAAAAACTCAAAATTCATGAATTATACAAAATATAATGCTGGAATTTTCTTAGCAACATTAAAAATTTCGATTAAATATTCGTATAAGGATAACCCACGATTTATTTCAAGCGCTTAGACAATTTTATTCAAACACAATTTATTTAGTCGAGTGAAAAAGAACCGCAGCCATCATTAAGAATTCTTTCAACTACTTACGGATATTTTGGGGGTAATTTTTCGATGCTGACATTGATAAATGCGTTTATAATTGCAAAATGGTGAAAACAAAATGCCAAATCATATTTCCCATAATTATACATTTTTTTCACTCTACAACATGGATATCTATGGAAATTGTAGCATTTTGTCATCAAAAATTATTCAAAACTCTTTAAAAAGGGGAAACTCTGCGTATACGTAAAAAACATTTCCCTTTGACCCTTCTTGTTGACACATTTAAATACTAAAAAAAAACTTTAATAAATCCTTCTTAGATTTTGAGCTGCGGGGACCAGATATTGTCGAAATTTATTTTTGTTTACAGGAATTCTCCTTGACGGAATTAATTCAATGGATATCCGAGTGCTAGGGAAGTGCTGGGTGGATGCCTGTTTAACACTTTCATTAAGTTCATTTCTACATCTAACACTTTGATCTCATGATTAATCACTCTTCGTACACGATTCCTGGAAAAACAGATTCTTTGCCAAACCGAGCGAACGGCTTTTGCCGCATAGTGAAATAGAAAAACGTAACGGAAAGGGTTAAAGGTTGAAATTTGGACTGCATTGAACCAAATTTCCACTAAGTTTATTTTTTATCGCCTAAGAAACACTCAAAGATGCTTCATAGCAATCGTTTAAACAAATTAAAGCTTTCTCCCTAAAATTGCGTCTTTACACCCGTAACCCGCCCCAGCAATTTCCTTTTCATTTTCATTATACGTCTATGTCTGAGTGTCCTTTTGGGTGGTAAGTTTAAATGGCTGAGTCCTTCGTGCGCCAGACACTGCTCTATTGGGAGTGTTGGACTATGAAAAGGTTGGATATTGTTTAAGAATGAACTTAGTCTGGCCATAGACTTTGGGGCCATCTTTAGTACACAAGAAGTGAAAAATCGATAAAAACATAATTAATTAGGATTGGGATTAAAAGAGTATACATAATATGCGTAGATTTAAAGGGTAGTACGATAAAATTTTGTCGTGAGCTTAATTTTTCGCTGCTGAAAAATATAAGAAAAGATGAATAAGATTGGGATGGATAGGTCTGTTGATTGAGCATAATATCCTTAAAAAAAAGTGGATCAGAACGGATTACTAAGTCTTATCCGTAAATCCCAGTCGACATTTAATTTGAAGGATGATAAAACTAATGAAAGATATTTGTCGCATTTATAGGCTCAACTGGATATTTGAGATGGCATTTTTTTGTGTGAAAAATTTTAAATTCGGGGGTTCATTGATCGGAATATAATTATACGGTCCATTTATCCTAAATTTCTGTTAAAGAAATCTGCGTTTCCTTAATTAATTTTACAAAACTTTGATTTGATTGGAAAACATAAGAAAAGCTACAATGACCAATCGTCGAATACTCTATATGATTTGTCTATTATTTAAAAAAACCATTTGTATAGGAGAGGGGGAAAAGAGTGGTCCGATTGGATTTTGATGTATGGAAAGGTTATGTAAAATTATAATCTAAACAGATTTTAGTTTATAAATTTTTCAATGCGACTCATCGTTTTTGATCATGCAATTTGTATGAAGGAGGCGGGAAGGAGTGGTCCAAATGGATTTTAATGTACCGAAAATTGATGTAAAATCATATTGTAAACATATTTTATCTTTATTTTCAACTTTTTATCTTTATTATCTTTATTTTATCTTTATTATCTTTATTTTCAGAAAACAGGAAAAAGTATTTCATTTGCAATGGTGTAACTGGATTTTGATGTATGGATGAGTTATTTAAAATCCTATTCTAAACACATTTTACGTTTATAAATTTTTCAATATGACAAAATTGCAAAAAACTGTTTCGTTTCAATGGGAGATGGGGAAAGGAATGGTACAATTTCGCCCGTGTAAGAAATTATCCTAGCCATTTACGAGAAATGCAACTATAGCAAATTTCAAGTCTCTAGCTAAATCCTTTCGAAAGTTATGGTGTTCACGGACAGACAGATAGACGGACGGACATGCGGTAATCAAAATCTTTTGTCATCCCTAATACCCTGGTGTATTGATTGGTTCGATGCGTTACAAACGATAAACTAAATCTAATATACTCCTATATGACATATCATATAGAGTATAAAAATTGGAATATAAGAGCAAGATGTAAACTTCCAGATTTCGCAACGGAATACATGACTTGTAACAAATTGTCTAAATTAAAAAAATATCTACTGTAAAGATCTTTTTTTACATACACATTTTTTCTGTGTTTCGATATAATGTGTCAGTAAGATGGTCGTAATTTATAAAAGATTTTTTTTTGCGAATGGTAAATTTTCGGTTGATTGCTGTTAGTTTTACAAGCAGATTCCTTAGATATGGGGCTTGTCTTCAAAGTCACGTTAATTTTCAACGTTTGAAATTACCCTTTTCTCCCCTCCCAAAACACAAGCTTCTTTTATGGGATTGTCGAAATGTCTCACTTTAAGAATATGCTTAGCTTGCAGTCAAACATAACCACTTAATAACATAAAATTCTTTTAATATTATGTCTTTTACAATATTTAAGTAAAAAATGTCAAACCACGGTCGTGTGGTGTGACACAGTTTACTAAAATCTCTTTTCCAATTGGTTGATATTATTGAGGAAATCATGCTTCCATAAAAAGATCAAAGGTTTTTTTTAATGTCTCTAAACAACGAAATAAATTTGACTTACTTGTCATCATGACCAAGGACAACGTTCTTTAAAATTTTATTTTGTTGTGTTCTACAAGAAAATGTGTAAGAAAAGCGACGACCAAACAAACAAAGACATAAAAATGATTTCCTGTAAAGTTTCTTAACCTTTTTTCAGGGGTACGGTGTGAAGTTATGGACTGATCCTTAAGATTATGGAGGGATCCGATGCGAGTGGAACGAAAGAACGAATGAACAAGGAATGAAACGGATCCTGCCTTTATATTTTATTAATTGCTTCGACATAACGCAATTTCTTCGTCCTTTTCTATCCGTTTCATGTTTTATTTTACGTTGTTGTTTTTCACTTTTCCATCTTAGGTCTTTTATTTTCAAATGTATTTTTTTTGTGTTGTTTCTAACCCAGTTTAAAAAGTTAAAAACTTTTTGAGAAAAAGCTTGACGTTCCTTTGATATTTTCGCATAGCCCTTGAAAGTTTACTGAAATTTGTCGTTATTCGTCCTTTCAGTGTAGCGCGCTATGTGCACGTAATTTTCATCTCATGCTGCCGGTTGTTGGCTTCTGGATTCAATTGTTTCATATTTTAAGGTACTTCCGGTCGTTGGCTGCCTCAGCAGCAATTTTCATCCTCGTCATCAAGCAACGTAACGTAATGGGCTGGTTTTAGTCAGTACATATATTTTAGTCTCAGCGTTACGGCGCTATTTTAGACGCAAATATGATGGAGATGGTGATGAAGACAAAACTAAAATACGTACAAGAAGACTGTGACTTTTCTCAACTCTCTGCTGTTGTTAAAACGTTTTAGGTACTTAAATATTAATAATATTAGCCGACATTACCGAAATAAGCGAAACAACAACACCGATGTCTTCAAATGTGTAAAATGTTTTCAGAATGAGAATGAATTTTCCTATTATTTTTGTCATAGAAGTGAAATACCAAGTAGCAATTTCTAGGCTGAGGTTTCATAGAATATATGAGAGAAAAGAGAATTTTCTTGAAATTGTTCCATTCAGAGTTAGGAAATAGAGCTAAAGAAATTGTACAGTTCCTGGAATGGGACAATGCTATCAACTGTTGGTGGAAATGCGTAAATCGGAAGGAACCAAAATGGCGGCTTTTTCAAAATCGTAATTTCGTGTTTTTTTTTATTTATTCCGAAACTACGTGATTTCCAGTAGTCTTCTGTATAACAAAAGTTGGAAACAATAAAATTTTCTACATCTTTGTCATTTACTAGAAATTCGTATCTTAATCCATTATCAAGAAAGTCATGCGCTGTTCACATAAGATATTTTTCAATTGAGTTACAGTTTACAATTACCTGTTTTATTCTACTGAGAATTTTAGACCCGTATGAAAGGTTTTCCTAAGCTCTCAAAAGCTTACAACTTTTTTCAGGAGCCGAAAATTCAAACTCCAAAATTTTAACACGTTTTATGGGTTAGAAATTGAGAGAACTCGACTTCCAAATCATACTAATATATATAAAAATGAGTTGGTGTCTGTTTGTCTGTCTGTCTGTCTGTTCCTCTTTCACGCAAAAACGGCTGAACCGATTGTCTTGAAATTTGGCAGGAGTGTCTGTGGTAGTTCTGGTTCCAACATAGGTATACAGAGAAGTAGCGCGAGGGGTGGGGGAGTAAGGGGAAGGAGTAAAGTTGTTTCGAAACTTAGTTTTTACGTTATGTTACTCGTTCGCGGGGAAACTAGCGAGCCGATTGGCCTGAAGTTTAGCTACAACATAGCAACGACGGGTATGCAAGCTAGTGAATATATAAATGAATTGAATTCGGTGGAGTTAAAAAAAGGTTGAAAATCACAAAACAAGATCTAAACATGAATCTTACAAATTTCGTAATTGGAGCTGTTGTATACCAAGCGCCTTGCTTTGTTTTCCCCTCTACAAAAGGTTCTTCTTATCATAATCCTTTTTCGTTCTTATTCATTTTTTATTTTGCTGTGCAAATATAGGCGTTTTGTAGAGGGTTTGTTTGACTATCTTTAAAAATCACGCAACGACTGTAATTTGTAAGTTTTATAATATTACTAAAGTTTTATTTTGTTACTTGGGATTTTAGAGAATTGGGGCCCACCCCCATTTTAAAAAGTCTGAAAAAATTCCAGGTTACTGGTGGATGTAAGATCGTAGGTTGTCTGACATTACAATCGGGTAATGGTAACTTTCTACTCTGTAATAATAAATTTTATACAAAATTAGTTTAGTTTGAGTTTAAGTGTTTTCACTTCGTCTAGTTGCTGTTGTTGCTATTGTTCTTATTATTATAATTCTTCTTCTGCTTGGTTCTTTTTCTATCTATTTTTCATTGTTGCCATAGTGAATGTATTCCGAAAGGATTATTTCCTGTTGAGTATCTAACATTTGTATATGAAAAGATATTTAGTACAATCTATATGGTTAACATTTTCATTTTACGTGCACTGGAGTCTCGTTCTGTTTATCGTTATTATGCTTCTATGTTTAATGGTAAATATTCAGTTTTTAAGTCTCTTTCGACACTCATTTTGTCTTCTGCCTTTCGAGTCGTCGTCGTTTTTGTCGCTAGATGATGGGGAAACTCTTACAGATATGCCATTCATTTGACTTCGTAATTATTAACTAGAATAACAAGTTCCATACAAATTTTACAACTGACAATTTCATTTTTCAACTTAATGTATTTGACAAGTAGAATATCCTAAATTTGTGTAAATATAGACAGACTGATGTTTGTTTAAGGTTTTTCATTTTTTGAGATATAAATGTAAAAGTGAAATTTCGATTTGTGTTTCATTTTGTATTTAATAATCGATAGGTATATATTAAAGAAATTTTAATTTTTTTTTCCACAGCAAAAAAAACCTAAGCCAGTGTTTTGGTTTTTTTATATTATACAGCTACAAGTTTTTTGTATAAATTTTAGAATGCCAAAAAACCATAAATAACTTAAAAAGTTTTGGGAAAAAATGGTTTCCTTACAGGACCTTCCGTTTCGAATTTTGAAACTCCAACTCCAGATTCGTAATATTCCAAAGCCTATTTTTGCGAGAAAAATTTGAAAAATGACATTTCCGTTATCCTTACAGGACCTTCCGTTTAGCATTTGAAAAATCGATCACCGGATTCGTGATCAGCGACCTCGAAAATCCCTTAGTGGCAATTGTTTCAAGAAAAATTGGAAAAAGGACATTTGCGTTATCCTTACAGGACTTCTCGGTTAGAATTTTGAAATTCCAACACCGGATTCGTGATCAGCGACCTCGAAAACCCCCTAAGGCCGATTTTTCCCAGGAAAAACTGGAGAAAGGATATTTGCGCTATCCTTACAGGATCTTCCGTTTCGAATTTTGAAAATCTAATACCGGATTCGTGATCAGCGACCACAAAAACACCATAATGCCATTTTTTTCGGGGAAAAATGGGAAAAAGGATATTTTCATTATCCTTACAGGACCTTCCGTTTCGAGTTTTGAAAATCTAACACCGGATTCGTGATCAGCGACCCCAAAAACCCTATAATGCAAATTTTTCCGGGGCAAAATGGAAAAAAGGATATTTATGTTATCCTTTGCTTCTATTTCAAATTTTGAAAATCTACATAGCTAAAAACCTGCTCCTGGCAACACAGATCATTTTGCAAAAAACCGCGTAAAAATCGGTCCAGTAGTTCTTGAGTTTTGTAATCTCAAACCAACCAACCCACCAACCAACAAACAAACTTCCAGTTTTAAATTAAAATCGCAAGAAAAATTCTGCAATGTTCATTATTGTTGGTACCTAATTCACTTCGACTCTTTTGAAGCAAATAATTACTAGAGGAAAGACTTAATTGCGACATTTTAGATTTTTGTGCAACCTGACACAATGGTTGCTGTCGATTAAATAAAGAATCATTTAAATCGATCTCACAGAACTTGATAATTAAGGATGTATGAAAATCTTAATTTTTATGTAATAAAGATTACGTGCTTTTAAAAAAACAATTCAAAGTATTTATGTATTTAAAACTGATACAAATTTAATTTACCATTCAAAAATATTTTGTCAATTAATTTATACAAAGTGTAACGACGTAAAATGAAATAACTTAATTATAGAAATAAATTGTGACATGGTAGAAAACAAACACATAAATCTCTTACTAATAAAACCAATTTTATTACGAGATAAAATAATCCGCAACAACCACAAGTCAATATTTACCATTAACGGATCGAAAATTTATCCTTTTCGTATATAGGAATTTATGCTTGTGCTTGCATATCTATAAAATCGCAGAGTCATAATCTTTCGACTTCTTACTATCTTTCCTCATACGTATTACATATTTGAAACACATCAGATGATGATGAGGCAGTGGTTTGAATTTCTGTATATTCTTAGATCTTATTAATATTAATATTCACGAAGGTACACTATTTCCACGTGAAATCAGTATTTGTCAGTTATTTAGATAACAAGTGCTGGGGATTCCACCGCACACACACTATCCGGTCGATGATGTAGCCACAAGCTCTTCATATTGTATACAAAAGTCAAGATACTCTTTGGAAATCCGGATGTCTGGCTTTTAATAGATACTTAGTTATGCACTTACATATATTAGCATATAAAATATAGTACTGTGTATGCAAGATAGTGTTCTCGTTGAATACGTCGTTTATATGAAACATTTGTCAACTTGTTTGAATCATGAAAAATGGGCGCTCTGTCGTAGTCCTTAATTTCGCAGTCAATGCTCACACCCCTCTGATATTTTCATTTGCTTTGGGAGACTGGAAACAGAAATACAACTGCCACACATTGATCAAAGGAATCACGCATTGCGGAATTTTCCACCGGAGGAGGATAAAACATAATCAAAAGTTCTTCCTGCGAATTTCAAGCGAAATCAGCAGATCCACATCTGGAGCCGCAAATGAGTGGCATTTGCCACTGCCTCCAAATGCTGTGGCTGTTTCCTGCTTTGAGCCCCAACTCCTTGTAGCCGCCAGGGTTGTCGTGTTGATCTGATCCCGGAAATACGAGGATAAGGTGAAAAGTTTTGAGCCTGGCGAGGCAGTTACAGGATGTGTGATGGATTTTTCTTTTTTTCCGAACCAAATCGGAACCAATTACGGCAATCGGTCGATTGTTCTTCGAATAAGTGCTTTTAGACCTCATTTTTTCTCTGAAGAACTATCTAAAAAATACGTCACTCTTCTAGGGATGCGGGGATGGGCAGGTGGTGGCGGAGACGGAGAGGGAGGGGAGGAGGTATCGGCGGTACTGTGCAAGCGGTAGTAAATTCCACACAAAAACTGCGAGTGAGGTGGGTAGGTCTGAAAAGCCTAAAAGTAATGACGTCTTTCATGAGCAGTCCCTACGTTTTTTCCCATTTTTTTAGATTTTTTTTTTTAAAACGTATGAATTTTTGACAGGATTTGGTATGTTTTGCGATATCTCTAGCCATTTTCGAGAAAAGCAACAAAAGAGCAAATTACTTTCAGAAGCTTTACCTTGAAAGTAGCGCTCTGCTACATAAGCTCTAACTTCAAAAGCTCTAACTTCAAAAGCTCTTTCTTTAGAGCTTTGTTCTGCAACAAAAGCTCCACCTTGAAAGCTTTGCTCCATAACAAAAGCTCTGATTTTCGATTTGAAAGCTTTGATTTTCGAGTGATTTTTGAAATATTAGATCGCCTTTCTATCTTGAAATATTTTCTCGCTTGCAAAAGCTAAAATTGAAAAATATCCCAACCGATTGAGCTGAAATATTGCAAAAATCATGTGTTTCTCTTCTAAAAAACGCATAACTTTTCACCTTTCCCTCATATATGCCAGCAACCGTTTCTCTATTTAGGGGCTTAGATGATGCCAACCACACCCAACCACATAATGATACTGTGAGAGACCCTCCAAAGAGCCCTCATCCATCTTTTTTCAGTGGGTAGCCTCCCACAGTTGCCAGTTAGTCCTGCGGGCGGATTGCGTAGCGCTGGTTATCCTAACTGAAAATTTGCAGATTCGCGGTGGTGGTGATCCCAATTCATCCCTTCAGGGTTCAATACTTTACCGTTTCTTTATCTCGTCTACTTTCGTCATAGATGGATGTATCTCCTATATGACTTACGAAAGTATTTGTGTTCTATGTCCTTGCTATCTACACTTTTATTTACCCCGTTCCCATGCCCTCAGTCGTATTTGGGATGTGTTTTCTTCGTACAATTTACGAGATTTCTACAATAGCGCTGTCTCAGCAGTACAGCATGTACGCGACTATGGTATAGAAGACCTAAACCCTAAAACTCGTATCAGGATTATACAGTCAGGACCTAGCTTTCAGAACCATAAACAGGAAGGTATTTGTTAGCAATTAATCATTAACAGCACGATTCTAATTTTCGTTTCTGGTGGTAATGAAGCTTCAGTTCGACTTTTTATGATTATTAATATGTCAAGTACGTCTTCTAAGCCGACACTTTTTCGTTTTGCTTGTGTTTTCTTCGTATTTATACCCGGAACCTTTATACCAATTTTAACCATCATCGCCACAAGTTTCCCTTCCTTTCCTAATGGCAGACACCGCCTTCGCTAATACATTCTTTAGATTTTTCAGATTTTCCTCGTATCCTCGTTCTGTTTTGCAAATTTCGCTGGGTTTTCTTTGTTTGCCTTAAATATTTAAACTATTGCGAATTTAACTAAATTTGCACTGTTTTTGGTTTGAAAATCGTACTTTTCCAGTCAGAAAAAAAGTACAAATCAAAACATTTCTCTTTGATAAATTTTCGTATCATTTTTGTAAAATTTAGATTCCATGAACAAAAGTATTTTAAAGAAATTTTTTGACTGGACTTCTTGGTAGTTAGAGTAGTGTACACGGGGGCGATTGTATATTGCGTTTGGAGACTGGATGTGTGTGAATTTTCGAGGAGAGGTTTAAGTTGGCCCTCCATTACCATGACTTTTCCCAACTGCATAAAAATAGAGACACATTTATGTGAAGATACCTTGGCGAGAAAGGGAGATAAGAATCAACTGCAAAAATTTGTCGGCAACTGCAAGAATAATTTCCCCTGTTTTTTATGGCGATTTTATGGCGATTTCTACTACAAGCACACATTGTCCCTGTAAGTGAATAGTAAGCACGGACACATTCAAACTGTTATTATAGCGTGATGTCATTTTTCTCCCTCGCATGCATAGTCAAAAGCTTTGTTACCATGCCAATTTGAACATTATATTCATAGCATAAGGTTTGATATGATTGCTATAAAATTGTAAAACTGGAAGGGATAGCGTTTAACTTGTATTCAGTCATTCCTTTTTAGATCTACATAAGTCTATCTTGCTCTAGTTTTCTGCATTTTTTTGCAGTTACAGAAGTCATGGTAATGGAGGGCGACCTTTAACAGATGTTATTTTGCGATTTTTTTCAAAAATCTTGTTCATTTAATGAGACACTGTAATATTTTCGATAGTTGTAAAACCTTATTTAGCTTGCTTTTTTTTGTCTGTTTGTTTATTGGTCTGTTTGCCTCTTTGTCTTTTTGTCTATTTGTCTATTTACCTGTTTCTCTGATTGCCTGTTTGTTTGTTTGCCTGTTTGTCTGTTAGTCTGTTGCCGCTATATTGTATACACCAATTACCCATCATGTTGGGTCTGAAATAAAAGGGCTTGAAATTTATTTATAAAATCGTTTTTCGATCTTCGGATTTTTTTCTATTTTTCCGTGAAAATTCTTAAATTTAAGCCTACATATCAGGAGACATTGCTCTAATTAACCTGAACTCTTCACAGTCACACATTTCCCATGTTGTGTCTTTGAGGTGTCTCTCCTAAAAGATCATTTACACTTACTTTTGTTATTGTTTTTGCCTTTTTCATTCGATCCGATGGTTTTTTTTAAGCCATATTTAAACTTTGAGTACGTGTATCCTTGGCCTGGCAACACAATTATGTATATATCTTTTGGGATTATGTTGGATCGGCTTCGACCTCTCGTACGGGTAATATCAGGTGAGTTCCAGGAACAATTTCACCTGGCTTCCTAGCTAACGGCGTTTTTTTTTTGGTGTGGAGTCAGAGTTATGAGATTCTAGCCTCTTTTAGCACCTTCGCAGGATGACTGTGTTAAGGGCGGCTCGAAATTCGAATATATTTCAGTCGAATGGATAAGAACTGCGGGATGTGAGGAAGAAAAACGACTTATTCTAGAACTCAACTAAACGAAACAGATTTTCGGAAGGAACCTATCTGGGGGCGACACACATAAATTTACACCGCAAATTTTATTTAAGGCTGAGTTACTCCTGTGCCCTAAACAATTTTCCAAACGGTTCATTCTTTTAGCTGTCGGGGTGCTTCCTGTTTCCACTTCTCCTACCCTGCGATATTATGGAACTAGAGTTTTCGCACGATTTTTGCCATTCTGTATATCGAATTTAGGGATTGAGGCAGTTAGCTGGAAATATGTTTTCGGGAGTCTTTCGGGACTTTTGCAGGGATTGGTGAAGAGTGATGGTGGGAAGGGGGGAGGGAAGGCTGATGTAAGAAATGGGGGCCATACATACGCACTTATCAGACATTATTGTCAGCGTGAAGTATTCCGTTTGTTCGTTTTACGACAACGAAATGTTGAAAAAAGATTGGGGGCCATTCGTCCTGGATGTGAACGAGGACCGAACAGGAATACGCAATGGTGGGAGCTTTGATCGCATAGTCTACAAGGATATCTCTGAATCATGTGCGGTCCCGAAAAATCTGTTGTATCAGTCGTTTGGTGCGTTCCGTATTCGAATTTATGTGAGTGGCGGCAGTAGAGGAGTTTTAAGTAGTTTTTTTTATGGCCCCGATGCTAAGTGTGTGAAGCTGATGGGAGGGTTGGTTGTAAAAATGGAGGACAAATAAATGTATTGCCAGAGCAGAGACGGTCGGAAAAATATTTATTTATCATAACTTTGGGTATACATGGCTCTGACACATGTCCTGCCTGTTCTCAAGTATGTTTGTGTTTGCTACTCGTTTTCCCCTACCATTTTCCCATTTTATATATGGTTGACAACAGCGAGATGGAAAAAGGCAGTGAAAAACATGAAAAAATCGAGGAAAATCCCAAATTGACATGTTTATTGCTGACAGAAAATCTGATGGTGAGAAGTTCTACTTTCAAAAATGTGAACAGCATTGAAGTGATGGGGATAGAAAGAACCACTTGCTTACATGATTGTATGGAGTGGCCTCCAATATATGCTTTTTTTTCGAGTTCGTTTAAGAAGGAAATATCCTTAGTGAATTGTGATGGCAGGGGGCCAAAATGTGTACACAAACCGAATTCTGTGGTTGATGGGAAATTTGGTGTGAAATGGGCATTTCCTTAAGGTCATATACGAATATGTGTCGAGGTTTTGTACTTGAGAAAATTTATATGCATTTTTTCGGGTAGTATCGTGAGAAATTGATGATTTTTTAGAGTAGACATAAAATTAGTTATAATATGAACAGGAAGAGGACGATGAAAACACACAGACTAAGAGGAAACAGTTTTTATTCTTCTTGTTAAGTGGTTTCTTGTAATAAATTTCAATAGAAAGATTGTATTTTATATTTAATTTCGTAAAAAATCATTTGCTTTTACCCAAAACAGAATTGTTTTTCAAATAACAAGTATCTCTAACCAAAATTAGTAAACATTCAGGCGTTTAAAAAAATGTAATGAATGAGAGTAGGCAATAGGAAACAAGTAAGAAAGAGATCAATTTGTTGACAGACTCATAGCACAAATAATATAGACAGAAGATCAGCCGACAAAAGCTTTTGACTTAAATTTTGAGCGAGAGTGGAGAGATAGTTTCTCGTCAAATCGTATGCCGAACACACACAAGTGAATGTAATAAATGTGTTGAATTTTTTGTATGATTGGGGCGGCGGTGGGGTTGTATAAAACAAGTTTACAAAAGCTTGAAATCATCTCAAAAGAACCGAAGACAAGGTTCTCTCCCAGAGGAAAAAGTTTTTCGGCTTTTAAAAGCTCGCTTGATTTGGTTTCATATAACATGGTTTTCTTTGAGCGCTGTTCATCTGTATATTATTTGTGCTCATAGGTTGGCCCGCATTGTGGTATATTGTAAATTCTAAAAAAGATGTTCGATCGCCTAAATGTAGGCAAAAGATTTTCAAAAGTATTTTTTTTAAGAGTTTAGAATTAAACAAGGTGGGGGCGATTGACTGAAATTATGGAGATTGGTGCGTAAAGCGAAAAAAAGTAGATTTTTCAATATAAAAAATGTTTTTCTAAGAAAACGCGCTTTTTTATGACTCCGTTCCGGGTAAACACATATTTTTTTAACCCTTTTTTAGTGCCTTACCAGATTTGATTGAACATTTTAATTCACCATTTCATGCCCGATGTTCCTTATAATAAATTTTTTTGTAACAGTTTTTCATACTTAAGTAAACATTTAAAATTTTGCATTGTGTCTATATAGGACTAAAGAACACAAACTACCAAAAATTCTTTTTTTCTAACTGGAGGATAAAATTCGGCCATGAAAGGGTTAATCGATTCACTGATTTTCGAGTTGTAGGTATTAAATAGCTTAAGTCAGTAGATAAAGATAGGATAGATTTTTGCGAAAATAATAGAACTTTTGTTGGCAGAATTAAAATGAATTGAAAATCATAAATTTGTTATAATTTTTGATTGATGGGTCTTGTGTTCTCGAAGAATCTCGAATGTTTTGAATGTCTAGAAGAAATCAAGAGAAACAAAAATGAATTGGAAAATTTCAGCCAAAAAGAAAGCCTGAATGTATACGACTTTAAAGTATTTGACTGAGAAACCATTCGACCAATTGAGCTAAATCGTTCGCTTATGTTTTCTGTGGGAATGTGATCGGAGGGAAAGAAAAATTTCGCAGTCTTACACTGAGTCCTGGATATTTATCTGCAAAATTTTTTAATGTTGAATTTTTAAATCACTAAAATGAAAAACCCGATAACGGTTTTGAAGTGTTTAGAATTCACAATTACAAATTGAAATATTTTCTTCTAAAATTTAAAGTCTTCACAGCAGTGCAGTTTGGGTTACTATAGTTTACTATTGTTTTTTTAACTATTGTTTGCTGACAAGATCCGAACGCTCCTTTTAAGCAAGTCTTGCCGTGAAAGTTGCATTATTTTATTTCTGTCTTGTAATTGATTTATCTTTAGTTTTTTTCTCTGTGATTTTTTTCTGACAGGGTATGTTTTTATTGCATTAAGTGATCTTCGTTCTCCCAAAAAATGTCCAAAAGGTTTGCAGTACCACCTTCCGCATATATCATGACAGCTTATCGTTTTCATTTGCAGCTTTTTCCATAACTTTTCAACAAGACTTTTGTTCCTTGAATTATTCCCTAGGGACACTCTAATATCTTATAACACACAATATAAATATTATTTTTTGATGTTGTGGCGTACGTATCTCCTTAGTCGTCATCTTCATTTCATTCAGCCAAAGCAAGAGTCCTTGGCCATTGCTTACTTCTCCATCAAGGACTGTTTGTTTGTGATTATGCCAGTAGCATGGCCTGCCTACATTGGACATAGAACTTTCTACATTGGGCTTTTGTGATAGCACAACAAAAGGGAAGAGCCAACCTTCAAAACCTTCAGCTTTTAATGGAGTGGCTTCATGTCACTTGAGATCCTCGCTGTGGCCTACAGGAATTTTTTCTTCCTCAAGTATATCGATGGCTCTTCGGCTGCCATTTCAAGTCGATTTTATATGTTATTGAATTGGAGATTAGGTTTTTATTGATTTCTGATGAAAATTAGAAAAGAAAAATCAGAAATGGATATGAGAAAAATGGCACGAAAAACTGATGAAATCTTAATGGCAAGCTGTATGAAATATAAATAAAATCGAGTAAATAATATGGGGAAACCAGAAAAATATATTTTGAATTGTATTTCATTCAGTAGAGTCTAGTATGGATTGTGTTTTATATGTTTTATTAACTTTTCCACAAGTCCTTGATGATTTATTTTCCATTATATTTCCCTACCGACAAGGAGCTAAACAAGAGGGATGCTCCACCCCAGCCGGTATCAGTCTTTATGGTATTTTCCTCCATTATTGTGTCCCGATTTGAACCAAGTAAAAATAACGTTAGTTGAGGCAACCTCCCCTACCGATTGCTTGGTTGTTTTCTTGCTCTTAAATGTTCACTACATGGATGAAATCGGGGTTTGTCTTGCAATTAATTTTAATGAGACTCTCCCGTCAGTTGAAAAATCCCCGTATATCCCTCATACATATTACCTGAAAACTCACCCTTATTTCTTGGTTATACTACCAGCCGAACTATGTCGCTCTCACGTTGGAAATTTGTTTTTGTGTTTTTGGGAGGGTTGTTTTGCCATACACACAAGACTCAGCTCAATGAACTTGTCACGTCGATCCGAACAGAAGTGAAAAACTGAAAAGTTTTCTCATTAGAATTTCATTTTGTTGTTATAGAGATTGCCCATTTCACATTATGTTTGGTCGCTTCTGAAATGTAGGTCAAGAGATACGAATTTTTAATAACACTCAATGGAGTTTTTTTTTGCTTGTTGAATCTGTGATTTAACATAAAGTTATTATTGATACATTCAATTTCTTATATTCAAAATTTTCATTTTTTTTTCTTACTTAAATTAAGGAGAAGTTTTAAGAAAGTTGATTATACTTCCATGAATTTAACTGAAATTGTTTTTGGTATTCGAAAAATACGAAATTTGTATTTATAATAGCTCGCAAAATTTAGAAGTTGCACAAGGCGACGGAATGACCGGACCGGCCCTCATTGGGTCTGTGGATATGAGATTTGTATGAAAATGGATGTTTATCAACAAAAGTAAAATAAAAAAATATTCTAGTCGCCGGTTTTTCAGGACTTTTTTTCCGATTTTTTCTAAAATAGACATTTTTTTAAATATTGTTTTGACGGAACAGCGAAATTCTGAAAAATCCCACGAAAACTCCTCTTCACACTCCCCGATTTTAAGTAAATCCGGGGCAGATAACCGATCATAAGAAAGAGGAGGAAGATTTCGGAGCAAAGTGAAATTTTTATTGCTCGAAAAGTAGCAAAATGTCGCCCGCAGACAAATTCGCCCGCAATGTCGCCCGCAGACCTAATTTTTTTTATTTGGGCCAATTTTTCGTGGTCTCAAAAATAGTGATGCAGGCAAGTTTTGTGGAAAGAATTAAGTCATTATTAAATGCGTCGCAGGTGATTTAAAAAAAACACGCAGCAGGCATGCGTCGGATTTTTTTAGGTTTAAATACTACATTAGGCGTAATTTTTCGGATTCCGAGATCAAAAGGACTATAGCCGGAAAACTCACCGGAAAATCCATAATTCTTTTCTATTTGTAGATTTCTCGATGTTTCCAAAAATGGTTTTCTTCTTAAAAATTCCAGTATCCTGGTGTATCCTGGTCCACTTGAGAGACATTTTTTAAAGTTAATTTTCATAACCTAAAAACATAACAAAAGCTATAATTGCCAATCTGGCAATTATTGAAAACCCGTATGGTGATTTAAGTGAACGGCAAACAGTTGTATCAAAATTCCACTTTGAAGTCAAACTTTCCAATAAGATTTTTTTAAATTTGTCCCAATCGGATTTTGATGTATGGGAGTTTTATGTAGAATCATATCCTAAATAACTTTTGTTCTTGGACTTTTTTAATAAGAGATATTCACAAAACCATTTTCGTTCGTATGGGGGGTACCCCCCCTAATGGTCCATTTTTGCCCATTAACGAACTTAGCCTCGCATTTTACGAAAAACGGACCTGTGCGAAATTTCAAGTCTCTAGCTCAATCCATGCGCCCGCAATCCGCGCCACAGACAGACAGACGGACGGACAGACAGACAGACGGACGGACAGACAGACGGACGGACGGACGGACATGTTAAATTCCACTTTTTTCATCATTTTAAACACACTGGTGTAATTCATTTTTGTGTGCGATGACGGGATCTTGGCGTTACAAACGGTAAGGCAAAGTTAATATACCCTTTGGTTTCACCATACGGGTATAAAAATGACTTGACGTTTACTATGAAACAGAGCAAAACGTGCAAATCTTCTTGGTTGGTGAGTCGCGAACCGTCTCACGCCTCGCACTTCTTGTCTATGTTTCTCGTGAGCTGACTCAAAGAAAGTCTTCGTGTAAATGGGGTCTCAGAGACACAAATCTTCACATCAAATGTCCAGCCAAATTTCATGTTCATGATCTGTAGGTTAGATTTCGGTTTATAGATTCAAAACTGCAAAAAAAAAAAGATTCATGTCGAGCATAGTGTAGGTATTTTAAAAATTCCAGTAAGATAGCATAGAAGTCGTGTAAGCTGCGCCTGAAGAAGTTTGCTGGTATGCTGCATTAAACTTTTAAATTTTTTCTCGTATGTTCTGGTCGATTGCATTAAACGAAATCTATTGTGATTTTTTTTTGTGTTCCATATTAAAAGCCTTCACATCCATAAAATATGTCATGCTAATTTGAGGCTTCCAAAACCCCCTCGATGTCAAACGTTTTCGATATAGTGTGACCTATTTTATATACAAAACTTTGCATAAGTTTGAATTCAAAACTGATTCACAATAATTGAAAGCAATTCTGATCCACTATCTTAATTGGTTCAAAAATATCCAATTTCTTCAGCAACATGCTCGATCAAAATAACCATATTTCTTAAATTGGGTTATCAGATATCCGCGTAAATAAAAAAAAAACAATAGAAGAAATAGATTTAATAAAAAACCACCCAACTAGCAATTATTCTGATTGATTTTTATATAATACGAATAACAAGTTATTGAGCTATGAGAGTAAAATGGAATTATTTCATACCCCTGCCGACCGGCAGAAGAAATCAAATAGAAAGCGACTTACTTATTCAAACACATCAAAATTGAATATAATCTATATGAGTGGGTGGATCTGAAATTCTGAATATACACACTTTTCCTATCGGATTCAGTCAACTATAAAACACTATAGTTTACGTAATTTTTGCTTTCACGACGTCAGAGAAGAAAACGGAGACATTGAACAAAGTTATTTTTATCACTTTGATATCCTGACGTTAACAATAGACAAACAAACGATGATATATCCTACTTAAGTAGGTTGGAAATAAAACGCCCTTTCTGTCTATCATATCAACCCTCAACCATCAACTTCCTTCGCCCCTTTTCTGTCTTTTTTTCTTTTTGATTTGGATAGCTTTGGCTACCGCACACACATTTCACAATACATAAATCGGGAAAGATATAGATATTCCGACGGAGTGTGTAGATTGGGCAGAGTATCTAATAGAAATAATAAAACTGACAATTCCACCAAAATACCGTAAGCCAAATCGCCCCACATAACCACGTTATCCTGAACTGAACACCCATGCTAGCCCGTATTAATCATCCCTCGGGATAATATAGGATTCTCTTAAACGGGCGGTATCGCAGTTGCGGTGATTTTTCACATACAGCGCTCGTAACATTCTATTGCAAAAATACCAAAGGACCTCTTTTGGATGAAAATAGGGCCAACAAAATAAACGGCCGAAGATATTTTTTTTTGGTATGTCCACGTGTAGTTAGCTGTAGCAACCAGTGCAGCAGTGATTTAGTATGGAAAACAAGAAAATCATTATCAGCACGTGTCCAGGGCAATTTATCATTAGCTAAAACCGTTAGAAAACAGTGTTTGTTGGCCATCCGATTTGAGAAATGTGATGTGAGAAGAATTTTCCCCATTTTAACACGTTTACTCCTTATTGAGTCCTGAAGAATATTCCTGGAAGTCTTAGAGTGGGATGCATGTAGTACCCCACATCCCTTTACACAGTAGCATTTGTATGACAACATTCAATGTTGTACAAAAAAATGTGGATTTTTACTTTTGTACGTGTACGAGTTTAATCATCAATGTCCTTATTGTCCTTATCCGGTAGGCGCCGATGCGTTGTTTTCGGATACTGCGTCGACAATAGACCGATGATAAATGAATAAGGGATGCGAAATGGACCCCTTAATAACCCTACTTCAATATAACACAATACTATTTCATTTTTATTGTTCGAAAATAGAAAACTATGTCGGTGGTTTGATTTTTGTTATTGTTTTTTTTTTGTTTGCAATGGTGGTTGTATGTTGTGACAAAGGGTCTGAAAAAAACTTACCGGAAGGATGATATTTTTTAGTCATTCCGTATTTCATGTAGGTTTATGTAGGTATTCTTGCGTAATCAAAGTTTCGAACGAGTGGTTGGTAAAAGGATATGAAAACGTTTTTTTCCGAATTTTTATACTTTATATCAGTGCTCCGCAACCTTTATTTGCATACGGCACACCAATTTTTTTTCTGGAAATCCTGGGCACACAACAAAAGAAAATATAAAAAAATTTGTGTATAAAATATTTATAATGAAAAAATTAAAAAAAAAATCCTCAAAGAATTATTAAATAGCTTTTTGAAATGTTTACCGCGGCACACCTAATATCATTTCCCGGGTGCGGAGCACTGCTTTATATGATATAGGAGTATATTAGATTTAGTATACTGTTTGTAGCGCATCGAACCAATCATCGGACACAAAAATGAAGTACACCAGGGTGTTAGGGATGTACATCCGTCCGTCTTGACGTCTGTGAACACCAACCCTTTCGAAAGGATTGAGCTAGAGACTTGAAATTTTGAATAGTTACATTTCTTGTAAATTGAGAGGCTAAGTTCTCGAACGGGTAAAATTGAATCATTTTTTCTCCCCTCCCGCATACAAGCGAAATAGTTTTTTGCAGTTTTCTCGAAAACGGTGAATCATATTGAAAAATTTATGAAGGTAAAATGTGTTTAGAATAGGATTTTACATAACTCATCCATACATCAAAATTCAGTTGAACCACTCTGTCCTTATTTAAAACTAGCTTGCATACCCGTCGTTGCCGGGTTAAGCTGTTTGTCTAAGTTTTAGAATACGAAGAAAACCGGAAAGAACTTAAAAACTTTTTAATCGGTCTATGTTGGGCCTGGACCCCCGACGAACATCTATGCCAAATTTCAGGTCAATCGGTTCAGTAGTTTCCCCGCGAAAGAGTAACATAGCGCAAAAACTAAGTTTCGAAATCACTTTACCCCCTCCCCTTACTCCCCCCACCCCTCGCGCTACTTTTCCGTATGCCTATGTTGGAACCAGAACTACCACAGACACTCATGCCAAATTTCAAGTCAATCGGTTCAGCCGTTTTTGCGTGAAAGAGGAACAGACAGACAGACAGACAGACACCAACTCATTTTTATATATTAGTATGATGATATGATTAGTATGATATCAGTTTTTACTTTCTTATACGTAGTATAATATTTTCATTGAAAATTCAAAAATTAGATTTTTGCAAAATGCTTGCATACTAACGGATTTTCGAAAAAAGAGTGGAAGAATGAATTAAAGATATTAAAATTCTCTACATTTTGGCCTTTCACTGTTAATCGTTAGTTTTTACCCTTCTCCAACTATTTTAGATTTTGTAAAGAAGAAAATGGTAATTTTTATGTAAACTAATATTTTATTCATCGTGTTAAAATATGCATGGAAACGTGGATTTTGTATATGAAAGTCATGTGCTGTTCACGACAGATATTTTCGAATTCGTGTACGGGTAGCCCCCCAAATGAAATAAATTCCAATCAGGATGCGTATATCTATTTCTATTGATCCTGGAGTGCTTAATTTTTTTTTGAACGGATTTTAACAAATGCGTGTGTGAGTATTTGTGGAGACTTTTCATATCTAAGCATATGAATTTTGTCAAAGTACACAATAAACCGATCAATTCAATCTCCAATGATGATACACCCATGAATCTCTCCGCCTGTCTCGACTACATGTGATAGTGGTGTCCTTTTTTCATATCCCTAGGGATAAAAGTTTTATTTTTATTCACGTCTTTGCCTTGGGGTCGTTTTTTTTTGTAAATATCTGTGCTTTTTTCTCAACGGCCTTGCTTCGAACTGATTGTAAAGTGTACATTATCGATGACCTCATGCTGTTCCGTTCGAGAATTGACTTAATGAAAGTGGGAGTCGTTGAGGAGTCTGAATCGATGTAAGGGAAAATAAGGGAAAACCCAAATTCTTAAAGAGTTCCATACTGAAATTGATGAAAAAGTGGAAAAAGTAACCAAAGTCCTTATGCGTGTGTATTTAAAGTAGAAAAAAGGAAAGTTTCTCGATTTTTTTTTCGTTATTCCTTTCAAAGCGCTCGTATTTTACATGTTGTAAAGATTTACTTTTGTTTTGAGATTTCTTTCCAAAGGTTAGCTATACATCAAGTCATTCAAAGTTTCCTTCGCCTTTTCTTTTTCAGTTTTTCTTCTAACCTTGTTCGGGGGCTTTTTTCGCTGTTCCTCTGTATCTTAACAGAAACAAAACTTTTGATGCTCTTATAGGCACATATGTATTTTATTTATGGAACTAGACTATACAGCATAGTATCATACATTTCACGTCATGGTACGTCAGGAGCATATGATGTCAAAGTTTTTAGTACTCAAATCCAAACTTTCATACGCCCTAAGAGGCTTTTTTGACATTGATATTCAAATTTAAAGCAAACCTAAAGCTTAACCTCAAAATAAGAGTCATCGAAGGAGTTTTCCATCAGGATTTTTAGAAGAAAAAAAAAAGTACTTTAACAAATTATTACTAAGAATTTGATCCATAATTGACGAACTTTTTTTTTTGCAACTGACGGTAATTTGCACATACGATAATGTTTTATTTGTATTTTTTGTTTGGGAAAATTTCACAAACGCTATTCATTAAATAGAAATGCTGGCACAGCTTTTTTTTTATTTATTTTGCTTAAGATTTATACCTAGTAGAGCATAATTTTCTAAAATTTTCCAAAATTTTTTTTCGCTATTTTAAGTTACTGGTTCCGGGCGTGGCAAAGAAAAAAAATATTGTTTGGGGGTTTTTTTCCTCAAAGTAAGAGAGGATGTTTGTGCATCTGTCTGTCTGTCCATTGTACGTTTCTTAACAACTCGTCATTCTAGCTTTTTAAACAAGTATCAGGTTTCAAAACAACACTGAAATATCGTACCCTCATAGATTTTCGAAATTTTGTTATTTCTTCATACAGCCGAGTTTTAAGAAAACGTTTATATTGTCACTTTTAAAATATATAACTTCCCTGGGTTTAATTTCAACTGCACAGTAGTAAAAAAACCTTTCCGGAAAAAATTTAATTTGATGAAATTATTTCGTCAAATTGTGATTAAAAGTTCCTCCGATTACCGACGTGAATCTGATTTTTCGTCTTATTCGTAAGCATCAATTTGACACTCATTGTACTGGAATACCGAAAAAATGTCATCAGTTAGGATAATCTGGAAATAGCTCTAAAAAGGGACCATAAAGCCGAAATTATTCCATGAACGTTTGTAGTCAAACACAACAGAAATGCAAAAAAAAAAAATGAAAAGCTGAAGAAAATAACAAAAAGTTTCAGAGGAAGCGTAAGAATAAAAAAAAGTTAATAAAACCAAGCTGAAGTTCATAGAATATCCTAGACCGCACATACTACAAAAGTCTTAAATATAGTAGATTGAGCTTTGGCTGGGATCCATTCGGAATTTAAATATACTTAGCAGTGTAAACACAACGCTCCCCGATGGCATCGCAAAGTTATGACCACTGAATAAAAATTTTATGTCCTCTTTGTACCATCGTTGGGATTATGTTTACTATGATTGAGGGATGATGGGGGCAAAATGGGCAATGCTGGCAGTGGTGGTGAACCTAAAATATATTCAAATATGCTCGGTTCGAAAAAAAAAGATCGCCGGACGTTGCCGTCTCGAAAACATCTTTCAAACCCACTTTCTTCAGTAATCTTCATGCTTTGCAATAACAGTGAGTATACAAAATATTTGAGTAGAAGACATAGCAAACAGGTTGATTTTTTTTTGTACATATTTATATAGGTAGTATTTCATTTGTTTAACATTTTTCGAAAATTAAAATTTTTGCCGTTGTACTGCCCTGCAACCACTGCTACAAACCAATCCGAATTTTTTGCCGACTCCTACCCAAAAATACTCGCGCACGGCACTGTGATTGTGTATTTTTGTGTTGGCGAAAGTAAATAACGACGGAGCAAGCAATGATAGAAATTGGTTTGCCTTTGGGGAATATGAAGAGCTTTCCAGGACGAAAAGTGTTTACTACTTGATACCAAGAAAGAACTAAACGAAAAAGACTTTCTTGGAAATAAATATTTGGGGGTTTTTTTTCGGGATGCCGAATCGAGAGCCAAAATCTACAAAAGCTTTACCAATGATTATAATAAAATTTTTTATGCACACATAAAATAAACTGCAAATTTAGCATTGTTTGCCATTTCGTGGAGATTTTTCGTAGTACGAGAAATCGTCTGGTCCTTTTTGATACAAAGTTTGCATTGGGCTTAGTCGTTGTTCCATTGCCAATGCAAAACAAACGACTTGAGCAGATTTAAAATAATGGTTTTTTTGTACTGTTAGGAATTACCAATAAATGTGCCAAGATATGTCTTCAAGATATATGAATTTAAAGTTGGGATCACTGAAGCGGTAAAATTTGGATTTTAGTTTAGAAGATTTAGGGTTTAAATATAGCTCTAGAAAAACATCTTAAAAAATCTTTAAATTTTTGTGAAATTTGGCAATGTGTTTGAGATTTTATCCAAAAAAATAGGGATTTTTTAAATTTTAATGGAAGCCTATTAACCCTTTGACGACCATACATTTTCGGCCGAAGGGATTTTGATTTTTTTTTCATTTTCATGATCTGTGACCTGATAATAGTTATGCCACAAAAAATGGTGGCCCTAGACCCCCTCCTTGCCCCTCATTTTTTTATCTCGAAAATTAAAATTGAAAGACAATATTCTTATATACTTCATGTACGTATTTATTTTTGAATTTGAACAAACTGAATTTAATTAGTTGTGCATGTGGTAGACGTCGAAGCAATCGCAAGTACAGATATCGTAGGCTAAGAGTGAAATCGTTCTAAGTCCATTATACCAAAATTTCTGGAAGAGCAATAAAAAACCTTGTTAAATCATTTTAATTTTCATTTAGGATTATAGGGGCACAGGGGAACCGGCATAGAATTCCCGCTACATACATTTATATTGCCCCATCTATCCTCTACAAAAAAACCTTTTAATACCTTTGCTCTATCTCTTAACTGGACGATTTTAAGTACTGAAAGCTCTTGGGCAAGCATACTTGCCTGTGGTCGTCAAAGGGTTAAGACTTTTTCATAGCTGGGCTGGAATCATGTATCTCGACGCATCTCTGTCTTTCGACTTCGACGCAGCTTTTGACTCTTGACTTCGCCATATTAGCAGCTTGAAATTTCCTGGAGTGACAGTCAGAATCACGGTTCGATTCATAGTGACAATTCCGCGAAATTTCAAGCTGCAGATATGGCGAAGTCAAGAGGTAAAAGCTGCGTCGAAGTCGAAAGACAGAGACGCGTCGGAATACATGATTGGTGCCCTGGATTAAAGCTGGATTGTTATCCTGCTGTTAAAAAACTTTTTAAGTTTTTTATCCTCTAAGTCTTTTATCCTCCCCACTCATCTTTGTGTGTGTGTATGTTTTTGTCAAATTAAAACTAATATTTATAGTCATGAAACTTAATATTTGGCATTTTTTTAAACATACTTTTACTTCTCCAACATTTATTTTCAATTTTCTTTACTTTTGTAGATTAAAATATCATAGGAAAATACTTTTTCCTGTTTTAGATGTCATATTTATTTTTTACGGTATCCCAACATTGAATGGAAGATTGAATTTTTTTTAAATGTATGAAAACCCTACAAGTGCGTTGATCTTTCCAAGTGAAACTCTGTGCTAACGAGTATGAGATCTTTGTTGGCAGTCGGAGTTGGTGATGTGAAAAAAGAAATATGAATTGTCTGTTGACAAAAAAAAGAGAAAGGATTTATCGAAGGTCTTTTCCGGTCGCACCACATCTAAGAAGATTTTTTTTAAAAAAAAGTGTGTATATCTGACCCGAGTCCTTGTATTCATTGAGGACTAAAGATGTGTACACACACATATTTTTTACAATTCGAAATTGAATATTTCCAATTTGAGGAGGGGGGTAGGGGTTTGAGTGGGCTATTGATAAGACTTTCTTTGCCCGATCGACCGAAAAACCAAAAAGCCGACCCATAAGATGTCATCTTGTCGCCTTTGCTTTGCTTATATGTATTTCGTTATTTCGTCTTACCGTTCAGTCTTCGTAAGCCCTGGACTTGGTCCTGACTATAGCGCTTGATTTGAATAAACTGGAAAAGGATGAGGCATGGAAATGGAATTCTATGAAAAAATCGTCTGTAGAGAGTGGGAAAGGACATCAGAAATAAAAAAATTGTAGTAAAAAAAAAATGCGAGAAAAAGATGATATAAAATAAAACGACAAAAGTCATAATGGTTGGATTTTCAATAACATATGTACTTAAGGACTAGATCAAATCTGAAGGATCGGATCCATAAAAGGAGCACAAGAAAAAAAGAAATAGAACTCGAAGAAAAGGTGAAGATATTGTAGAAAAAAAGGAAATAAAATAGCACCAGGAAAGTATGAAAAAAAAAGTGAAAAAGATATCCTTGTCAGATTCTCTTGTTCGAACCATGTGTGGATGGAACATGAAGGATGATATAATGATCCTTGTTGTGAGGCTCCACTATGGCAGTTTCGTCTGATATGGTGTGGAGATAGCTGTATGTCATACTGAGGCAATCGGTAGTTCCAGGGGAGGTATTCAAGGAGTATTGGCCGCACGTCCACTTAATAAAACATCTCAAACAAATATCCTGCCGGACCCGAATGGTGGTGAGTGACCTTTTTTTCCCTACAATTCTACGTGCCGTGCTCTTCGGCTATCGGAGTCACTGATGAGCAGCGTTGTCCGGCGTTTCTATATTTTAGCCTGTTTCATCCACACCCCAGCCTGTTTCGTTCTGGTTTCTCTATACTGTAGTTAATGTTTTACGTCTATGGTCAATCTTCAGCCGATAGAAAAAAGGCAAAATTTAATATATTAAATTCCTAGCCATAGACGTTTTATCAAGGGTACCCCATTCTTGCCGTTAATCCTAGGAACTGGAGAGAAGAAAAGAATTTTATTCTTGGCGTAATGGAGTCCGATTTTTACAGTATGGCTAGAAATTGCAATCGAGGAGAAAATTGGTGGAATTTCAAAATATCTAGAGATTTTCTAACAAAAAGATTTTTTCCAAAGTATGAGCTAAAAGTTTTTGTACATGTTTTCAAGATCTCAAAGTCGTAACACACTCGACCGATTAAACTGAAATTTAGGAACATATCATATGGATTTTTCCTTCTGTGCTTGGTAATTTGCCTTTTGTTCCCCCATTTAAAATATTTTAGGGCTGTCCATAAAATTCGTCACATTTTCCGAACGGATACAGAGCTTGTGGAACTGTGATGACTTATTCAATCGAATCTCAAAAATCCGGGTAATGTGAAATGAGGAGGGGGAAGTTCAAGAAGGCTAAAATTAGCGTTGACTTGTTTTATGAATATAAACTTTAAAAAAAAAAATGCTGAGATGGTTTTAATGTAGTTATAAGATACGATAATTATGTTTAATCGAATAGATATTCCAAGCAATTTTGGTTGGATCGATTTTTTGGTATACTCAAGAAAAACGGGAGAGATTGTTTAGATTTTTGGTTTTCAAGAAAATCGGAAGAGATTGTAAAGTCAAAAAGATTTTAATGATTTCCTCGAGAACGGTTGATTGCATTGATGAATTGGTAAAAAAGGAATTTCGTTGAATATTTTTTGATAGAACAAGAATACGTATCTGATTTCTCAAAAACTGTTTATTGCAAGGAAGATATTAGATATCTATTTATTAGAAGTGATGCTTTTTTTAAAGGATTTGTATATGTTTTTAAAATTGTGATCATGTTAATCTCAGTACGTCTGTAAAAGAAATACACACACAAAAATTATCTTAATAGTGATATGTGTTGGTATTTAAGCCTATTCAAACCTGGCTATTTTGTTTTGGTTATTTTTTCCTTTTAATTTTTCGTATGGTGTGCGCTTGGATGTTATCAGGAGCTGTTTTTCCTTTAGCCTTCGTCCTTACGTTTTTTTCGGCTTTTTTTGTTGGGTTGTTTGTTATGCTGCGCTATGCTCTATGAGAAATGTGGAATTCTCGGTCGCAGCGGCGATACTATGTATGCGTCGTGTATAATCCTTCGCATAAAACCTTGAAGTAATCTAATTGGTGTTGCCAGAGTTTCAATATCTGTGCTATTGCTGTTTTCTGTTGCTTTTCATTAGGGTCCCTTTTCATTGTCGTCTTGTCGGCCTCGTTCTCAATTACGATCGTAAATGCTGTACGTTCGAAATGGGCAAAAAAAAAACGTTCAAAAGAGACAATACCGGGCAAGGTGGGAGAGGCGGAGAGTGAAGGTATGCCAAATATTGAATAGACACATACCTAGACTACATATGATCTGTAAACACGTGCGCGTACTCACAATGCGCCACTTAATTTTATCTTATCGTGGCGTTAGGCAGTGAAGGACAAAGTGCCAAATGAGATTTCTTCCTTTCCACTTGTTTAGATGAATTTCATATCCTTGTTAGCTCAACCTACCCATCCACGTCCTATTTTTTTTATTTTTGTTCTTTTTTACATTAACCCTGGTGGTTGGATATGGAATAGGACAACACCACCCAGTGGTTTTTATCTACGATACATCCTCGTTCTCCCACACGTACATAGTCAAGGATTTTTTCTACTATTTCAGTTTTACTTCCTTCGTCTCGTCTTGTCCCATTCTGTTATTTGGAATCTTTCTCTCTCAATAGTTTCGGATGCTTCAGCTTCTGTGGCTGTTATTTTTTGAGTCATAAAGGATGGGATGTTTTAGTCATTGCAAACCATTCTTCGGTACTAATTCTGCTTTTGATGGCTCATTCTCATCCCCAAAAACACATCTCCGGATTTTTTGTGCTACTATGTTGGCGCATCGGTGTATGTACAGACAGTGTCTGGCATCGAGGCGGATTAATTAGACGTGGTTTTATTATGTGTTCGTGTAAGGGGAGCATTCAATACACGATACTTTGGTATTTTTGGGGGTGGGCTTGATTTGGTACTTTGGTCGATGTCAATCAATAGTTCTATAATAAACGGACAACTGACAACCGAAAGAGGGCTGATAGACTGATTAAGACCCAAAATGAATGGTTTGTAGAACATTGCATAAATAAAAGAGAATACAGAATAGATTATGCTGAGAGTCCTTCCACCACTACTTGATGTCAGTTTTAGAAGGCGATGATTTTCGGCTTTATGGAGGCTCCATCGATTTGACTGTCTGATTTTTGTCTAATTTTTCAATGAATTGATGAGTAGCTATTCTGTGCTATGTTTTTGATGGAGATGAGATTTTTAATGACATCTGGTAGAGGCTTTCTTTTGATGCTCAACAATGATGTAAAGAGGATTTGTGCTGTTTAAGTTGGGAGGTTTTTTCGAGCAGTATTTTTTTTAACATTAATCAAATATCTGCTGGTTTTTAAAGTTTGACATGACTTTACTATAGGTATGGACATCTGAAAAAATATCATATTTGAATAGCATTAATTTTTTAAACAGGCGGCTGGGCGTTGTTTCTCAATTTTCTGTAAAATGCATTTAAATTGGTTAGAATTTTATAAGATTCATGATGAGAGATATTGAATGTTTCCTGCAAAAATTCCTCTATTAGTTGCTTTGATCAAAAAAAAAATTTTTCGAACGCCAACTGCACTCAGTTCTCTCTTTATCTCAATCCCTCTCCTTTTATCTTCTGCAGTTTTCAAGGGATTCGGTTTTTACCATTCGAAAAGTCATCTCTCAAGAAAAATTTTCGCCCACTAATATTTAGCCCTCCTCTATTTGTCTCTTGTTATGTCTTGCAAGTCTGAAGGGAATTGTATCTCTCATTAAAGATTAGCCCTCAAGAACATTTTCAGCCTGCCAAAAATACCCTATCCGCTTTCATACAAGTTGTGTATCTCCGAAAAGTGGGATTCGGGCCTAAAAGTTCACCTTGGACACAACTGAACTGCGCGCGAGGCCATGGGTGAGAAAACCTGTTGCTTCTTCAGTCATAGTTCACAAATCATGCAAAACTGAAGGTGCAGCAATGGAGAAAAATCTGAAATTGAGGTGGCTTTATGTAGGCAGAAATCGATTTCCAAAAAATGTTTTGACAAAAAAACTTAGTTTTTCTTCAGCCATATGGCAATGTCTGCCTACAATATTGTGTTTGCGGTGGCTGTGGGGAAGGAGAAAAATTTTGTTGCACTTATGTACTTTAGAAATGAAAGCAGTTTTTGCGAAAACCTTTTTTCTCTGGAACTGTTGCGAAATTAAAGAGACTTTTTAAAAGAGTTTGAAACCAACTTTTTACTCTTTCGTCGTATATTCCAACTTTTGACTCTTTCGTCTTTTCTTACTTTCATCGGACAAAATTTTTCGGGAACACAGAATTTTCTATAAAAAAATGAGACGAAAATGAGTTTTTTAATATTTATATTAACAAGGGATCTAATTTTCAAAAATTTCCATTTGATATTCGAGATAAAATTTTTCGAATTATTCAATTTTAATTAACGATTTTCTTTTTTTCTTTTCAGGTAAGCAAAATATATTTTTGAATTTGTGGTAAATATGACAAGGTTATTTTACAAAAAGATATTTAAGAACGTCATAAAGAAAGCAGTGATTTTTTCATATTGATACTTTATTCTAAGTTATTTTTAGTGTGAGGTATGGTTTTTTCTAGTTTATTTCTCTCGTGGCTGAAAGGATTTTTTAGACAATTAAAAAAATGACATAAAATCGATATGTTGCTAATTCTGTAATGCTCTATTCTAAAAAATTCTGGTAGAATTTTTCTGGTTAAATTAAAAGACGTAGTACACAAACGTAAAGGATCATTTTGACATAAAAGGCATCAAGGGTTGTTGTTATCTATTTATTATTTTTTTCATTAAGTTGATGGGACTTTGGCTGGCAGTAGAACATGGATTTCCATTTGAAATTCATTTCAACGGTGTTATCTACGGTCTAGTACCACTAAATCTTGTTCGGGATTTTTTTAATTTTGCAGAAAAAAATTAGGGTTGAGACGTAGATATACAAGGACGATTTGCCATCAACCCTTGGACCGATTAAAATTCAAAGGACAGTTTGTTGATGGGTTAAATAAGAGTCGCTGTGCCGGTAGCGCGGATTACTTCGATGTTTACCCATATTAACATCACTTTGATAGGGATTTGCGAGGGTAAAAAAACCCTCAACAGGATTCTTTTTTAATTCCGGGGTAGTTTTTCTTGTCGTTGTCGAGGATGAATTTTCCTTTTCCCACATGTATATTTGTGTATGTGTGAATGTTTCTGGTATGTGGATTGGTGAATGCGAAACTCCGTTTTTTAGTCGTTTGTGGACAATTTTTAATTGGCACGTGTGGTCGTGACGCAGTAAATTATTTGTCACCCTCGCTAATCCTTCGAAAAATTTTACAATTTTAGACCACAACGGCCTAAATCTGGGCAACGATTCACCTTTTCCGAATGTAACGAACTCGGAGAATTGCTGAGGGTTGGGTGTGGAAACTCGGCATTTTCATCATCATCGCAGTGTGCCACCCGTTGCGTTTGGCCGTTATTCAAATTTTACTTTGATTTATTGGACATAGAAATAGGGGGTTGAAAGTTGTACAATCGCAGTCGAATGAAAATGCATTTAGTTGTATAAATATTATAAAGGACTAAAGGACTAAAGGACTGCAATGGCAAAAAGGATTTTTAACGATGACTGGTTTGAGTCGTAATGTAGGATATTTTACTATACTAACATGGTACGATGTCAATATTATGACACGGTTCGAGTGGAGATAACAGGCGAAATGCAATAAATTTACATTTTAATTTTGATTACTGTAATAGCTAGCGCATAGAATGTTAAATACATACAGTTTCTGTTGGCCAACATAATCGTACATTACTTGAAATAATTTGAATTTTATGTGGGAACAGTTGATATCAACAACAAGAGTTATACAGCCCATAATTAGAGGAAATTTATGTTTGTTAGTTCCATCAGTGACATTTAAAGTTGATCATAGGGAGACCTTTTTAAATTTACCAATTTAAATTTTCGTGCATTCCACTGAATATAATTAGATAAATTTTCTCTCGGGTCTATAAGGATCGCAATGAATTTATTCGATTTTTTTTTTGTAAATTATATAACAAAGTACTTAATTTTTTCAATTTTTAGAAAACTATTTTAAAATTGAGGTTTTCTACCTGCCTCGCATGTACTTAGTACATTGTAATTGTGAAACATAACAAAAGCTATAATTGCCAATCTGGCAATTATTGAAAACCCGTATGGTGATTTAAGTGAATGGTGAACAGTTTTATCAAAATTCCAATATGAAGTCAAACTTTCCAATAAGATTTTTTTGAATTTATTCCAATCGGATTTTGATGTATGGGAGTTTTATGTAGAATCATATCCTAAATAACTTTTGTTCTTGGACTTTTTTGATAAGATGCACCGTTTTTGAGACATTCACAAAAAACGTTTTCGTGCGTATGGGGGGTACCATCTCTAATGGTCCATTTTTGCCCATTAACGAACTTAGCCTCGCATTTTACGAAAAACGGATCTGTGCAAGATTTCAAGTCTCTAGCTCAATCCGTGCGCTCGCAGTCCGCGCCACAGACGGACAGACGGACGGACGGACATGCTAAATTAAACTTTTTTTTATCATTCTAAACACACTGGTGTAATTGATTATTGTGTGTGATAACGGTACAGACACGTTACGTTACAGACGGTAAGGCAAATCTAATATACCCTTTGGTTTCACCATACGGGTATAAAAATGTCGTTGTTGGGCTGTCGGTGTCTCGATGTCAAAAATATGTAAGTAACAAAATATTGCAAGATCGATTTCTACTAGCCAACCTTAACCCTTTTTGACGCGGTTTCTTATATTTAAAACATGTCTTCGTCCAATAGAACCCTATAAAACGCATTCGTGCAATACATTTGGTTTTTTATACCCGTATGGTGAAACCAAAGGGTATATTAACTTTGCCTTACCGTTTGTAACGCCAAGATCCCATCATCGCACAAAAAAATGAATTACACCAGTGTGTTTAGAATGATAAAAATATTTAATTTCTGCATGTCCGTCCGTCTGTCTGTCCGTCCGTCTGTCTGTCTGTCTGTGGCGCGGATTGCGGGCGCACGGATTGAGCTAGAGACTTGAAAGTTTGCACAGATCCGTTTTTCGTAAAATGCGAGGCTAAGTTCGTTAATGGGCAAAAATGGACCATTAGGGGGGGTACCCCCCATACGAACGAAAACTTTTTTTATGAATATCTCAAAAACGGTGCATCTTATCAAAAAAGTCCAAGAATAAAAGTTATTTAGGATATGATTCTACATAAAACTCCCATACATCAAAATCCGATTTGGAATAAATTTTAAAAAATCTTATTGGAAAGTTTGACTTCAAAGTGGAATTTTGGTATAACTGTTCGAATTTTGATACGAATATCACCATACGGGTCTCCAATGATTGCCAGATTGGCAATTATAGCTTTTGTTATGTTTAAACATTATTCTTAGTTTGACTTCCTGATAAAAATATTACCTTGTGATTTAGCATAAGAGGTGGATGCTTATTTTTAATTTAAATTATTATCCCGCTTAAATCTCTACTTAGCTTTTAAATTCTTTGATGCGATTATATTTACGGGAACACAAACATTTCAAATATCAGTTTTCATCTAAAAAACGTGTAAATTTAAATCAGGTTTTTCAAGAGTTACGAATTTTTGTTAGTTATGCAGCAGTGAATTTTACTCAATCTCTAATCACTTTAGTGCAGATTTTGAATGGAAGGGATTTTAGCACTGGTTGAAAAAAAAAGATTCAAAAGCAACTTACGCTTTTGCCGAATTCATTTTGAAATGCTTTTGCCGAATTCATTTTGAAGACTGACCAACCGACTGATCCATATGTGTGCCTGCATTTAAGTGATGACCTGACGGAATCCTTTCCAGGATTTAATCCAGTCAGTCGTATTGTACAAATACCGAGTTCTATAGAATATCATCATCAACGTTGGTGAACGAAAAACGAAAAACCGAAAACCGTCCGCCGCGTGTTATAAAAAAATAAAAATAGTGAAGTGCCAGGGCAAAGGGCTTCTTAAGACCCTTTTTAACACCTTTCCCGGCTAAGTGGAGCCTCTGCGGGGTGCAGGGTGCTGGAGCGGTTGGCATCTGGTTGCTTAAGGCTTTTGTACTGAGCAACCGTTAACCGTTTCCAGCTCTTTTGTGTCCTCGTATACTCCACTTGGCTACTGTTTGTGTCCGTGTTGTCGTTTTATGTTTTTTGTTGGACCGATGCGGGTAAGTCGAAATTCAAAATTTAATTTTTGCAATGTTCGCGGAATTAGGGAGAACCATCTTTCTGTTTACATCCACCTTTCCCAAAATAAACCAGAGGTACTGGCTTTGGGTGAGACTAAAGTTGATCGTGATTGCGACCCAGGTCAATTTCAGGTCAATGGGTATCACCTGGAGCCAGTATTTTTTCGTCAAAGGGGTATCGCAATTTATATCCGCAACGATGTGCCTTACTCTCTTCTGGATTGAGAGCTACCTTTCTGATCGTTCAATACAGGTTGTATTGGATGGTTATAAATCTGATCTCTTCAAAATTAACTCTGGTGTCCCTCAAGGCTCAGTTCTAGCTCCTACGCTTTTCTTAATATTTATCAATGATCTACTATCTCTCACTCTCAATCCACTTTATTGTTTCGCTGATGACAGCTCCCTTGACGCATCCTACCATTTCAGTTCACCTGCAGAATCGAACGCCATTGCAGTTCGATCGAAACGCAGTGAGCAAATTAGATCTTTGAATTCTGATTTAAACACAATTCTGGCTTGGGGCAGAATCAACCGTGTGGAATTCAACGCATCTAAAACCCAATCAATGCTGTTATCGATGAAATGCGAAAAATCCCCCGAAACGGTCGAATTTATGAGTGAGTCCATTAGTGACTCAAAAAACATCAGAATGTTGGGCATCGAAATAAATGAGAAGCTCCAATGGAGTGATCATATTTTTAAAATAGCAAAGGAAGCATCGCAGTGCCTAGGCTTCCTGGGACGATGCAAAAAATATTTCGCACCAGTCGACGTCCTTAACATTTACAAGAGCTACATTCGACCGAGACTCGAGTACAATTCGCACATTTGGGCTGGAGCCCCAAAAACTGTCCTCCAACTGCTGGACCGAATCCAAAAACGTGCGATCCGACTAATTGGAGACAAGTCTTTGACAGATTCATTACCGTCTCTCGAGCATCGTCGCTCTGTTGGAGTACTCAGCATATTCTACAAATATTTCAATGGGAAATGTTCCACCGAAATTTCCCAACTTATTCCTCCACGGTATATTTTCCCTAGACCCTCTCGTGCAGCTACACGTGCGCACGACTTCTTCCTTGAGCCTCCCCGCTTTCGTACAGTAAAGTTTAGGGGTTCCTTCATTCCGCGAACAACAAGACTTTGGAACAATTTACCATCCGATGTGTTCCCCCCGGACTATAACCCGCAGAAGTTCAAGGAGAACATAAATCGGCATCTCCTTTTGTCCTTCCAACCATCCCGAGCTGTGCTTCGGCATTAAAGGGTCTTCCCCTAAGCTCTGGCTGGATCTATAAAAAAAAAAAAAAAAAAAAAAAAAAAACGGAGATAGAGAGAATATTATGGGCTGATGAATGCGAATGGTTTTATGCAAAAAGTATGTTGCTGAACCATAAACGGTTATGAATGTGCCATGTAAATCTTTTGCAAATAGCTTATTCACTCTGAAACAGCAAACACCTCTACTTCTATTCATATATACGAACAACAAGGATTCCCATATAGTTATGTATGGGACGTGGTTGTGTTTTTTTTGAAGGTCCTTTCGGATTCTGCTTGTCCAGTGGAAAATGCCAAAGAATTGCTTCATACAAAAGCTGAAAAGGTGAAACTTTTCGACCATTTAAATAGTTTTCATAAAATGTGATTCTAAAATGTTTTCCATTTGCCGCATTTTGTTTTGAAGTTTTCATGATGTGTACTATTCGAATATTTGGTGCTACTTTTTTTTCTCTTAAAATTCATTTCTCATATTCGTTTCAACAATTTTTTGTTGGGGTCAACGTTGGTATGAGGTCTGCAGCATAGTGGCTATGTTGGCTATATTTTTGTTCATCCAGCCAGAAATTGAAAGTTTTTATTCGTTTTTAACAAGCTGCATTCATTTGGGGTGTCCAAATTGCTCAGTGGTAAACACATCTAAATTGATGTTGTCTTTTTGTTTGAATTTTTTTTAATGTTCATAAAAGTTAGGTTTTTCGGTTTATTTTTTTTAAATTTTTGGCGTAAAAAAAATTCATTTCATGTTTAAAGAGAAATTCTCATTTTTGATTGTAAAATATTTACATATATAAAGAATTCTAATTAAATTATTTCATTATAGAGATATTGTTGTATTTTTCATACAATTTTAAAAATAGCAAATATTTTATTTTTTTAAATTGTTTGAGTTCAGAAACTCAATTTTTTCACAAATATTTTTAAAGAGACTTTTTAAAACAAATAAATATCTGTTTTGACATCCTTTGATTAATCAAATGTTTTTGTCATTTAAAATTGTTTTTTTTTCTTTAAATATACGATAACAACGTTATTTATTCAAATTATGGACGTACCAATACATTTTGATTAAAAATAGGTTGAATAAACATAAAAATTCATAAAAACTGTTATTTCATCGAAATATAAATATAGTTTTAATTTTATAACCAGCGCTTGGACTATGGTAATAGTTTGGGAGTGCAAATCCTCGCAAATAGCGCAAATTACGCGTTGTCAAGGCAAATTTCGAACAAGGCAAATTTTAAGTGTTGAAAAAGGCTCTTAAAATTTTGGTGGCCAAAGAAAGTTAGACAAAAGTCTTTATTTACGAAGACCGTGAAAATTTTTCGCGGTGGCCAAAAATTTGTAATAACAGAATTCGTTAGGAGTTATGAAAGCCAAAGGTCCTGGAGGTTCTCGATGCCTCCGGTTATATTTTAAGTTAACTCAACTTTTTTTATTGAAACGAAATCATTACATGCTGTTCTTATGTAATTTGGTGTTCATTTGTAGTAGTAAAACCTTACAAATGTTGCAATCTTATCCATGCTTTGTAATACAGGTAAAACTGTAAGTTCAAGTGCGGCGTAAGTTCAAGTGCGGTGAAAATATTTTATTTGAGGAGGACTTAATAAAAAAAACCCCCAATACAGTGAAAAAATATTGAAATATTATTTCTGGCTAGACGACCAACATTTCTCTCAGTGAATTTCAAATTTAAATTTCGGGTATTAATTAAGAGTAATAAAATGAATATAACTGCAAAATTAATTTAGTTGAACACAAAAAAAAATTATTTTTTACTACTTTCGTATGCAGATTTATTTTATGTTGTATGAAATTTTATTCTCGAATAGCAATTTGACAAATTTAATTTTCACATCCAGACTTTACCGCAAATTTTACTTATCCAACCTAAACGTCCGCAAACAAACAGGCGTGCAAACAGCCAACAAATAGATGGATAACCGGGAACCGGGAGTATGACTTTGTTCCCGAAAAAAATAAGGACTAAAACTCGAACAAGAAAAGGATCAAGAAAAACTTTGAAGTGAACATAAAACTCTCGACAAATTGCATAGCTTTCTGTGGTTAATATCCTTTCTATGATTCGCATTTTATATTCTTCCGTACGTGTTCGTATGACAATATATGAGGCTGTGTGCGAGGATTTATACGGGATTGCACTTTTATTATTCCGTTGATATGTGGTCACATTATTTGTAGACTTGTATAATTCTTCATACCCGCATTTCTTGAAGTATCAACCAACCATATTGAGAAACATCTCCTATATTTGAGTACGTACTCATTGTTCATTTCTATGCAGAAAATATGGACGGTCTTATAGTTTAATATACGTGCACCATTTCCATATATTTTAGTATATCATCCTATGGACGTGTTCACATGCACGAATGGAAGATGGAATCCTTGGTTTGGTCTAAATATACAATTAAACTCGTACCGACCGCAATAAAAATGTTTTGATGGCTTGAAGCCGCATACGTTATCCTGGTAGGTTAACATAGGTTATGTTTTGCTTAGCCGTAGTTTAGACTTTGGTTTCCATCATATGTCGTCCTGTAGTTGTACGTTTACCGCATCAATATCAACTATGGTTCGGTCGATCTGCATATACGACGATGGAAATGGCACATTGGAATGAAACCTATTTTCATTTTAAAGGATTCTGGACTCGTGGATTGAGGACTTAAACTTTGAAGCAAATAGAGCGAATGTTCCAAAACGGGAAAAAGGAAACTGCAGAGAACACGAAAAAGGAAAGCTTCAAAAGAAGCCAAGAAAATGTTGGGATGTTGTAGTATAGAACTTGAAAAAAAAAAATATATGTCGAATGCAGTTTTCTGTCACTGTAAATACACATAAAAGGCTCTAGCGACATGTTATTAAATTTTCTGTCAGTCAGCGAAATTACGATTGCAATTCACTGTGCACCAGGAGTTTGGCTCCAATAAACTTCGTTCCTTTTTCTCATCATCCCGGAGCGAATGACAACTGAAAAGCTATTATTATTCCTCCGTTTCAAAATATTCTGGTACATAACCATCACTAATAAGGCATAAAGTCGACCGCAGGATGATAAGACATTCGAACTAGAGTATTGCAACTCTAGGAGCTAGCAAAAAGGATGCTGTGCGAAATTGATGCATTTACATCAATTCTTTTCGTTTGGATGATGTTCATTGCATTGATGTGGCTGGCGCCACTGTGGTGCTTCCTGATGGAGTATGAAAAAAAAGACTATATGTGTCGGTTTTCATCAATCATTGGTTCGAGAAAAAGTATGTCGAAAAATATCGAGAAAAAAAATTGGAAAATACTAAATGAAAAATTTTCAATTATGAACTTGATTCGGTTTCGTATTTTGAAAAGTTATTAAGGTCATTTCGAGATGTTGATGAAATGTCGTTTTTGTAAATGTCCATTCTACATTAAAAATGAATTCAGTTTCGTTGGTATTTTGTAGAAATTCGAGTAGAGTGGAGTAAATATTTTACTAATTTGAAAGTGAATTTTTAACACAATTTTACATGCTTATCCTCGCAGTGAGCGCCTGTCCTAAAAGTAATTTTTTGTAACTTGCTAAAAAGTAACACAGATTATCCGTGTCTGTTGAAGGAAGAGAGGAGGTGGCATTTTTCGTGTAATATTTTTGAAAAAAATTGAAATAAATTTTCCTTATTTTTTTCATATGAATTTTGCTTACAACTTTTCAACGTTTTCGCATGCAAAAATGTTTTTTTTTTGTTGCTAACCCAACCTGATTACACATATTTTTACTGCTATAATGTTATCATCCTCAGATAGAATGTAAGAACTGTCTGAGTAGGCAATTTTCGTTTAATAAAAGGCGAAATCTATGTTTCTTCATATCCCAATTGAGAGTTTTACGTAGATCAAGTAAAAACACACACAACTAGTGTAACTATGCGATATTCTATAGTCAAGAAAATTGCCCAAACAACATCAACGCAAGTTAGGGAATTCTCTAATCATGTTGTTGATATCCTAGCAACCATTAGGTTGTATAGCTGACGCTAGTTCTTTTTTAGCAAAAAGGAGAACGAGGGAATGATATGGTCATATATTATGACGAGCTTCCAGTGAAAGGAGAGTTTTATATGCGAGTAGCAAATTGAATTATCCGGGAGCAACTTCTTGGCAAGCTAAATTACTTTTTTATTGTTGCCGTTCAACTTTACTTGCGTTGAGATCCTTGACACCCTTTTCTTGCCGATAAACTTGGCCCGACCAACCTTAGTTTGCCTCCATTTTGATGCCTCCGTCTATTTTCCTTTCATGTCCTTTCATTTCGCCCGTTTTCGTCTCGTTCATTTGTTGTTCGTTTAACATTTATCCAAGTCTTCTTCATCCATCTAACCAACCAAGGAACCATTCTTTTAGCAATCTTATGGCCTAATCCTTGCTCAAAACAGGACGTCCTTGTATTTTTATCAATCTCCAAGCATTGTTCCACTTCCTTTGCGTCTTAAATACTCTCAGTATTATCCTGCGTTTGTTTTTTTTGTTTGCTAGTGTTGCTGTTGTTAGGTTTAGAATACTTGCTCGTTGTTGGGAAGAAATAGCATGCTTGGGATTGATTACACCGAAAAACTCATCTAATGGAATTGACGAATAAGCTGAGAACAAGGACTTTAATATAAGGACGAAAGTTTTTCCGAACGAAATGTGTAACGGCTAGAAATAGCTTGAACAACAAAAATAGACAACAATGGAACCATTTTATTAGAGTTGAAGCTGTTTTGGGGGTGAAGTAACATTGGTTGAAGACTTATTGGCTGTTTTCAGGGGGTGTGAAAGAGTCGCAGGGCAGGAAATTGGGTAAAATGCGTCCAATCAAGGGGAAAAAATGAACTCCCCGTCGACCATCATCGTGCTGGACTATAGAGCATAAGATTTGTTTAAACGAATATTTGGGAAAGTGGGAACAACGTAGGCTAGAGGGTCCTTGTAGTAGTAATGGCCTTATGGGATTGGAATAGGCAATATTCGTCCAAGAAAAAGCATACGAAGCAAGAAAAAAAATTCCAAGAACATCCAATAAGCCTGGAAATAGGCCGAAAATTCGTCAAGAGTGGGATATTTGTCAGGAAATTGCGCGCTTGCTGATAAAACGAGACGAAAATTTCTCATTATGAAATTTTCCTTAAGTTTCTTATTATATTTCCCAAGGAGAGAAACTTTTCTATGTACATGAAATCTAAAATAGATGTGAGCAGCAGATACACATACCAGCAGATAGCATGAGTAAAGGATATTTCATCCGAAAATGAAAATGTCATCGAATCTGTTGTCATCGTCATCTCGGCCTGGGCTCCTTCACGCGTAGTTTTTTTTTTTGTCTACTTTTAGCGCTTCTAGAATAATAACTTTCAACGGCTCCTCCTCCCCCCAACATCAACACAAATTTTTGTTGTCGTATCTTGAAGACAAAGTGTTGAATGGACGAAGCTTGGAATATGACTAATAGCTTTTGGATAAATTGCAATTGTCATAGGATAGAAGGCTTTGCCAACGAAGGATTTCAAGGATCTTAAAGATTCGAAGGATGTAAGTTGGGAAAGTGAGAAGGCATTGTTATTGGGTGGGATGTGGGCGAGGTAACAGATGTGTATCTCTGAATTTGGTCTATGAAACGGCCTTGAATAACAGCCATCCGATGGGAAAATTCGATGTTTTCAACATTACTATGTGCGAAAGTTTGAATGGAAGTTTCTCATGGAATACAGGATAAGGTGCTGTAATTCCATTCCTATCGTTGTCGTCATAATATTACGGAACAATGGATAAAGTTCAGTAAAAGACACAACGTCATGTTAAAGTACTTTGTCATACTTACCGCACACGCCTCAGATTTAAATTGTCTACGGATGGGAAACTCTTCATGAATAATGCCTTTTAAGATATTTCTGTGTATATTTGAGGTACAGTGGAACCCGAATCGAATGGGTTTTGGTGTATTTTAATGTGAAATCAAAATATGTATAACGAATTATGCCTTCGACTAGATTTTCTAATCAAAATACTGGAGTTTTGCGCCATGAGGGATCGATAGTCCAACGTTTTTTTTTTCATAATTATTACTGATTTTATACCTATGTAAGATAATGGCAGGTAGCAGTTACGAAACCAGCCACCAAACTTGAAATTTTACGTGAATGGCAATGTGGCTGCAACATTTGTAAGGTTTTACAACACATCATAATCCTTGATGACAGTCTGCACCGAAACAGTTTTTGTTAAAAAAGAACAGTATATTTTTATTAATTTTCGGAAAATAATACCAAAGCCTTGCTCCAGTAAATGGCGGCGACCACAAAGTAAAAGATTTAGTACGAACTTTTGTGTATAGGTGGGACTTGTGATCCTCCCAACAGGAAAAAAATGAGAATAAACTCTAGCCAGTTAATAAATTTTCCAATTTTTTCAAATATTACTTTTCTAAAAACCAAAATTTTTTAAAAAATTTGTTTCTCCGAATGATTTGTATAAGGTACATGATATTGCATCAAAATGCAATGAAACTGTCTGCGTTTTTCTAGAAAAAAAATGGTTGAAAAAAAAGTTCCACAAAGTTTTCCACGACTAAGCAAGATTCTACGAAAAACGCTTTTACTAATCACCGATTTTATGAATTTGGTTTGTTAGCTGCCAGATTTAATTATCTATAACTCATTGAAATACATTTCCTCAGAAACTTTTGGTGGGAAATTTAAAAATGGAAAAGGAAAACTCCGGGAAATTCTATGAAAATTGACAAAAATCTTGTGGACAATTTCAGACTCTTTTGATCATTTGATAATAAAAAATATGTCCCAAACTTCGAGAAATCTGATTAAAAAAAATATTTTTGTTAATAAATTTTACATTTATTATAAATTCTCTCCCCCATCTTTAATTTAAAATTGTGCAAGTTATATTCATAACGGCCCCACAGTATTTCTCATACACAACAAATCATGAGTAGTTTTAAAGGGGTTGACTTTCTGTTCAGACCAGTGAAGCATTCAACCACTTCCTTTATTTAACTCAGCCACCATAGAGATCTCATCCCTTACGATGAACATCTTAGCCGCCAATCATGGCTGAATCATGGTTGGTGGATGGCAACGAATATTCGGCATCTTGACAACAAAAAAAGAAAAAAAAAACACAAAAAGCCGGCAGGAAGGAAATAAAAGAAGGAGCGATTTTTGTGACAAATGATGATATCATCCGATTAAATTTGTGGAACCGACTTTTTAAGTCCTTTCGACATCCTTCATCTTAGTCAACCGTGATGGCATAGACTTTATCGACATGTTGAAACCGGGAGTGGGTGGATAAAATTGGGGAAGTTATTGTGCAAAGGTGAAATATATTTTTTTATGTCCACTCATTGCCGTCATTGTGCGCTCTCGGTAATAAACAATCCACCCAATGTGAGACAGTCTATATAAGATGTAGGACAACGCAATGACTGCGAAATAACTCCAGGAAAACAGGACAATCGGTTTGATAATGCTGATATTCCAGAGGATTTCGACTTCTAAATTCAAGTCGTTATTTGGTATGGGGGTAGCTAGTCCACCACTTGGTAGAAGTTTTTTCTAAGATGTTACAATGCCGTGCGGATAGCATGACACAGAAAACACTATGAATTGGATGAAGCCGTCAATTAGGAGTATAGGAATTATTCGGGGATTTAGTTTTGACAGGATGGGGGGCGAGGAAAAAAAATGTAAAAATGCTGCAGCAAAATACACCACGCCAAAATGATGGAATACATGTAGGAGAACTAGGAAAAGTTATCCTCGAATGGGGGTGAGTTTATGGGGTCGTTGCAGTGGTATTAAGTAAGGATAATAAAAAAAAGTTCAAGCAATTGGAAAAGTTGACTTAAGTCCCCATATTTTTGTCCTTTATCCCCGCCACTATCCTAGAGAAACGCTACTAGCCATCCATTCAATGGAATTTCCACCGATTGTGTCCTTCCTTTTCAGACACAGCTTCTGTGCTTCCCCGTTTTTTTTTAAGAATGAGTAGCAAAACTTGAATGGTTTTTTCATACCTTTGTTGGCATCATCCTCTGATACCCTCTGACGAGGGTTGAATGACTGGGATTTAGGGTCGATTTGCAGTAATTTTCCGAGATAAATTATACAGAAAAAATTCTTTCTTTCGCCGTCGATTTTTTTTCGTTCCCGCGCTGTTTATACTATCGTATCCGACTTCTCGTTCTCGCTTAGCATAAAATTAGTATGCAAAGTGAGGATGAGATGAGATTGTAAATTTATGCGGCTTTAGATGCTGAAATTTGTTATATTTGTAGGCGTTCAATGTATGTTAGCGATATTGGCGTGTTAAGCTGGAAAAAAACATTTTTATGGCGAAAATTTTTATTGATAGAGAGCGAAAAAATGAATGTGATAAGACTAGAATTGAACGCGGAAAAAAATGTAACGATCGGCAGAATTTTTTTTACGATTTTTATTATTTTTCATATATCTTTTTTTTTGAGAAATGATTTAATATTCTTTTTTCCATAATTAAACTTTTTTTCGAAGTCATTAAAATACGAATCGAATGAATATTGAATCTATTGATGATCCATAAATTATTTATGGGTTATTTAATAAAATAAAATACCATTAGGCAGAAAATGCTGTTGGATAAAATTAAATCTGAATGTCTAGGAAATTTGAATTATTTTGAGTGGATAATAAAATAGACGTACGTGACGAAGTTTTGTTTTCTATTGGGAAAAATCAGTCTTTTTTTCTTTAAAAAAAATCATGTTCTGTTAGAAAACTTTTTTCAAACAAAGGAAAAAAATAAATAAGTAAACAGAATTCCATGCATAATCAAACGAGGATTTTTTTCCCAGAAAATGCTTTTTTTCTGTCATATCAAATCCGTACCTTACCGCTGTGTCTAGCTGTGTCGGAAATTTGTGCACGAAGAAATATTTAGAAACAAGAATGTGAACTTTGGGTTATAGTAATTTATATACGTTTTAAAAAAATAAAAAAAAATCGTAAACCTTTACCAAATTTCCGGTAAAAATTTCAAAATTTTGTCATTAGATTCGTAGTAGTTACCGACTCTATGATGCTAATTTTTCCAAAGAAAAAAAAGGATATTGGCATTATCTTCACTAGCCTTTTCGTTTTGAATTTCGAAACTCCATCCTCAGCTTTTTGATCGATCCTTACCACTATAAATAAAAACTTTTCCGAGATAAAATCGAAAAAAGTAGATTTGCGTTATCCCAGAACCAAAGATTAGGTAAATAAAGATAAGAAACCTAGAACAAATTTTGGGGGCTTAAAAAAACCCGATAACAAACAGGAATCGTTTAATAATGATCGTCTTTCGGAAATCCTTTCAAATACATGTCAATCAATAGTGTAAGTACAAGCTTTTTTCGTTGTAGTACTTTTGTCAAATCGTTTAAATCTAAACTGAATAATATTCAATTTAATGTCATTCACAATAATTCCACTACTCTTTGAAATAAATTTCAATCCGTATAACACACTCGAAATCGTGTAATTTTAATTCCGTAACTCCAACTGTTTCGTCTTGCATGCACAGCTCACAGAAATTGCAGAAAATAATCTGGTACAAGAAGAGCTACATGAAAAGTTCGAAACATTTTCCTCCAATTCAGATAAAATGAAAATCCACAAAATAAAAAGGTCCTTCCCTTCAATTACCATATCGTTTCATTCATAGTCCCTACATTCCAGTGAAATGTTTAAGATGGGGGAGTTGTGATGTTTCAGGGTTGGAACTTTCAATATGCAAGAATTGCAGATGCCAGTTGTTCTCAAAACATGAATCTCCGGACATTTAGCATAAAACTAGGGAGAAAAAACATACAGAAAACAGAGGAAAATAAATGTTGTGGACTAACCATTTCGTGTGGACCTCGTATATGTATAGAGTTTTCCTTTCCTCAATTTCTCTCTGTCTACAAACATTTTTCCTCCTTTAACAATTTGCCGTATTTTACTGTTTCTGGCAATCTAAAGCAGTTAACTATAGTCGAAAAAGTTTTCCTTGTAAACGTCAAGCGGAATCAAATTCACGGAAATATCACAAAACATGGAAAAGTCAGAAGAAAAAAAAAACACTTTTTCTGTGTCAGTTCTGTATTGCAAAATGTGTATCAGTTATAACAGAATTTTGGTTTCGGATGGATTTGATAAAACATATTCAGAAAAAACATAAATGTTTGGTTCTTTTATAGAAAATAATTTTTTTCTTAATATTTTTTATTCAATTGTATTTGTTTTGGTATTACGGCTCCGTTTACATTTGCGATTTTTTTCTTGAACTTCTCTGCGAATTTTATTTAGAATTTATTCCGCGAATTTCTCTCATCTGTCTTGGAGTTGATACCGGCGATTTTGTATGGAAAAATTCCAGTTCCTGGGTCTTTCAGGAATAAATTTCAGAACTTTCTGTCGTAATGTAAATGGTTGTGAAACGTGAATTTAGTCTCGCAGAATAAAATTCGCGGACTAAACTGTCAGATGTAAATCGTACTTAAGTAACCAAATTTAGGGTGAGCACAGTTAAAATAGAGCAAATATTAGAAAATTTAGAACTTTTTCCCAAAATTTCAGAATGTTTTTGCGAAGTGTAATAAAATTGCACGAGCAGCAGCATTTATGGTGATCGTAACGTTAGCGGTTGACGTAAAAGTTACTTGGGTTTTAGGATAAAAATAAAACAAATTTCTCCAAAGGACTTAAAATGATGAAAACCTGGTTTTTAACCGTTCGTATATGGATATACAATAACCCTTGGATGAACCAAGCGGGGGTTTTGAAATTGCAAAAATCGGATTGTTATTTTCTCTATTTTCGTCCTTTGACTCTTTTCGGCATTCCATTTTATAAACCCTTTTTTGACTCTTTTTGGCATTTCATTTTATAAATGAAAATTTTCAGATTTGCTTTAAAAAAATCAATTTTCAAAATTTCGAGAAAAAATAGTTATGAAACAATTCTCCATGATTGAAAATGTTTGCATTTGTAATTTCATTACCTGCGATTTCTGATTTTTTTTTGGACTACTTTGTCAGGAAAGTATCCACAATTATTTAGACTCTGTCCAATATTCGCATCCCTTTTTTTGGCTCCGTTGCCGCAATAAAAGGTGGCCGATGGAATTCTCATAATGTTTTAATTCCGATTACATGTCCCTGAAGATTTTATGTGAAGCAGAATTCATTTATGTTGTTCTGTCTGAGGGTTTTTGGATCGTAAACTTCGTCTTTTTCGGGAAGTCACTTTTTCATGTTTCGGTATCAACTTTGAGTCTGACGCCAGGATTTCTAGAATAGTGGATAGTGAAAGAATGAGATAATTGTTGGCTATTTTTTGTCGCCTCACCCTGCCAGCCCGATTTATTTTCTTTTATTCTTTTGCGGAGATATTTGTGCGAATTCCAATTTAGTTCCTCCCCAAACGACTCTTCTACATTTTGTGTTTCACGATTTGTGGCGTGAAAACGATATTAAAAGTTTTCGACTATCCTGGATCCTGCTGGATGTTTGCAAATGGGGCTTTTTCCCGTTGAATATTGAGATGTTCATATATGGACGATGTACTAACATGAAACTACTACGGATATACGGACGAAATACTGATATTTAGACAATGGTAGCCGAGGGGTTTCAATGATATGTTCTCATTGTTTTCGTTACACTATGGCTTAGTAAAATAGAAAAACTTTTTTGTTGTTGGAGTCTTTTTCCACATTTCGTTTTCCGTAAGTTGAACTTTTCCGGATTGGTATTGAAAACTTGTTTTTGGTTTGTTGCGAATGAGGACAGTTGAAATAGTCGATGAACCAAAAGCCAATGGAAATCTGCTCTATTACGATGGCTTGGAAAAACGATCCTTTGGGTATTTCTGTAATTTTTTTTTCAGTTATAAAAGGGTAACTGGATTGTGAATTGAGTAAACTTTAGAATGGTTTTATTCTTGTTTATTTCCACTAAAGCTTTCTGCAGAAAAAATTTTTTTTTTTTAATTTTTCGATGGAACTTATTTGGTTTTTTGTTCGCAAAGTTTTTAAATCACTTTAAATTGAATTTTTGTTAAATCAATAAATCTCTTGTTTTCATGATCGAAAATTAAAACCCTGCATAATCTGCTTTTTCATATTTTCGGTCTAAAGAGGAAAAAGCTCTGCGAAATCTAAATATATCTTATTTGAAAAAATCATTCACTTTTTTAATTTTCTACATTCTTTAATTTGTTTAAAAAAATATGATGGCAAAAAACACATTTTTCCGATTTTCCCATTTTTATACCCGTATGGTGAAACCAAAGGGTATATTATCTTTGCCTTACCGTTTGTAACGCCAAGATCCCGTCATCACACACAAAAATGAATTACACCAGTGTGTTTAGAATGATAAAAAAAAGTTGAATTTAGCATGTCCGTCCGTCTGTCTGTCTGTCTGTCCGTCTGTCTGTCCGTCCGTCTGTCTGTGGCGCGGATTGCGGGCGCACGGATTGAGCTAGAGACTTGAAATTTTGCGCAGATTCGTTTTTCGTAAGATGCGAGGCTAAGTTCGTTAATGGGCAAAAATGGACCATTAGGGGGGGTACCCCCCATACGAACGAAAACGGTTTTTATAAATATCTCGGAAACGGTGCATCTTATCAAAAAAGTGCAAGAACAAAAGTTATTTAGAATATTATTCTACATAAAACTTCCATACATCAAAATCCGATTGGAATAAGTTTGAAAAAATCTTATTGGAAAGTTTGACTTCAAAGTGGAATTTTGGTACAACTGTTCGAATTTTGATACGAATATCACCATACGGGTCTCCAATGATTGCCAGATTGGCAATTATAGCTTTTGTTATGTTCATGTATAGGCAAGTTTTATATAACATTTACTTTCGATTAAGCCAACGCTTTTCAAGAAAAATGTTGAAACTTGTTATTGTTATATGAAGCGGATGTAGAGGTTCGCCCCTCTTGCTGCCAAAACCTTTTTTTTGGGATTCTAACAAATGAACTTTAGACGACTAAAATTTGAAAAAAAATAAAAGACTTTTTTGTTAGAAGACTGATTTTTACAGTATATTTTTGGTGTATGGAACGTGTCTGCCACTAAATAAGATATAATTCCAGTGGCAAATACGTGCCATAGACTTAAAATTCCAGTAATTCCGTTGGAAAATTAATACCCACCACTTCTATCTCGACTGGCAAGAAAGTTCCCGTATATGAATTCTTTTTTGGTTTTTTACGCAACATTTTATCTGCAATAAAAAATATTTTTATTTTTATGAAAAGCTTTTAAATAATTGTAATTAGAAAAAGCGCTGATCTATAGTAATTAAACAGTTTTAAACATTTTCAAAGCCATCAGTTAGGTATTTTTCAATGTGTAAGGAAAAATTTCGTGGGGCTGTGTTTAAAGAGAAATTTGCATATTTGAAGAGTCCATCTAACTAATGAAATTTCATAATTATCAAAACTCTTTAGTTCGCATCGTGTCTAAAATATGGGATGAGTTAAGAGTGCCATTCGGTTTGACTGTAATATTCATTCGCACTCGCATATAACGATATTTTAATCACAACCCGTGCAGTCTCTTCTGCCGATTCTTCGTGTTCGCTTTACGCAACATTCAAACAAACATTTCGGAAAATTCTATTCGCAGTTCAGCTTCGCAAAAAAAGCTTGGGAAAACACACCAAGTTTGTGTCATATCAAATGTTGCCTGTGCGAGTGGGTGGGAGGTGCGCGTTTGATCCCTTCACTCCGAATGGTATCCTTAATGAGGATGAATTGTAGAATATAATAAAACCAATTTGCATAAACGAAAGAAGTCTGTTTCATTGGATAAAGTAGTAACATTATGTAGAGTGTCTGTGCTGTATGTACGTTTCTGTATAGAAATGTATTCGTAATGTTGAAAAGTTTTCCTGTTCTCGGTTTTGCCATAAAATTGTAATAAATTTAGGAAAACCAGACGACATTCTGTCCATAAAGTTGGAAAAAAACTTTTTGACTCCTCTCTCTATGACCACAAAACTCAACCAAAACTCATTCCGCCATGTCGGTTCTGCCATAGTGTTTTCTGAAGAAATCCAGATAACACGCGGGGGTAAAAACTTCAGAAACGTTTAAAAAAAATCTTTGACGCAAAACAAAAAAAAAAAATTGAGACTTTTCTCACCCTTATTACGTCATTTAGAAAAGTCAAGTTCACCCTCTCGGACTTTGGACGCTTCTGCATTTCGGATGAAACCTTGTAAAATATCCAAAACTGTATATCCTGAAGCATACCGTTCAAAGTTTAGTTGAGACCATACTAACTCGACTGAAGTGGTGGTTTTTCTTGTCTAGGACAGATGAAAGTCAAGCTTATGTATTCACATTTCATTAAACCCTTTAATTAAATTTTCTAAATCTGTTTTTAATCTCTTGTACAATTCAAACCGGATCTAGGATCGCACACTAGAGAAAATTTTCATCAAACGTTGTGTGTATGCGTACAAATGAATAATTATGTGACTAAAAAGATTATTTTTGTATTCGTCTCTCGGAGGGAAGGTTAGAAAATTGAAAGCAACTAAATCTGTTAAAGTGATGGTAGACGGAGTATAGTTGGCTGACAATAAAATAACAACACTTTTAATCGAAAATATTTAATTTGGTGGATATTTTGTAATTTTTGGATATTTAATTTTATTGTATGCGATGTGCCAGAAGCTTGTTTTTGTTTATAAGCAACTAAATTTGGCTAAAAAGTAAAGGGAAAAATTAGAGCGAAAAATTTCCCCTTCCTTAGGATTCCTTTTCTCAGAAATGTCGAGTAGCTATCGGGTTAGAGTCTTTAAATCGCGGTCTAAAATTTAAAAAAAAACACGAGGCGGAAATATAGCGTAACGTATTGGACAGCCCCAATTTAATGAATTCAAAAACATAAAATTCATACCTGATCTGTTTTTGGGTATCACTAGCCGTTTTCAGGGAAATCTAGATTTTTTTTTAAAGAGAATCTGAACTCAAATAAAAACATCTCGACCAATTTAGCTGAAATGTTGGTTCACAGGCTTTGACAGGTTAAACCATTCAATCGATGAAACTAAAATGTTAGTCCGAAAACTTTAACTCGAGACACCATCGAGTAATTAGATATTTGCGTAAACTTTTCTTATATTGGGGCCACGCGAAGGTAAAGCTGCGTCCGAGGAAAAATCTGTATCTGACGCCGCCTTTCTTTTTTTCAAAAAGCGTCAGATTTGATCGGCTTAGTGGGGACTTCTGCGCCTCTCGGCACTGCTCGGATTGTCTGGGAAGAGATTTCACACGGAAGGAAAAAATTTGTCGTAAATGATATGGTTTTTATTATAAGTTCCACAATTTTAAAGTCTACCAATTGTAGAAGGTAAAATAAACAAAATTACCCCTCAGTGCAGGAAGAATAAAAAACCCAGTTCTAGCATTTTGGGGAAGTACGGTCTGCTAATACCAGCTAGTCTCGGGGTAAGAGAGTGTTCGATTCGAGGGAGTCGAGGCAGTTCTTTCTAGATGGGCGTCGAGACTAGTTCGGCTTTAGTTTACAGATAGTAATGATCCTAGCTTTTCCTTTAGAACCAATTTTAGTCTCCTTTACAATGAACACTTTTTCGAAGAATTTTCTCCCAAAAGATGAAAAAATAGCCGATTTAAAAAAACTGATAAAAAAAGGTTGTTATGAATTCTTCTTTCATACGCCGTCTAACAAGATCTTAATATGACATAATTTTTAAATTCTTAAATCCTTCTGCTGCATGCTTTAAAGCCCTTAACTTTTTTACATAAATCCTTTTTCCAGCCTAGACAAGTAGCTGACCACATTCACACTTCCACTTGTCATATTTTCACAACATTTCTACGGACATGAATATAATGGAAAATGCCAGAATATCTATGTAGGCTCCCAAATCCCAGGCACGGCACAAAAAAAAACATCCTTTAAATTAAATTCTGATAAAACTTAATCCATAAAAAAATCACTTAATGACTTTTTTTGCTTTGCCTTCACTGCCAACACATTACCGATGGAAAATGGGTGGCGGCAGACCGGGAAAAAACTTTCAGGATATTCAGGATTCTAACCCATCTTCACCAGATATGACTTTTGTGAAAAGCACGCTCGATGCGGCGTCTACGAGAGATTCCTTTTTTGAACGAGGTGTGGGTGACTATCGCGAACTGGGCGATAACACATAGTGTGAACAAAAATGCGGAGTCCGGGTGGGAAATATCTGAAAGTAAATGGAGAAAAAAATGTTTTCCTGGCACGAAACTTATCTGAAAGTCGTAAATATAAAATTTTTCTGCAAAAGATTCGATCCTTGATGTCCCGCCAAGCTTTCTTTGCCATATTTTTTCCATACTTTATATAGATTTTCCCTCTTTTTTTAAAAATTTCTTGGTTGAATCGCAATGTTTCCATTTACACTTCCTGTCAGAGATAGTCGCTCAACCAGGAAGTTGACAAAGCTAACTCAAAGTGGTGTGAGTAAATTCAATTTATTAGGAAATCCACGCGCGATTTTCAGTTCAAGTTTTTTTCCCTCAGGTTTTAAACGAAAAATCTGCATAAGTTTTCGATTTTATTAACGATATGTTCGCGGGAAAAATTCTTTTGGCTTTTCACTTAAAATGTGCACTAGAAGATTATTTTATCCTCACACTAACTTTCATATTATTGAATATTTACTTACCACCGCAAACCATCGAACGTACATTCAATTTTCTTCTCAATTAAAATAATTATTCGATCAAAAGAAACAGTTTTAATTTTCAAATCCATTAGAGGTTTTAGAATTTAATATCATTACATTTCTTCGTTTATGTGGTTTTTCCTCTTTGAAAATTTAATTATTTATTTTCGAAAAGATTTTGGGAAATTTCTGGAAACAAATCATAAAAATTAAATTGAATTGAATTATACTTTCCACGTTCAAGTCTCGTGGAAAGTACCAATGAAGCCACAAATATTTCGGTTCTTAGAATCGCTTTAATTTTTAAGATAACAGGATTCTCAGAAAACATTCTCATTTAAGGCTTGAGATAACATTTTTTCATATTTTATTTTATTTCACATTTTTTTTTTAGAAAATGTGAAGTAAAAAATCATTAAAAATGTTTTTTAAATTCTTCAATACTTTGGTTATGTTGACAAATTTCACAAATTTCCCATGCATCATAATTCAATTAAAATCATTTAAAGAAAGCTTTTAATTGTATTACCTATTTTTTTTTTAAATTGGCTTGCATTTTTTATCAGGGCACGTTTATCAGCACTCTGCATTTCCATTCCAATATTAGACACAAAACTTGGAACGGAATTTCTTAAAAATTCTCTAAAAAACTTTCAGATTATTGATGATCTGAAGGTCTTGAGCTCCAAAGAAATATTTTTAAAAGGAATTACCCTAGACTAATTTTTTGCAAATAATTTAAAAATAACAAACCCAAGATAATATTGGGGGTTTTTTCCTAACCTTAACGTTTAAGTTGTAAAAAGGATAAATGTTGAACGAACGTGGAAACGAAGATGAATTTCACCCTTTTCTTGTTGACGTTTGGCTTTCATCATTCACTTCCTGTGAAAAGGGGTTTTTCATCAAATTCTCGCGATGACTGCAAACTTAATTGCTCCTTAACGCCATCCAGTGAAAAGAAAACGTGTTCACTTTAGGTAGGTACCCATTTCTTTGGTAGTGTAAGGACTTTTAAACTACCAAAGGAATGTGAAATTTTTAATCAGAAAATTTTCCCTAAGGTTTTTTTTATTAAAATCAGAAGGAAAATCTTGGAAATGAACGTTTTAGGTGAAATTTAAAAGCTCATTATTCGTACAAAATACCTCAGCTTTAGGACTTATTGAGTGACACTAATTTAAATCAAGTAATTTTTAAATATTATTTTGATTACAAAAACCCGTTGTTAAATTAATTTTTACACCTTTCTTTAAATGCTCATACCTGACGAAAGTTTAGTAAAAAAATCCTTTATACTTTTATTCAATGGTTGTAATTTTTTTTAAGAAAAGTGCAAGCATTTGAACTTGAATAAAGTTACGAAATTTTTACTTTCTTCTACGGAGTATAATAAAGTATTGTACTCATGAAAAATTTCGACCTCTTAATTTTGCCTAAAAAACTTTTCCCGATCACTCCTGAGTCGATTGGAGTCATATTTAAAAAATGTCTTTCTGTCTGTCAGTCTGTCAGTCTGTCTGACAGTCTGTCTGTCAGTCTGTGTACAAGATTTCTCAAAAACTAATAGAGCTAGCGCTATGAAATTTTAAAGGCATGTTGGGTCCTGAAATGGGACGATCCTATCAACTTTTGGTGGAAATCCGTTAACCGGAAGTATCCAAAATGGCGGTTTTTCAAAAATCGCAATTTCGTTTTTCTCGATTTACTCCCAAACTACGCGTTTTTTAGTGGCCTTAAGTATCACAAAACTTGGAGAAAATAAAATTTCCCACACTTTTGTCTTTAGCTATAACTCGATATCTCAACCTGTTATCGAGATAAACCGTTATTTCCAAAAAAACAGTTTTTTGCGATTATCTCGAAAATTAACGGGTTTTTGCTGACTGAATGTATGAAGTGAATTAATGAGAATGGCATTCTGCACAATTTTGTCTTTTACCGTTATCCGTTATCTTTTACCGTTATTGAGATATTTAGATTAAAATATAAAAAAATATATTTTTGCAAATTACTTGCAAACTAACGGTTTTTCGACAAATCAGTTAAAAGAATAATTAAAGATGTTAACATTTTCTACATTTTTGCCATTTACCGTAAATTGATATCTTTTACAGTTCTCAAGTTATCTCAAATTTTGTACGTTTTTGATATTTTTGAATAAACCAAGAATTTATTGGGAGGTCGTCTTAGGTTGACAACGCGACAGGGCTCTAGCGTAAATTGCGCAGGGTCGTAGATTTTGTAGAAGAAAGTTTTGTGTTGACCACAACTGATATTTTAAAATTAATTTCGATTTTTTTTTTTGAATAATGAGTGAAAGTGTTCGAAAAGCCTGATTACGGTTCTGTAAAAGCTCTCGTAGGATAGCAATTGGACCGATTGGGTTGAAATTTGGCGTCAGGTTTTCTGATGGAAGGCGTACATAGAGTAGAACAAGATTTAGCTAGATATCCTCTGTTTTGTCTATGCTTCACCATTTTGGATCACCATTTTAAAAAAATCTTTTGCTTTCCCAGACCCACCAGTTTTTGTACTTGAGTGTTATACGATAATACCGGATGTTGGTCAGTTTATTGGTTCTTGCTTGAGATTGCTATGGTCTACTTTTAGGCGTTTTTTAAATAAGATAATCTAAATCTATTCTTTAAAACGCGTAAGAGTAGGTTTTTTTCCAATACGTCGGATTTATAATAAAATGTCTACTTTGAAGCACTTCGTTACGAAAATATATTTTGAACCTAATATGCCGCATAGATACATAAAAGTTATTCTTTTGCTATACAATTTTAGAAAAAAAAAACATAAATTTTCAATTCAATTTTAACAAAGAAACGAAATTCCATGACAATTCATTCAAAAATTGAAATGAAAACTCTTTACATTTGAAATGGATTTTTGAAGCGGATAACTAGAAGTTGGGTGCGCATTTAGCATTTAACTGATTTACATTTGTCCGGGTCGAAATCTCTGCTCCGGTCAGGTTTTGCATTTAAATCATCTCCCGTGGAGCACATGGAGAAAATTAACTGCCGTATCCTTTCCTTTCGGTATGCAGTCAGTTTTCCGCATTTACATGCCATCGCCTTTATGCATCCCAATGGATGAGTGCTAAAGAGTGCAGTGAGAAAAATCCCATATTGAAAGTTTCTGTTCGAAGATCCTCTTGGGAAATAAAAAAATTCTTTTGTTCCCTCCTTTTTCCTATTCATTGTCACTGATAAGAATTATTGGGGGCGACAAAAAAAAAGGTAGAGGCGCTAGGAAAAACCGATTTACCAGACGTATAGACGTGTAGCAATAGGAAGGACAGATTCTTTTTTTTTGTTTTTGCTAAATTCTAAAAGTCTTGGACAAGTGCCAATCGGTTGAGAATTTAAATCAAAGGTTTTCTAAGTATACATACTTTCAATTTATTTGTTTCTTTCTGTATTGTTCACAATTGAACAAGAATACAAAACGAAAAAATCCCATCGTATACCTTGATGATCTTCAAGTCGGAAGTGGACTCTCAAAGTTGGAAGTTGCTTGTGAGGATTGAGATTCATTTTATTGATAGTAAAACATTTTAAATAGCTTTTGCCTTAAACTGATAGCGGTTACCTAGTCGTATCTTCAAAGCATGTGCAAGTAAACTTTAATATCCAACGAACAAAACTGGAAATCTTAATCTTAGCATCCTAAGCAAGAATCCTTTTGCCTGAATTTCCGATATTGATAGAGGGAGGTAGAATTTGATTTTGATAGAATGTAATTTCGTATCCTTTTACGATTCATAGGAAATAGTTTACAGATCTGTAGTTAAATAGAATCTTGGGCTTAGCATCTGCTGAATGAAAAGAAATGAGGATAGTCTATTTGGCTTGAGAAAAATTCCTTCTGGCGCCAGCCACTACTTTTGAACTAAGGATAATATTTTAGATTTGCAAAAAAAAAACTTTTACATCGTTTCATTTTTTCTCCATCAACACCAAAAAACACCTTGATGAAATTTCTTTTTTGTGGCGATTTTTTCATTAATGATTCGTCAACTAGAGGTTATCGATTTTTCTGACATAAGAAAATTATAATTATGATTCAAGCCAAAGTTCTACAAGTGTTCGTTTTTTCGGCACTTCAATGAATTGCTAAGATAAAGAAAAACTTGTGAACATTTTTACCGCAATTGGAGAAGAAATTTTTCTTAAGAGCTTTTCATTTTTATAAATATCATAAAGTCATATAAATTATTTTTTGTCTTTTCATTTTAAAAGAAATAGAGAACAAAGTGAACGAAAAGGGAAATGTTGTGTTTTGCTAGTTACATTTCCACATCGAATTTTCTATTTTGACATTGTGATGGTTTTCTTTAATGATGCCCAGCATTGCAGCTGTTTTTGATTTTGAAGCATTTTTTTACATTTTTTTTAATCGAAAAATAGATCTAGGTCAGTTTCGGATTATGTACAAGTAGTTTTGAGGAAGAAATGAATAAAATTTGTGGAAAAATATTTAGATATTGCGAATTGCTTGCAAACTAACGGTTTTTCGAAAAACATCGTTAAAGGTAAAATTAAAGATACTAAAAATTTAATAGAGAAAAATCTCTGTGCGTATAAGAAAACATCAGATATTTTCATATATTACACAGTTTTTCATCATAAATATATGTGGTTTAATTGAATATTCGGAAGTCAATATACAAAAGGATTTTTTTTCAATTTATTACTTTAATTAATTATACCAGTAGGTTACTCTCATATTAAAAATTAATTGATTACTCAGGAAACAATTGATTTTTTTTTCATGAGGGTTTTTCATCAAAATAAATCCTCAGGATAGTAAATATTTCTGGTAAATAGGTGAAATTAAATTTTTGAAGCTGTTACATTTTCTCCCGTCAATTTTAATGCTGTTCGATGTGTTTTATGAAAGAGTGCTGCACTTTTAAATCGGCACATTGCCCTATTGATATAGTGGTGATTTAGTCTGATAGCTGTTAAAATATTGGTGCGATTTCGTTTAAAGTGAAAATCAATAGTCACCCCCCCGGTTTGAAAAAATAAAACTCACATCAAATGTGTCGATAATTTCACATGAGTGCACCGAAATGCATTTTTGGGTGTTGGGTTTTACCTTCACACCGAAATTGCCATTCGATGCTTGTAAATCGCACCTCGATATCCATTCAACTGATAAACCATCAACATTTTTAAATTATCTTATGGTGTAAAATTTTACACCATTTTGATGTGTGCGGGTGAATGTCGTTTATGTCAATGACACAACTACTAGTAAATTGTAATTCTTAGGCACTGTTTACACTTGTTAATTTATTCCGTAAATTTTATTCTTCGGCACTAAATTTATGTTGCACAACCGTATACACTACGACACAAAATCCAAAAAATTATTCCTGAAAGACGTCCGAACTCGAATTTTTTCATATAAAACTGTCCGAATAAATTCAAATTTTGACATTTTTGACTAAAAGATTTTATTCTGCAATATATAAATAAAATTCGCGGAAAAATTCGAGAAAAAATCGCAGGTGTAAACTAGAGAGCCTATAACCTAGAGAGTGGCCATGGGGACATCTAAAAATGGCCGCCGAGCTGAAAAACGAGCGCGAAAAACTTTAAAAATTTGATTCATTGTTATAAATAATTGCCAAAATAACTGAAGGTGGTTAATATATGTAAAAATAGCATGTTTGAGGTATCAAAAAAATTTGGAAACTCATAGTTGTTTTGATAAATTGAAAATATGTTTACAGACTGTTCTAATCTGGAGAAAAAGCTGTTCTAACTGACCTAATAGACTGTTCTAATTGGAGTTAATAGACTGTCCTACTCAGTAGCACAGTCTATTAAGGTAGCATGGCCACTCTCTAGATTAAAGGTTCTCTAGTGTAAACGTGGCCTTAGAGGTTTATTTTTGGCAAAGGAGGTGGGCGAGCCGTTTTCGAGAAAATAAGAAACAAATAAGAATTCCGTAAAAAATCTTCAATCAATTTTGAACGCTTTTAGAAGCTTTTGTAAGCTTTTAAGTTTTAAATCGAAAATCATTCAACCGCTTGAGCTGAAATGCTTGTTAGTGGGTTTTTAGGGAAGGGAGGCCCAAAAAATACGTCATAGGGTCAGCGGTAGAGTTACGGTGATACTGAATTTCATACAAAAAATCATGAAAAGCTGGACGAGGGGGAAGGGTTTTGAAATAGCGAAAATTTCCGTGGTGGAATAAAACAAGCCACAAAAATATATTTTTATTATTAGGTAAGTCGAGAATTTCGCATCGTACCCTCGTATTTAATTTGAATTGTAACAAAGTACTATATCTTCAATAACTAAGTGGATGAAGAGTCTCGTTACAATTACAGACAATATTAAATCAACAATAAAATTGAATAGACCTGTCATCGAGTTAATTGGAAGACCCATGGATAATCGTATCCCTATTTAGAATTTATTCACTATAGTTGTCTACAGACTTGTCAGGTTCAAGCAATTGGAGAACTCTTTCAAATGATTACTTGAGTAGGGTCGTAACAATGTTTGTGACAAAAGGAATTGTATTCGTCTTCTCTGTGGATAAAAATGTGTCTGCAGTAAGGCAATACCAAACCATACAATAATAGTTAGTGGAAAAGAAATAGAAAGATTAATAGGAAAAATAAATCGAGGAGAAATGGGGACGAGGGCCAGCGGGAATTGAGCGAAATGTGGTAGTAGGGATTCACAACAAGTGGAATTCCAGGTTCTTGAATTGTCATCCTCGTCACCGTACTTGATGGGACAATTGGAGACAGAATGGTACTAAATAAATCCCTGTCCATATCCCATCAAGACAAGCAAGGAAAAAAACTGAAATATAAGAAAAATAATTTGAAAACCGGGAAATTAAACCGCAACCGCGACCGTAGTGAAATGTTGTGATAATAATGGATACAAGTTGTGAAGATTGACTCCGTATGAGTTATACTTACCTCGATGGGCGTTAATTTCCAAGTAGAATGGGGTGGAATACAAATGAAACACTGGGCGGTAAGGAATATGTCGTTCTACTATAGAATTTCGTATTCCAACATTGGATATAAATAGGGTGACCATGTTTATTTTATTTGAATCTTTTTTCTTTGGAACACAACAGAAGTTGCGCCACAGGAAACATTTTTAGAGAGAACTATATGTTATAATCAAAAATTTTATAATAAAATGCGACGCAAAAATTCAATAATCTGGGACCAAAATCGAAATTCCGGGACGTCGCGACAACGTGCTTAAAGTTGGGACAGTCTCGGCGAATCCGGGTCACCCTAGATATAAATCACGTTTTCTGTGGCACCATTAGAGCGTGTCCTGTTAATGTGATAAGTGCTCGGCAAATGGAACACGAATGATATAATGACCAAAGGAAAAACCTCAATCATTGGCGATAGCCGTAAAGATGTTTTCTTTTTTTTAGCCAATTTTTCATTCATTCTAATTGAAGAAAGCAGAAACCTTTATTCTGTGAAAAGGATGTGATGACGAAGGAATGAAAAAGAGAAGTTTTTTTTGTCTCTAATATGTACAGAATACAGAGATAATGCAATTTAACTACAGGTGAACCACAATTTGTAGAATTTTAGAAGTTCTAGATTAAGGAATATCTGCGATTCAGAAAATTGTTGTTAAAGTATTTTTTGCCATCGAATTACGGGGAAAATTATTTAAATTGGACTGACATTATACTACCTTCTAAGTAATGTCATAAAATATTAAATTGAGTTGTATATTGCGCTGCCGACCGCTTCGTAGTTCAACAATCATTGTAGCCCAAGACCCTCTCTCTAAACACTTAATTCTAAACTCTAAATTCTAAACCATAAACTCTACACCTTGAACTCTGAATCCTAAACTCTAAACTTTAAACCCTAAACTCAAAACTCTAAACTCTACACTCTTAACTCTTAAATTTTATCTCTTAATTCTTAACTATTAACTCCAAACTCTAAACTCTAAACTCGAAACTCTAAAGTCTTAACTCTAAACTCTTAACTCTAAACTAAATTTTCAGATGTATAAAGCCAACTAGGTAAGTGTGACATCTTGAAAATTAATGAATGATAGTGATTTAAAAAATAGGGGGAAAATAGGACAAAATTACTGTGGCAGATTTGCGTCTTTTCATTTGTTCAGTGTATTTACTGAAACAATCTCCTTTGAAAAGACAAAAATCAATGCTCTTGAGGCCATTTCTACTCAGCTACACTGTAAATGGAAAACGAGCCACTATTTCTCAAGCAATTCGTCCATCTTACTCGCTTCATTCACTCATAAAGGACGAAAGACATTCATTTTAGTCCCTTTTTCCGTCTTGTCTGTAAACATTTCAGGAAACGATCAGAGAACGGTAAAAGCTACAGCCCCTAAGTCAATTTTGGAAAAATCTTTAAATATACAGCTTCAACCCTAATTCGGGATAGAAAATTTTCATCAAGCTCGAAAGCAGCTCTCAGCAATCCCAAATAGCATTTTAGGCAGCAAATATGATGTTTATCCCCATAGTTCGTCACCATGCAGATCACGGCGATAAGCAATTTATGTAGAAAACACGTCCTTAGTCGTGCGTATGAGACGCGCAACGACACACATAGTGGGGAACACTTTTCTGCGGTTTGCTACGTCGCAATTATAACGACAGGGACGTAATTAGTTGCCTCATGCGCGAGCGTCATCTGACGGCATTATATCACACAATTACACAAATCATCGAGCGGGTTTTCTTTCTCCCTCGAATGCTTGCTAGTAAACAGAGATGAACAAATAAAAACGTAAGCAGAAGACGAACGAGAAAAATCTAATGGCGACAAATTAATGGAAACTTTTGTGGAGTGTTATTTTATAATGGACTTTTCTTCCGGTTGCATGTCGTGATTTTAATTGCCATTAAAATTTTTCGACAATATTGGATCTGAAATTTAAACAGATTTTAATGGGCCATCGAATTATTTTGTTTTTAATCAAAAATTTCTTTAATTTTATTTTATCGGTAAAATTTTTTTTTCTTTTGCAATGAAATTTTGATGCCAATAAAATTATGCTGTTTCAAAAATGTATGCTATCCACTTTTTATGCAATATCCTTCAGTCATTCGCCTGAAATAAGAAATTTAATTCTCGAAACGAAATCGTTTCCATCAAATGTCAGTGAGAAATATGGCGGCTGAAGGCATCAATTTTTTTTTGTGTTTCTCAGACGGGGAGCTTTAATGAAACTTTAGTGGTAGCAGTTTCGTCACTTTTTCCATCACACGCTTCTTCAAAATTAAACTGACGTTCAGGCTCCACAGCCAATCACTATTTCGGCCCGAAAACCATCAAATGCTGCTCTATCGCCGCAGGATTTTCATGAAGCGAATGTTGCCCCAAAGATCGTGCTCGTCACTTCTTTCGCTTCTTTTACGCGGATGTGAATTATAGGTGTAAATTTTTAATCCCGATTGTGTAAATTTCTACTCTTTCAAGTCGCAAAGAACAAATCTCATGTTCCCGTACTTTTCGATGCTGTTTGGGATATCCAGCAGGTCGTGATTGCGAGAATTGAGTTGAATTGGGTGAAATTGCAATAGACAAAACATTGTATGGAAGTAATATTCAGAATGGAATGAAAGTGGGAGTTTTTCCATGCTTATCCTGTTTATTTCAAGTCCTTTTATATGTGGGAGTACGGCGATAGTCAATTTCGTCATTCGAGCTGTTGTCGCCCATTCAGTTGACTAATTGAAGGTGGTCGCGCCGAATGTGTCCTCTGGATAAAGATGGCATCGTTGTTGTATCTTGTTTATTGTTCGTTCACGTAAGGATCTCATGTCGAAAGGATCTTTCATCTGAAGCATAACTACGAAGCCATAGATGAGAATGTATGAAAACTAACAATTTCTAACGTGGATTCTTGTTTTTCTTTAGCATCGTTCGAACATTTCGCGTTACATTTTTTGCCGGTTTGTATGAAAGGGAGTTGTAATAATGAAAAAAAGAAGAAAATTCTCTTTAAGATCGGGTAGAAGGGTCTTTGGGGGCCATTGCAAGAAAATTGCTTGCTAGCTTTATTGCGTTCGTCCCTTTGAGGATATTGCCCTACACGAAATATAAATAGTAGACAAGAAGCGCAGTACGTGTGTTTGTCGTAATATGACGGTCGTATCGTTATGCTAACTTTATGTTGGATATAAGGATCCATGTTATATCAAGCATCCTTTCATTTTTTGGCCAGGCCAATATGTCCTGCTCCCGCTTGCCTTCTAACGTTTCCATGTTTTCAATCCCCAACTCATACACGCAGGTGGTTAATTTGTTGTTTGACTCTGGGGGGAAATTCAATTTTTTCCGGGATTATGTTCACTACTCAACATTCAGCGTTCAGTGTTCATAGCCGTTCAATGTTAAGATCCTTCGAGTTTTTTTTTCCTGTGTTAGTCTTGGGGAAATCCCATATAGAGTGGCATTTATTGGCTTCTATGTCTACGCATTGCAAAATTGCTTTTCTACAAGTTTTGCTGCTAATATTACTTACTACCACTTAAGGGATACATGGTTAGAATAGCAAAACATGCTTGGTACAAAGAATAACGTTGATTTCGTGTAAATTTAAACAAAAGAATCGCTTAGGATTTTCGATTTTTTTATATGCTGCGATTTGTATCCACAAAAATGTACAAAATATTTTATTGGTAAGAAAAAATGTGTTTCTTCCCGTCTATCACATCAGTAACACACCCATAATTCTAAACATGTCGTCATAGGAAGTGAAAATTTTACATTCCGGGAGGTATTCTGAGTGTCATTGTTTTGAATCCCGTGGAAAAATAAACAAACTTTTTTTTTCGTGGTTTTTGATAGCATTTGATAGGTTGGTGACCTATCAACAATACAAGTCGTAAGAGTTGTCCAATACCGGATACCCCGAAATCATTTATAAGGTTTGGATCTATCACGCGCCAGGCATGTGTAAAGTTTCAATTTGACAAAAAACGTTGTGACTATATCTATAAAGTTTTCAATCCATCAACCGAAAGCCGTGGAAAACTTTGTAGCGTTTGCAACCCACCAAAAACCGATGTGCTGAAAACATTTGTAAGGTTCGGAACCTTTCAAAATAGGCGATGTGCTCACATTTTTAAGGTTTGCAGTCTAGCACATGCAGAAGCTGGGGATTTTTTATGTCATTTTGTTAATAAGAGCCATAAATGGAAAAGGAGAGCAAATTGTATTTAATTAACAAAATTTTCGCAAAAGTTGTTAAACACAAACAATTTATTTAAAAAAAATGGACTTTTCAAAACTAGCCAAAATTTTATTTCATCCGATTTTCCTTCAAAACAGTCTCGTGTTAATATCGCTATTGATGCCATATAGCTGCCATTGCCGAAAAATAATCTAAAGACCAAACATAAAGGAAAAGTGGCAAAAAGAAAAAAAAACATTTTCGACTTGGGATGAATTGGGTATGAGATGTTTTCTACCAAAAAAAGGAGGAAAAGCCAAGTGAAATGGTTTCAAATTTCCTGTGGATTTATCCGAGAAAGTGTTGAAAGCTTGTAATAAAATTACTCGACGAATTACTCCCTTATTGTAACTTCTTCAGATTTCTTGGAGCGATTTTTTTTGCCTTGATATTTTATTTTATTGAATCGTGAGCCACAAACATGAAAGACATTTTTCTTTTTGGTTTGAGGGCTATGGATTTTTAGGGAGGATTTGTTTCAGTGAATGTTTTATTACTGTAGCCATTAGTAAAGTCTGTTTCCTCTCATTCTTTTTTGACACATTTTAGAAAATTTATTTATTTATTTTTCTCGAAATTTTTGCTTCGTGTTTTTCATTTATACTTTTTTGTACACATTTTGTAAACAACTTGAGATGAAAATTTATTGAATTGAACAAAAATCATGTCCGCAATTTAGTATTGTAGATGAATTTCGCATAAAGGAAATAAAAATCATTGGTTTGTATATTCCGCGAGATAAACCAAAGTGAAATTTTCCCTCAAGTGGAAATTGTGTTTTTTTTTTGTTTTGATCCTTTTAGGGACGATGAGATAAAATGTTTTTCGGTTACTCATACAAATTTCTTTATTACAATTCAAATTATGACGATAAATAAAAGTTAATTATTTGTATGGAAAAGATATTGTTATTCTATCTGTGAAGAGACTTTCAGATAATTTCCTAATTAGAGATAAATATATGGGAAAAATTTCCAGTTTCTTTCATGCACATGAAAACTCAAATTTTTTAGTATATTTTAAACAAATTTGAAGCTGAAAAAATCGTTTTTAATATTTTCACTAAATCCGATTGAAATTCAAAATCAAAATGCGTGTGAAAATATCGGCAAAATTTTTTTTTTTGCTAAGAAAAATTTCCACAAAATTATCCACGTTACTGGAAAAACGAAAAACGCTTTTCCTATCCACCGATTTCAATCAAATTTATTTTGCTAGACTCCAAATTTAATTACTTTTAATTCATCTGGGGACACAAAATTGGTATCTGTAACGTTTACATCGCTACAGTCGGAAAACTCCCCGCAAAATTCATAATTCCGTGACACTCACGATTTTTCCCAGTGTTTTTCAAATTTGATAGTTTTTTAAAAATTCAAACAATGCAAACCGTTCATGGCAGATACAAAATATTTATCTCATGAATTAAAATCTGCTTAAAATTTCAGAAAAAAAATTCCGGAAAATTTAAGGCAACACTTTTTGTTTTATGACTTCAAAAAAAACACTCCAAAAGTATTTAAAAGATTATTAAGTTGATCAGAAAATATTTATCTTCTATCCACCGGCAAGGGAAAACAATTAAAATAAAGATCTAGGAAAGAAAAGTGTTTTTCCGATTTAAACCACCTTTGTGGCCGCATTACTTTTTAAATTGAAAGGGGAATCAAAATAATTGAATCTTAAATCAAGCGTCATTAAATGGAATTTTCCCTTAAGATGTCCCAATATTCCATTTTAACCTTTGTTTAGTGCTTTTTTTGCCCTTTGCCCCCGTTTACAAATTCATACACTGTAGATCGTTGTAGAATTGTATGATAATATTTTTAAAAGAAAATAAATTTATCGCCTTATTAGAAACGAAGAATGATTGTGTGCTGCTTAAGCGATTCTCGATACATTTGAATTGTTTTGTGCTTGACGTAGCATAACAATGGCATCGTCAAATTTCAATTTCAAAAGAATTATCAAGGAAGAACGAATAAAAATAATCGAGGGATCCACAACAAGATGTTTCATCCCTTATGGATGAAAATTGTTTCTCTTTAAATGTGATTCCTTTTGCATTTCTGGTGAGAGTTGATATTTTTTCCACGAATCCAAGGTGGATCTTCGGAGAAACGATATTTTTTACTGGATACGAAGGACATTTTCTGAGCCACTAGAAATTTTCTTTTTAATCTTATATAGAATTTTATGAAAAATTGAATTCCAGTTGGTTTTTGAAAACATTTTATTAGAATTAGCATTTGTTTTGTTTTTACCTTTAACGAAGTTTTTTTTTCTTGTTTTGCACAAAAATATTTTATTAAAAACATTGAGGGAATTCACAGTCCTCTTTTAAAATGCAGGTAAATTTACCGCTCGGTAATTCAGTCAAATTTAACAGATTTTTACCGAGACGGTAACTTGGTTCATGTAAAAATGAATTACCGGATTCGGTAATTGTATACATGCCTCGAGTCGTGTTTTTCAGCCTCGGTATTCGGTATCAAGAATCAACCGCGAGTGGCGCTAGTAATGTTGTCAAATTTTCTCGCTTGTCAAATTTTCTCGTTGGTTATCTCATCGGACTGATGCAAATTTTTTCAATTTTGATAGCCGTTGCTACAATAGAAATTCAAAAGAATACATCAAACATGGATTTAAAGGTATGTGATATATTTTACAATCAAATTCGCAGTTCATGATTTGGTCACGTATCAAATAAAAGCGCTGTTCTCAAATCTGTGCTGTGGGATGTTCACAGCAGAATATTTTCAGTCTTTTAATATTACCGAAAATACCGAATACCGAATACCGAAGAGGATTGTGAATACCCTCATTAAAAAACTCATTTTTTTTGTGAAATCGATAACATATCGTGTTGTTTAGAAATATTTTTTTTTAGAAAGAAGTGGGTATAAGTAAAGATTAGGTAAATAAAGGTAAGAATCCTAGAACAAATGTTGGGGTCCCAAAAAAATCCGACAGCAGAAATAGAACCTTTGTATGCCTTGTAAAACGATTATTTTCTGATATCTATTACCCTACGTTTGTATTAACTTTTTTTTTTAGAAAAAAGCATTGAAAGAAAAATCAAATCTTAACAGTTTTTTCACAATTCTGACTCAAGATGAAACTTTTCTAGACAATAATTTGATTTTTCTAAATTTAATTTAATCAAAGTACAACTTGCAAAGCTTGTCAGCATAATATAACGTTCTTGAAATGAAATATAAAATATCTCAATCGAATTCTCTGACATTAAATAGATCAATTGCCAATCCATTGGAAAATGCAGTTGACAATCACAAAAACACGCTCACAATCTTAAAAAGCACACGAAATATAATAAAAAAAAAACTAGCGAGACACTTTGAAAATTTTAACTAGAGCTTGTATTATTGGCAGATCCGCCGTTCTATCCTATGATTTAACCGGGCTTATCCATCTTTATCCTATTTTATAGTGTGGCATTGTATCTATTATCCATAGTCACAAAATATATGAACGGTCGGTATCCTTATTGCAAAAATTGAGGAGTCTGCAAGTGTACTTCTTCCTGGATATTGTGCCCTATATAAAACCATTGGAACCATGTAGACCAAAGCGCATCACCGAAAAATTTACTTTCGTCACGTACGCGTACGAAGGATGGCAGGGATGGGACAAGTTTCTGTTTTTCAGTGTCGTGACATCCGGGTTTGAAAATCGGGGTCGACTTGCCACCACCCGAAAAACCTTTCGAAAACAAGCGACCATTGCCATAAATTGAGCTGATTTAAAGGTGGCGGGAGGACCATCATGGACAAAGGCGGAAAAGTCCGTCTCGTAGACCACAAATGAAATATGTCGCTGGGCTCCATGGATTTTCCACTGTTAAATAAATTACCAAAACGTGAACTTCATATCGGATGTCGGTGAAACTCTAACCAAATTATTCTCAGTGATCGTCCCACAGCTGAAACCATAATAATAGCAATCGTACCCGAATATATGGAGAAACTTTTCACAACTAATACAAATTAAACACGAACTAAACTAAAAATAAGTTTCAAAATTCGAAATGTTTTTGCATAAAATGCACGTTCCTATATTACAAATGACCGCTTTGTCTAAAATGATGAGGAAATTCCGCCATTCAAACGCACCAGGATATTATTAATAAAACTTTTTAGTCAAGTAACAAAAAATTAATACGTTTTCTGCAGTTAGTAATAGAAATTGTTACAGACAGGTGTGAAACATTTCCCATTCAGACGGAGATTATTGTACTCTAAAGCTTTGTTCGGTGTTAAACTATTTCAACTTTTTTTTTAATTTTGAGTTTTAAAAAAAAAATTTTAACTTGGAAAAAAAGTTTTCATTACACATTGAATATCAGACGATCCCTTTATTGTCTGCCTAAATAAAGATAATAAAATTTGCCACTAATTTTTTTTTGTTACTCAAGTCGTTTTCGAGAAAATGTAGAAAAACAGTTTAATCCAAAATCTTAACCATAAACAAAGCGTTGCTCTATTTTTGTTTAAAAACGGAGCTACAAATTTTGTCTACTGTACCCAAAAACTAAAATCCTTTTATTAAATCGTTTTTTGAAGACTGAACATTTAAAAAACAAGTTTTAAGAGACAAAAAAAAAAAACAATCTTTGAGACCCTAAAACCTCTTGCGTAACTCTAACCCGGCCCTTACACGCGTCTGTAGAGCTGGCACAGTCGCAGACACAGTCTCGTGTAAATGCACTGACTGGTAGTTCGCTTAATGTCTTCTAATTCGTTGTCAGTAATTTGACATTTGGAGTCTGTGCTACTGACAGACTTTACAATCGCGTGTAAGGGCCGGGTAACGCTTTGCACCACCTATAGTTCTGCGGCTGGAAGTAATAACCGTGGCTTTTTGGATTTTTGTTCAAATCTACATAACCATCGTTTCCTATTAAAAAAAGAATCATTTAAACCGGCCCGGCAGAACTTCATAACTAAGGATGAATGAAAATCTCTATGTTTTATACATAAAAATATCTTCTATGTGAATTGCGATTGCAATGTACAAAAGTCACAAAGTTTAAACGAGCTTTTGATCACTGTAGAACTTCAAACCAATCAATGACACATTTCTGTAAAATTAATTATGTCAAAATTAATCAATCGATTGTTCGGTTCTTCATGTTAATTAAAACTAATAAGTCAAATGGGATAATGTAGAACCTGTTATACAGACTTGAATATTATTATAAGAAGAAACATTGAAACGAGTTGATAATCCATTAGAATGTCAACAATTGTGTCAAATCAATTTATCGAGTATTTGAACATAATGTTGTTACGTGAATATTTTATAAAAATTGATTAATGTTCCAGTTATAATTATATGGGCGTTGTGGGCTTTGTTATGTTGCTGATATTGTTTAATATTTTTGGTGTTATATGCTTTTGTGTGGTGTATTTAATTGATTTGAGTATTTTTTTACCATAAATATGTATGCTATGGAGGTAAAAAGCTTGTAAGTAACCAGAAAAAAATAAGATTTTTTAATGATTTTTTTGTTCTTTCCTCTAAATTACTTCCAGGAGAAAAAACCAGTTAGTATTTGACCACAATCGGTTCAGTGGCTTCAGATTTCGAGCTTTAAAAAGCTGTAACCTCACGTAGTTTTCTAAAAAAAAGCTTTTGAAAAAGCTTTCGGGAAAGCTTTCGAAAAAGCTTTCGAAAAAGCTTTCGAAAGCTTTTTTGGAACTTAAATTTTTTTGACAAATAATAAATCTCAGCTTAAATTTTTACAAATTTTTATATATCTAGAGAAGTGACGCAGAAAGAAAAAGGAAAACTTGTCATGTACAAATCATGTATTTTTTCGCCAGGCCGAGAATAGATTCTAAAGACCAAATTCATTAAAGACTTGTGAATAGCTTCCAAGTTCGAGGAATGATTTAAGCGTTTGCAAATAAATAACTGGTGCGGTATTCCGTAACTTGATTCAAGTGTTTGTTTCGAGTTAGAAGAAAAAGTGGTATTTGCTATCTCGGTTTCTCTCTGTCATTTATTTCGGTCAAAACAAAGACAGCGAATATTTCTTGTTTTTCTAACTCGAAACAAACGCTTGAAACAAGTTACGGAATATCACTCCTGATCTTAATTACAGGAATAATCGTTTTTTAATAGTAATCACTTCTTTAAAAAGTTCAAGTTTAAAAATACAAGTGAAAATCTTTCAAAGTGTAATCAATACTAAAAAAATGGCCAAAGATTTATATAACCCTCTCCACATCCTTGTCAGTAAAGTAGAAAAAAAACTTTTTTATGTTTGTTTATTTACAACCAGTTCAATTGCATTCAATTACCATAACTCCACTAAAAAATAAATTTGCTCTGAGAAAACCCACAAGTAGAAAGTTTTTCTTCGGAGTTATTTTTTTCCTGGAAGATATGGAGGGATTTCTTTGTTGTGCTACTAAACCATCATCATCCCTAGCTTGTTGGGTACATTACGGATGGGAAGGGGAAATAATCAAATCTGAAAGTAAGTTTTTTGTAGATTTTATCAAAATAAACTGGAATCTTGCATTCAGGCAAAGCACTTTCGCTCTTCGGGCATTATATCCATTTTCTTCTGGTTTCATTTTATTATTATTCTCTTTCGTCTTATTGGGTTAAATAAAAAACCCCCACCGAAAAAATAAGTCCAGAGAGTTTAAAAGAATATAAAAAAATATTGTGTGTACACGTAGTTGTAGTCGTAGTAGAAAAATCCTTGTGTACACATAGTGTTGGTAAAAAAAATCCCAATATAGTAAAATACTTTCAACAAACATTCAATCCGACGACTTTTCTGTTCACTCAGCCAAATCGAAAGATCTCATTTCGATTGCTTAAATTCAATTTAGTCAACGAATAAAAAATAAAATAAAAAATATCACTATTGTATATACACACGCACACATATTTATATTGTCAACATTTTGTTAGATATACCATTTGTATTTAGCAACAGAAAACTCCTAAAGATTCTTGCACGGATGCTGGAACAGCGCTTTGGAGCCCATCCATCCATTCAGGATGAGTGAGGTACCCATCCTTCAGCATCAGCAGCTAAAGAAGACATAATCGTTTACCATTTTTCAATCAGATAGACTGCGACTATCTGTCCTGATGGTCCTCGCCAATTCGATGTGGACTCATTGACTTCGCTTGCCATCTTCATTTTCAATCGCAACAATAATTCAATATATATGACTTTGGACAATAAAAATAAGAAATGTTCGTCCTGAGGAGGTTGTAAAGAAGCATCGCTAGCATCGCCAGAAGCAGGAGTCAAAACGAAGACTTCATGGCTCCATCCCTGCAACAAAAAAAGATTGTTTTTTGAGTTGTTCTTTGACCTTTTGAATATTGTTGGAAGAATCAAATGTAACTGCGGGTGGGAAGAGGTAGGAAGACTGAAAAACTTTTGGAACGAAATATTCCAAACAAAAATGTCATAAATTGTTTTCCCCATTTCACTTTCTTCCCAAGTTAGAACTTCGATGAGTTACAATGGATTCATGGTCGTTAGATCGGTGTATTGCGACGTTCAATATAATTTCCATAAATATTCAGCAAATTTTTTAAAATCAACAAAGTTTTTAGCTAAAAAATTAATGTTTTCAGTACTTTGAAATTCAAAATTTTGCATAATTTGTGTAGCAATGTAAATTGATGCAGATGAGGAGTATTTTTAAGGTAGTAGTAGTTTGTTAAATTCATTCAACGATTTCATAAACGATTTTTTTCACATTTTTTTTTTAAATTTTCAAACGGTTTTTTGTTCGAGTTATATTTTTTTATGCGAAGTATAATAAAGTATTGTATTCATGAAAATTTTCAACCTCTTAATTTCTCACAAAAAACACCTCCCGAGCACTCCTGAGCCGATTAGAGTATTATTACAAAAATGTGTTTCTGTCTGTTAGTCTGTCAGTTTATGGACAAGACCTCTCAAATGAAATTATACATCGATGTTTGGTCATGGAATGGGACTATCCTATCGGAAAGCCGTGAGCCGGAAGTAACCAAAATGGCTGCTTTTTAAAAATTCAAATTTCGTTTTTCTCAATTTACTCCGAAACGCATTTTTCAGTAGTCTTATGTAGGAGACAAGTTGGAGACAAGTTGGAGACAAGTTGGAGACAAAAAAATTTCCTAGACTTTTGTCTTTTCGTAGAACTTGATATCTCAAACTGTTGTCGATATATACCGTTTTTTTTGAAAAAGAGAAAAAAAATCAGTCTTTTGTGATTATCTCGAACAATGATGGCTTTTAGTTGATTGCATGAAGAAAAACGTTGCAATAAAGCAGGTATATTGCAATAAAACGGGAGGCCGAAAATATGCAAATTTTTATGCCATAAATGAAAAATAAAGAGTATATTAAGTTTAATTGCAAAGCTTAGATCAAGTTTTCGGACAAAAATATTAGTTTTATCCATGCTTTTATATGCAAAACATTGAGTTTCACTTTCCTACACAGCAGATTCCAATCAGAATAATTTCAAAAATTTCAATTTGATTTTTAAACGCTAATTGGGATTTCTTCAGATATGCAAACCAAAAGTTTTTTGGGTGTGGTTCGGTTTTGGTTCAAGAGTGAATTGGGCTTCTTGCTTTCGGTTTCTATTCCTAAGTGCGAACGCACACGGTTCATCTCGTCGCGGCAACTTTTGGTCCTCAAAATGCCTTTCCGACGTACACGCTTCTTCACTTTTTAGTAGCAAAAAGTTGTGTGCAACAAGCGATCGCTCATGTGTGTGTGGTTCTGATATATGTGTTGTATTTCCAGCTCATTCCCTTTCTAGCTAGCACCGAGGCAACATCAATTGCCACAATAGAAACTGCCAAGAATAGAAGAATAAGGACTGGTAATTTGTTATGGCATTTACTCTTTCTTACCTACCTGAAAAATAAAACTACCTGCAATTGGTATTTCACTATTTGCATTCAATTTTCATTTATTTGGGATATGTTTACGAGTCGGTGGCTAAGCACCGACTGACTCAATGAAATTACGCACACATGCATGCTGACGTGCTACACGAGCAACTTTGTTTGTGTGCGTAAAAGAAGACTTTTCGCCTCTTGCCTCACTCGTTTCTTTCCTACAATTTGGTAAAGTTGCGGCATCCTGATGACCGAATGTTGCTCCGTGTACGCCCTCGCTAACTTTTCAAAAATTTGGTTTGTTTCTGGTTTCGGTTCACTGAAATATTAATAAATTTGGGGGTTTTGATTCGGTTCGGGCCTCATTTTTTCAGAGTGATTCGTTTTATGGTTTCGTTTTAGATCACTCGTTTTTGGCTTGGTTCAAAAAACCGGTTCGCATCTCAAGATTTCTTTCAATATTCCAATAGTAGCTTCCATTTTGAAAGGGGTATTGCGATAATACGGGGTCTACCTTTTCTATTAAATACCGGCGTCCTATTAGTGACAATTCAATAGTTAAAGACAAGAGACTGACGCGACAGACATTTTTTTATGTTCAAATCCGAAAATTAAAATTAATTTTTAATTGAGCTCTTCATTAATTGTATTAAAATTAACATGAATTAAATGGAAGCCACGAAATTTAGGAAATTTCCTTTCCAACATTAAATTTGTTTTCCAAGAAAATCTGATTGAGTGCCATTCATATTGAATTAAAGAAAACACATTTAAGAAATTACGTCCATTCGCGTATATATCCTTCTATTGCCGGCCTTGTAATTTGATTAAATTAAACAAAGTGAAATCTCAATTTATTGCGTTGTTTATATATGTTGGCAAGGAAAATATATTTTGGGTATCGAAAAGAGAATCCATAAAAGATCCTCGTCAAATGAATGGAGTTTCTTTCTACGTTTAATTTGACATTTTTCTCAATAACTTGGACGTCACCGATCTCCTAGTTTGTGTGTACGGAAAGCCAACAAACAGGTAAGTGGGGAGGTGGAAGGTGGCGTTCAGATCGAAATATCCTCAAAATGTTGGTCCTCTTTTCCTGTTTGAAGGGAGGCAGACTAACTATAGACTATGGTTTATTTGCAGTAAATTTTCTAGAATGAAATTTTGCGTATGATTCGTTTGTTTGTTCGCTTTGAGTCCAGTTATTTAGCAGCCATCCACCATAAGGACGAGGGTTCCGCAGGATTCCAATTGGAATTTCGCTCCATTGAGGCTTCACAGCAAGTCGTTATGGTAACGGAAGTTCCACATTAGCAATTTCAAAAGCAATAACCATCTACCAACGTGACTTTGCCCACCACTTCATCCTGTGTTATTTTGAACTTTGGAAAAGGACTTTGAAAATTTCTCAGAGTGGTGGAAGTTAAATGCGATGTAGAACTAGGATTTCGTTAGTCTCGGGAGTCTCATGTCATTTCTGCCAATTACTCCCTGCCGCCAGCAGTTAGTTGGGGTCCCAAATGCTTTGATTTTTTTTTACTGCGTTGCCTGGGAAATTTTTTTTACAGTTGTTTATAACTCAAAGTAACAACTTTACTTATTTAATTCGCATCAGTGGGTTTTTTTTCTTTTGTTTTTTTATTTCTACGAAATACGTAATTCTTCCGCACATTAGAGGGATTCATTCAGGGACAATAGAATAAGGACTACTGATGCTCTCACTACTCTATGGCTTTTGTTTGGGCTTTTCCAGCCTTAAATTGCAACTTATACGCTTGAAGTTATAAATTTTCCTGTTAATCCTTTCATAAAACACCGAAACATTAAAGGGTCTCGCTTGTCTGTCTATCTGGTACTTTCCACAGAGGAGGCGCGCGCGAGGGTGAGTTGAGTGTGGAAGACACGTCGATGTGGTTAGTGTTCGCATAGCTATTTTACATTGGAAGCAGAATGTGGTACTCGTCCTCGTGAAAATCTTCTATTGTGATGGGATTTTTTTTTTGGTTCTTGTTTGATTTTATGTATGGAAAGTCTCACGTATTCACATATAATGAATACTGGGTGGATTTTCTCATTCCATATTCAAAAAATTTCGCCTATATGAGGCAGCTATAAATTTTCAATGGCTTAAGGTTGCATTAACAGTAGGCAATGAATATTAGGTTGGTGCACGTGAGTTTAATAGTGAAGAAGAGTTAAATGGGCTTTCGGATATTTCATTTTCGGATTAAGTACAATGTTAGAAATTTCCAACGAATAAATCGGATAAATGGACTGGTTTCATTTCATGAGAATATCGCTGGTATTAGATTAAATTTTATAGGAGTGAACTTATATAAACTTATACAAAAAAGTCCACTAAAGCCAAACACTAAATTAAATTCTAAAACTTGCAACTAGTTTTCCCATGAATTCTTTTTTCCGACTTGTATTAGAAAAAAACCCATTGTGATGAAGGAAAAATTAAATTTTGTTGCAATAGAAGTTTTTGTTGGTTCTGAGAAATTTTTTGGATGAAAACATTTGACCCTTGTTAAATGCAAATTTGGTTCTGCGAACACATCGTGTGGGTTGAACCTGCGTAAATTGAGCTATGTAAAAATATGTAAAAATTTGGGGTACCTACTTTTTTTTACTAAAACTGGAGGTAAACAAGTTTTTGGAAGTTTTAAAAATATAAATACGTTTTTTAAAATATAAATGCGTTTAAGTTAAAAATGTATATGTAGCAGTGATTCTCAACCACGGTGCCGCGGTATGTAGGAGAGCTCTAAGGGATGTCTTCATCTTTATACAGTATATTTATTACCACTACATCGTACCTTTTCTTATCAATGCATGCAAAAGTTACATTAATCGAAGGGAATCTAAATCAGATATAGCACAAGACCATAGTTCACAAGACCGCCACTGTAATTTTTAAAAAGGGTAAGACAGCACAGAACTCAAGAACAAAAGTCATTAAAAAAGCCTTACTCTCTCCCTTTCGGTTTGTTTTCAGGAATTCTAAAAGAATTTTAAGAGATTTTTTGCCAATGAAGGGTTAAGAAAAAATATAACAAAAGCTATAATTGCCAATCTGGCAATTATTGAAAACCCGTATGGGGATATTCGTATCAAAATTCGAACAGTTATAACAAAATTCCACTTTGAAGTCAAACTTTCCAATAAGATTTTTTAAAATTTATTCCAATCGGATTTTCATGTATGGGAGTTTTATGTAAAATCATATCCTAAATAACTTTTGTTCTTGGACTTTTTTGATAAGATGCACCGTTTTTGCGGTATTTACAAAAAACGATTTCGTTCGTATGGGGGGTACCCCCCCTAATGGTCCATTTTTGCCCATGAACGAACATAGCCTCCCATTTTACGAAAAACGGAGCCACGCAAAATTTCAAGTCTCTAGCTCAATCCGTGCGCCCGCAATACGCGCCACAGACAGACGGACAGACAGACAGACGGACGGACATGCAAAATTCAATTTTTTTTATCATTCTAAACCAGGGGTGTCCAACCTTTCAGCTTTCGTGGGCCACATTGGGAGAAGACGAGTTATATTGGGCCACAAATAAAATATACTAACCCTATAGATAGCTGATTAGTAAAAAACGTAGAATATATACATACTTCCCAAATAGCATTTTAAGCAGCAATTATGGTGTTTATCCCCATATTTCGTCACCATGCAAGTCGCGGCGATAAGCAATTTATGTCGCAAATACGTATCTAGTTGTGCCAACGAGACGCGCAACGGCACCCATAGTGGGGAACACTTTTCAGCGGTTTGCGGCGCCGCAATTATAACGACAGGGACGTAATTAGTTGCCTCATGCGCGAGCGTCATCTGACGGCATTATATCACACAATTACACAAATCATCGAGCGGGTTTTCTTTCTCCCTCGAATGCTTGCTAGTAAACAGAGATGAACAAATAAAAACGTAAGCAGAAGACGAACGAGAAAAATCTAATGGCGACAAATTAATGGAAACTTTTGTGGAGTATTATTTTATAATGGACTTTTCTTCCGATTGCAGGTCGTGATTTTAATTACCATTAAAATTTTTCGACAATATTGGATCTGAAATTTAAACAGATTTTAATGGGCCATCGAATTATTTTGTTTTTAATCAAAAATTTCTTTAATTTTATTTTATCAGTAAAATTTTTTTTTTCTTTTGCAATGAAATTTTGATGCCAATAAAATTATGCTGTTTAAAAAGTGTATGCTATCCACTTTTTATGCAATATCCTTCAGTCATTCGCCTGAAATAAGAAATTTAATTCTCGAAACGAAATCGTTTCCATCAAATGTCAGTGAGAAATATGGCGGCTGAAGGCATCAATTTTTTTTTGGTGTTTCTCAGACGGGGAGCTTTAATGAAACTTTAGTGGCAGACTATTTCGACCCGAAAACCATCAAATGCTGCTCTATCGCTGCAGGATTTTCATGAAGCGAATGTTGCCCCAAAGATGAACCGTGGGACCAATTTCCCCACTAAAGCAATTGTGGCTTTGCAGACGCATTATTAATCGCTGCGACGCGCTCGTCACTTCTTTCGCTTCTTTTACGCGGATGTGAATTATAGGTGTAAATTTTTAGCCCCGATTGCGTAAATTGCTGCATTTTAAAGCCGCAAAGAACAAATCTCATGTTCCCGTACTTTTCGATGCTATTTGGGTTAGTTAACAATTTTAAGTAATTTAAACTTCATTAATTCATAAAGTTTGTAAATATATCAGTTTTTGTTGGGCCTCATGCAAACATGTCTTGGGCCGCATGCGGCCCGTGGGCCGCAGGTTGGACAAGCCTGTTCTAAACACACTGGTGTAATTCATTTTTTTGTGCGATGACGGGATCTTGGCGTTACAAACGGTAAGGCAAAGTTAATATACCCTTTGGTTTCACCATACGGGTATAAAAATTAAGTTTTAAGGGGCTGCCTTTTTAGGCTTTTTGAACCACTAGTTCCCCTTGGTCAGACTTTTTTGCATGGAATTTAGTATCGTCGACTCATTATTACCGACCCCCGTACCTCTACAAGTGTGTGACTTATTATATGGACAACCCCAATAAAAATTGACTTTAGTTAAAGTTTATTGTCTAGGTTTTGAGAATAAAATTTTATCGGCGAAAAATAAAAATTTCAGTCTAATTAACACATTGAACGCCACGCCGCGTCGCACGAAAACGTGCCACACCTTATGTTCACAGAGAACCAAGTCGCACATTAATGGGCGACGGTTCTAGGTTCACTCGGAGCCAAGTCACACGAAAATATTTATTATTATATGGCAATTTACATTATCATTGAATTATGTGGTCTCCGACGAAGATATCCTTGTTTTCCGCTTGGCCCTGGAGCAATTTTATCGTATTTTTGGTTACTTTTTTTGCGACTTATTTTTTTTTTCAAAAAAGTAGAACTAAAAATATATTTTTATAACCTCTAATAAAACTGACAAAAGGAGATAAAATATTGAAAGAAAAGTGAAAGAAAAAGAAAAGAAATGAAAAGAAAAGGAAAGAAATACTGTTTTGGGTGCGATTATTGTGGAAAGCAACTTACGCATGTGCGACATCGAAATTATTCAATTAAACTACAAAAAGACAGTCCATATTGATCGAAAAGTTAATTTTTAGTATCAAAGAACCCATACGTTTACAAAAGCCTGCGTGGCTTCCAGAGCAACATTACCGATTTTGCCATGGCAGTCAATGTGTTAAAAATTGTTTTTCGACAACTGAAAGCTTATTGCCACGCAATAGCAATTTGTATTTATGCATTTCAAAAAAAATAAAAATAAAAAATAAATTGAATGGTAAGCTTAATTGTAATGATATAAGTTTTGTAAATTAGGTAAAAGGACTAACTCGAAATTATTTCTTGAATTGACTCATAATCGTCATGAAGAGTTTTATCTTTTTTAAGCCAAATGAATTCAGAAGGATAAAATATTATAATAAAAAAAGTAATTACTTTCCTATCGTTAAAGTTATTCACATTGCGAAAAAAAAGAAATTCGAAGGAAAAGACCTTTTTATCTTTCATATTTTTTTTTCGTTAGAAAGGATCCAATACTTGAACAAATGAAGCAATCAAGAGTGAAATAATGAGATTACCTATAACAATTTACTGAGAAAACACATTCAAAAAGCTATAACAAGTTCTGGCCTTTCTGAACCTCTTCTATATTTACTTATCCTTATCATAATATGGGGTGTCCTTATATAGATATATTTTACTATAGGTAACGGCACATAATACAAAATTTTCTCTATATATGTATGTCGATTGGAGGTGAGGTGATTTCATTTTTATTTTCATTTTTTTTTGTGCTTCAGTTCAGAACTGCTACTCTTGGTCGGTATGAGGTTGTTGTTGTTGTTGTTGTGGAGTGTTTTGCAAGTTTTAGGGGCCCAACAACAACGTGTAAATTTTATCTTGGAGGGACCATACAAATGGCTTACGCTGATTCCAAGTCCCAAAAGATCATTAGGTGCAAAACTTTTCTTAATCTGCCTCAAACTCGGGGCCATATTTTCGACTGCTTTTTATTCGGACTTTTCTTCTGCCCTTTTCCCTATCCAACATAATTTTTTTTGGGTTGTTTTACACAGAGTTTTTTTTTTGCGCTATTTCGTGTGCCACGGATCGAGTGAAGAAGTGCGTATCCTTGCCAAAAACGATGTTCTGGATAAATGTGAACATCAGCAAATAGTAGCAGCGTTTTCACATTGTTCGTTAGATGTCTATAACCATACTGAATTTTCCTACCTTATTTATTCTGTTCTGGTTGTTGTTGTTGGTAATATTTGGTTGTCCGTGGAGCTAGTATATTTTGTGTTCTTTGCAATTTTATCCAAAACTTTTGGCTTAGGAAGTTAATCGTTTTTCCAGCACTTCAAAAAGTCCTTCAGCAACATTTTTACTCCTTAAGTATTCTTAAACGAGAGAGAAAAAAATCCCTTTTTTTTGAAACATAAGCAGGAAAAAAGTGAAAAACACGCAAAGAGTACAAGGAAAACCCAAAGTTTTTCTGTTCCTCGAAGTCCTTCATTCAATTTGATGACTTAAAATTTGGTTAACGCCTCATCGAGGGATGCGAGAGGTGAAATCGTGCTGGACTTGAAAGTTTTTTTTCATAGATTTTTTTTTCAATGTGAAAATTGTAGGTATAGATAAGACTTTACGGTCCGGATTTTTTGCATCCGAATGAACCAGACAAACTTTTCCTGAGGGAAAGGGAAAATGAACGAACTGAACCCGCGCTAACCAAACCGAAGTGAAACAAACCAAATCAAACGGACCAGGAAACCGAAAAAAAACGCAGGCAGGTCCACACGAAAAAAAAAATCCAGAAGAAAAGAAAATAATTTTACCGTTGTCTGCATTAGCGGATTTACGCATATCCTTGTGCTTACGTAGATCCCAGACATTTTAGCAAATTAACCAGGCAAACAGAACTTTATCCTTTTCCAAATACAGACACAGTCACTCGCATTCAACTCGAATTGATATCTCCTTATCACCCTTCTGGTGGTGCAAACAGGAGTTCCCTCTCCCCATCCGCATCGCCCACAGCGGATATATTTCAGTTGAACTTGAAGCTGGATCTATATGCGGATGGTTGAATGGATTTGGTCGGGATCTTTGGGATAAATGCCCTTAGATGAGAGTTTCAAGCTGGGTGGACTGGAAAGGAGTGAATGATCGAAAGCAGTATCCTTAGATCTATAACTGAAGTGAACTCCTAATGGAATGAGATGCAAGGAAATTGTTGGAAAAATTAGAAAAAAACGATGGAAATTTTCCTTTTCTTTTCGAAAAATTTTCTTTTCTCATTTCACTGAAGCCATCTTTATCCATCCGAAGGGTGTATCCACTATCTGGCAGTATTGCAAAGGCCCTTTGCGTTGTTTTGCTTTATTGTTATTGCCCGAAGGAATTTCCTCAAGAGTTATGGTGGCTTTATTCATGAAGGCATCCTGATCTCCCCTTTTATGCGCCATCTATCCCTTGCGTCGCTTAGTTTGCATTTCTTATTTTAATTTTAGTGTTTCGTCCCTATCCATTTATTCTTAAATAAGATTTTTTATTCTTTCATTCATTCCATTGCGTCTCTTATTTTCTTAAAAAAAAAAGAACTTTTTTCTTTTGGATTTTTTTTCGGTTTCCGGAATTAAGGGAAATTATTTTCTATCTTTCCTTCTTTTTTTTTTGTCTGCGCATATGATTACTATATATTGGCCTATGGGATACTATCCTGGTTGACTGCTTTTTGATTGAACTAGAGGCGGAACACAAACGAGTCGCCTTGTAGGTGAATAAAATCTGTCTTTAACATTCTTAGAGATATCCTATTTTGCAGACTGCCCATCTTATGTTTCTACAATTTTCAACATTTTCCTTTCCTGACATTGAATTTCTTGCTATTGTCGTGGTCTTGTCTTGCCGCAGAGTACTTCAGTGTCGCTCCAGACTGACTTCTTCTGTGTGTGTTATAGTTGCCCCCAAGACATGTCATCAAGAGGTTGGATCCTTAATATGTTTTCTGTTGTTTTGAGTCGATTGCAAGGAATAACATAGCTTTTATAAACGATTTATGTTTTGAGACGTAAAAAATAGGGGGAAATTCATATAGAAAAGGGGCAGTACTCGGTACTTGTGCAGCAGCCTGAAAAATGTTTCCTAAAAGTTTTTATTGTTTCTTGTTTGATATATTTGAGACATTAAAAAATTTAACGTTGGACATAATTTCATGTTTAGATTTATTCTTTGTAATTTATGTCCAATTTCGATAAAATGAGGGTGGATCCAGTTTCTACTCTGATAGCATGACAGCAACAATCTAACATAGCCAGACAATTTTATTGTCTTGCTGTCAAATTCACAAAACAATAATCCTTGTAGATGTTTTCACTTCAACAGAATGTACTCACAGTTTGTTTGAAATATTCAGTATATTCTTATATTATTTAAAAATCGCGCTTTAACACGCTTCAGGGTAAAAAAACTTAATTTTTTTTAGTTCATCAGAAAATGAATTTCATTCTCACTGCGACGACGTGTCAACTTACATTTTTGAACACAGTTTGAGATTTAAATTTTTTGCGTCTTACCCCACAATAAAAGGAGTACGTCTTGCTCTTAATCCAGCGTTTCTCAACCTTTCAGTATTCGCGGCCCAATTTTCAATCAAAATTGTCATCGCGCCCCACCCCCCTGCATACAATAAAATGTATATAATAATAACGTAATTTGAGTATTTTGGCGCTAAACCAAATAATCGCTTCAAAATTATCCATTTTTGTAATTTTTCCAAGTTTATACCACTTTATATTATGTCACTTGTACTACTTCACGAGCTGCCATTGTGCTCTGCCGCTAGAAAGTTGCACTGCGTGACAGTTCAGAGCGTTGTAGTTGCGTTGGTTTCGCGTTCATTGTGCTCCAAGCGTAAGTTAATAAGTTAATTATTAAATATTATGTCGAAATGTATTTTGTTTTGTATGTGGGTACGTACTTTCCTTTCAGTCAATTAATAAACTTTTTTAAATATTTTGTCTTGGATATGCTCGCGCCCCCCCTTAAATGTTACAACGAAAGGTGTTTTAAATATAATTTTTATTCATTAAATTCCAATCAAAGCAAATTTTTATAAATTCAATTGAATTTCTGATTCTAAATAGATTTTTTTTAAATCGCTTGCCAAAGCCCGTGTCCTCCCGTCCATTACATTGTATTTCAACCTTAAATCATGTTTTTCACTAGTTTTTTTCAAGGGGTTTCTGCAACAATTGCACTTTTAAAACTAATTTACACTATTCAAAAAACTTAATTAAATTCGAGTTTTTTTTTGAAGTGAAAGGAATTTTTCTTTAGATTTAAGTAAGAGATTTACTTGATGCTTTGCAACCCTAATTAGCTTTGTTTCAAAATAAAAAAAATCCACCTTCCTGAAGGGAATTCTAAAAGTTTCAAAAGTTGTTAAGCCAAAAAATAACTTGATAGTGAATTATTTTCACTAATTGAATGTAAAAACTTTAAACTGAATTTGTTTTTTTCTTAAAACTTACAGTAACACGACAATCAACATTATAAAATGTGAATAAATTGTATTTCATTAGGGAAATGAATAAATTTTAAATTGGAAACAAATAAAATGCTTTCTGTTGAAAAGTAAACAAAGAAAAACGAAACAAAGCAGAAAGAAATGAATCTGAAAATGTCATTTAATCGAAATACGTGCACCTGATAAAGCTCGGCAGATATTAAACATAATGAGAGTCAAACTGTAACCAGTGTTGAAGAATAAAGAAATAATACTGAAGCCTTTATCTTGTTTGTCTCTTGGCAAAGTAATTGAGGTTCACAAAAGACACAATTACCAATTCCATTTGTACTAAAAGATTTACCTCAGGTGCCAAATCTGGAAAGTATGGTGGTGGTGGTGGCTATGAAGAGGAACATAAGAGTTGTTGGTTTACAAATGTGTGTAAGATGGAAGTTTTCTATACTGTCTTTAGTATTCTTTGCCAGAGCTTTCGATAATTCCAAGGACTCATCGGTGTTGTATTTTGCCAATGCCAAGAAAGTGTTTGCATGTGACAAACTTGGTATAGATAACAGGGTTGAAGTTGGTGGGTCGATGAATAAATCGGAAAAGGGGTTAAAATTCAAATAGAGCCCAACTTTGGGATAAATGAGGAAAGATGAGGCCTGAAGAGAAAGTAAATCCTGTGTTTGCTTACGCATATCAATGAAAATGTTGTGTTTCTGGTGGAAATTCGTCGGTATATATGAGAAACACTTGAATACACTTTCATATATACAACCGTTCGTCTACATCAGTGGTTCCCAAACTTTTTTGGCCCACGGACCCCTTTCATAGTCAAAACTTGACCACGGACCCCTTTTCATAGTCAAATCTTGCCCACGGACCCTGGGTGAAAAACCATTACATAAATGCATAATAGAAACATTACAAATTTAACTTTGATGTCTTGAATGGTAAATGGTGACGTAAAAATAAAATACAGTCAAAGTCCTCTAACTCGAAATCCCTATAATTCGAATTTTCCTCTAACTCGAATTTTTAAACTTTTTTTGCGCTCCCTTCAATTTTTCTTTAAAAAAGAACTCTCTAAGTCGAAATTCCTCTAAGCTCTTTGGTCTATTTTAATTCCTCTAAGTCGAAATAAAACACAAAATATGCTCATCCTATACTCTCCCTCAAAATTGCAGCAAAGAAAAAGAAACAGTCTTTCGATTAAGCCCTATTGTCTCTGTTCCGCAACACTTTTTCCACGGGTTGGAAAGCAAATTTATGCTTCGTATTGGTTTAACGTATCTTTATTAAGGCAGTACAGGATTAAATGAGTTATTAAGATGACGAAATCTTAATTACGGACACTCCTGATTCAAACAGAATTTTGGAAGAAGTAACTGGCGATTCTGATAGTGATGATAATGATGTCCAAATATTCGGTATTTCAAAGCCCGAAAAATGTGAAATAGAACAGGCCATTGAAACGTTGCAATCTGCAATTGAGATTACTTCTAATGTTCCCGATGAGATACAATCCACTTTGTTCAAAATTGAAAAATTTTGGAAGTGCGAAAATGTTACCGCGAAATCTTAATCTAAAATAACGGATTTCTATACACAATAAAGAACGATGCACGATTTTGCCCCTAAACTAACTTTTGAACCCGTGTAGTTTTCACTTTGGTTGAGGAATTTTTGGAAAGGGCACAATCTCTAATGTCATCCATATATGGCGTCAAGAGACACCGAATTGCAGGGGGATGGTGAGGGGTTAACGAACTTTCTCGTGATTTTTCATGGCATGATTTCTGTGAAAAATCACGAGAAAGTTCGTTAACCCCTCACCGTTCCCCTGCAATTCGGTGGCTCTTGAAGCCATATATGAATGAAACTAGAGACTGTGCCCTTTCCAAAACTTATTCAACTAAAGTGAAAACTACACGGGTTCAAAAGTTAACCCAGGGGCAAATCTCCACAAGTAGATACTAATTTCTAGTCGGTTTCTTTTTTTTGTGTTGAGGCTCATAGCGGCACTGAATCTACGTTCTACCAAATAGGAAAACGGAAAAGCAATCAACAGCTTCTGTTATTTATTTTAACTTCCATATTAATAAAAATGTGTCACAATTTTTTTATTTTATATTAAACCTTGCGCGGACCCCCTGACGTTCTTCAGGGACCCCCAAATCAATTTTAATTTTCCACGGACCCCCTGAATGATCCCGGGGACCCCTGGGGGTCCGTAGGGACCACTTTGGGAACCACTGGTCTACATTATCACGGTTTTTTTTGTTTCACTTTCTGTTTTCCGGGTATACTAACATATCGTATCATATATCCCGATTCTTTCGCTTTTTTGTGCAGCAATAGTTGTGTGTATGACACATAGTGATACGTCGCGACGCCTCCTTTTTCCGTTCCTTAAAACCACCGTTTACTTGGGATTAAGTGGAGGGTTTGGGGTGAAAATATCCTGTTTACTATAGAAAATGCAGGATATACAAATATATTATGTGATTTTTTTTTTGGTATGAAACCGAAAATATCCTATTGTAGCGTCGTACATGGCTCCATATCGATTAGAGAAAATGAGCGTAAAATAAAGGAAATGGCCTATGGCGAAATGCATGAAAATCTCTGTAATAGCAAAACTTTCTGACGGTGCTTGATGATGATAAAAAATTCTCCCTGACATGTATTACATACACACACTCGTATTTATTTCAGGACCTACTATTCTCCTCTGCCTGCCCTATGGCACATTTCACCATAATATATATCGTAATATAGTTTTCATTGGGAATCCTTTTAGTATATAATGTGGATGTAAGCAAAACAACGCGTTTAAGAAAGCTGAATTCTCACTCTCTTACATACGTTTTTCTTACATATGGATATATGCTTACTTTTTTATTTATTTATAGAACTTTTTTTCGTGGTGGGTTTCCCTGTTTTTTAAGCATTGAGTTGAGGAAACAAAACTGCATACGTACGTATGTGAAAAAGGGATAAATTTCCCGCTCCATCAACACATATATGTTGGAATTCATTTCTTTTGATATTACTCGATACATGGATTCGAAATTCTATGGGTTACAGACTACTCCTGATGGGATTTGATTCGCATGAGAATGGAAAGAAAAGGAGGGTGGGTGGATGAGATTGAATGGATGGGTTTTTATCATCAGCTATGAGATCCATGTAATATATTCCCCGAAGGCTAAAGGAACACGTTTTGCAATTTTTAGTCATCCTTTATACAATGCAAAGCATGATTGCATACGTTCACTACTTTCTTTCTTTCTTATTTGCTTTCTTTAGCATAGGAGCATAATCTATAGCATCCCCATTTGCGGAATTCAACTACAATATTTTGCATGAAAAAGGCATTGACAGGAAATCATGAGGGTGAAGCGGAGACGTACTAATGATACAAATCAAAATAATAAGTTTCAATATAATGCTTAGACGATTTCAGATTGATGGTGGAAAATTTGAATTTTTTGGTTGTGTGAACATGAAAGGGGAAAAGTTGATTTTAAATCTTTTAAATTTTTCATTAAATGAGGATTTTTAAATCTTTAAGAAAAACCGGAAATAATCTTTTATGTATGAGTTTTAGCCTCCTTTCCAAACATTTTTTATTTTAATTTTCAAAAAATAATAAAAAAAAACTTTGAAAGCACTTACAGAATGTTTCGTTTCTTTAATTTTGGCCAAGGAATTGAGATTCACAAAAAACACTAAATTGCTAATTGTACTGAAAGGTTTACCTCAGGTGCTAAATCTAGAGAGTATGGTGGTGGTAATGGGTATGAAAAAAACATGACAGTTGTTAAAAGAAAGTAAAAAAATTTAAAAATAGTAAAAGTGCTTTGAGAATGTTTCGGTTCTTCAAATTTTGGATTCTGCAGAGACAAAAATTAAAGCGTTTTTCTTTATAAGATCAAACATTCCGGGAGACCTCCCCGCCCCCTCCTACCCCGCAACACCTTTTGCACAACACATAAATTCTCCGCCTTGCCAACGTCTGCACTTCATAGTTTTCGGCAGGCAAAGATTTAAGTCTTTTTTTTTAAATCCAAACTTCTGGGAGCTCCCTTTCGAGGCTCTAACCTCCCTCCCCCCTTCCTGCCGTCCTTTACACCCTTCTGCAAAAAGCTGTAATGGTAAATCGCTCCGTTGCGCAGTATGAAAAGTATGAATATGATGAACCGAAGGCTATGACGTCCTTTGCTGTTGATGGGCAATAAACCTTACAAATTCTGCAGTCCAAGCAATCCATGTGAGAATTCGGGTTCTGGTTTTGAAAAAGGATCAGAATTTTCTTCTTTAGACATCACGAAAAAAAATTTTAACATTTAAATCGAGATTTCGAATATTTTGCCATTAAATGCAAAACTTTTAGTCACAGATTTTAAATTCAGGCAAAAATGAACTTCGACTAACTTCAATGCAAAGATATTTGTCCATAAAATGTCTTTTGGGCAAATGTCTTACCTCCTTAAATATTCTTTCAGATATAAATATTTTTATTCATGGTATTTCCCCATTTCAAAATTACACCACAGAAGCCGCCATCGTCATCATCATCAAAGTGGATATAAATTTATAACTTATATAATACCTACTCGTACTACATATTTAGTCGTTGTGTTTACTTTTTGTTTTGTTTTCCAACGTTTTTTTTTCATTTTCGTTGTTTTTCCTGCTACCCTGTGTCCTTTTGAATGTAATATTTTTAGTCCTACTTATGGGTCGGGTCGGTTAGCTCTTATGGATGGGCAACTTATAAAAAATCATACGAGAGAAGTAAACATAGATGACATAAATTTTTTTTCTTCATTCGTTTCTTTTGCTGCCCCTTTTTTCTGTGATTCTGTATTAGGGTATTTTTTTCTTATTTGCTGGTCTTGTATATTCAAAATGTGAATAGACCTAGAAGAAAAAAAAACCCGTTTATTTACCAACATGAGGCTAAAAGGTACCCTCGCTCGGTCACACGCTGGAAAAATAAGAAAATCGCCCCTAGTGAAGGACATAAATAACATAAACATGTCCCTATGCCTACAGACCGTTTCATATATAAATTCGCTCAGAGCTATGGAAATTGTATTGAATAGTAGTGGGTGGAGGGTAGCACAATATTACTGTTAGCGTTTATGTATAACGATAGTTAGGATAATATGAATATAGGTAAGCAATTTTAAAGAGAAGTCGGGTAAAAATAAGTAGTAAAGGTAGGAGAAAATGATTATTACTCAATTTATTCAAAATGGCCCATTTTACAATAAAATTTCGATTGAGAATAAAGTTTTTATGTACTAGAAACACATGAGGTAGAAGAGGTTTGTTCCTCGCAAGAAAATCAATTAATTTGAAGCATATTTTTTCGTTTTCCAAAAAATCGGTTTTGTAGTTTGCGACGCCGAGTAAACTTTTGCACTTCAATTTTTGTGGCTTTGTTTTCTCGAAAACTGCTAGAGTTATCGAAATCCAGTGCTAGAATTTTTTGTAACATATTTCGTAGGCTGTTCATAACACAATTTAAGACTTTTTGTATAACCCCTCCACGCACGTTACACTTTTTTATGATTTTATCTATCGAGTTTATCATACTACCGGTGTACCTACTTTTAAAAGCTTGAGTTACAATACGACACGACCGATTGAGCTGGATTTTCATATCATATTCGAAGGTAAGACGAAATAATTTACACATGACAATGTATTTTTGTTGTCGATTCCGGGAATAGTAAAAATGGAATTTTTAAAAATTATTCAGCAAAAATTAAATTTTACTGTTGTGAGCAATGGATGGAAAATGATTTCGAATTCATAACAAATCTTCGCACATTATTTATGAAATTATTTCACAAAAAGAAAATTTTTGCCCATCTATCCCCTAGACTGAAATATTTTTTCTACGCCTTTTTTACCGTGAAACCTCATTGTGGAGCCAACAACAAGATTTAGTGAGGCAGGAGACATGGAAAGTACTTAAGAAAAAACGATACTGACATTAAATACCTCAGAATAAATCATCCAGAAAGTCATCAAGATTTCATCAATTGATAAAACAGAAAAAATATTCACGGAAAAAGAGTCAAACACAACAAGTCTGAAAACATGGGAAAAAATGGGGTAAAATGGCTCCTTTTTCTCTGAGCTGTAGACGAGGTTGAGTTGAGATACTTTTGTACATGAATAAAATATCCTTATTTGAAATGATTTCGTTCAACCACCTCTTGAATTCCTTTGGGGATGGGTGGTAAAAAGCATTTTTCTACGAATAGGCGAAAACATAAATATTGAAGCATATACAATGTTATCAACTACTGAGATGTATGTCAGGCTGTGTGTAAATCTTATCACGATTGGTTTATGTGATGTCAAAGAATTTTCCATACTCCGCCATCCCTCAACATCATCCAGATTCAGGTCATGAATGTTTTAACAGTTCCAGTAGGACAATTCCAAGAGGAAACGACCCACAGATGGATAGATGACTGAATGGCTTTCTTATATATATATTTTTCAAATTGTAGCGGAATCAACCCTTTTCCCTTTGACTGTGCATGATCTCATTCAATAAATATTTGATTATAACTAGTAAACACAAAAAAACAGATTTAACCAGGAAGAAAAAATATCAAACAAATAGATGCCTGTGGCTAGGGATGGGTCTACTGATTTAAGGAGACATTAAAAACAAGGATTTTGGAAAAACAAATCAAAATTTCGTGGTCAAATGGGAATAATTGATTTTTCCTCAAGTTTCTGTTTGTTAACAGTCAGACCTAGTAAACGAGTAGCGTCAATCATTAAATACGGACATGGAAAAATACTCGTCGAGTACATTTTTGTTGGGAAATATTATAAACTAGCTTGCATACCCGTCGTTGCCGGGTTAAGTTTTTTCATTTTTTTTATGGTCTATGTTGGAGCTAAACTTCAGGCCAATCGGCTCGGTAGTTTCCCCGCGAGAGAATAACATAGCGCAAAAACTAAGTTTCGAAATCACTTTACCCCCTCCCCTTACTCCCCCACCCCTCGCGATACTTTTCCGTATGCCTATGTTGGAACCAGATTTACCACAGATACTCATGCCAAATTTCAAGTCAATCGGTTCAGCCGTTTTTGCGTGAAAGAGGAACAGCAGACAGACAGACAGACAGACACCAACTCATTTTTACTTTCTTCTACGGAGTATAATAAAGTATTGTATTCATGAAAAATTTCGACCTCTTAATTTTGCCTAAAAAACATTTCCCGATCACTCCTGAGTCAATTGGAGTCATATTTAAAAAATGTCTTTCTGTCTGTCAGTCTGTCTGTCAGTCTGTCTGTCAGTCTGTCAGTCTGTGTACAAGATTTCTCAAAAACTAATAGAGCTAGCGCCATGAAATTTTATGGGCATGTTGGGTCCTGAAATGGGACGATCCTATCAACTTTTGGTGGAAATCCGTTAACCGGAAGTATCCAAAATGGCGGTTTTTCAAAAATCGCAATTTCGTTTTTCTCGATTTACTCCCAAACTACGCGTTTTTTAGTGGCCTTAAGTATGACAAAACTTGGAGAAAATAAAATTTCCCACACTTTTGTCTTTAGCTATAACTCGATATCTCAACCTGTTATCGAGATAAACCGTTATTTCCAAAAAAACAGTTTTTTGCGATTATCTCGAAAACTAACGGGTTTTTGCTGACTGAATGTATGAAGTGAATTAATGAGAATGGCATTCTGCACAATTTCGTCTTTTACCGTTATCCGTTATATTTTACCGTTATTGAGATATTTTCATTAATATATAAAAAATCATATTTTTGCGAATAATTTGCAAACTAACGGTTTTTCGACAAATTAATTTAAGGAAGAATTGGAGATGTTAAAATTTTCTGCCTTTTTGCCATTTACCGTAAATTGATATCTTTTACAGTTCTCAAGTTATCTCAAATTTTGTACGTTTTTGATATTTTTGAATGAACCAAGAATTTATTGGGAGGTCGTCTTAGGTTGACAACGCGACAGGGCTCTAGCGTAAATTGCACAGGGTCGTAGATTTTGTAGAAGAAAGTTTTGTGTTGACCACAACTGATATTTATATATTAGTATGATGATTGTGTCGATGTTAGCGATGGTATATGTCAAAAATGATTGGGGTGAATTTGGCAATGAATATATTATGATTTTTGACATTTTGTTTTCATTTGAAACTCTTCTCTTAAAATACGTGAGCCAAAAGTTAGGAGACGTTAGGAGATGTCATGCTAATCTTAACCTTTCGTTCCGTGATGTCATCACACTACTGCAGAGCCCCTCCTCTCCTGAAATGTGTGATGTATTCTATGGACAACCCCTAGCGCCCTTAAACTCGAGCATCTCTTCATTTGTCATTACGAATTTCAACTTTTCGTTGAAAAAAAAAAAACGAAATATCGGAATGTAGAATTAACATAAATTATTTATATTCAAGTAATTTTCAATATATCCGTTTCGAGAAAAACCATTTTCGAGAAAACTGAGAATAACAAAAACGACGTGGTAAAAGCTTAATTGGAATTGTATACTGCTTTTTTCTATTCAACGCAAAAGCCGATTGTCCGGCTTTTTCTTTCCAAATCACAGAACTTTTTATCTCTGTAACTTTTTCTTGAAAATTAATAAGTCTTGAAGAAAAATGTTCTCTTACTACTCAAAAAAAAATGGTTATTTACAGAAAAACTCACACCCAGGTTTGACTGTCTTCCGATTTATTTATAAGTGATATTTGCATGTACCCTTTGCAAAGGGGGTCAAAGGAGCGCATATCCGTTTCCATAGCTAAATATAGTCCTTGTGGTTTTTGGCTCCTGACTTGTTTGTCCAATCTTCTGAGGGACTTCAAAAAGGACCAAGAAAAAAAATACGCTTTTAGTACGACCAACGAGAAATTGTCGAAAACATAATATAATATCTTGTGGACAATAAAATCGTAAGCGCCTATAAAGACAAATGGACAGAATTATTGTTGTTGTTTTTGTTTTTCATGTATACCATTCTGGTTATTCCCCCTATTTTAGTGGATGTCTCTCGGCGAAAATAAAGGGAAAAATAAATTCCCCGGAAAAGTGATTTGTGAAAATATTATTTGTTTTTCCATTTCAACGAACAAAATTATATAAACAGGGAAAAATATTTTCTATTCATTTTGAAACGTATCGAAAATATACTTTTTTTTTGGATAATAATTGGTCAGTATGGAAAACAGTTTTAATAGAAAAGTTTTTCTTTTATTTTTCTACTCGATTTCAAGAGATTCTTGATACATAAATGTTATGTTGGAGGCTATTTCATCAGAAAAAATATATTTTTTTCGTTTTTTAGGAGAAATGGAAAGTAAGAGAAAAACGATACTGACATTAAATACCTCAGTTCTTTTGTTTTTAAAATTTATTTACAACGCTAATTTTAGACCTGTTTACGTTTATGGAAATAATATTTGTCGTATATTTCATTTATGGCAACATGAAATCATGGAAAATCATTTCAATGGAGAAAAAGCGTTACATAAAAACAGCTATTCAAGTTTAATGTTAAACAATAACAACTATAAAAATTTAATCATCGATTAACGAAGTTATAAAGTTACTGAATGCTCTTACAATTTGCAATTAATGTTTAATAATTTCAGTAGAGTATTATTTGTTGGTTTAAAAGGCCTATTAGTTAATCTTATTAGCACACAAGAGCACGCTGTGACCACAAGGTTATGCTATTTGTCTGAATATAAGGCATCCTGTGCTAGTAATTATGAAATATTTTGTCTAATTCTCTCGAATGACGTTTAATAGAAAATGACAATATTTTTTGGTTCTTATACATTTGCCTTCCTACATTCATCTGTATGCTTTGGTGTTCAACATAGGTAACACAGATTTCTCGGTTTATTGCTGAATTTTGAGAGTCAATAAAAGCATGGATTGTACCAAAAAATTGGTTTCTGTTTCAAAAAAAATTTCTGAAATATGCCAAAAAGTAACATTTCAGCTCAATCAGTCTAAGCTTTATTTGTGTCTAAAATTTTCTACTCTCTTAGAACCACCAACAGTAAAATTTAGCATTTTTTTTTACTTTCTCGAAAAAACTAATTTTTCGACAACGCAACTAAATCATAGCAATTTAGTTTTAAAAAACTTAGAATGCTCGAGAGTAGACAACTTTACAAAAAAAAACACCTAAATGTGGATTGCGCAATAGTATATTATGAAGGATTGAAGTTATAAATTAGGGCCGGGGATTGTCGAGGTGACTGCGCCCTATTTTTGACCGATTTATAGAGCCGTTTTCGAGAAAAACACATGAAAAATTTAAGCCAGAGACTGGAAATTTTTTACAGTTGTAGTTTTTACAAATAGGAACGCTATGTTCTTGTACGGGTAAAATCGGAGCATTACTCCCCTCCACCATACAAACAAAACAGTTTCTTGCTATTTTCTCGAAAACGATGCATCGTGCCGAAAAATTTATAAAGACGAAATGTGTTTAAAATATGATTTTATATAATCGTTCTGTTGGTAACCCTCATATAGGAACTCTAATTAAGATGTAAACGTACTATGGTTTTCTCAACCCTGCGTGTCGATCCTCACTTGCAACCATGTTGAATTGATATTTGAAGTCTATTGAAGGCACTTGCAGGCAGCGTGAGAAAACCAAAGTTATAATAAAGGGTGGTTAAATTTTAAGGGCCGATGTTGAATGTGAACCACACCTAAACGTCAAGTTTTTTTCTGCATTTCATTTGACATTTCTCAATTTCAGACTAACTCAATTTGAACCATGGAAAGATACACAATCGAGCAACGCGTTAAAGTTATTCAGGCTTATTATGAAAATGGGCGTTCAAATCAAAATGCATATCGTGCCGATGATGCCGCCAGCCCATAAACCGCACCAAACAGTCACTCTTTGTGGGTGCATTGGTTTTTCGACAATCACTCTTGGATTATCATTCGCCCAAATGCGGCTGTTCTGCTTATTGACGAATCCACTGAGGTGAAAATGTGCCTCATCACTGAAGATGATTTTCTTCGAAAATTGATCATCCACTGTTGCCATTTCTTGCCACCATTCTGACCATTGACGACGCTTGAAATGGTCAAGAGGCTTTAGTTCTTGAGTCAATTGCACCTTGTAAGCGTGTAAATGCAAGTCTTTATGCATAATGTTCATCAACGACGAGCGTGGGAGGTGCAATTGTTGGGCACGACGACGAGTTGAGGTGGACGGCTCTTCAGCCACACTATCGCGAACAGCAGCAATATTTTCTGCAGTACGAGCTGTACGAGCATGCACTGGTGTTTTCACATCTCCTACAGACCCGGTTTGCTCAAATTTTTGCACGATTTTTCCGATTGTACGCACATTTGGACGATTAAATTGACCGAAAAAATCACGAAGTGCACGATATGCATTTTGATTTGAACGCCCATTTTCATAATAAGCCTGAATAACTTTAACGCGTTGCTCGATTGTGTATCTTTCCATGGTTCAAATTGAGTTAGTCTGAAATTGAGAAATGTCAAATGAAATGCAGAAAAAAACTTGACGTTTAGGTGTGGTTCACATTCAACATCGGCCCTTAAAATTTAACCACCCTTTATATTTGTATATCCAATGTTAACCATAACAAATTGTAGATTTTTAAAGTCTTCTTCTTCTTCTTCTTCTGAATATTCTCATTCTTGTAAGAAGGCTAATAAAAGTGGAATTCATTTTCAACACGTTCCATATCTCAAGATTCAAACGGATTAATCCTTTCCCCCTCTTCCACAAAATGGTGTTTTTAAATAAAAATTTTGTTTTCATATAGAGTATTTGACGATTGGCCCCTCGCAATTGTAGCTTTTCTTATGTTTTAAATTAAAATTCGGTCTCTATTTTACTATCGCTTTTGGCAATTGTTGTTTTTCTAATGTTTATAAATATTTTTCAATAATTAATACAAATCTAATAATTAATATTTTTGATAATTAATGATTTTTTTTTCTTTTTTCAGGTAAGTTAACTGCAAAAACCGATTGGACTCGTAAGTTAAAGTTTGATAGTTCAAGGAAAAGTGTTTTTTTGAACTTTCACGGCAGTGGTATTAAGTTATATATCTATAGTATTATCGTAATAGAATTAGATTTAGTTATTATTTGGTCAATATTATATGGTCTGTTTCAGTTTGTATATTCTCTATCATTATCGGTTAACATTTTTTCCTCATGTTATCTTATTGGGAGTAATATTTCTGCCTAGACGAATAGATTTATCATCGCTTTTGTCCTTCGGTGCACCATTTATTATGGTTCTATCAATCATGATTAGATGTCATCATCTGCTAAGACAGTAATGCTTGTCAGACGACGCCGACCAAAAATGAATCATTTGTCAAAATTTCTGTACTCACTTCTTATTATTATCTTTTTGTTTTTTCCCAACATTTCTTCCTTATATTGTCTTTTTGTATGGAGTAAAAATTATATCAGTTGGTGTCCTTATCTTGTACGCTGCTGATGTATTCACATATGAGGTGATATGTAGAGGCAAAATAGGGTGGGTGCCGATTAAATCCAATATCGTTGATTATACGCCTTTCTTTTATGGCTTGTCATAGGGTGAAAGAGTGTGAAAAATAAATAAATAAATAAATCACAGTACCATCATATAATATACAGTGAGTATCTAACAATGGATCTATCGTGTTATATATCTGTTTAGGTATTTAACTATTTGGTGGCACCATGTGTGCTGTCTGATAAACATCGATCTAATGCCACATCATTAGTGTAATTGCTGAAATCCGTGATTGTACATAATAATAAACGTTTTTGGTTACATTAATTAAGCTCGACGAATATTATCAACATTTTGCTTCATCGAATTCAGTGTTTATTAGATGATTAACACTTTAAATATGATTTAGATGATTTGATCGAGTTATTTATTAAAATTATATATTTATTAATTTATTAATGAAAACAAATATCTAAATCAAAATATAACAATATGGAATCCATTTGAAATTGAATTAATTGACGAAGGAATTTCGCAGGAAATAATAGTTTCGGCGGAAATATTTTTTTTGCTGAAAAGGGCAAAATTTATGAATGAGTGAAATTGAAAAACACTTTATCCTTTCCCGGAACAAATGGAATAATTTTGTCTTACAAAAATACGTTTTAAACATATGAAAAGCTACAAGTGCCAGGGGCCAATTATCAAATACTGTGTATGAGGACAGACAAAATGTTTAAAAAAAAAAACCATTTGTATGGGAGAGGCGTAAGAAGTGGTCCGATTGGATTTTGATGTATGGAATGTTTATGTAAAACTAGCCTGCATACCCGTCGTTGCCGGGTTAAGTTTTTTCATTATTTTTTTTTTGATGGTCTATGTTGGAGCTAAACTTCAGGCCAATCGGCTCGGTAGTTTCCCCGCAAAAGGGTAACATAGAGGGAGAGCTAAGTTTCGATATGACTTTACCCCCTTCCCTTACTCTCCCCACCACTTGTGCTATTTTTCCGTATGTCTATGTTGGAACCAGAACTACCACAGACACTCATGCCAAATTTCAAGTCAATCGGTTCAGCCGTTTTTGCGTGAAAGAGGAACAGACAGACAGACAGACAGACAGACAGACAGACAGACAGACAGACAGACAGACAGACAGACAGACACCAACTCATTTTTATATATTAGTATGAGTATGATCATATTCTAAATACATTTTGTGTATTTGAATTTTTCATTTAATTTGTTAGAGGGGAGAAGCAATGGTCCAATTGAATTTTAAAGTATGAAAAATTCCAGCACCTCCAGCTCTTCCTTCCCACTTAAATTTAGTGTGCTTACTTAATAAAGAGTACATTAAAAAGTTATTTTTTTTTACGAAATAATAGAAAATGTCATTGAAAATACAACTGAATCAATACTCCCTGCATATGTTTGCGATTAAATCATTCATTTTCATCTTACTTAATTTAAAAATCTTTATAGGAAAATTCTCGTCATTGACTGTTTATCAGGTTAAAAAGTGCACAAGAATTTACCTATCTTATGGGATACACTTCCATTTGGCTAATGGATCGAGTAATCAAAGTGACTGACAAGAAAAATCCTTTCTGCTATCATAGAGTAAAATTGATGGTAAACTGGAAGTGGACGAGAAAAAACGATGAAGGAAGGAAGCTGTAGTCTAGTGAAGTGAAAAGTTTTTCCTTCTGGACGACAACAACGACACTTTCTTGCACTTTTCCCTATCAACTATCCTGAATGACAGATGCAAATCTCTTTAAACATCTTGTCAATTTACTTTTAAAGTCTATCAGGATAGAAATCGTATCCAACTTAAGATGAAGTTTAAAGTTTTCCCAAACATCGGAATTCAATTTTTTATTTTTGCAACTTTTATTTCCATTATCTCTAAGGAATGCCATCAGTTTGTCAAAAGAAGAAGTGTCCTTTTTTGTAGAAAATACCTGTCCTAATTTTAGTGTTCTTTTTGTTGTTATTTGGTGGTAGAATATAGAAAACTCGCCGTCTTCGTTGACAGGTTAACGCAACTTTTTTGGGGAAAAACGGTTAAGGATTTGATTGTTGATACTATGTGTCAAGATATTTCGTCAGGACGGTGACGATGATGATGGTGTTGTTTTGTGTCGACGGTTGTCGGATATCCTCTTTCTGTTGATTTCAGTGATGATAGTACCCGAAGGATATGTGCAATCTGACTACCAGAGAATAATCACCAATCAGTCACTTTGTCATAAAGCGCATCCTTTCGTCCATCCGTACACAATACGGTCATGTAACTCGCGTCACTATGAAAAGCGAGAAAAGCGATCGGTACGACAGATGCATGTGTGGAAAATTTAGTGACACATCATCCATTCAATGTTGGTGTTTTTATGGTGTCACACAGACACACACTGGAGATCCTTAGTCTTTGAACTGTTTTCCAGGGGCCTGAGGAAAATTCTCCAAGTCCTGATTGAAAGTTCAGTGTATAATGCAAATTTTGTGTCTGACGTTCAGGACGTAAATCTACTTAGCAAAATGCATTGTACAAAAGCATACGAGTAAAAAGACTAAGAACTCTATCTGATTGTTTTGCCTTTCGCATGGTGTTCTCTGTCTATAGAATCGCTATTATAGATGTGTGAAAATGCAGTGAATACGCTGTAACCTTCAAAACTTTCTATGCATTTCAGCTATATACGAGGGCAAGGAAAAAAGTTTCGAGAATAACAAAAAAAAAAGAAATTATTTTTGGAAAAGTTGTTTTCTATGATTTTTTTTTAGAAATAAAAAAACGTCCTAAACATCCGGTCAAGAAGTTTCGAATTTCGAGCTTCTGACGAGGAAAACCGTTTTTTCTCAGTAAAATTTTGGTTCAACCAGACCAGTGGTTTTCGATTTGGTGATTCCGAAAGCGAGTGGGGTTCCAAATGTTTTTTTCTCTCGAAAATTCTTAGAGCTATCGTAAAACATGGCAAGAATAATTTATGAGAAATTCGATTATTTTTCAATGACTTCCGTCAATTAAAAGAATTCAAGAAAATTCTACAAGCTCTTCTAAAAAAACCACCGGGCTGATTGAGGTAAAATTTTAACTTAAATCTTTCTCTAAATTCAAGTGTTTTCCTTACCATTGCCCGAACTTTTCACTCCACCCTCGGCTTTTCCATTTTATCGTCATACAAAACGTATGCCGTTGGTATAGTCATGTCCTTATATGCTGGCACATAATTGTTTACATTCATATACACATGACACATGTTTTTATGTTCAGTGAAGCTCGTAAATATCCTTTTGTCGTTGGCAAAATATTAAAACGGGCCAAAGTGCTGTACAGAAGGGCTCTAAAGCATAAAAATTTGCGCTATAAACTTAGCTGACTGGCAGAAAAAGGAGAAAAGATGATAACGAAATTGCAAGAAAAATAAATACCAGGATAGCAAGTATAGAAAGGAATCTTAAAATTGGAGTATCTCATATATTTATAACTCGTATATGAATTCTATACGCGAGGATTTTTAATAGTGACAAGAAGGAAACGTAGTAGCACAAATATACAGAATATTCACATATACATATCTGGGATATATACGAAGAGTTAAATCTTCAAGGATATCCCCAAAGGACATAAATTTAAAACTGAAGCTAATTTTGCCTTCAATTGCTTTTGAACGTGGATTGATGGCTTATATTGAAGATATACAAAATACTGGGTGTTACAAGAATGTAACTCATGGGGCTGGAATTTTTTTTTCATTTCAACGTTTTTTTTTTTACAAACACTTTTAATAAAATACACAATAATATAAAATTGTATGCGTTTTTATGTCGAGTTGAAAAGTATTTCCGAAAAATGGCGGGATAAAAATTATTTTATTTAAATTGAAGTAAAACGAATGAACGAGTTATTGTTGTGTGTATATTTTTATTTTATCGCATACGTTCTCGTCGCTTCAGCTGCCCGTTTTTTGACGGAGAAAAAGCTCTAAAAATTTTTTTTTTATTTATTTTCGTTCCGGTTTTATTTATATTTCGTTGGTTCTAATTTTCCATCTGCATTATTTTCAGAGGGAAATTTATGAAATGATCAATTGCGGGTGTTTATCGTGGGAAAAATGCAAATTGAACATTTGATTTAACAAAATATGTATGAAATTGTACAAATGAATGTGTTATTTATGTATATGCAGGGCATTTTTCATTTTCGTTTAATTAGAAACGGAGTTTTTTTTTCTAATTAGTTTTTCGCATCGGTTTTCAGTATTAGTAAATTTTTCAGATGGTTTAATTTTGTTGAACATTTGAGATGAATCAATAAAAGTTGTTTGTTTTTCTAGTTTGAAGATAAATTCCATTTTTTCTAAAGAAAATGTTTTTTTTAATATCGTTGAACAAATGTTTTTCTTAGCAATGTTTTTCTTAACACTATCTCGGCAGGAGTACGGAGGACACCTATTAAAATCACACTGAAGGAACCGAAAAGTTTGGCCGTTATCTTTAGTTGGTCGTTATAACCCATAGGAAAACATCGTCGGTGATAGTGCAATACCGCGTATGAGCAGTTTGTAAATACCCCGTATCTACAAAAGTAGCAATTTTGAGATTTCGGGCCTAAATGTTCGAAGTGATGAATTGCTTACTTTAGGAGTCATGCCATCTGAGGTTATGTATGTATAAAGAGAGTCATAATGAGGTCCCAAAAAATCTTAGACGAGAAAATCTCTTTAAAGGGTTAGAAATATCAATTTTTCTTTCCCCTGTAAAATATTCAAAATGTAGATACGCGGTATTTACAAACTGCTCATACGCGGTATTGCACTATCACCGACGATATGGTATAAGCTCCAGCCGGGACCTGAAAATGTTGTAGTTACATCTGGGATGTCGTAATAACCGGCTTCTACTGTAAATTATTCGTAAGATGATCTTACGTTCCAGATTTAGGCATGTTGTCCCGCTATATCGAATAATCTGGGACAAAAATTTTGATTTAGTTATGAAATCTAAAAATTTTTTGCCTGCGGTGCAGTTTTTTTTTGAAGCATCCATGAGTTGGTTTTGTTTGCGGCGCAAAGATTTTTTTGCACTAAAATCTTGTTTGCGGCCGGCGGCGCAACTCCTGATTTATTTAAAACGAAAAAGATATCATAAGTAGTGACTTAAGAACTGACTTTTTTGAAATCTTCCCCTTTCTTCGCTCTTCCCCTTTATTCGCCTCCCATTCAACGGTCATCTTTCCCGGATTCACACAAAAATATCTGGTGACCCCATTTCCATTTGACTGCTTTTCGTTTGTGACGTAAAAAACGTGTAAATTTTTTTTGGGCTTTCCCGATACCTCCTCTCCATCCCTCTCGCCTAACTTTTTCACGATTTTTTAGGGAGTTTCGATTGTATGAATTTCTAAACAAATCTATTTAAAATTTCTTGAGAAAATTTTCGCCTAAAAATTTATGATTTTTCATAAATTTCCATTGAAACTCGCATTTCTGTTGTTTTCATTTAATCAGAGTGAAACGAGAGCAAAAATTTCAGTTTGCTTAATGAGAAAATCGTACTTTATAAACAAATGTTATCCGGATATTTTCCAATCTATCAGCAAACACAAACAAATCTCATACCAACGTGAAATTATATTGCTGCATTGAGGTGGTAAAATCGGGGTGGGAAAAGAGTTTGAGAAAAACAGGGAAGAATCTACATGACCATGTAAATTAAATCAATGAAAACAAGTCCGAATTGTAGGTGAATGCACACAATACGTACATACAAACATGTATATCAGCTATTGTTCTCCCGGTTTTTCGTATAGATACGTGTATGCTTTCATGTGTCTGTATTTAAATTAAAAAAAAAATCTGTTAGCATGTTTATTCGGAAATCGAAAACAATGGAACCAGTGAAAATATTTTGGAAAGGTTGTGTAAAAAAATGAGTCCTGAATCTCAATCCCGCTCTCATCGTCTCATTGATCCATTTTCGAAGGGGCAGTCATTTTTCTGGTCACTTTCCGGGTACTACTTTGCAGTTTTTATTTTCTTATATGTAGTAGAGAAGTTATTGCTTTAATGAAAATGATGTGAACCCCTTGTGTTCAGCGATTATGTCAAAAAGGATGAGAATAGCATTTTTTTTTTGTTTTTTGCTAGGGTGGCAACACCGGAAGTGAACGAAATTTCTAAGATTTTATTTGAAACAAATATTTATTAATAATACGCAATTAAGACATTTTACTTGTTCATATATGATGTTTTTTGCTGTTTCCCAACCACTGAAATTGAGCCGTGTGCGAATCCGCGAAATTTTGACAGAACGAAAACGGTGTTGAATATCAATTTATTGGTGAAAACCAAATTTTGGCAGTACTCAACAATGTATAAATTTATATTAATTTCTTTTGTTTTACATGATCGTCTCTCAAGTGTCAAATTTACGCAAGCTTCAGGATGATGTTCTGACGTTCGGTCTGGTGAGTATAACCGTCAGAATTTTGAGTATGAACGTCACAATTTTGTTAATAATTCAGTTCTATAAAAATTTTGCGAATTCGCTCACAGCCTTGCTAGTGAGATTTAGATCGAAATTCTAGATCGAAATTCTAGGGGGAAATTACAAAAACAAAAACATTTCCCAAACTTTTTCACAATCACACAAAATCTACTAACACAACAATGTGAATTCTGTATTTCCACGTAGAAATCACTAGGGAAAATTTTCACTTTCTTTAGAAAAACCGCTGTACAGAATCGGAAACGCACACTTTCCGCGGTAAAGTATTTTCATTTCAATTTTCATTGAATGCGAATCGTTTTTGCCATCAATTTGTCTGTTTGGTAATGTGTTCCTTATAGTTATATTCTTTTCTAGTATATGAAATTCGTGTGCTGTTCAAAAGAGATGTTTTTTAAAATTTCGATTGTCCACATGTGTGCATAAAAATCATGGCCCTCAATTGTATGATGGGGGTGTTGGAACATTGGTTGGAATTTATTCGTTTGGAACTCATTCCAATAAACCCTCAAATCAACGGTCCTAACAACTCCGTTGGTAAAAAAACAAACAAAGGAAGCCTCCTGTGTGCGTATGGATATGTAGAAGGATATCTAAAAGTGTGTATGTGCGTGACCCAATCAATTTTTTTATGCTTCATTGAGCAATGATCGAGAAAATATGGGATGTGCTACTTGGCCGTTCGTTGCATGAAAATTTAGACAAATTTTAAAAAGCGTTCAATTTTCATTGAAGCGGGAATTAAAATTGACAAAAAAAAAACTATTCTCATGTTTCCGTGTGAAATTCGATTATGTGTGGGGGCATTCCATATTATACGAATAGTCAGTCACTGATGCTATTAGGATACTGGCTGATGGCACTATTAAAGGGGATCATTGGTCACAGAATTATTCCATCATCCAATGAGATGAATGAGAAAACTGTCCAACATAGTGCACTTATATTAAAATAATAGTGGTAAAAAATAATAATTTTATCATGCCCAAAAGGTACTGGGGAAACCAGGACGTTCATAATATTTTATTTTTCCCCGTACGGTGGATGTATTTCTGGCCAGGGTTCATTTTGAAAATATCATTCTAGGAAAGGGTTGACTGGCTCCACATAAATGCCATCAATTGACCATTTTTCTCCCCTCTTAAGGAGATCTTTATTTTTTTTTCCAAGTGACCTTTAGAAGTTTCCGTTGTTCCGCCTCAATCGTATTCTCAATGGTTAGAATATTTCTGTTGTCGCCATCGTTTGCGAGCAACGACTTTTTAGAACCACAGAAATAGGTTAAAGGGTGTTTTTTTTTTCTTAGAAAAAAGCAAAAATATATAGGAAAATGTAAAGGAAACAGTCACAATATCTGGTTATTGTAGATATGGTTTCACGCAACCCTTTTTTGTTATCGTTTTAACTTAAGACGAGTTTTATTTTTATCGCAGCCGTTTAACTCACTTCGATAACTGTACATATATAAGTATTTTTGGATATTTCCAAGGAGTAAGTACCATAGATAAAAAAAAATACATTGGAATATTTAAGAAATTGTGAGCCATTTCGTCTTTCTTCCGTGTCGAACTTTGATGGCAGACATTCAATTTCTACAGTCGTCATTTGGAAAATTGGAATCATTTCGTTATGGTTAGTAGCTATTATTCTGTGTTTTGTAAAATTGACGAATTCTAAGAAAAATTCGAATAACTTGAATGGTTTTTTTCTGACAAGGGGAATGTTTCTATGTGTTTGTTGAATTTTTTCATCGCCATCGAAAACGTAAAGCTGAAAATATTTCGGAGAAAGTCTTAGCTAAACAAATTTAGGTATTGGAGAGAGAATTCCTTAAAAAAAAAAAAAGATGTGATGTCAATAACACCTTTGCGGGTGTCCCATGGGAAAGGAGGGAGGGGGGGGGGGGTGGAATCTACCGCAAATACTTTGTCCTCCCCTAAAAGTGTAACGTGTTTTATGGATTGCCAAAACTATCAGACTCAGATCATTGAAAATACTGTCCATCGGCAGCTACGACCTTCTCCCATCTTTCAGGTAGCATGCGGATTCCACGCTGGAAAAAGTCTTGGTCTTTTGAGGCAATCCAGTCATCGACCCATTTTTTGGTATCGTCATAAGAAGAAAATCGCTGCTCAGCCAGGCCATATGTCATCGACCGGAACAAATGGTAATCGGAGGGGGCAATGTCTGGTGAATACGGCGGGTGGGGTAGGACTTCCCATTTGAGGTTCTCCAGGTAGTTTTTTACAACATTTGCAACATGGGGTCGTGCGTTGTCATGTTGCAAAATAACTTTCAACTCATACGGCACCCAATTTCCTTGCTTTTGAATCATTCCCAGTTGTTTCAAGCGCCTACAAACTGTTGATTGATCGACTCCCAATGTTTCCGCAAGCTCTTCCTGTGTCTGGCATGGATCTTCATCAAGTAATGCCTCCAAATCGGTATCTTCAAACTTTTTCTCAGCACCAGGATGTTCTTCATCTTCGAGGTCAAAATCACCACCCTTGAATTGTTGAAACCATCTACTGCATGTTTGTTCTGAAAGAGCATTGTCGCCGTATGTTTCCACTAATATTCTATGCCCCTCAGCTGCTGTTGTCTTTCGGTGGAAGTAATGTAAAAGAATTCCTCGTAAAAACTATTTTGTAGGCACGAACTCAGCCATGTTTTTAAAATTTCGGATAAAAACGTCTTTACACTCCGGCAGTTGAAATTGGACTGATGTTTGCAGGGTTTTAGCTTTCAGGTAAAATTTATTTCAGCCCGATCGGATATATACCTGCCGAATTATGAGTCTCAATACAAAACGCTCATTTTCAATGCATACTCCCAATAGTATTTTTATGATTCTTAATTATTATTTTCAACAGTTTTTTTCAACAGAGAAAATAAAATTTTATGATATGGTTCCATTTTTTTTGAACATAACCTCTAAATCTGCACCTCATTCCATTTATGGACCATTAAATCCTTTTCCTGCCCGTAAAATTTTTGGCTCAATTGTATCTTCTATATTTTGCCCGGCACGATATTGAATTTAGAAGAAAATCTAGAAGGCGGGAAATTGAAATTGGCAGACAAAGAATCCTGTTTCTAGGCGCCAGCCGCTATTACGGTTCTATTCTTTTTCTTGTGATGTCTTTATTTTTGTTAAAATTTTGTGTGTCGGACGCACACAATGGGATCCTTAAGTAAAAATGGTTAAAGTCTCTAGGATAATGGTTACAGAAATGGAAAAAATTCTAAAAAAGAATAAAATAAATAATGGTTTTAAGGGAATAAAGTAGAAAAAAAAGAAATGGAAATTTCAAGGAAATATGTTAGGAACAGCTAAAAGGAGTCTTCTACTCCCCCATGGTCGAAGATAATTTAACGGATGAAATTTTATATGATTTGGAGGAATTTTTCTTTAACCAACGTGTTTAGTTTCCTTAATTCGATTTTGTTTTCAAAACGATTTGGAATGAACGCACAAAACTGGGTCGAACTTGGCTTATTGAAGAAAAATTCAAGTGGGTGGACCTAACTCTATTTGAGTTAATAGAAAAGGAGATTTTTTTTTTGCGGAAAATCGGGTAAAATGCCGTGAATGGAAAATCAAATTTTTTTTTGTAGTAATTTCTGTTTTTTGTTCCTTTTAAGAGTTAATCAAAGGGAAAATTCGATTACGTTTACTTTTCTAGTTCTTTAAAAAGTTTTTGCTTAACTCTCGTTTAATCAAGAATGAAAAGAAACAACAAAATACGAAATTGTATCCTTGAGCGAAAATCAGATAATAATCCAATTTTACCATGTGTCGTGTGGAAGAATGAGAAAATAAAACAAATAAAATAAAAATTGTAAGAAAACTTAAAGAAATAGAATTGTTATAAGGTTTGCAGTTATGGGCTCTAGTTTGCACACTATGAAAATTTAAGTTGGAAAATTTTCTTTCAATAGAGAAGGCAACTTCTAGGCAAAAATGACATGTACGACATTTATAGCGTAACACCATTGTTGGTGATATTAAGTGGAAAACTGAATTTTTGTTTTTTATTAAAAGGGAGAATAAAATGAGATTGTCGCTTGGCCAAATCAAAGCAATTTCATCGTTCCCTCCAGATCGAAACCGCAATTTGGCTAAGGCTCCTTATTTGATACAAATATGACAGCAATGGCCTTTGGGCTATGCAGTAATCGATGGATGAAGAAAAATAAAAATAAGATAAAATAAATGTCGTGATAAAAATAAACGGTCTATTTATACAAAAAAAAATTCTGGAAATTGTATCTATAATAACCAATTTTGACGCAGAAATAGAAATTTCTCAAGAAAGCTTGACGTTAGATGTTAAAATGCCTTTAAATTAGTAAAAAAAAAACAATTATTTTTCTATGATAAAAGCCTGTAAATATGTTGGGTTTATACTAAAAATCGTATGTAATATAAATATATATTTTTCAAATATTATAAATAACCAGAGGCAAGATAGGTACTTAAAAGCCGTAAAAAAAATAACATACGAAAAGCTACAATTGACATGGACCAATCGTCAAATATTTTGTATTTTCAGTAAAAAAATTCATTTGTGTTGGGCAGGGGGGTAGGAGTGGTCCAACTGGATTTTGATGTATGGATAACACAAAATCCTATAATGTAATACGAGGAATGTCTGTCTGTCTGTCTGCACAAACGATCTCGAAAACCCGCCTAACGATTTTCACGAAACTTGGTAGTTAGGAATTTTCGGGGATAAGAAATCGATCTAGATAGGTCTCACCCCTGAGAAAATTCCCCTTCGATACCCTTCGCCTGTTATCTTCGAATTGGGTGGTCTGATTTTAATGAAACTTTACAGTATTACTAAGGGGGCTAAGGGCATCCGATTTATCCACTACAAACCTGACTTTTCCCTCCCCTCGATAACCCTCACCTGGTGTCTCAAAAGGTTTCAAAAATCGGTGACAGCGATTTCTATGAAATTTTGTTATCGCGCGTTAGTTTTAGTTCTAGCTTTCTAGGTCGGGAATTTAAAAACTCTGGAAAAGCTCTGTAAAGATAATGTGAATTTTGTTTTTCCCCAAAAATCAGCAAAAGTAGGATTTTGAGCTCGCCGAGCATGGCTCGGTCTTCCTGGTACTTTTAACAAAAATAAGGAATATGTTGCCATTATAAAAGATGTTCCTTAATTTTCAGTATGTAAAATTTTAGATTTACACCGAGATTATTGTGTAACAGTATGAAAACCCACTACCTAATTGGATGTCAAGTGAAATGTTCAAGTAGTCATTTTGCGCCCTTCGAGTTCTATAATCTAATCACCATTTCAAAATGACAACATCAACGGTTGCCATCCCGAGATATCAGTGAATTTTTGAATGCCAGTGGTTGGCAGTTAGTCAGTTCAGCTAAGGGCTATTATAGAAACCCCTTCCGGATTAATGGGTGGCTAGGAAATATGACAAAAGCGGATGGAAGGTTTGTTTTTGATGGAGAGTTTTGTTAAAATGCTAGGGAGATTCAATGTCTGCTTGGTGAGGTACTTACACGTCTAGATACGAGGACAATAAAAGGTTTGGGGTTGATTCAAATGGGGACGAGATATCCACTGGTATGTTCTTTGATGGTTTTTGGAGTCCTTGTCAGTTAGATACGAATATAATACGGTGGTTGTTATTAAAAGGGAGCAAGTAAACATCAGAAAGGCAGCCAAGCAGTAACTTTGGCAAATCACCTGACGGAAAATTCGACGTCAACAATCAGAAAGTTCTGACAGCACGGTGATAAATGCCCTTTGTGAAGCAAAGTAATTACTCGCCCCTAACATGACAAGTGATTAAAGTCCTAGTGACGGAATGAATTTAATTATGTCATCAGATGGTGAATAGATGGATACAACATTATCGGCGGAGATGCGCCTAAAAGAGATGGTAAGAGTTTACACATCGGTGGAAAGAATGTGAATGTTGATAAGTATTTTTAAATTCGCCCTCTGACACAATAGTTAAAATTCATTCAAGCAAATTATACACGGAAGTTACTCTTATGCATTGCAATGTTGAAGTTACAGTGAATCCTGAATATATTGTTAGACAAAAATCAAATATTTTTGACATTTTGAGGAACTAAGACATTTTTATGCTTTATTTGAGATTCATAATTGGAGTATATTGGATCTAGTATACTGTTTGTAACGCATCGAAACAATCGTCGGACACAAAAATGAACCAGGATGTTTGAGATGACAAAAGATTTTGATTTTCCTTTCCCATGTTCGTCCGTCTGTCTGTATGTCTGTCCGTAAACACCATAACTTTCGAAAAGATTGAGTTAGAGACTTGAAATTTTGTATAGTTACGTTTCACGTAAATGGCAACGTTTCACGTAAATGGGAACGTTTCACGTAAATGGCAACGTTTCACGTAAATGGCGACGTTTCACGTAAATGGCAACGTTTCACGTAAATGGCAACGTTTCACGTAAATGGCAACGTTTCACGTAAATGGCAACGTTAAGTTCTTGAACAGGTAAAATCCTCCCCTCCCCCCCTCCCCTCCCCCCTCCCCCCACCAACAAACGAAACAGTTTTTCACAATTTTCTCGAAAACGCTGGTGAGGGAGTTTTTGGGGTTGCTAATCACATATCTGGTGTTAGAATGTCAAAATTTCAGAACAGGAGGTCCTGTAAGGATACTGGATTTATTGATGGTGTTCTCGGTTTTTCTCGGACTAAAAAAACTTTTGCTAAAAACTTTTGCTAAAAACTTTAGCCCAGCAACGACAGATATGCAAGCCAGTAAAACTATAAGGGCAAAAAGAATATTATCTTTCATCTATTCAATCGCATCTTTCCTCCTCCTCTTTAAAAATGGGAAGAATTTCTTCTCACATTTTACATTCGCATAATTTTATGTAATTTTTCTTATCAAATTTTTGTCGATTTTACTGTTTCACTTAACAAAATATCTGTGTTTAACGTCACTCCCCCTGATTTTAACGCAACTGCCCATTATCACGTTTACAAACACACTTGAAACTGGAGAGGAAAAAAAAACTGTCACACTTCCACCTCATTAAATGATTTTTCCGATAATAATACGCTCTGAATTTTTCAGTGTGACACCAGCAGACAGATTTTCGAAAATATCTTCCAAAAACTCCACTCAACGACGTCGTAACCAGCATTTTTTTGTTGTTGTTGGTTTAGTTTCAATCCAGTCATAAGATTTACCCATATTCGATTTACCAGTGATGAAATTCTGCCGTAGGCGTCAATGAATGAATTGCTCTAAATGTCCTTTTTGTTCGTAAGTAGCAACATAAATACAGAGTGGTGGGCGATCAGCCCTTAGCCCTTGGTGAATATTAATTGTTGTTCAAGAGTCTGTCACTCAAGGGGATGTTGGTCTATTTTTCCAATCAATGGATATTTATGACTGTTCTACCCGCACATATATCCGTACATACCACCCAAACTGCATCTCCGCATTGATGCCAATTGGGGTTCAATAGGGAAAGGGAATCTCATCAGGGTAAATTTTGGAAATAGGGCTGTTATTTTGCTTTCGTAGCATTTGCAATATTAGTGCACGTTTAATAGGGCTGGTCAAAATTCTTGTACTACGTACAAAGGACACATGCGTCCACTGCCAGTCATTTATACGGACGATGATGATGTCGATGGTTACCACTATGGAATAATGATGATTGAAATTACAGCCTCCGGCTAGGTGTTTGCAGCGTAAGTGGATAAAGGGATGCAGTATGAGGTGAATACAAAATGGGTATCAAGCCTTAAGGGTGTGATGAAATTTGTTTCTCGATTTAATTCAAATTCAGAGGAGTGCTCGGCAAGAATAATCTTTTAGGAAAATTACCGGAAAGTTAATCGCATAAGAACTTTGATTAACTGGAAAATAATCGAGAGCCTGACTGTTAGCGAGATAAGAATTATTAAAGAATTTGTTAAATAATTTACAAGTATGAATACAATAAAAATCGAAGTAGAGTATTTTCTTTTTTACATATTTTGTGATTGTTGTTTATAGCGTGTGATCAATTGAAAGATCTGGGACAAAAGTTTAGTTTCCGGAACAACAAGCCTAAATACAGGATTATCCCGGTCATTCCGTGACGTATGGTGACTGTAACTTAAGTTAAGCATCATTTTTGTCAACCACTAACGTCGCGGTTGATATAAATGTTATATCTTAGACACACTAGGCGTCAGCATATCTCGATAGAAATGTTTTTTATGAATCGGGAAAAGGGGAAATTGGTCAGGAATCACACATGTAAGAAATTACTTGTGGTCTATCACAAGATTTTTCGGGGACACACTGTATAAATCGTTTATTTAAGAAAGAAAAATTAAATAATAGTTTGGGGCAAGAAGAATAATTTTTTTGTGGTTAAAATTACACAAAGAATTATTTTTTGACATAACAGGAACCGATAAGGAAGGAATTTCTCCTAATAAGAAAAGTTATAACAGTAGGGCTTGTATTTATAACAGTAGGGTATGTTTCGATACGATCCACCGTTTTCAAGAAAATTGCAAGGAGTAACTTTTTTTGTAAAGGGGATGGGGAGAAATAGTTCGATTTTACCTTTTTAAACTTCGCCTTGAAATTTTTCGACAAACACTTTTAATCGATCATTCAACTTAAGACCAATTTTGTATTGAATACTATCCTAAAAAAAAATTATTCATCGTAAAATCATCGAACAATAAAACAAAATTCTTTTACACCATCATTTTCTACGGTAAAATCAGTGAAAATTACTTTGCATAGCGATTTCTTTTTGCATAAAGAAGTAAATAAATAAATATATCAAATTCTCAACCTCACAAAATCATCGACATAACAAAATTTATGTAAATTCGCTGCTATTTCCCCATCAAATTCAAAAATGTGGGATGAAACAAATTACTTGTCATGTTTGTTACTTTTGCCTTAGGGAATTTTTTCTACATTCCATCAGCTGTAAGGAGGAAAACCGTTTTCCATGAAAATTCCTAGTGTATAACACCATCAGAAAACCAACGAGTAAGCAACAGAAGTAAAGTAAAACATCTTTAAAAAAAATGTGAAAAAGAAGAAAAATCAAGGCAAAAAAAAACGCACAAGAGGAAACGAATTTTATTTTTACCAATTTGCTAACCATTGAGCTTTACAAAAGGAGATCAAAGAAAAACAAATACTATAGCAGTGAAATTGAAAAAAACACAAAAAAAGTCAATAAATATACTTGTATATCAAAAAAGTAGTAGAATTTTCTTATTTGTAAGACCAGGGAATTTCTTTTTTTCGGAAAATCCTGAAAATGTTGGTGGAAATAGGAAATTTTCCTAAGTTGTATGCCAAACGAGAGGAGTCTCTCTCTCTATATATCGACATCTACTACTGAGACTTGTCAATCTGTCAATGACGCGGTGGCATAAATTTAATGCGTAGCTCAAATAAGAAAAATTTAGGCCTTATGGGTATCCAATTTGCATATTCCTTGCGCAAATATTTGATTCTTCGTTTAATTTAATTTAACTTTACTGCTACGAGAAAAGGATCCAAGCTAAAGCCAAATCTAGGCTTGAAAATAGATAAGATATGTATATCTGTGTACGAGTAGATTGTTCTACCCCCAGGTTTTTGTGAATTCAAATCTATATGAGTACGAATGTGTGCTACTAATGTCTATGTACACGGAGAGAAATTCGGTGTGAATTTAACTCCAAAAGTGTCTCAATAGGGTCCACCCTTTTGGATAGCTCCATTTTCTTTCCATTTGGATGAACACAGAAGGATAGAAAAAAAATGTGTCAGGAGCATCCAGTAGTGTGTAAATTTGGAGCATTTCGGATTTAAAAATTATCTTTTGGAGTTGGTAAAAAATCAATTTGTAATTTAAAATAAATTCATTTATTCAAAATTACGCGAACCCAAACTCTATTAATGTTTGATTTTGCAGAGCATTTGTGAGAATTTGGTAGCAGACTTCATAAAACCATATCTTTTATATATATATTTTTTATACATATGCGTTGTTGATTTATAATTTTTAAATTATGTGTTTTATTTATTTTTACATATTTATTTTCAAATTATAATTTTTATTTCAATGATTTCTATAATTTATAAATTGTTAGATTTTACTTATCAATCACAATTACATACTACAAATATATAGGTTATAGAGATTCCCGGTTTGGCGGGACGGGCTTGAACCCAGATACTTCAGATTTGAACTCCAGTTACCATACTCATTAGAACAGTCAAAGAATTCAGCGAATTTGGTCTAAACAGGAATAAGTTTTATCGCCAACACTTTTTTTTCTACAACAAACTGATTTAAATATTTTATTTTCAAAAGACTTGAATTTTTTATACATATTGGGTAAAATAAAAACGTCTTTAGATAAAATTGCTATTTTATGCAGTTCGGTGGTGTTTTAATTCCAGTTTTATCCTTTTGGAAATACTAAAAAAATTATCCAGCTTTGTGGAGTTACGGAAGTAAAAATTCAAATGAAATCCAGTTCAAACTGCCAAATTTTTCCGTGTGTATACAACCGAAATAGTTCCCAGTTCAACCCCGAAAAAAATACTTCAGTTCCACCCTCCGTTGATTCAAACGATTTCTACTTCAGCATACGAGAGTTTATTTATGTGCGTAATAGAAAAGAAATTCCAGAAAATAAGAATATCCATTCAAAATAAGAAATGTGTGGGAAAGAAAAGCCAACTCCCGGTACGCCCTAACGCAACGCTGATCAATTGAAAAATCCTAAGGGTTTGGAGGCACAACAAGCCTTTCAACGGCAACAGGGTTGAACCAGAGCGTAGCGCTGAAAAAAAAATGAAGAATCCTTCAGTTTAAAATCTATCTTTGTGCAGTGTATTCCAACCTTTTGTGCTCCACCGCTGGGAATCTTTTCTCGCCAGGATAAAAGACTATTACTTTATCTCACCGCTTGGACTGTAAACATAGTGGAAATCGGGATCAATTGCACCAAGGTTTTGAATATTTCAGTAAGGTAAAAAAAAAATCCGGTCCGGGGAAAATTATCGGGTTTTCCTCGTCTCAACTGGTGAGCCATGGCCCCCTTTTTTAGCCAAACGTATTTAAGGGTTGCGCGATATAGGCTAGGATTTAAAGAATTAAAACTTTTTGCAATTTCCTCGAAAACCGGCAGTATACCGAAAAATTTATTTAAACAAAAGAGTACGACTTTTTTTCAATTTTCTCGAAATTGGCTCGACATATTATTCTTGCGCTAATTTTGTCATTTTTGTCCTCCTTCTTCATTCTTTTTACCCTTTTCGCGATTTTTGTCTCGTACTTAATCTCCAGTGAACCACGTTTTAAATATGTGACGGATTTTTAGAAGAATATCCTAGTATTAGAAAAAAATTTACTTGTTTAGAAAAGGGACACATTTTTTTAAATTTAAATAAAGAATAAGCGCTATTTTTTTTTTCTTCAAACTAATTTTTTTTCTTGAACTTTTCTCTTCGAGACTCACATCTCCTTTAAATCAGCGAACAGTCGGTCGAAGCGAACAGACGTGTTTTTTTCTATTAGCAAAGTTTCAAGATAATCAATAATCTCATTTATATTTATATTAATGGCGCAAGATTGTATTGCTAATTGCAATCAAACTGGAAGAAATGAAAAGAAAATCTGGTGTGGTGGGACGTGTGGCAACATATTTCACCTTAAATGCGTTGGCTTGGGTGAATTTGATTTGAACTATGTATCGGAAAAGAAAAATATTTATTTCATATGCGATGAATGTATTGATCATCGTCAAAGGTTGGGAAATCAACTGCAAGTGATAATGGCGGGAATTTCTGAAAATAAAGAAAAGCTAGTGGCACAATATGATAATATTGAGCAAATCTTAAGTGAGTTGACAAAACATGGTAAAATATTGTCGAAGCAGGAAAGTGAATTGAAATCTGTCGGGAAAGAATTAAAAAAGTTGGAAGATGTATCTAAAGCTAGAGGAAGTGATGTTCTATGTAATTCTGATAGCAAGTCCTATTCAGCAGTGTGCAAAAAGAATATTCATCCTGTTATCGTGAGGCCAAAACAAAATCAGAGCGGTATGAAGACAATGGAGGAGATTAGAAGCGGTGTCGATCCAACGGAGATTCAGTTCACAGGAATCAAAAATAAACAAAACGGTGTTATGATTGTGGAGACGGATAGCAAAAGTAATACAGGCAAGATCAAGGAAGTACTAGAAGAGAAATTAGGTGAGAAATACGATGTAGTGGTGCCAGAACTGCGCAACCCGAAATTGTTTGTATCTGGGATGAAGGAAAAATTGCGTGAGGAGGAAATTATAGTGAAATTAAAAAAGCAAAATGAAATGTTGAAAGATTGTGACTTGAAGTGTGTAAAGATTATTGAAAGAAAAATGGAGAAATATGTATATTATAATGCAATTATTGAAATAGATAGTGCGGGCTTTGAGAGCGCAATTAATAATGGAGTAGTAAATATTGGTTGGGATAGGTGTAAAGTTTTTGATGGCACTTATGTTAAAAGGTGTTACAAATGTTTAGGATATAACCACAAATCAACGGAGTGCAAAAATAAGCAAAAGTGTAGAAAGTGTTTGGGTGAGCATAAATTCAGTGATTGTAAAGAGATCGAGTGTATTAAAAAGTGTTCTAATTGCATATTGGCGAACGAAAATTTGAAGCTTACTTTAGACATAAACCACGATGTTTTTAGTAAAGAATGTTATGTTTATATTAATAAACTAAAAATTGAGAAAAGCAAAGTTAAATATTAGCAACTAAAGGAAATTAAATGCTTATATTTGAATATCCAGGGGCTGTTAAATAACTTTGATGAATTGGAGGTCTTGGTGCAGCAAAACCAATTCGAATTTATTATGTTAAGTGAAACCCATACTACCGAGAGTGTTTTGGATTGTGAAATAAGCGTGAAGCATTATAACTTGGTAAGACTGAATTCGGAATCTGCACATACGGGCGGTGTAATTGTATATTTAAAAAAGCAGTGGCAGTATGAAATAGTGCAGAGCTATATTATACAAAAGAATATATGGTGGCTTGCGATCAAGTGTTGGGTTAACAACATAAGATATATTCTAGTGATAGTGTATAGATCTCCTAATAGATTGTCCAGTAAGAAAGAATTTTGTAAATATTTTCAAGAATGGTTGGACGAAATGCAAGATATGGACATGGATGAAAGAGTTGTGATAGTTGGAGATTTCAACATAAATTGGGTTGAGAATGAAACGTACAAAGTGAGTTTGAGGAATATAATTAAAGACAATGGTATGCAACAAAAAGTAAAGGACTTTACGCGGATAACTCAAAGCTCGAGTACTTTAATTGATTACGTTATCACTAATATAAGCAAATTAAAAGTCAATATTGATAAGAACCTTAAAATAAGTGACCACGAGTCAATTGAATTAATAATTAACTCAAACAAAAAAAAATATGGCTGTAAAGATAGTGAATTAGAGAAATGTGTTATATTTAAATATAAAAAAGATGTGTTTGAAGCAGAACTAATTAATGTGGGTGTTGAGAATCTTCTAAAAATTGATAACATAAATGAGTGTGCCAGTGAATTAGATGAGAAAACAATAACGGCTTTATCGGCGTTTAAAAAGGTTAAACGTGTCACTGTCTTAGACAATAATAGGTGGTTTGACGATGATTTACGAAGAATGAAAAATAAAAAAATTATGTATTATGAAAAAGCCCGTTTAACTAACAATAGGAGTGATTGGTTGCAATATAAAGCTCAGCGTAACAAATATAAAAAGCATATTCAAATAAAAAAATCAATTTTCTTGGAGAATAAAATGCAAACAGCGTGTGATCAAAAGCAGGCATGGGGAGTTATAAAAGAATTTGTACTCAAGCAAAAAAAGTCGGAAATTAAATCGGTTAGGTTTAACGATGGGGTAATTCAAAATAAAAAAGAAATAGCAGAAAGTTTTAACAAGTATTTTGTTGATAGTATAATGACCATTAACGAGGGCATTGAAAAAGTGCAATATACTGGCAAAATAAATGCAGTAACTACGAAGATGGAATTTAAGTTGGTTTCAAAAAAAAGAACTTTTAATAATTTGCAAAGGCATGAAAAGGAAGAATGACGTCGAGAGAATGAATGTGGGGATAGTGTTGGACCAATGGGAAATTTTGAGTGATGTGTTGCTAAAAATTATTAATGGTTCTATGATAAACGGAGATTTTCCAAGGTGTTGGAGGGAGTCAGTTATTGTACCGGTTAAAAAAGTTAATAACACTATTAAATGTGAAGAATTTCGGCCTGTGAATATGCTGCCAACATATGAAAAAATATTGGAAAAGGTAGTGCAAATTCAGTTAGAGAAATATTTGGAAAATAATGATATTTTAATAAAGGAACAATCGGGTTTTCGGAGAAAACATTCGTGTGAAACATCACTTAATTGGACAATATATGAATGGAAAAAAGAACTTGAAGAAAATTTACTGTATGCTGTTTTTCTAGATTTGAAAAGAGCGTTTGAAACGGTCGATAGAGAAATTCTTTTAAATAAACTGTCAGTGTATGGTGTTAATGGGAAAGAGTTAAAGTGGTTTAGGTCATACCTTGTTATGAGAACGCAAAGAACTAAAATGGATGACAATATCTCATCAGCGTTGGTGAATGAATTAGGAGTTCCGCAAGGATCTGTGTTGGGAACATTATTATTCTTGATATATATCAATGATTTGGTTATGGGTTTAAAATTTTGCAAGTTAATGCTGTTTGCGGATGATGCGTTAGTGTATATATCGGGAAAAAATAAAAATGAGTGTCAGGATAGATTGAACGATGACTTGAATACATTAAATGAGTGGTTCAAGATGAATAAATTGAAACTTAACATTAAAAAAACCAAATTAATGACTTTTATGCCCGGTTTTTCAGTGAAAGTTTAAACTCCGTTTAACAGGCGATAAAGTTTAAACTGCCGTTTAACACGAAATTGTGTTTTTCAATGACAGTTTATCTCTAACCAAAAGTTTAAACGGAGTTTAACTTAAACGGCCATGGATGAGGGTTTAAACTGCCGTTTTTTCAAAACTTTTTTGTCATTTGTAGATCCACGAAGAATAAAACACATAAAAATGGACTGCATCACTTTTTTTTGCTCTCCACAATTTCACTATATTTTTTTTACATACTTGAAACACAATTACAACCGAAATAACAACCGAAATCACAACCGAAATAGCATCCGAAATAACAACCGAAATCACAACCAAAATAACAACCGAAATAACAACCGAAATAATAACCGAAATTAAAATTGTTTTATTTTTTATAGAATTTTATAATTAATGCGTAAACAAATATATTACGAAAGTGATAACTAGACAAATACATCAATGATTTTATGACTGAAAAATTTGACATTTCAATATATTTTACTTGTATAGTAGACTGCAAAATTGACAAAAAAGTTTAAACTTTAGTTTAATAAAACGTTCAATTCCGTTTGCCTGAAAAACACCAGAAGTTTAAACTTTGGTTTAAACTTCATTGTGAGTTTAACTAAACTAAAGTTTAAACTTTCATTGAAAAACCGGGCATTAGTGGTGAGCCTACTATGGAATTTGTGATAGATAATGAAAGAATTGAAGTAGTTGATACAATAAAATACCTCGGAGTGATAATTGACAATAAACTTAACTTTAAAGAGCATATAAACTATATTTGTGATAAGCTATCTAAAAAAATAAGTTTTTTCAAAAGAATTAGAAAGAATTTGTCAATTCTGAATGCAATTAATATTTATAACGCGATAATAAAACAACACTTTGAATATTGTAGTACTATTTTATATTTATGTACGGAAGAATCTATTGAAAGATTACAGAAGTTGCAAAATAAGGCTATGAGATCAATTCTGAAAGTCAATAGATTTACATCGATCAAACTAATGTTGGAGACGTTACGATGGCTGAATGTGAAACAACGAATTGAATTGAACACTCTGATCTTCATATTTAACATCAAAACTGGGAATGCTCCGGTTTACTTAAGAGAGAAATTGATGATGACTACAGATGTGCAGCCGTATGGGTTAAGAGATAATGAAGTAAACATAAGGTTGGAAAAATGTAAATTCTCAAGGACTCAAAACGTACTAATTTATAAGGGTTTTAAAATGTTTAATGAGTTGCCACGGCATATAAAGGAAGAAAGTGTTTTTAAATCATTTAAGAAAGAATGTATTAAGCTTATAAAAGCCAGAAACTAAAACTAAAAGAATGTGTTAAGCATATAAAAGCAAATTAATTAATTGTAATGAAAATATTTTTAATTGAACTTCGCTAAATTTGAATAATTGAATTATTTACAAATGTTAAATGAAAGTATTTTTTATACTAATAAAGATTATTATTATTATTATTATTATTAAATTCACTTGAATCGTGATAAAATGGAAGAAATACTTCCGTACCTCCTCCGAGATCAAATAATGTAGACACACCAAGCGTGTATTACTATAGATTGTGGAGATTCTTTATGTGTTTAATGTTGCTGTTTTTCCTATCGTGCTTTTGTATCCAACCAAAAAGTTTAGTAAACGAAATGTATATGGAAATTAAAGGGAATCGCTTGGATTACATTAACATATCGTTCCAATTTTACATATTGCTTGTGTTGCCATGAAATATCCTTGTGCGATTTTAAATTTACGTCGCATTTTTTTTATCTTGTGCATACAGTCTGTCAAGAATTATACATGAATATTACATGCAAAAAATATTTGTAATTATACCGATTTTGCATTAACGAAACACAGTTTATGCAAGTTTTGGAATGTTTTTATAGACGATGAATATTGACTTTAATGTGAACGTGTTAGTCTATATGCATTTATTTCTATACTAGCTTGCATACCCGTCGTTGCCGGGTTAAGTTTTTTCAAATATTTTTTATGGTCTATGTTGGAGGTAAACTTCAGGCCAATCGGCTCGGTAGTTTCCCCGCGAAAGGGTAACATAGAGGAAGAGCTTAGTTTCGAGATCACTTAAACCCCTCCCCTTACTCCCTCACCTCTCGGGCTACTTTTTAATGGGTCTGTGTTGGGGCTGAATCCCCGACGAATATCTATGCCAAATTTCAGGCCAATCGGTTCAGTAGTTTCCCCGCGAAAGGGTAACATAGCGTAAAAACTAAGTTTCGAAATCACTTTACCCCCTCTCTTACTCCCCCCACCCCTCGCGTTACTTTTCCGTATGCCTATGTTGGAACCAGAACTACCACAGACACTCATGCCAAATTTTAAGTCAATCGGTTCAGCCGTTTTTGGCTGAAAGAGGAACAGACAGACAGACAGACAGACAGACAGACGGACAGAGAGACAGACACCAACTCATTTTTTTTATATATTAGTATGATATGTATAATAGGAAGATAGTTTTTCCTTGAACTTTCCAAAATTTTCTTATTTTTTTAGTATTATTTTTTTATGAAAGAAAAAAATGTGAAAAAATGTATTTTTTTTGAAAAATAACGGTGTTTCCCTATACTTCAGGAACCGTTGTCGCATGTAGTATTTTATGGACATCCCCATACAATATAATATGTATGCAATCACAAGACGAGTATTAATCGAAATATTATTTAAAATTGTTGAAATTTTATACACATAGTTTTCCATCCGACATAACGCTTTTGGGGGTCGGATCATTGTTGAAAACAAAATTCCTTAATATCTTATGACCAACCTGGCTTACATGGTATTTGGCCACTCCAAACAGCAAAGCTAATTATGAGGGAATTTGACTAATAAATATTATCAATTAACAGCCAAGCGTCCACCTTGGGATAGACAAGATTTCTCTTCAAATCAATGTAAAAATCTTCTTTTGTTATCTATAAATATTTTCAAAATGAAAAAAATAATAATTATAATTGAATACAAAGTAGAATCCGTCATTCCTTTTTGTCATATCAATTTGTCCATATTTGTCAAATAAAATGCTGACAGAGTAGAATTTAATAACGAAACAGTGTTTAGAACATAATTTTTGCTAACTGCCTACAGCATATAAACAGTGAGCATACCATAAAATGTTTGTTAGTCTAGTAAATATACCAGAGCAAGAGTAAAAATAAAATAATAAGGAAACTGTATTTTCCCTTTGGTGTATAGCCACGGGAACACCTAACGACGTCCTTTTATTCCCAACTCACAGGCGTGACAGGTGAAAATTAATGAAGGTCTATCGTCGACACCTTTTCACTTTCTCCTCAGTGTTAATTAGAAATTCCACCTGAGCACCTCTATCATTTCCTGTGTGGCCTATCGACTCAGAGTTTTCTTATTTTCTCCAACCTGACTGGGTACCTTGCCTGCTGCCTGCCTATCTAGCCGAAAAGCACTAAAACCTGGCATTCAAGGCAACAGAAACTATCAAAAGCAATTAACCAAATTAAAAGGACAAAAGGGATGTTACCTACACAATAAAATAAAATGGGAGGATTGGAGGAAATGACGTAAAAATCCTCAAAAAAAAAAAAAAAAAAAAACGGAAAAATCCTGAAAGTGGAAAAAATGAACATTAAATGGAAGGGGAGGAATGGTGAAAGGCATAATTGTGGGATTTTAGTTACATTGAGGGATGGTAGGGAAAATAAAAAAGTACAGGATCTTAGCTTCTGCCTTGTGGTACTCCATGGTACTCCATGCGATATTTGGACTTTATGGAAGAGTTTCATGGTTAATGATAGAGTTGAATGATGGCAAATAGGTGGCTTCTCGAGCTCTTCAACTAATCCATCATCTACCCTTTTTGAAAGCAATGATATCGCTCTAGCTTTTATCCGCGTTCACCACCAACATTACCGTAGTTTATTACATTGAGAGTTTTTTCTATATTTAATATAACTTGTGTGGATTTCCTCCGTTTCCCTGTTTCGTTGAAAAACAATGTAACAACAGAATGGTAATTACATTAATTGAAGCATTCCAAGTTTCTATTATATTTTTTTGTGTTTGAATTTTTTTTCCAGCTTATCGCTGTATTCTCGTAGACGAAAGATTTTAACAGTAGTTCTGGGAAATAAATTTTCCTCTTTTTTTTGTTTATTTCAGGCATACAACCGACAGATCAGCAGAGCATTCCGCAAAAAAGCGTTGGACACAAAGTCCAGGAATTAGCTGATATAAGGATACCAAAGGATACTAGAGTCCTCCTCGAATTTTCTAGTAATGTCGATGTATCTGGATCATCATCTGAATTCCAGGAACTCAATGATTACGATGTTGTTGCTCCTGCACCAGCATCAGCAGCAGTTAGGATAAGTAGCAAGGATGCGGATGAGTCTCGTTATGGTATGCAATCGAGGCAAAAGCAACATCAACATCGTCATCAACAGCATAATTCACATGGTGGACAACAGGACAGCGCGGAACAAACTGTTGTTGGCTATAAAGCAAATGTTGGACACGCTGATGATTCATTAAATGAATCTCCGGCAGTTTATCGCCATGTCAGCCACCACGAGATGGGGGACACTGAATCCTCATCCTTGAAATTGTCTACGGCATTTCATCATGCGACTACAGGCTCACCTGAAGTTTCCAGTGGGTCTGCTGCGGGGGTTATCCCATTGGCTTCCGTGTCCTTAACTTCCACCGTTTCGACTACAAGAACCGCAGTCAATGCTGAAAAATTAGTCAGCGAAATTAGGTTCCAGTCAGATGACAGAACGAATGAGGTGGCGGGCCAGCAGGACGACGATGGACAGACGCCAGGACAACATTACCAGCAGCAAGGACATAACGACGTTGCTGTTGAATTTAATGACATTAATCATAAAAACACAAGAGGGAGTAGTGAGAAGCGTTTTCCGTGGAATATTTTCCAAAAATTCACAATGGCAAATATTTTCGGAAGTAGTCACAAAGAAGAGGTCGACAATTCTGATGACTTCATCAGGACTAGTGACAGGACTAATGTTCGGACGGATTTGATACGTCAGAAGACGGGTGCGAATATTCGCATACGCCGAAGCAACAGTATTACGAGTGGTGGTGGCGATGATAGTGGGAGAAATAGTTTAAGTAGTAGTATCAATAGTAGTAGTAGTAGTGATAGGCCGTCGAGTCCAAAGCCAAAAACGAGTAGTAGTAATAGTGTTAAAAAAACTTCTGAAGTTAATCAAAGCTCAACAGTATTACTAGCTAAGCATAAGCACATAAATAGTGATGAAATAGTGGGTACAGCTGGTCATACGAAAAGTAACAGTGATGACAACAGCAAACAGAACGGTCGTATTAGTAGCAGCAGCAGCAGCAGCAGTAACAGTGACAGAGGTGTTGTCTCTAGTTCAAGTGATATTAGTCAAAGTGATATTAGATATAACAAGACACTCGTATCTGATTCGAAACCTTCTTCTCCTTTCTTGATATCATCGTCGCAATCTTCGTCCTCATCTTCAAAATCTGCGCCAGCGTCAGCGTTATCCGCACCAGCGCAATCTAATGAAGCGCACAAGTCAAACCAGGCATCTTCATCTTTGCTAGCGACGAAGAGCAACGACGCATCGAATCCAATTTCTTCACTTTCTGACACAGAAGTGTCCAATCTCAGCTACAGTGGCGTCCATCTACCGCGAGATACCATTAACGATGCAAAATTAACAATGAATGAACAAATTATCATCATCGATGATGGTGAGGAGTTCGAAAGTGGTCGAGGTCAAGGTCCTGATGATTACGTACAGGACGAGCCAAGGGTTCTCCCATTGCGGCCAATTATTCGTGGTCCCTACGAGGACGAGCACGACGAAGAGATGTCCGTTGTCTATGCGGAACAGCACACGGAAATTAAGTTGATGTGCGAAGTCGATTTGGACATTGCTTCTGGCGTTTGGTTCAAAAATGGACAGGTGAGTTAAAAATTTCTTTTTTTTTAAATTAGTTTTTAATAACAGAATCTAACTTCGAATTTTAAATGTCATAATTTATTCGGTTCATAGTTTAATTGTGTAAAAGATATTTTACGATAGCAGACGAAAACTCTGAAAGTGGAACTTTTTTTAATGAATTTTCTTGAAAAAAAAAAAAAAAATTTGTCAAAAACGTTTTAAAAAGGAGTATTTGGACTACGATAGTGCGTTTTAAGCTAATAGTACTTTTCTAGCTCTATGGAATTTTTTTTATAAAACTCCAGCTAGCTGCTCTCTCGATATTTGTATTATTTTTAAAAGCTTTTATTTAGTTCGCTATCTTGTTTGTCTGTTTGTCAGTTTGTCTGTCGGGGTCAAATCTTGCAATCAAATTTTGACCCACTTCCACTCATCCGATTCACTTGAAATTTTGAACGCAGACGTAAGTCCGATGACAATACAATATTTTCACTACTTCGTCCTTGTAAGGATAACGGAAGGTCCTGTAAGGATAACGTGATTATCCTTTTCCTCAAATTTTCCGGAAAAAAATCTCACCTGGGGGTTTTTGGGATCGCTGAATCAGATTCTGGCATTAAGAAGTCTGTCAGGATAACGGAAAGTCCTGTAAGGATAACGTGATTATCCTTTTCCTAATATTTCCCGGAAAAAATCTTATCTATGGGTTTTTGGGATCGCTTAATCCGATTCTGACGTTAAAAAGTCTGTAAGGATAACGGAAAGTCCTGTAAGGATAACGTGATCATCCTTTTCCTCAAATTTTCTGGCAAGAATCTCATCTGTGGGTTTTTGGGATCGTTGAATCAGATTCTGGCATTAAGAAGTCTGTCAGGATAACGGAAGGTCCTCTAAGACAGAAAACTTAATTCCAGTGCACGCTAATTAAATTTATTGCCCTACTTTAATTTCACATTCGGATTTACCTGAACAAGTACGCTTGACAAATAAATAATTAAGGTAATTAAAGAAAATAATAAAAAAATGACTAAAAATGATAAAATAAAAAAAAAATTAAAAAAAAAATATTTTTTTAAAAAAAGCTTTTATTTAAAAAAAAAATGTACTAAAAAATGCACTAAAAAGGAAAAAAATAATTTTTTGGGTGCTGTGTATCACAATTGGCGGACATCGGCACGCGACCGGAACCTCTGGCGAGAGACATTGCGGCAGGCCAAGACCGGAAACCGGTTGTAGCACCGATAGAGAGAGAGAGAATCACAGATAAAAGCGAGATAAATCATAAAAATAAAATAAAACAAATAATTTATCTCGCTTCTATTTGTGATTCTCTCTCTCTCTCTCTTTCGGCGCTACAACCGGTTTCCGGTCTTGGCCTGCCGCAATGTCTCTCCCCAGAGGTTCCGGTGGCGTGCCGATGTCCTCAAATTGTGATACACAGCACCCAAAAAATTATTTTTTCCCATTTTTTAGTACATTTTTTTAAAATAAAAGCTTTTTTTAAAAAAATATTTTTTTTTAATTTTTTTTATTTGACTAAAGACTCAAAAAAAAAATGCAAAGAATTTAACAGGTAAAAAAAATCCTGCCGTTGCCTAAAAACTTCATATTATTATTATTATTTTCATAATGAAAAAAAAAAAATAATTACCATCGAATATTGCTTCGATTTTATTTTAATTTAAATCTAATTTATTTCGTTTGAGAATATTTTCCCCGGCTTGTTATAAATTAAACGGATAGGGATTATCTTTCTATTCTTCAGCTTATCCGCTCGTAAATAGATATTTCGCTTAAAGCGTTACATAGATTGACGTTACTTTATGTTGTATTATTATCCTCTCCGAAAGAAAAACAAATTTTCCTGTCGCTAATTAAATTTTTTTTCTCCGTTCGTTTACGCGAGCGATTATTTGAATTCTTTTTCGATTTCCTGGTATGGAATTTAGAGCCGCCGTTTATTCCAAGGGATAATTTCCGTCATTCTGGCAGAGTTTTCTGTGATCTCTCTGCTGCGCCGCTCCCCTTATTACCATCCAGTTGTCTATTTTATTTTATTTCAGAATGTTTAATCCGATTTAAGTTTCTAATCGATTGGTTCTCACAATTTGTTGTTCAGTCTTTTCACTGTTGTTATAATTTCTTTAAGTATAGCTGACTGTATTTATTTATTTTTTGCTGCTGCTGGTGCTGCTGATATTGTTGGTATTGTTTTTATGTCTTGGCTTGTGTTCGCTTAATTGCATTCCTCGTTATTTCATCGTACGGGAGAAAAAATGAAATAAAAGGGCTCCAGGTCTTTAGAACTTCCTTGAAGTCGTTTCACTTTTCTCGCCACCGACCGACTCATCGACAAATCACTCACTAAAGGATGGTATCTTAAATCTCCATTCATTTTAGGTGTTCAATGGGGTGGCGAGAGGTCGTCTGATTACTCGTGGTATATGTCCTTATTTACCGAAAAATTTTGTTCCTATTTCCAGGATATTCCTTACCTCTCTCCCATTCGAGATACTGATACCACCCGTACCCCGTGGCAGTCTCAATGTCGGGTACTTGGCCTTTAATATCTATTTTTGTATTATCATTAAAATTTTATCTGTGTACACACAAATGATAAGTCGCGTTCCATTATTTTTGCTAAATGGCTCTTGGGCCCTGATACTTGAACATTCTCCGCTGGTAATCGCCTTAATGGTTGGCGCGCGTACCTTAGGTGCCTATCCTGAAAATGAGTCGTCGATCGAATGTGCGGTGGCTTCGGTCAGAGGAAGATAGCGGGGGGGTTGTGTGGGATGAAGGAAATCTTATAGAAGGATGACTTCGCCTTCTCCTTTGCTCTCGCGTAAACGGGATCCTGTTGGGAAATAGGGATTCCCTAAACAAGGAGTAGGATACCATTGCGATATCTGACAATCCGGTAGTTCACTGATGATGAGTGCCGCCACAGGAGCCAACGTCGGAAGAGGAATCGTTTAACATTTTCAATGATCCATACCACCCCCACACCCGCTCTTCCTAACCACGGCCGCGACGCCCCTCGCAGACGTCCTTCGGGCCATAATATTCTTTGCTACGTCGTCGCCTATCCATAATTCCATCCAAGGATTTTATGAGCTCATTCAGTTGTGAATTTACGATGTCGGATTTATAGTTGGATGCCTGATAAACTGATGGGATTTGACGAGCTTTTCTGTTTGTTTTTTTCCCTTCTTGCTGGAGATTTTTTTTTGCAGTTGCTATTGCTATTCGTTTTTTATGCTGCTATTTATTCTTATTTATGGTTTTTTGTTTGGTGATTGTGAGCTGCCTTGCTATATGTCGTTAAAAGTTAAATCTGAAGGTTCTGTGCTGGCATCGAAGCGTTTAGATCGTTTCATGTTTCGCGTGACAAAGTTATTGAACAGTGAAAACGGCTCCTGATTAGCTTCAGATACTTTAATGATCCGATTTTTCTGTGGTTTCAGCTACGAGCGTGCTATAATTGCCAACGAAATTGATTGAGGTGTAAAGTAATTTGCGATGAGAGTTGAGTTGCAGAGTTAAAAAGCATTGTGGCCGTATTTGTGGTATTTACGGGACAGTCGGGAGGATGGTATCTAATTGCGTCGTGGTGATAGTAGTCAAAATACGAGCGGGGAATGTATGTAACCTAGTATTTATAAATCTGTATTTATTGCATAGTAAAAGTTTTTGGGTTTTTTTTTCGAACTGCGTTTATTGCGTGACAGGGCGAAATTCATTCGGTTTCAGTTTTACTGACTATTGATATGGATTTTATGACTAAAGACAAAAAAGGATTGCCTATTTAAGCCATAATTTATATCCGTGCTGAAATAGAGGCGTTTCTGGAAAATTGTTCCTGAACATTTTTTTTTATTCATTGGCTACCCATTTAGGGGTATAATTTAATTAACACTTTGTGATGTATGTAATTTACAAAAATTAACGGCCTGCTGTCACGATTTTGAATATAAAGGAAGAGAAAAAAAAATTGAGGGATGGGAGCGTTATCTAAATATTTTCTAATGCGGACGGATAATAGCAAAACCTTACAAATGCTATGAAAATCACTTTTGTACTACTAAAGCTATGTAATAATGAAAAAACAACGAAGAGTCACATTTTGAAGAAGCCGATAAGGGGAAGGTGGAGGAGGGATGTATGACGGTAGTAATAAACTTAATACAAGAAACCGCGTGAGAGGGAAGGGGGTTCTGAAAAGCCTAAAATTAGTGCCAGGTTCATTTCGAACTGCAACTAAGCACCTTTTGTGTCATTGCAGGCAAGGGGAATATAAGAAATCTCTTCACTACATGAGTAGATGTCTTCCTGAAAAGAGTTCTTCCACAAGTTTGATTGAAAATTTCATACCTCTTTCTTCTTGAGACGATCATAAATATATTCTTCTTCAGCAAGATTTTGTCTCCTTAGATTAAAGTTTTTCTTCACTCAGAAAAATGTCCAGGTCAACTTTTTGTCAGGTTAACTCTGACCGCTAGCTGGCTGACAGAGGTTTCCATTACATGACATTACATCCTCGAAATGCCTATCTAAGGTCAACTCGTGCAGCTCCCAAGGCCCTACTTCACCTGCTGGTGGCTTAATTTAAGAATTTCTCCGGTCACAGGTCAACACAAGTTTTACGTTCCCTCATGCAGGCGAACGCGCGCTTGCCCGAGGCCAATTACGCCGTATGTAGGTCGTCGAGTTAGCCTTCATTTTTCTGAGTGTTCTCCACTACTGCACCTACAATTTGAGGTGCATTCACAAAAAATTTGAGGTGCATTAGCAACATTTGTAAGGTTTCTCAACACCAAATTTGTAAGGGCCATCAATAATAAAATCGATGAAAGGTAAAAGCCATAAATATGATTAGTTTTTAAAATTGGGCGTTTTTTGTTTTTATTTAAGTAGGTCAGGTTTTATTTCCTAAAATTTAGAAAAAAAAAATCGTGGCAATTTTTTCTCAAACACTCTTTAGGTTATTATAAAATACCAAAAACTGCATATTCGTTTCAGAATATTTGTTTCCCAGCAAAAGTACTGGATTTTCGCATGCTTTTGGAAATGTTTCCTTCTAAATGAATCCCTATGGAAATTATCTCTTGAAACTGCAATTACAGTTATTGTTAATTTTATTACCTCGAGACATAAACGTTATGTAAAGCAAATCATAAGGACAACTCATATACAAAAATACAGTGGTAGTAGGTACAATAATAGGATAAAACTTGTTCCAGTTTGGGGTTAAAACACAAAATTGTTAGATACTATTGCAACATAACTTTATATGGCGTTTAATCGTCAAAGCGGGATGCATAAGGTTATTCCATTATTACCTATTGAAAGAATTTTCATGGTTTTAAATTAAATTCCTTAACCATCGAGTATGTCGGTTGCAATATTTATTGGTAAGTTAAACTAGGAGTTTTCGCACTATCCATGGTCTACAAATTTGTCATTTTTTAAAATAAAATTCTCTTAAAATCTACAATTTTCAAAAAGGGCTAGACAATGGAATTTTTGTATTCTTTTATTTTATATTTTCTAAAAAAAATCCACAATTTAGTTCGAGGAAAAAAAATCTGTTGAAGAGATTGTTGATATTTATCAAAAACGTAGTAAAAATTGGGTGGAGAAAGAAAAAAAAATAATTCAAGGATAAGAGGGGAATACAATTTTCAAAGATCTTTCTAAATGACAAAGTCTTGACAGCATTTGAAACAAAAATATGAAAAATTACCCACAAGAAACAAAAAAAAAAAATAGAAGAAAAAATCTTTTAAATGGCGAAATAAAACTAATAATAATAAAACAAAATGAAATTAAAATCTCCAGTCTATGTACACTTAGAGGATGGTAATTAAAATTGTTAAATATATTACACTTAAACCGTTCCTAGAGGAATTTGAAATTTTCAACTTCCGCATAATTCCTAAAAGAATCAAAGTTAGATTCACAGTCACAATTGTCGTCACGTGACGGTTATACTTGTTATTTGCGACACTTTTGCCCCAAAGAATTCAAAATTCGTCTGTACAAAGTGAGCTAAATTGTGGACTGGAAAATGAGGGTAGTTGGGCAAAGCGTTATACACCGTGTTAATTATGACAACGCGATAAGGCCTTTTGTATCTACGGTTGTAGCCATTAAACTCTTAAGCCCTGGCAACCTTTAAAACCTTTTGCGGTAGCTCACGTACAATTCGACTAAACAAACGCATAAACGCGATCGCAGTGTGTATATGTAGGTAGGTGTGTACAATGTAGGCCCCTGGAATGAATGAGTACAGAGAGCCAACAAGTGTATCTACCAAGTCTCACGATACTCCAGGAGCTTTGAAATTGGAGTTGGGGCTAGAAGTTTAAAGAAGGATTGGTTCGGCATAGAATTGTTTAAGGGTGGGAAGAGCGATTCGAGTCGCCGGCAGGTGGAATTCAAATCCGACTGGGTGAACAGGTAGGTGCCTTTGTTGGCGTGAATCCTACAACTATAGATGGAGTACAAACGAATGAAAGAAAAAGCTCTGGAGGCAAACACTTTAGGGTTGTTATTAGAGAGCTTAATCCCGCTGACTCGTTCTTCTTATGCCTGATCCCTAGTGTTTGACGTCGACGTTTGATGCCTGATTTCTAGGTTCCCAAAAGGCACAATTCAAGCACAGCAAGTGTACTGATAAACGGAGCCACAAATACGTGCTATGGTTGCAGATATTGCACGGCTATATAGTAAAAAACAAAATCTATATTCATATTTTCTAAAGTATAAACCATCTACAGTATCATAGCAGTAGTAGTGGTAGTTCGTTAGTTCGTTGATGGTTACCTGTTCAACATTTATTCGTATTCCGCGTTCTGGTCGAGGGAATTCCATCGCAATTAAAACTTTATAATTTTGGACGCCATGAATATTAATTAGGAGCTTTTAATTAAACTTGATGCTAATATTTGAAAAAAGGGGATATTTTTATATCTTTTTTTGGGAAACACCTTTGAACTAAGCATAAAACTGTTTGAAGTTGGTGGGTATAGGAAATACGACAAGCCTGTATTTCGTTGTTGTCATTCCATCAATAAATTTCTCAAGGTAGATTTTAAAGGTGTTTTTCAGCTTTAAACTCAAATAGAACATCAGAATTCGGTTCGCCTATTTTATTTGGTATTCATTCAGGGGTTTTGGGTGGTGACCTAGAATGAATGATAGAAGGGTGGAGTGAAAAACTGTTGGGTTATCAAATTATTCTACGTATTAGAAGGGTTCTTGCCGAATTGTTTTTCGCCGCGAATTAAATAATAAATTCTTAAAGTACCTATATAAAACATGAAATTGAAAAAGAAAAATAATTGACAGCTATTTTGAAAGTTGAAGAGCAATATAAAGCCATCGAGCTTAAGATAAATCAATTTCAGATTTTGTAAACTTTCCTCAAGTGTTTTATGATTAATTGCTCAGGATAATTTAATGTTAATGGCCGCCCGGGCTGTGTAAATATTAATTTTAGGTGTACAAGAAATTAGCTTTTTGAAGTAAAATCGTTGGAGAGATATTTCTCCATAATGAAATTTTCATATTTCGTAATTCTCTGCTTTTTGTGATTACGAGGATTTTCGATGAAATAATTTTCCGTTTGTCTAAAAAATTTTCACCCAAAATAAGTTTTAACCTTTATTGAACTTAATTTTTGATCGTATTTTTACTGCAAATATTTAATTTCAATTTTTGTGAAATTTGAAAATCGTTTTTAAAAATTGGTGAATTAGTTTAATTGAAATTTAGCAGTTATTTTATGTACAACCAACCTAGAGACTTGAAATTTTTTACAGTTGCATCTGTCAAAAAAAATTGTCATCAAGGCGTGAGCCTAAAAACAGTGCGTCGATTTTATGGATTTTTTTATAGGGTAGCTATACGTCTCGCAATAGCCGGGATAGTCTTGGATTAACCCGGCCTTTACACGCGACTGTAAAGTCTGTCAGTAGCACAGACTTCAAATGTCAATTTACTGACAACGCATTAAAAGACATTTAGCGAACTGACAGTCAGTGCATTTACACGAGACTGTGTCAGCGACTGTGTCAGCTCTACAGACGCGTGTAAGGGCCGGGTTAGACATGTTGTTTCGGAATGCCGGACACTAAACTTTTGATCCCGGATCTTTCAAATTAATTTTTCAAATACTAGAAAAAACGATCACTAAATATGCAATTCGGCTGGAGGTTGCTCCAAAGTACAATATTTTTCGCCTGCGGCACATTTTTCCAAGAGTTTTTCACAAAAGGTTTTGGCCTCCGTTGCATTTGAGGGGTTAAAAGCTAGAGTGGACCAACCTACATGTCGAAATCGTGAATTTTTTTGTCTTTGAATCACTATTGCGAGTGAGTTTTTAGACAAAAATGTTTGGATGCACCAAAAAACGTTTCAACATTGAGTAATAAAGTCCACAGACTTTTTTTTCCAAAAATTTTCAGTCAATAATAGTACAGAGTGGAAAAGCTTCAAAAACTCGATTATGTGGGTTGGTCCACTCTAGATTTTAACGCTTTATTTATTCTTATCGATATTTTTACAATTTCTGTTGCGATTATTCTGCGAACATTTAAGATAATTTTCGCTTGGGATTGTGAATCTCTTAATTTAAATAACTGCGCCGCATTCTGGATAAAAAAAAAAACAAAACATCTTAAGTCGATTTTCAGGTGAAACCAAAGTGTCATGTTTTTTTCATTTCATGACGTTCAATTTGGCTTCATCTGAAAATCGACATAAGATATTTTGCCTTTTTGCCACAGATACATATACCCTAGTAGTCGACAAATATGATAAATTTTCACTAATCTTAAATTATCCAGGAGAATGCAAAATTTTTCACTAGATTGAATTTTGATCAATTGATAAATTTATTTGCTGAGAAGTAGAATACCTCTAGGTTTAGAAACCGTTAATAATGTAATCTTTCAATTCATTCATGAAATTATGTAAATTTGAAATCCTCTAAACTGCCGAAATTTATTAAATATGATGACCCCGAACCCGTCGGAGCTTCCGCCAATCAGACGTATTCCAACTAATTCCTCCTGATGGATTGTTACAAGGATAATAAAAAAATGGAAATTGAAATTTATTCAGGCAACGAAAAGGAGAGCAACTCTAGGTTTGTGCTTCGGTAGGTTCATACAAGAGAAGTCATTAAATGAAATTTCGTAAAATTTAATAAGAAAAAAATTACGAAATTGTATTTTGTTTTTGTATTGCTACAGTATATGCTAATGTTGTTAGATATCCTTGTTTTTCTGTTCTTGCCGTAGTAACATGGGCAATGTTAAAAAGGCAATAAATATTCGTGCTGGTGCTCCGGCCTTTAACGTGTTTAGAGGCCCATTACCATTCCGTGGCGTGTAGATGCGGCATATAAAACTGAAACTAAAATAAGTATTTTTTTTTTGTTTTTTGTTTTGTTTGTTTGACTTTGTTTTAGAAGGTATCAAAATGTTTTCATATTATATCCCTAGTGTCATGTTATTACCTTGTACAATATCATCACTTAAGATAAGGCTAACACGTGACCGTAACTAAGATAAAACGTGCCCATAAAATAAATTGTCACGTTGTTTTCGGCCCCACACAAATCCTGTCTATATTCCATGTCCTTACACTATACGAGTCCAAGGTCCATAGAATTTTTAGCAAAATCCAGAAATATCTATGTATAGGTAATGACTATAATACACCTAGTTTTCTTTTCTTTTTTTTGTGTTTTGTTACTTTTCACTCTCTGTTGCTTGAGGCGAATTTTATTGGGGGCGTAAATGAGAATGAGACTCGACAGCGGAACACAATGGAGACGTTATCAAAGGATTTTTAGTGCAGTTTGTGTTCTGGACAGGGGTTGAGGTGTGTTAAAATCCTCGCTTCATCTTTAGTCGTCGTAAAATATCTTGAAAAGCGAAAACTATTCCAAAACTGAGAAGTATACACGATTTTTACGAGCGCATTATCCTGACCATAACAAGCCTAATAAAATGAGGACAGACCAAACTAATGGCACATTTCGAGTTTAACAGAGCCATTCCCACTTAGCTAATTACTTTGGATAAGCCCCACCCGGAATCGGGACACAGAACTAGTTCTTTGACTTCCGCAATGCTACCAGGTTTAAAGACACAGGGACAAAAGTGGATAAATAAAAAGAATGAAACTCTGTTGAAATGGTTAAGTTTCATGCTGTGCTTTTCGGAGGCAGTGGGTTGGGTGCATGAAAATAGCGGAAAAACTTATTCTTTTAAGAGTTTCCTTAAACTGGAATTGAGATGTTAGTGGAATATCATTCGAAAGTACCAACTGCGAGTTCTGTAGCGTCAAAGTATAGGTATATAGGGTGATGTCTCTAGTCGTAGGCCACTTTTAAATATTTATTGGTATTATAAGTAATAGGTATCATAAATATGTTCCGAGGGTTCCGTTCATCTAAATTCTTGTTGGTTTGTAAACCCAGTAAGATTTTTGTATTAAAATTATTTGTTACTTTCCTCTGCTATGGAGGAAAAGTATTGTATTCATGACGTAGCCCGAGTCGAGAACGGAGGCACATAGACTTTCTGGTCAGTAGGAAATCCATTTCGGGCAAAATTCTGAGGTTGTCCGAGGATCTGTCTGTCGATATGTCGGTCTGTCTGTTCTATCTGTCTGAAATAACTCAGTAACGCGTCGATTTAGCGACTTGAAATTTTTTGTAAATCAGTTTTACGAAAATCGTAGTTTTCTATCAATTTTTGGAAAGGTAACGATAGCTATAACGGATGACTCCCATTTTTTTTTTATATTTATGCCAGGAGCTTAGGCAAATTGCCTCTAATGCCGAAGCACAGCTCAAGACATCATTCATTCAACCATTCATACAATCCATTCACACTCTGAATACTCCTCATCACACTGTAACGAAGACTTGGCGCGGCAGTACATAGCCTTATCGTCCATTGTGTCCTGTTATAGAGCTTGGAGGAGTATTCAGGCGGCGGGAGGCAAAGACCAAACTGGTCCGTGTTTAGGTCCATGAGCAGAAAAGTTCCAAATTCAAATTCAAGCCGAATTATTTTGCCCTGAGTGGGATTTGAACCACTGCTCTTTGGATCACAAGGCAAGCACTTAGCTGACTGAGCCATCCACGCCATAATTTTTTTTTTGTAAAAATACGGTTTTTAAAAAAAAATTTCGAAATCTTTGCGTTTTTAGGACTTATTTAAGAGTTATTTAAGATACGTACAACGGACAGACTAACAGACCGACAGTAATTTTCCCATTTCTTGGGAAACATACCATTGGGAATTACCATTAAGTGGTTTTGAGGTCGCTAATATTAAAATTTTTAAATGTTTACCCAAAGTTCTTGCAAGAATAGCGTTATTTTCTGAAGAGTTGTTCAGAAAGTTCACAACTTTTTCTTTTGTATTTATAAGATGTCCTATTACTGGATATATCACCCTATTTATGAATATCATGTACAGAAAGTGAGCGGGACCCCCTATATGGAAGTCCTTAATTTTATTATATGGAAAATCCGCTATCTAACCGTATCTGACAAAGTTTTGAATAGATCGGATGAACTTATAGAAAGGTATTAAAGCGTTAAGGATATTGTGGACGAGATCATCGGATAGAAGGTGAATTCAACATTCTAATATTACTCAGTGCTGCACATCTTGACTCACTTTTAAATTGGTAAAGTTTTATACATTTGCTTTGTTGAAAATGTGCATCCTGGCTAAATTCCACTTATGTATGTATGTATGTATGGATGTGTGCTGCATCAAGAATGGACGCAGCAAGTTACTAAGTTTTGTGTTAGGACAATGTTGCAAAACAAAGTTGATTCGGTGGGTTAAATAGAAAAGGATGTAGAATGCTCAACAAAGTACCCAAATTAGTTGACATGAAGCTTCCTTTTGGATTTTATGGCGTCGTTTTCCTGGTAGTGCTTCTGGAAGAGTCTAATAAGGCCTGGGATCCGCTTGCTTAGTTGAATCAATGGTGAGTCATTTGTGTTCTGACTTGGTTGGGTCCTGTGAAAATGGCCGCAGGGATTCAGTGGAATGTCGGAAACAAAATTTTCATGCCCAAGTCATTGAAAATACTTTCAGGACATGCTTTTAAGGAAATGCTTGGAGAAAGATACTTTTAACGGCAGGATAATTAAGCTTTTTTCAGTTCGTTTCGAGAGTCTTTTACTGTTATACTGTTTTTTCCCCCTAGAAAGTTTCCTTTTGTTTTTCGGCCAAGGGAAAATCTAGTGTGGGGTAGTGTCCAATGATGGTGTCCGAATGTGCAACAGTTGGAGCCTCTGCAGCTTTAGTTTGGATTGGATTACTACTGAAGGGTAGAACACTATTTCTGTCCAGTTTAAAAATGAAATTAATTTATCTAACGGCCAATTTATTCACTAGGAGTTAAATCGCCTTAACTCCCTTAACTCACCTTTTACATGGAAAATAACACTAGCTAACTCCCTTAACTCACTAACTCGGCTTAACTCCTAGTGAATAAATTAGGGGTAAGAGGATTAAAAGTTTATTATGTATTTAATTTAAATTTTTACTGAGTCAGGGCGAATATTATGAATTATTTGCTGAGAGAAACTTATATTTCCGTTCTACTTCATACCTTTTTTCATTTTATATTATATTTTATATATATAGATTAAGTTGGCTATTATTTTTGCCTGAAATTTTCCATACCGGTAAGGTTTAAGAGCCTGAAAATCTAAAAAAAAATTTAAAAAAAAAATATTTCTAGAAAATTTAATTTTTGTTATCTACTCATATAAACTACATATACAACAAATGTGTAGATACGTTGGTAAGTCTGGCATGACATTTATATTCAAACCCATAATTATGTTCACATTTTAATTAGATCATATAAAGCTTAAATTATCTGGCAGCATCGCTTTCGGCTATCATCTAAATTTAATTGAAAGGTGTGAAAACTGCCTGCTCATTAGATGCTGCCACAAACTGCGAATTTTCCGTACAGATTAATAATTTTACTGTGAAACACATAAAGAACACATCACTTAATAATGCGTCGAATAATGAGTCGAGTGTTTCATAAAACGAAGAAAAACATATAAAAATCACGTTAAAAAGTAAATTCTCTTAAGAAATGCTCGTATATCTTTAACAAGGACGGGTCGTAAACCTCAGCATAACAATAGATAGTATTCGTCTCATCGGATGAGTGTGAGAGATTAAAGGGTTTAGTGTGTAAACAGACACATCCAATATCCGAATGTAAAGAAAACCACAAAATAAATAAAATGACAATTTGGTTACCACTTTCAGTCAGGGATTGAAACTCAAAGGCCAGGACACCGACCCAAAACGATTATGGCGAAGGAAATCAAATAAACAAAGTGAATAAGTCGAATGGTATAAAATAGCAACTATTGCAATGAAAAATAACGTGACAGACGTGTCATCCCTTTAGTACACGTTAGTGACTATGTAGACCCACCAGCCTTTAATTCTCAACCCCTTAAGAACTCAATAGCAATCATCCCTCAAATCACGGCTGACATCTTCAACGAGGCGTCTGATTTGTTTGCATTACAGTGCCTCAGTGTCTTGGGCTTTTCTTTGCTCAACTTATACCTTAGTAAGATTATATTGGAAACGTAACCACTACCAGGAACAGTAAGAATAGTACAAATGGATAAACTTTGCGATTTTCTTTGCGTATTTTATATATGGAGGATTGTGGACATTTGTTTTTGAATCCCAAGTAGCAATTTTTACAGCTAACGTTTGATTTTGGTGCTGCAATCTGTAAATATCGAAAAATCTTATGATTTTTGATAATTTTCTTTGTTTTTTCTAAGCGTCATAATATCAACACAATCACTCTGCTTGTTCTTAACACGTTGGCTACCAGCCAAAAAAACGCACTCTTTTTTCACTTACACTGTGATCACCGGTGACTCACATGGTAGCCAACGTGTTAAGCTACACAGACAAAGAGTTGTAGAAATAACTATCTTATAATGGGGAATCGGGGCTATAACTAAAATAGTTAATTTTAATTACAAAAATAGTCAAAATCGACTATTTTGACAATAAATTTAACTAATTAGTAGTAAAATTTACTACTTTGTGGTAAAATGGATCATTTTTTAAACAGTTATAGTCCCGATTCCTTATTATAAAATAGTTAGATTTAATTTTTTTTGTTGGTGTACTTCAGGCTCATTTTTGCTTTGTCGAAGCTGCCCTTCTTCCCATCTTTGGATCCGTCGACTCCGCCTACCTGCTACAGGCCAGAGTTGCTTGTCATAAATTTGACTTGGATCAGCATTATTATTTTTCTGAGTGTATTTTAGTGAATTTTAATGCCAAATAAATTTGTCAACGTTCTAGGATTTTGATGCCAGTTGGGATCATAGATTGTCGTATTGAACCCAATGCCATTGGAATCATTTTATATTGTCCTATCTTGAATCATTTTGAAGACGTCCCTCATCGATCGAGATTGGAGAATAATAATTTATTTGATCAAGTTTCACGGTAAGCATCTCAACGTCTCTGCGATATAAATTCGAATCAAATGTCAAGCAGCCCATTGCAAGAATCCTCCCAAGGGAGCTATATCTCAAAAGTTGTTGTTACATTATCCCTATATACATACGTTCATAAGAAGGATTGATGTTGAATGTTGCTACTCTCTCAACTGCTATCACGGGGGTGATAGATCTTCGACACTGTCGAGAAATTGCCAATTCCCCGGGAAATTTTGTCTAGAAATGTGTAAAAGAATCGTGCGCTTGTTCGAAATCGTTCAATACACCACACAAGTACCTACTAGTAGTAAATAAGTAAATTGATATTCATATCTATAGATATATTTCCCTTAAATGGTAAGAAGCCAGGAAAAATCTAGCTATTGATCTAGCGATGAAAAGTGAAACCTTTTGAATAAAAAACAAACGAAACAATGAACTTCCTTTGAAATTGTCCAACTGATTTTAAAATCTACTTGCTTTAAAAAACCAAGTGTTGGTGGGCAATGAATCCTCATGGTGGAAATAATACCGCATTTGGTGGGATGGAAAATTTTAATTACATCGGAAGCGATATGGGATTATTGTCCCATCTAAAAATGACATTACAAAAATCAGTGGCGATTCCATTTGGGTTAAAAGACGCCATTCTTATAATCGGCCACCAGCCAGCGTAATTTCATTCACCGTGCGTCGTTTTTTTCGAAACTGGATGCTGTTAATTTAGTGCTGCCGCCATCAGACTATGAAAATCATCATCGTCTCCTGGCGGTACATGAAAAGATGGCCTAGATGGTGGCAAATGACTGGATTGATGTTGTTTTATTTGTACACTAGAGCTGTGGTTTATTACCCGAAAACGCAGCCAAAGCTATAATTCGCCTCCGGTGTAACGTACGAGCAATAAAGGGCAACTTTATGGCCTCGCATTTTTCCACTTTTCGTTTAATTTGGGCAATTTCCACAGTCGTTTTATTGTGTACTTGAGTAGCTATGGAGCTAACTGGAATATACGGTGGAAAGGGCAAAGTCTGATGGCACTATGGCGATTTTTTCATTTGGAATTTGTACATTTTTACTGGAGTTGAAATATATTGGACTTTTACTACTGACATTAGGTTGGTGATAAAGTAATGTAATTTTTTGTTTCGTTAGAAATAGGCAGAAAGAAGTTTGTAATCTGTAATCCGTCCGTAAATACATAGATTGTTCAGGTTCATAAATAAGACATGCCTGGCGCAGGGACTCCTTACGAGGTTTACGGTGTCCTACCAAACGTTTATTTAAAAAACGTATTAAAATAATCGGTCTCTCAAAAAAAGGTTTTAAATTTTCCATCGTAGAAAGAAGATTTTCCTAATTTTCGCTGATTTTCGCCATTCCAGGGCCTGCTTTCCCTCGTCGATTTAGTACCGACGCGACGTCACACTATCGAAAACCTCCCAACCCTCTAAATTAATTTATTTGCAGAGTTCGCTTCCATAATGTAAACATTTCCGGTCTCATCATTCTTCTTAAAAAGCAGTGTATCCTATATTTAGAAAAAATCATTGTCTTATGGGTATTGTGCATAAAATTCGTCGGTAAATAAATGCTGAAAAGTATTGTGGCGTAAGAGGGGTGGTTGCTCGAAATGCGAAAATTAGGGTGTGGTATTTTATTTATTGTCCTTTTTATGATTGTGCTATTTCTCTAAAAAGTTTCCAAAATCTTTAGAATTTTTGGGAAAAAAGGTGATAAAAGGGTCAATTTTTCGGGATCATCAAAAGACTCTTTTTTTCTTAAATTTCCTACAAGAAATATTTGAAAATTAATCGACATTTTTTTTTTCAAAATGTTGAACATTTCTTTCTTTTAAGTCAAAATATCACTTAAAATTATTTCTCTAACTTCGCTGCGCTACTCTTCAGACAATCTAATACGATTCTCTCGAGTGCTGCATCATCTATGCTTCTTCAAGTATCGGCAATATTCAAAAATCCATAATACAAGTGGAATAAAAATATATGCGGAATGTTTCTGAATGCCAGTTATGTTATTTATGCAAATTGAAACTCAATTGAATAAGCAGTACTTGAACCTCCATCAGCCAGACCCCTTTTTCATATTGTGGCTACTTAGATCCGTTGCTATTTGTTCTGTAGGTCCTTTTGCGGGTTTTTAATTCTGACATTGTCATTGATATGACATGGCCTATATAACAGCATAGTATTATTTTTTTTAAGCTATCGTTAAGTACAGTACAACATTGAATGGCGGATATACTATACCCATAAATAGCTGACATTAAGGAAATTTGTGTCTTTATCGCCTGAGGCAGTCAAAGATGAAGAGAAGATGCGGCCAAATAACGACTCAAAAAAGGGGGTGTATGTCGGCGGCTTCAGCATTGAAGATTGTGAAGTTGAAGCGAAGCGTCACGGAGGCAGAATGTCTTCAATTTAGTTACAATTTTTGGTCGAAATCTTGGGACAGATGATGAGGCAGCTAAAATATTTTAGGGGAAAAGACATGGGAAAAGGGGCATACATTCAGGAGAGGCCATTGTGTCGATTGAAATCCAAAGTCCTGGCACTGAATTGCCAACATTCATCTATGATCTTTTGTACCATTCCTGTAAAATTTCTATACTCTTAACCAGGGCCCGGATATTTAAGGCAAAAAGGCATTTTGCCTATTTTGCTTTTTTCGTTCATTTTTGTATAATAACTACCTTTTAGGCATTTTTGCTTATTTTCCCACTTTTTCGACCATTTAGCCTTTTTTTATGCCTTTTTTAATAATTCCGATCTTAAAAAGATTTTTAAATTCTTTTTAGGGTAATTTAAGTACCCATAAAAATTATCATTATTTTTTTTTGATTTGGCAATGCCTATATTTATGACAGTTGCGCCAATGTGCGATCAGTTTAGTTTTGGTAGTACATTGAAATCTTAGAAATGCCAAAAATCACACGAGAAAACCGCCTTATAGAGCCTGTTCAGATTGGTTGAAATAGTCCGCCTAAATAGGACGGTTGAAATATTGCTCGTGTTCAGATTGAGACTATTTGAACCAGTAGCTGTGAGCAATCAGACTGGCGTGAAACATTTGGGAAACGGAACATTTCTAAAGAATTGCACGTAATACGTGGCTGCCTTTTGCTCTGCGACGTGTTGCATCGACGACGACCGAAACAATAATGACAATGGAACACATTCAGTGTGGCAGCTGGCAGCCAACCAATCAGAGCACGACAGACGGAACTCTGAGAATGGAGTTTTTAGTTTTGAGGATGATTTTCCTATCAGCAGTCCCACTTCCTCACCTTGCCCTAATGTTGCCAGTTTCTGTCCTATTTAGGCGGACTATTTCAACCAATGTGAACAGGCTCATACTCGTGAACCTTGTAAATACATTTGGTAAAGACTGTTTCTCGACAGACGGGAGTTTGCTTTTCTGCAAAATTTGCGAAAAAGTTAGTGAATCATTCAAAAAAGTATTTTGTGACACAACACATAAAAATTGCCATACACAAGAATTTATTGCAGAAAGCAAGTTCAAAAAAAGTCGGGTTATTCAAAAATGCAATCAGCAGAAGAAGAGACTCATAATTTTTTAGAGATTTATCTATGGCATTTGTTAAAGCAAATATTCCACTTTGGAAATTGAATAATTATATTTTGAAAGAGGTTTTTTCAAAAATATTGCCATGAAAAAATTCCAGATGAATCAACGTTACGAAAGAATTGGAAACCTGCTATTTAGAAACAATTTCGGTGATTAGAAAAGAACTTTTAGGTAAGTTTTATTAGTTCACTTAATTATTTCTTGCAATCAGTATTAGATCCGTATTACCTATTATGATTCTCAATGCACCTAAAGTAACGTCACTATAACAAGTTGTAGGTAAAAAGCAGCGAACACTCATATTACTTAAATGAAGTGAGACTCTTTATACGGCTATTAGCTTTTTATATATTTTTTTAAATTTATTTATATGAATTTAATTTATCTGAAATTTTTTGCAAGCGTTCTGCGTTCAATTTTGTGATACATGATATGTAATATTCGTGTAATGAAAATGCCTTTTGTTTAAATAAATGCCTTTTTTTTGAAAAATTAATGCTTATTCAGTCTTTTATACTGCCTTTTTGCCTGCCTTTTTTCCCATTTTATAAGTGCCTTAAATCCGGGCCCTACTCTTAACTAACCGAATATACTTTTAACTAAGAGTGCGTACAATTTAAATACCGAATATACTACTTAGCATGTATAGTAATAGAGTAATTGGTTGAGTCCTTTATGTTGGAAATTTGGTTGAAGATGGCATGAACAGCTTGAATACTCGTAATGAAGTTGAACGAATTTTCATTGGAGTTTGACGAAGACGCCTACTGATAATGAGAAAGATTTCAGAACGAACAACGACGAATTTATTAGCCCTGAAGGTCTCTTTCAAATCGTTTTCAACGCAACGTACACACAATTTTAATGATAATGATTTCTATGGGATAACAACACTAAAGCACAAATTTAATTTATCCTCCGGCATTCCACCGAAATTGTCATTTGAATTGGAATGTGGGTAGCACAGCACCTCTAATGAGTTTTCCGGTTCATATTCAATGTGAAAATGAACCATAATAAGGGACAAAGGGACAAATATATGGCGTAAAAATACTAAAGAAATGTAAATAAATTTAAAAACCATACGAGATTGAGATCTTTAAGGAATTTTTGAAAGCATCTATCAGTTGAGTGTAATTACGGGTATTTTATGTGGTAAAAATTGTTGAACGGTTGAGATGGACTTCGAAACTGTGATATCTTTTCTACAAAGTGATATTAAAATAGACATTAGTTTCTCTATGAGAAATGAATGTCACAATTTTTCATCGTTATCACGTTTCAGAAATCTGTAAAACCAAATTAAACATTTCAAAATACCTAACTTTATATTATTTCATCAGTTAATTTATTTTTAAAGAGCACTTTTACAAGATACGGATGAAGAATTATTGAACAAATATGTCTGTGGAATAACGATATAAATATGTTGTGTATTCGTTGCCTTTAAAGGTACATTTAGATACTATGGCGTTTCGTAAATCACCTGATTAAAGACTACTGTCGAATCGTTTTTGAAGAATACTATTTTTAACACTAGATTGCCCAAGCAAGTCATTTTGACTGTTTGACTTCCTTGGGCAATCTAGTGTTAAGAGGGATAGGCGGATGTTTCAAAACAGACGAATTTCTGAATTGTAGAGTTCTTAGAATTTTGGCATTTTTCCCCAAAATTTGACGTCCTTTTCTCTGGCGCCGTGCGCGTTCAAAAAATGTGATTTTGACATTTTTTCTCTCACAGTCTCTTTTTCCATAATTACAGTTTTAAAAGGATCGGCGACCCACTTTAGACCACTATAAAAATTACAAGGTTACTGTAAAGCCTCTTACGAGAAATGAGCCGCAGGTTAAATTTCATAAAAAGAAAATGATAACAGACAGACAAACAGAAAGACAAACAGACGGACAAACAGATAGACAGACAAACAGTTAGACAGACAAACAGGTAGACAAATAAACAGACAGAAGAAATTAAAAGTTTAAAAAACACGATGTGAACAGCACATGACTCTTATACAGCATTTACTTGTGTATACAATTTACATTATAACCCGACGAATAAAATTATATAGTTTATATAAAAATTTGAATTATTATTTTACGAAATCTGAAATAATTCGATAACGGTAAAATATAGCGCATAATAATGAAAGACGAAATTGTTGTAAATATTATTCTCTTCAATTTATTTCATGCATTTAACCACTAGCCCGTTAGTTTTCAAGTAATCGCAAAAAAGTGATAAAAGCCGCCATTTTAGTTACTTGCAGTCAAAGGCTTTCCACAAAAAGTTTATAGGATCGCCCCATTCCAGGGCTAAATATATCTGTAAAATTTCATGACTCTAACTCTAGTGGGTTTTGAAAAATCTTGTACACAGATTGACAGACTGACTGACTGGCAAATTAATAGACTAATACTATGTTCACACCGACGCAAAATTACGTAATTTTGCGTCGGTGTGAACATAGTATAATAGACTATCAGACTAATATACTGAAAAATTAACAGACAGAAAGACATTCTTGTAATACACTCAGAAAAATGTCAGGTCAACTTTTTGTCAGGTTAACTCTGACCTCTAGCTGGCTGACAGAGGTTTCCATTACATGACATTACATCCTCGAAATGCCTATCTAAGGTCAACTCGTGCAGCTCCCAATGCCCTACTTCACCTGCTCGTGGCTTAATTTCAGAATTCCTCCGGCCACAGGTCAACACAAGTTTTACTTTCCCTCATGCAGGCGAACGCGCGCCTCGCCTAGGCTAAATTTTCCTGCCCGAGGCCAATTACGCCGTATGTAGGTCGTCGAGTTAGCCTGCATTTTTCTGAGTGTAGTGATCTCATCTTTGTAAAATCTTTGTAAAGTGGTGAGATTTACTATTTTTTATGTTGCTCTCCAGTTGATCGAAATGCCATCGATTGAAATTGAATCAAATTTTTTTTTTGGATTTTCAGAAACACACTTTTCGCTTGTACAAGTCGAAAATTTAGCATTTTCAGCAACAATAGAGAAAATTTGATTTGTTGGAAAGGGATTTTTTTCAAACTGTTCAGGCATGTTGACATTTTCTTCTTTTGTATGCGTTGTTACAATATTGCTATTCGATGCTAGCAATGGAAGAAGTTCGCCCGGTGCTCTCGACTTAATTGCAATTCATTTTTGATTGAGGGTTAGATAAAAATCCCATATAAACGATGATGTGTAAAAAAAACACGAGTGTACATCATGTACCAGGAAAAAATTGGGAAAATTCGCTTCACAGTCAAGGATTCGTGAATAAGAATACCTTCATGGAAATTAAAGTTCGCCATGCATCTATATTTTCGGCATCGTATAGGGATCTTTTGAAAATTCCTGTTTTCCTGTGATGTGCCTGATATTTTCGATGTGTGGCGTTTCAAACTTCAAAGGAATTTTCTCGGCATGCATGGCTTGATTTTAGGTTAAGTAAATAAACGCTTCGTTAGACGCAATTCTTAATAACAATTGGTATGTAAATATATCAAGTTTATCGTGTTAAGAATTTCTTAGCAGAACAAAATCTTGAAGTATCATATGGAATCCTTATAGCTATCATAAAGGAGATTTTAAATTATTTAAAAAAAATCTATTTTTCTTTATTCACAAAAGGGGAAAAAATGTAGAGAGAGTACCCACTTAAAATGTTGAAGTTTTAAGGATTCCTAAAATATAAGGCTTCATGCAGATTTTCTATTAAGAAAGTGCCTATAAAATTCTGCTAACTTACAAGTATATTTCGCGAAGAAAAACAAATATTACTTTCTTCTACGGAGTATAATAAAGTATTGTATTCATGAAAAATTTCGACCTCTTAATTTTGCCTAAAAAACATTTCCCGATCACTCCTGAGTCGATTGGAGTCATATTTAGAAAATGTCTTTCTGTCTGTCAGTCTGTCAGTCTGTCAGTCTGTCAGTCTGTCAGTCTGTCAGTCTGTCAGTCTGTCAGTCTGTCAGTCTGTCAGTCTGTCAGTCTGTCAGTCTGTCAGTCTGTCAGTCTGTCAGTCTGTCAGTCTGTCAGTCTGTCAGTCTGTCAGTCTGTCAGTCTGTCAGTCTGTCAGTCTGTCAGTCTGTCAGTCTGTCAGTCTGTCAGTCTGTCAGTCTGTCAGTCTGTCAGTCTGTCAGTCTGTCAGTCTGTCAGTCTGTCAGTCTGTCAGTCTGTCAGTCTGTCAGTCTGTCAGTCTGTCAGTCTGTCAGTCTGTCAGTCTGTCAGTCTGTCAGTCTGTCAGTCTGTCAGTCTGTCAGTCTGTCAGTCTGTCAGTCTGTCAGTCTGTCAGTCTGTCAGTCTGTCAGTCTGTCAGTCTGTCAGTCTGTCAGTCTGTCAGTCTGTCAGTCTGTCAGTCTGTCAGTCTGTCAGTCTGTCAGTCTGTCAGTCTGTCAGTCTGTCAGTCTGTCAGTCTGTCAGTCTGTCAGTCTGTCAGTCTGTCAGTCTGTCAGTCTGTCAGTCTGTCAGTCTGTCAGTCTGTCAGTCTGTCAGTCTGTCAGTCTGTCAGTCTGTCAGTCTGTCAGTCTGTCAGTCTGTCAGTCTGTCAGTCTGTCAGTCTGTCAGTCTGTCAGTCTGTCAGTCTGTCAGTCTGTCAGTCTGTCAGTCTGTCAGTCTGTCAGTCTGTCAGTCTGTCAGTCTGTCAGTCTGTCAGTCTGTCAGTCTGTCAGTCTGTCAGTCTGTCAGTCTGTCAGTCTGTCAGTCTGTCAGTCTGTCAGTCTGTCAGTCTGTCAGTCTGTCAGTCTGTCAGTCTGTCAGTCTGTCAGTCTGTCAGTCTGTCAGTCTGTCAGTCTGTCAGTCTGTCAGTCTGTCAGTCTGTCAGTCTGTCAGTCTGTCAGTCTGTCAGTCTGTCAGTCTGTCAGTCTGTCAGTCTGTCAGTCTGTCAGTCTGTCAGTCTGTCAGTCTGTCAGTCTGTCAGTCTGTCAGTCTGTCAGTCTGTCAGTCTGTCAGTCTGTCTGTCAGTCTGTGTACAAGATTTCTCAAAAACTAATAGAGCTAGCGCCATGAAATTTTATAGGCATGTTGGGTCCTGAAATGGGACGATCCTATCAACTTTTGGTGGAAATCCGTTAACCGGAAGTATCCAAAATGGCGGTTTTTCAAAAATCGTAATTTCGTTTTTCTCGATTTACTCCCAAACTACGCGTTTTTTAGTGGCCTTAAGTATGACAAAACTTGGAGATAATAAAATTTCCCACACTTTTGTCTTTAGCTATAACTCGATATCTCAACCTGTTATCGAGATAAACCGTTATTTCCAAAAAAACAGTTTTTTGCGATTATCTCGAAAACTAACGGGTTTTTGCTGACTGAATGTATGAAGTGAATTAATGAGAATGGCATTCTGCACAATTTTGTTTCTTACCGTTATCCGTTATCTTTTACCGTTATTGAGATATTTTCATTAACATGTAAAAAATCATATTTTTGCGAATAATTTGCAACTAACGGTTTTTCGACAAATCAGTTAAAAGAATAATTAAAGATGTTAACATTTTCTACATTTTTGCCATTTACCGTAAATTGATATCTTTTACCGTTCTCAAGTTATCTCAAATTTTGTACGTTTTTGATATTTTTGAATAAACTAAGAATTTATTGGGAGGTCGTCTTAGGTTGACAACGCGACAGGGCTCTAGCGTAAATTGCGCAGGGTCGTAAATTTTGTAGAAGAAAGTTTTGTGTTGACCACAACTGATATTTTTATTTCATTCTTGAGAAAAGGTCAGTAGTTCAAATATTAATATTTCCATGTAAAATCCTATTCCTTTAAAACGCATTGTTGAATTTAAAATTTTAATTGTTATTTTCTGTAACCTCTTTATAATTTAATGCCGTTTGCATCAACGAAACTTACAAATTTATGTCCAACTTAAAATATTTAAATCCAAGATTTTCTTGGGCTTAAGTAAGCTAAACACAATTTTTTTAAGAACAGTACGCGCAAACGCCTTTGTTGTACAAAAATTCACAACTCTGTTAAATTTCTCACTTTAAAAACGTATTTCATTTAAAGAGACGAAATAATCTTACTAAATTTTAATTTTTATAAGGATTTAAATTTCGTTACTTTTCCTTCATCAAAATCTTTTAGATTCTCTTGTCTAAAAAGTAGGTATTATAATTTTGTTCTTATGGCTGAGTAAAAAAATCAACAGTTTTTAAAAACGACAAACTATCACGAGGAAGTTTGTTGAAGTTACTTTCTTAATCGATTTTGCTGTGAGAATATGACAGAAAAAAATGAGTGAAACTTGTCTTAGAAAACTTTAACAATTGCATTAGGGACAAATTTTCAGCGCAGTAAGAAAAAGTAAGGTACCAGCACCACCATGATACCTTGGTCAGTAAGACCAGTTGGATTTTTTCTTGGTCTCAGACCGGACGGAGCTCGTTAAAACGTTTGAATTTACTTTACCTTCAGACTTATTGGATATCTTCATCGAGTTTTCCAACTGTTTTCTAACAGCTTTTGTAGATTTTTTTCTCCTAAGGACTTTCTTATCAAACTACTATATATTTTTTTTGTGTTATTATCCTTGCAGGCAGTACACACCGTGGATCGAAACTCCCGACCGACCGATTTTCGCTTCATAAGGGAGTCCCTTGGTGGTCTGACCATAACAAATGTGATGCTGGAAGACGATGGCAAATGGCAATGTGAAGCTGAGAACGCCAGGGGATATGTCGAGAATGCCCGACCTGTTAAATTAGTTGTACTAGGTAAGTACTGACATCGTTGCTGAATGTCACTAAAATTGGGATTTCTTGTGATTTTATATGAATTTAATACAGATGTTGGATATGTTCTGTTGGATTTAACACTTTTTAAACGGGCAGAAATGTTCTCGGATTTTTTTTTGTGTTTGGATCGTTGTTATTGAAGTTAGTTCTTAGAAACTTATTCAATGTATTTGAAATATTAAAAGTAATGACAAATATGTAGTCGTGATGCTATTATCCCTTCATACACAGTTGTACTAAGTCAATAATTGACTTGGTAAGTAATAAAAATTTAATATACAACTAGAATATAAACCCGTCGTTGCTGAGTTAAAAGATTTTGTATAGGTTTTAGAAATATTTATTTTAAAGAGGTTTAGAATAAGTAAATCAGGTTAAAGAATTTTCGTGTGGTTATGCGACCAAAATTTTAACATCAGATTCGTAATCCGATAAAAAGGAAGAAAAAAATGGAAATTTGCGTCATTTCGACTGAAATTTCTTTTCAAAATTCGCACTGTTTCGATATTCACTTTAAAAATAAATTTTCAGTATTTCCCAACGTTGCTCAAAGGTAAATTAATTCAGTCCCTACTGAGGAGATCCCCTAGCTACTAAAAATTTACTAATATTTTGAGCACGTTAGTGTTAACAATAGGCGAGTTTATGTCGATATTTACTCAAAAGTGGCTTAGTGAGGTTTAAAAAAATTAATAAAAATAAATTGAAAAACACCGAAATAAAGAAAAATCTCTTAACACGTTGGCTACCAGCCAAAAAAACGCTTACTCCGCTAGTATACACTGGGAAAAAACCCAAAAATCATTTCTGTGTGAGTCACCAGTGAACACAAGATCAATACAGACAAAAACGAACGAATCGAATAAAATTTAACGGAAAAAACTTACCACAACAAATTTTTCAACGCACGAGCGGCTGCACTCAACCATGGAACTTGAGAAACTGACGGTAATGACAATAGTGTGTGTACACCGGTGACTCACATTGTCCCTGTGAGTGACACGCTGCGATCACCGGTGACTCACATGGTAGCCAACGTGTTAAAAAAAGATAAAATAATAGGGTAAAATACCCAGATCTGAGCCCCCTTAAGCCTTTTTTCATTTCATACCATATTTTCTTTGTCTTCCGTGTACTTTCTGAGAAACTTATACTTACTGGTCGAAAGTATGAAATGTTTAAATTAAATAAACATATACAGGGTGCGCCATCTATTCCTCCGGTATGAGAATGTTGAATAACTTTTGAAAGAAACAATAGATTGCAAAAAATGGTGTTTTTTTATTTAGTTCAATCCTTTACAATTTATGTGGACTACTTTTTGAAAACAACATTGATCAAATGACCACCTTTATTGGCCACCGCAAACTGTGCTCTTTTTCGGGCATTTTCCATCACTTCTTCGAGCATCTCCGTCGGTATGGCAGCTATTTCGGCACGAATATTGGTCTTGAGCTCGTCAATGGTCTTCGGGTTGCTGGCGTAAATTTTACTCTTCAAATAACCCCACAAAAAGAAGTCTGGGGGGGTTAAATCACGGGATCTTGGTGGCCAGTCAATATCGCCTCTTTTCGATATCACACGTCTAGGGAATTTTTGTTGCAAAAACCGTATTGTTTGGTCCGCTGTGTGGCATGGCGCCCCGTCTTGCTGAAACCAGAAGTCAGTCAGACCTTTTTCACGCATTTTCGGACACACAAAATGTGCCAACATCCACCGATATCGATTACCATTAACTATTTCACCTTCATTGAAGAAAAATGGCCCAATGATGGTTTTTGCGCACACGCCGGCCCAAACAGTCACTTTTCGATCATGCAATGGTATTTCATGAATCTCGTGAGGATTTTCTGTCGCCCAAATGCGGCAATTTTGTTTATTAACACCGCCAGAGAGAGTGAAATGTGCCTCGTCGGTCATTAAAACTTGCATCCAAAAGTCCGGCATGGTTTCCAACATTCGGCCGACTAATTTGCCGTATTCTATACGACGCGACTTGTCTGTTGCCAATATTCTTTGAGTTAGTTGTATTTTGTAAGGAAACAAATGGAGATCGTCCTTTAAAATGCGCCGCAACGTGGTTCCACTCATTTTCAACCGCTGAGTTCGGTGGCGATACGAGACATTTGGGTCCTCGGCAACACTCTCTCTCACGGCTTCAATAATTTCATTGGAACGTCTTGGGCGTGGATGATTATAGGTTAGATTGCCTACTGTTCCGTGCTCAAAGAAATTTTTACCCAGCGCCCGAATTGTTTTGTCGGTAGGCACTTTTTTGCCACGATATTTTGCACGATATGCACGTTGAGTTAGCACAATTGAACGACTATTTGCAATGTACATCGTCACTATTTCGGCGCGTTCTTTCGGTGTGAAGCGGTTCATGGTTAAAATTGTACTGGTTTGACGTTTCCAAAACGTGTCTAGGAAAGCAAATCGGTTGACAAATGGCGAAGTTATTGAATGTTTACATACCGGAGGAATAGATGGCGCACCCTGTACATATTCCTCAACAATTTGGATAAAAAAAAGACTTATGTGTAAATGTGGAAATTATCCCAAAATCCAGTTCTGAGCCCCCTGTATGAAATTAAGTATGCCTCGTAACTTATAGCAATGAGAATTCGAAGAATAATTCGAAGAATAATTGGTTTCATCACGTTGTGAAATGTGGTTTAATCGGGTGCTCAGAACTGGTGCCAGGGCTCAGATGCGGATACTTTACCCTATATCCATTTAAAATTTTGTGTCTTATGTAAAGTTTAGAAAGAACAATTTTCCAACAATTTAAAAATGCACAATTTACCCTTTTAACTGCATTATATCACTTCAACAAAAATGCAACGTTTGACAAATGTTAAGCACTGTTAAAGTTAAGCGGAAGCTGGCTTTTAGCGCCGCTTAGGAATATATACCGCCGTTTAGATGGCCAGCTGCGAAAATTAGGCACCGACATAAATTCGCCTAATGTCGAAATAAAATATCTAGTTCAAAAATAAATCAGCCTATGTCCAACCTCCTTACTTGACTGTTGTTGTTTGCACTTACAAAAAATTTTGATCGTCAGCGGAATATTTTAGAAAATAGTATCAAGTGACCTGGAAGTTTGTTAATGCGCATATCTTTATGTAGTATTTTTATTAAGTTCTTTAGCTAATTATGCTTGTATTTATTCTTTTCCACACATTTGAAACCTGTATAACGGCATACTGGTACAGATTTCAATATGGAAATCCCAAGAAGCCTTCATCAAATTATATTGAACTGGATGTTTGAATAGAGCGTAGATTTTCCTGAAATTGCTCTCGCCATGAATTCACATAACTAATTTTATGTAGTGCAGAATTCTTAAAGAAAAAATCAGTTTTACCTCGTGAAAAGCACAATTTTTACATCACTTCTAGCTCGATAGGAAAGCGGATTTCCCCATAGTTGTGTGTTTTCCTTCAATTTTTCTACTCTCGAGAGATTTCTCGAGTTTCTGATATTTTTTCAAAGCACTTTTCTATGCGGGTTTTCTTCGTGTTCCACTGACAAATGTTTGGTTCGCTGAAGGAGGTTCGTTAACTCACTTCGTATACGCTTTGAAAGTTTTCTTGTGCTTCTGGCTTATAAAGTTTATAGCAATTCAATTGAGAACGCGAAAAATTATTCAGCTGGGACTCCCTCGAGTGGAAAAAGGAAATACGTAGAGGAAGGAAAACTAGATTTTTTCTTGTAGTTTTAGTATTACAAACGGCAAATCGCGTACTTGAATGCAATTTATTAAGAATAAAGGATGACGATTGATGCCGTGGAAAAAGTAACTCTCGATTGCATGTCAAGTCAGACGCGATTTTTCCCTTAGAGAACGATTTTTCTTAGAACCTGATGTTCGAAAGAATCATGAATGCTGTGGCACTATTTATGTTTTTCGCTAGTGACCTTATTTGCAAAGATTTATGATTCAATGATTTTTCGATTTATGTTCATTCACTTGATATAATTGAGATGCAATTGAAAAGTTTTTCTTTGTAACATATAAAAACGTCACCCATTAAAATTTTTAATTTTCTTTAATTTTGTTGAATTTTCAGAGTGAATTTAATTTGGCTTCGAACAGTGCCAATTCTCGAACAGAGCAATTTTATGTCCGTTGTTTGATCCGTCCCACCATTGTAAGAAATAATGGTTAGGGCCTGTTCAAAAAATCCGGGGAAAGGGAGAGGGGAAAAGGATCACCTGCGGTACTGTGAATTCCACACAAAGATCTTCGTGTGATGACTTTAATGGACAGCCCTTCGAAGGTTTTTCCGCTGAAAATTTTAAGAAAATTTTAATAGAAATTTTTTAGAGAACTTTTTAGAGTATTTTAAGATGTAAATTTATGTCATGGAGGTTAGGTTTCCATCCCGTTGTGTCCCTCCTGTTGTACGATTCTGTGAATCTTTCCCAACTTTTAAGAAAAATTAATAGTTTTTTTTGAAACCTAAAATTGTACCAGTTTTGCGGTTTCCTCGCCCACCAATTCCTCCATCCATACCAACCAATTTCGGCAATAAACTATCCGATTTACGTTGTTGAATGTAGATTTGGAGACCGAAAAAAAATTTCTTCATTTTTTTATTATCTTTTTGGTCTGACTTTTTATCAAAAACTTCGTATGAAAAATGAGAAACTCATAGTCATGACATATTTTTAATCAAAGGCTGTCAGAGAATCAGGCAATCTCTAAAGTGCTGACATATTGACTAACAAAAATTCCTATCAGCATACATCTACAAGGACACGGTGTTGGCAAATGCAGCCACATTGATGCATCATTCAAGGTTCGCTGATGTCACTTTCTCAATGAAAAATGTGTATCTGATGTTAATTTATGTGCCAAGAACTTTTAATCACAAACTTTTCAAAAAAAAGATGTCAGAGATAAACTCAAAACTTCGATTAGGTCAAAAGTTTGACAAAAGTTCTTCTTGCCACATGAACTTTATCGATAGGCCTGTCAGTTAAAGAACCCGAAAATCCGGGGAAAGGGTGTAAAATTGGAGAAGGATGTGGCAAGTGTGTAGGCATCATATATGAGAAGGAATCGAAAATGGTGCCAGTTTTCCCGAACCGGACTACGAAAAGGACAAACCGGAGGAAGATTAGGGGAATATAGATAGGATCTAAGGCATGGTTCAATGTTTTCCTATATGTGGAGATTTTTTCTCTACTTTTTGAAACAAGCTCCCAAACCCAAGTCAATTCTATGCTGAACAACCCATCATAGCCGTCACCAAGGTCGGTTGAATTGGATCCAATTTTTATACCATAAACAAGAGTCTCGCACAAGGAATAACCAGAATTTTGGTATCCCCAGATGTAGGGATATGTGAAAGTTAATAAATATGCAAATTCACTGTAACTTACGTAGATGGTACTTCGAATAGCAAAGAAAACAACAAAAAAAAGTAGACTTCAAAGCATACATCAGAACTTTTCAAAGCCAAGGTAAACAAATCTCGATTGACATTTTCAATCAGTTACTTGTATGAGTATGGGCCATCCAGTTTTTCATATACTATAAAGCCATAAATTTATGCTCATGTATCTTAGAACCACAGAAATTCAACACTTTTCAAAATTGCCATTTATAAGAATTCATTTTCTACAATGACACGAAGAGTATTTACAGGGATGTCATGAAAAAGTAACACATTCATATGTGATTATAAAGATATTAAAGTAAAGATCCCAAAGTAAAGATATTAGGACTTTTAGCACTTATATATATTTTCTTCTATTAATTTGTTGTTCATTTTTCTCGTAATTTTTTTTTCAGACCGTCCAAAAGCACCATACTTGTTAATAGATTCACGTCGCCTAGATGCGGGAAATATCTTTGTACCTGTTAAAGAAAACTCTGAATTGAGTTTAGCGTGTGTTAGCGAAGGTGGCAATCCTAGACCGACACTAACGTGGGAGGTCCTACTTAGTCCTGGCGTTGATCGTCATGCACAAAAAGTCGCCGCTGAAGTTCTTGAATTGGAGGAAGTTAAAAGTGATAAGGTAAAAAATATTTCCATAAATTCTACATTTTGTTTTGTTTTTACAAAAGCTTTTGCGTCTACTGCACACATAAAAGTTCTACAATAGACGATTTACAAAATAGTGACTCGTTTGTACCACCGAAACATCTCTTTTAAATTTTAATTATTAAATCCACCATAAAAAATGTTAAAAAAGATATTTTGAATTCTAAAAGGACAAAATATTTTAATAATTAAAAAAAAAATTTATTTTGAAAATCATGAAAAAATGATTCAAATAGGCATAAACAACCAGTTTCGGCGCTGTCTTTAAAATTTTTACAAAAATTGATATAGAAAAATCTTTAACACATTGACTACCATGGCTAACACTTTTGAAAGCCAGTGATGGTTCCCTGTATCCATATCTGTTGTATTTAATAGCCAGTGATATTTGCCTGGGGGTCATGGTTTGTAAAAACAATATCAATATATGTTGAAAACAGCACAATACACAAATAAAATGTTTTGGCATTTTTTCAAACATACGCAAAATTGGTTGGGCAGTCAACGTGTTAAAAAAACATTGGAAGTTAAAACGGTGTTAAAAGTTGGGAAAAGCTAATCCTCAGAAAAAAAAATCCCTATTGAAACAATTTTGAAGAATTTGAAAAAGTATTTACGCAGACAAACCTCGAATTTTAGAGCATTTAAAAACCAACAATCGTGAAGTTATAATCCGGAGTTACAGCCCGGAATTTGCGAAAAAATAACCTCAAAAGGTTCGAGTCCTGCAAGAAGTCTCGAGGCGGCAATTTGCTGCATACATATGACACGGTCGATGCAATATAATGAAATAAAACTTCTTTCTATCGAAATCTCAGTTTTAGGTGTGTTTTATTTAATTTTAGTTTCGGAAGCACAACTTGTATAACCCAGAACTTTTAACCGGTGAAAGAGATATCGTATATGATTAAAGACACTATTTGATTAAATTTGCTGTTCGATACCAACATTCTTGGTGTTTGGGTCAATTTAAACCAGAAACTAAATGATCCCTCAAACCGCAAATTACTATTAATGGGTAGATCAAAGTTTCTGGAGACGGTGTCCATTTCAATATAACTGGTTCTAGCTAAACCCATTCACAAAGGTTTCCTGCAATGAAAACGTGTCAGTCTGTACGAATAATATTATTCATGTTTTGTTTTAGCTTATTGGGCTTAAAACACTTACATCGATGTTGACTACTAATTAATGCTTGGAATATCTTTTAATTAGCAGCTTCGATCATTGTAACGAAGTCATCTTGACCTTAATGATTTCAAAGCTTTGTATGTGCCCATACATGTGTGCAAATATTTATTTTGGCATCGTCAGTAATAGTTTAATTTCGTAGTTTCTAAAGTGACAACCTGTGTCAGATTAATGATAGAAATGTCGGTGAAGTGATGAATTTTAGATCAAAATGCAGTTTAATTAATACTAGTAAATAATTTTGATTCAACTGAGTGAAACTAATGACAAAAATTTATGTGGAATTAATTTACAAAATTCCCTAAAAAATTTAACATTTCATTTAACAGCCCCTAAGTACATAAAACCCAACACATTTTTAAACGGGAGTCGTGAGGTGTCCGAACAGCCTAAAATTAGCATGACGTATTTTGTGGACAGCTTCTATCTAAAGATTTTTTAAATTCCATTTTTAATTTTAACTTTAATGTGATTTATTTTATTTTCAGGGACCTTATAAGATCAATAGTGGTGCCAAAAGTGAAGCTCGTCTACCAGCCGTCTATCGAGCCCATCATAATGCTAGGATATTGTGCGTTATGGAACACCCGACTCTCAAAATGAGGCAAAATGCATCCCTTCTGTTGGATGTGCAATGTAAGTTTTTAATATTTATAAAATCTACATAAGAAACAAGAAACGTATTAAATAAGTCGGTTTGAAAAGTCGGTTTAAAAAGTCGGTAGGTGGCAGCTTAGTCTAGCGGATCAAATTCTTAGCTGGTGAGCCGAAAGCTTCAGGTATAACACCTGCTGACGATATATTATATATGAGTCTATTAGATTTAGTAAACCGTTTGTAACTCATCGAACCAATCATCTGTTACTAAAATGAACTTCATCAGACTGTTTGGGATGACCAAATATTAGTCTGTCTGTCTGTGCAGATCATAACTTTCGAAAGGATTGGGCAAGAGATTTATAATTTTGTACACTTGCGTTTCTCGTAAATGGCAAAGCTAAGTTCTTGAACGGGCAAAATCAGACCGTTCCTGCTCCCGTCCACATACAAATGAAATAGTTTTTTACAATTTTCTCGGAAACGGTGAGTCGTATTGAAGAATTTATAAAGATAAAATGTTTGGAATGGGATTTTACATAAATGTTTGGAATGGGATTTTACATAACTCATCCATATATCAAAATTCAGTTGAAGCTCTGTTTGCCCCTCCTCAAACAAATGGTATACTTTTTTTTCTATTTTCTCGAAAACGGTGCATGGTATCGAAAAATTTATAAAGTCAAGATGTGTTTAGACTATAATTTTACATAACCGTTCCATACATCAAAATCCAATCGAACCACATTTTTTCCCTCTCCCAAACAAATGGATTTTTTTCATAAAAAATCTGTCTGCCCTCTACAGGGTATTTGACGACTGGCCTCTGGCGATTGTAGCTTATGTTTAACCATACAAATGAAGACCTTTTTTGTGAAATCTCTCAAAAACGGTTTAATATCAAAAACTTTCATGGCAATGACCATAACGAACACAGCTCTATAGAATGCCCTTAATCTTACTTACAATTTAATTATTACGAACCGTTTTCGAGAAAATCATTTACAACTTGTTCAAACTTCACTTGGATTTTTATCGAATTTTATTGTAAACAATTCTAAAATTATGGTACTCTACGATAGCCTCTTGGCTATTGTGATTTTTTATGTGTGTTTCAAATGAATTCTATATATGTCGATACTAAGTTTTATTTATACTACTCTGATCAAGTGGTACTCAAGGAAATATATATTACGAGGAAATATATTTATTTTGAAGTCAACGTATGTTATTTAACGATTGAATCTCAGTCAACAAAATGTATTACAAAGGAACAGTTTCTTTGTGGCAGGTTTTAAGGGAAATTTAACTTTGAGTTTTAAAAGAAATTCGTTGACTTTCCGTTGATGTCTGTGAAAGCTCCTGACGAGGACTTTGTTCTATCAGATCGATATCTTTCACATGAGTGGTCAAAAGAGGGCTTAAAGAATATGATAGAAGAAATAAAAATGCCATTTTCTTTGCATTTGTTTTCTACCCATTTGACGTAAAAGTCTTAAAGATGACATGTATTTCGAGATCAAAGAAATATCTTTTAAATTGATATGACGCCATCAAAACAATTACAAGGATAGCATTTTACAATGTGTTAAAAAATACGTTCGTGACATTTGCTTTTTCAACTTTTTTTACATTTGGACATCGTGTACCACGGGTGGTACACTAGCGATTTGTTTTCTGGCGGTTGTGCGCCATCGGTGGTACACGGTGCGTGTTTTATATTACTTCCACAAAAAAACTACCGCACTATTTACTCGCGCGGTTTTAAAAAACTGTACGCGTACCACTGGTGGTACACGATGTCACGAACGTGTTAAGGAGACCGTTAAAAATCGTAGATTTTAATTTTTAATTTATTATATGAATGGAATTAAAGTTAATTTGCCGAATCTAGTCTAGAACTAATTCAAATCAATTTAAATTTTCTTTAAATTGCCGCAAAGTAAAAAGTTCATCAATTTTTTAAAATTTTTTGCTTCGTACTCGCATGTATATTCCCTTAATTAAGAAAGTTTTAACAATCAATTTAATTGTATATGTTCAGTGACCCGTTTTCCAGACTTTTACTTTAATATTTCATTCGTGATTATTCATCCAGTAGAAGAACTTTGAAGTTGGGCAAATTGGTTATTTCCGCACTTGAAATTCTATTCTAATGAGCGATAAAATATTATAAAATGCTAAAATTACTTAATTGATGCATTAAAGATAGAAAAACTTTACGAAATTTCCGTGACACACTTTGTCTGTACGATATGCACGTTGTACATCATTCACAGGAATTTTCCAGCAGAGAAACTTGTTCTTGGCCACTTTTTTTTCTTATTCATTTTAACATGTTCGGTAAGGAAATTCAAGAGAAAAATTTTGATCCTGATGGTTGAATTTTAACGAGGCAAGTTTTTGGAGGGCTGTTTTTTTTTGCAAAAGTATTTTCCAGATGAAACACTCATTTAGATGCGAAGAGTGTAAATTTACAACTTACAGTGTAAGAGAAACATTACCAATGTTTCAATATCAGTTTTTTTAACGATAATTCGGATTAGTATTACTTTCTTATACGTGATGTAGAAAGAATTGTGTTTGGGGAAAATTTGCTCACCAAATTAGTCTAATAAGAGTTTTTCATGGCCTAAAAGAATTTTCTACAATGTGTACCCCCCGGTCAATCTGAGCCAAAAGTATATTCCTCTCTTTCGTTGGTCTGTTTAGTTTGTCTGCTATTTTGTCTGTTAGTCTGTCTGTTAGACTGTCGGATAGTCTGTCTGTTTGTATGTTTCTTAGTCTGTCTGTTAGTTTGTCTGTTAGTCTGTCTGTGGGCTTCTCCGTTGGTCTGTTTGTTAACAACGGACTAACAGAGAAAGTCTAACAGATAGACTAACAGACAGACTAACAGACAAACTCAGATAAATTAACAGACAGGCTAACAGACAAACTAACAACCAGACTAACATACAGCTTTGTCCGTTAATCTGTCGGTTAGGCTGTCTGATACTCGTTTATTAGTTTGTCTGTCTGTGGTTTTATCTATTACTGTGACCAATATTTTGTCTGTTAGGCTGTCGGATAGTCTGTCTGTTTGTATGTTTCTTAGTCTGTCTGTTAGTTTGTCTGTTAGTCTATCTTTCACTCGTTTTCTTTATTAATGTGACTATTATTCTGTCTGTTAGTCTATATTTTAGTCTATCTATTACTCTGTCAGTTAGACTTTCAATTTTTGTAAAATTATTGGAAAAACTGACGATTTTTGGGAGGCCCTTCTGGGCTAAAAATAGTACTAGAAAAAACACGATGATGAAACGTAAAGTACTCTGATGCTAGGCTAAATATAAAAAAATTCTTTGCTGTTCAGATATTTTTTATCATTGCTTTGGATTATTTCTTGCTCTACATTTCAGAATTTTTCTGAATGCGGAATTTGGTGAAAATTCTCCTGACAAGAGCGAATTTAAATCGAATTTTTTAGTAATTCGTTAGTTTTTTCTGAGTGCAAAAAATAGTTCAAAGTTTCTGTAGGTAGGGAAAAGAATCCTCATCCGAATGGGGTGTGATGAACACAATTTTACCCATTTTACCAACACCCAGAGAAAAAAAACTCCAAGTGTGTGGTGGATGGAAAAAGTTTTGTTTTTGCATCTGTTACAGTTGGGCATTTTTGTTGTTTTTCTCAACTTTAGAAGTTCGACATAACAACAATAATAAAATTCAAAAAAGGGTTCAGTTGGAATTCCAAACGCTTCTAGCCCTGATTCTGGATGCTGAGAAAGTGGTAATATTGGGTGGGAGTACAAAATGTTTATACAGTGCGGGAGTAGTTTCATAACTGAATGGTGAGGGGCGGATAGAATCGGAGGCAAAACACTCGTAACAGCCGCTGCACGGTAACGGAAGGCTGTAGAAGAAAGAATATGGAAGTTTTTGCATTGGATTAAATGCTGGCTGGATATTGGATGAGCAAGTAGGTAGTGAAAAAGGATGAGATTTAGGATATACTCATATTGGGCAAAAAGAAATCGTGTTGTGCATTGAATAATAAAGTTCCAAGTCTCCTTGATCCCTTCTGATGCGGTGGCTTCCCTCCACAGGCATATAGGAGAAGTGAAATAAGTTTTGAGCCATCTCCATTTGGTTTAGCCATTAGGATTTAACTTCCAGGATATGATCATCGGACGCCTGTTTTCACTGTTTGCCGTAAGATAGTTGAACATTGAAGCCAATGGTTTACTTTATGCCGTCTTAGAGCCGAATGTATAATCGAGCATGCCAGCGGGATAAACTAGTAGAGAATAAGAAAATTTCCTCACTCTTCCGAAGAGGTTCTTTGCAGTTTTTTTTTTGTTTTCGTTAGTTCACGTTCCAAGTTATATCATAACCCGGCTGGTCCGAGTCGATGGCACGTGATTTTCACGGACGAAAATTTCTTTCTTCTTATCCAAGAAAAAGTTTTCGAGGTTCTATGATTTTTTTTCGTTTCGTTTTGATCACGTTATGTTTTTTTGTCACTGGCTGGATGGAATCCCTTTAAGGATTTTCCATTGTTGACGATGGTTTTATGATGATTTTACATGTAGCGCACAGTGTTCGAACATGGAAAGCTTCTTGAATTCTCGGTATTTTGTTTGTTTGTCCTTGGAGATGTGTCCTATCACCCTTTAGGGTAAAACGGCGCTTTGTTCGAGTTAGAGATTTGTCCAAAAGACGCAATAGTGGGCGGATTACAGTTTTTCTGAATAAATACCCTTAAATGCTAAAACAAAGTCATGCTTCGGCAAAAGTTGGTCCTTTTTCTCACTTTTTTTTCTTGCCCGTTCCGGTACTAGAATGGGGGAAAAACTTTTTTTTTTATTCCTTGATGAGCTGTATATGTATTTGACCGTGTTCGGTTCTAGTTTTCGCATAGTTGGTATTTGGTATTCTGAATAGAAAGGAGACAGAGAAAAGCCGTAGGGTATGTTTGAATTCTGACGGGTGGTCACGGATCGTTTTTCTGAAGGATTCCATAGCATACAACATCGATGACCTGGGAATATTCCGTAAATTCCGACAAGGATTTGTGCTACGTTCGCCAACCAACTATAAGAATGTGCCGCAGATAACGACTGTTTAATGACTCTTAACTTTTGTTAGGGATTACATTCAAAGAATATAACGATGCCACAAACATTTCTACTTTTCGGGAAAGCGGATTTCCCTCAAACTTTTTGAATTCAAATTGGGATTTTCGATTTAATTTCTACGTCCGCTGGTATAGCAAATATACACATACACGTATATACAAACAGGAATACTGGTATATATAGCTATGCTAGACTTAGAACAAAAGAAACGAAAACGCAGCTAAAGTCACAGTGAAATTTAAGTTCGGGAATTCGTTTGATGAATGAAAAACCATTGCCTTTTCATCCTGTACCATATATATAAATATTTATTTTTGTTGTATTGGAGAGCAGGAATTATTTCATTGTACATTTCTATAATAGAAGATAAAAGGATTGTCCGTTGATGACTTAGCCAAAATCGTTTAAATATTTTAAATTGTTGCCCAAATTATACAAGTTTTGATCTATTTCAAATGGAAATGTAAATTTTTTAACTACATCCGCATTACATAAATTAATAACAATTTTAAATGTTTTATATTTGGGAACGTTGTGGATTTATCGTCTTTACAACATTTTTTCTTGTTGAATTAAAATTGGCTGAGTCAAATTTTTTTGTAAAATCTGATCATTTGTTAAGAAACGTGGACGTTTTTTTTATTACTGAGCCTTGCATTTAATTGCGTATTCAAGTATGGTTCCCGGTTTGATCGACAAAAATAACACAAAAAAAAAAAAATCTGGTCCGCGGTGCTCCAGGAAAATTGTAAATGAATTGAATTGCTCGCGATCGGGTGACCGTAGATAAAATGGTTTTTTTGTCAAACCGTAAAAAAGAATGACTAAAAAACATAAGTTGTACACTCAGAAAAATGTCCAGGTCAACTTTTTGTCAGGTTAACTCTGACCTTACAGAGGTGTGTGTAAGCCAGCTAGCGGTCAGAGTTAACCTATCTAAGGTCAACTCCTGCAGCTCCCAATGCCCTACTTCACCTGCTGGTGGCTTAATTTCAGAATTTCTCCGACCACAGGTCAAATCAGTTTTACTTGCCCACATGCAGACGAACGCGCGCCTGCCCGAGGCCAATTACGCCGTATGTAGGTCGTCGAGTTAGCCTCCATTTTTCTGAGTGTAGGTAATCAAAACAAAAGTTTTCTCTGCCATATTTAGTTTCGGAGGAATATGAAAAAATATTATTTTTTCCAATATATCAAGAACCATTAAAGCAATGTAAAAGCCGTTAAAGGAAACAATGTAAGAAATTTTATTTTATTGTTTTAATAACATTTAATTTACGTCCATTTTGATATTGCCATAAATTTTTTAACAATTTCTGAGGTATTTTGGATATACCAATGTTTATTCAAATATTAAATTTTCTTTTCTGTTAATAATTTTGTGTTTGAAAATTTAACTCTAAAATTTTGAAATTTAAATTAAAATTCTTTTCCTAATTAAAAAAAAAAATGTTGTTTAAAAAATATTTAATTTCAACTTTTAATATTAATCATGCAACATTCTTCATGCTAATCCCGCTCTTATCGAAAAATGCAATGAATACCTTGTTTATGTTTTCGTTATTAAATTCTCAAGTGGTAGATTTTCCGTAGTTTTCTACTCTAATTGTTTTTCATTTGGTTTGGGATTCTGGAGAATCATAAAAACATGAACAAACAGAAGCGTATAATATCGTTCAATAATGGCGGTAGAAAAGAAGAGCTTGAGGAAAATTATGAGGAAACCTCAACTAAAGAAAATGAAATCCCAAAGGAAAAAAATGCAACATAAACAGAATTTTTTTATTCGAGATTTTGCTGCATTTTTCATAAGTTTTTTTCTCCAGTATTTTTATTGGACAGCAAACTGTTTGTGCTGGTATTTATTTTTTCTAGTCCTTCTGGATTTTCATTGAGGGTGCCCACAGAAATTGCTTTACTCAGATAATTATAAAATGTTTATTTTTTGGAATGAACTTTTTATCGTTTTCAATTTGTTTTGACGTGTTGCCATATCTAATGTGAACAGCAAATGACTTTCTTATATAAAATCTACATTCTTTGGCAATTTACAATATAACCTGACGGATAAAATTTTTGTTTATATTAAAAATATGAACGGCTTGGGATACCCAGTCCTCCTGAAAGACAAAAATGTAGGAAATTTTATTGCATCCAACTTGAGTGTTACTTAAGACTACAAAAACCCCGTATTTTCGGAGTAATCGGTTAAAGGATTTCTACAAAAACTGATACCAAAAACTGATAGAACCAAGCACGCCTCTAAAATTTAATGGCTGTTGTTTATCAGTTTTGGAGGAATTTTGTACTTAGGCTAAAAGACTGACAGACACACAGAAAGACGCTTTTGTAATAATGCTCAAATCGACTCAGACGCATTACAATATTCACTCATAGACATACCTACTAAAATAAAATTTACATACCAATTAATTAACAAACTAAAAGAAAAAAGGAAGTTTTTGCAAAATACCGAAAGTGCTCTGAGATTGCATTTTGCGTAAATCTCAATGCCAAAATTTTCATGAAACAAGTCCTTTCTTTATTATGAAGAACCAAAATATCAACAAACAAAAAAGTAGAATTTGTCGTGAAAACTCCAAAAATCTTTGAATTTTAAACTACGATAAAAAACCCACCTCTTCACTGCATAAAATCCATTGCTATCATGGACAGAAATTTCATCCTGAATGGCAGAAGGGATCTGTCAATGTTTTAATTAAGGATTTTACTTGATATGGCCCTTGGAAATAACTTATATCTCCTGCTGTTTCTGTTAAAGACGTCTCGGGATGTTGCTTCATAAGATTCCATTTTCCTGTAATACGTATTTTTTCCCTGTGCTTCATTTTGTTTAGCGTCGGTTTGGGTCGAGTTTTTGATTAATAATTGACGAGTTATTTTTCAATATCAAGAAAGGACATTGAGTGAGATACAGTCGGAGTAAAAGGGAAATGTGAGGAAAAAGAAATGAAAGAATATAATTTTGTTTTTTTTTTTCACAAAGAGCAAGAAATGTGAAAATATCCTTGGCACAGTTTTTCATTCCCCTTTTTTTTATTAAGTGAGTATCATGAAACCTTTGTATCTTTTGCCTAATTTTTTTAGATTTTTGATGGCTAGTGGTGGTGGTCGAAGGGCAAGTCACGGGGAGTTGGGATAATTTTTGATTTAAAGTTTTCAAAAAAAAGGGACGTACAACGATTTTCGTTTGATGGAATTGAAATTCATTCGCTGTGTAATTAGCGTCGGCCATTTGTCAGTTAGACATGATTAGACGAAAAGAAAGTCATTTGTCAATTTGTTGTTTTTACTTTATCAAAATTTTTAGAGAAGCAGTGTCAGACCGATTCCGACTCTAATTTCTTTGTCTAAAAGTATCATTTTTATTTTGTTTGAAGAGTGGTCGAGGGGCGCGGAGTTCGATACTTCATTTCGGTAAATATGAAAAGGGTAAAATCAAAACATCAAAAGTTAATGCCACTTTCCAAGTTAACCAAATTAAATGGGGTTTCTTGTATTGAGCGGCTACTCGTGCCATTTGCAATTGTTATTTGCTTCGTAGTAATGGATTGATGTGAATTTTTAAGAGGGATGAATCACAGAGCTTTATCAGATTTTATATCTGTAAAATTAGGTGTACCATATTTGTTTTTGCTCGAATCCGTGACAGGTGTCCGTTGAGGGGGCGTGGTGAGGAAGGGAATATTTTTATTACCTCGAAATAAATCGAAAAGTACGAAATTAGTCAAAGCAGCGCGCTCGGAAAAACTATCTCACGTTCTAACTTTCCCCAAAAGAAGTTAATTTTTCCGTCATTTCGTGTATTATTCTTTTTTTTTAGAACATAGCAGAAGTGCGCCGCAGGGAAAATCTTTGGAGAGAAATATATGTCATAATGAAAGATTTTACATAAAAATACTCCGCAGGTTTTTTTTTTTAAATAAAGACACGATTGAGGTACACTCAGAAAAATGTCCAGGTCAACTTTTTGTCAGGTTAACTCTGGCCTTACAGAGGTGTCTGTAAGCCAGCTAGCGGTCAGAGTTAACCTATCTAAGGTCAACTCGTGCAGCTCCCAATGCCCTACCTGACCTGCTGGTGGCTTAATTTCAGAATTTCTCCGACCACAGGTCAACTCAGTTTTACTTGCCCACATGCAGGCGAACGCGCGCCTGCCCGAGGCCAATTACGCCGTATGTAGGTCATCGAGTTAGCCTCCATTTTTCTGAGTGTAGAAACATATTTTCTACATATGTCGCGGAAATTTTCAATTTCAAGACCAAATTGAATAATCCAGGACAAAAATTCAGATTCCAGTGAGCCGGGACAATATGCTTAAATCCGGGACTGCCGGGAAAATTTGTAAAATTATTTCACGAATTTATTCGAGCCTGTATTATTTAGATAATACAGGATGTCCACAATAAAATCAGGTTAAGCTTTTCGAATCCCACGAGTGTCGTCCGCTCGAATTATTTCGAGTGTTTTCGCTCCGAGCTTAAATAAGTTAATTTCTCTATTGCATTGTTTCCATATTATTCAGCTGTATGTAAGTCGTTTTTTTAATAAGAATTAATCTTGAAATGAATTTTTATCTGATTCTAGTAAAAAAACTTCATCCAGAAATGAGTTTTGCCATTTCTTTGAATTTAAATTGATATCTGCCAAATTTCTTTTAAACCTTTTTTCGTGATTTTCACCAAAAACAAATTGCCGAGTTTCAAAAGAATATCCCTATCTTGTTAAGGAAACCTAAATAAAACAAAAAAGTCTTGGGACAATTTGGAGAAATTGCAATTATTTTTTGAAATTAATTTTTGGACAATTGCCCCATACCATCGTCATTTTCGACCTAACGAAAAATGACATCCGGAACAGAACGTAGCAAATGTATTACTTTTCGTTGTGAAAGGGGATGACACAAAGCCCCACCAATGATACGATACAGCCATCATTTTGTTCCAATTTACGAGCCAACGTGAAGTCAATAAATTCGCCGGAGATTTAATTTTTCGCAGTAGAGCCATAAATTTTAAGGATTCGTCCTTTCTTCTGGCTGAGTACCCCTAACGGCGGCAATGTCAAGAATCATACGAACAGATTTCTTACACGAGGACTAAGTTCTGGTACATTTTTCACGAATTACAAACAAACGTAACAAATACAGGCGAAGACTGTGATTCTTGTTTGAATGGTGGTTATTTTCAGTATTTGGTATTTTAGAAAGTCATGAAAGAAAGGCGGGCAGGCAGGCACAATGTCCATCTTCGGGCTTTTGGGTCCAATAAGATGACTGCGTATTGGTCGGCAATACTCCATGTTATAAAATATCCTTTTTCTTGGGTGACGGCCATCGCTATCGTCGGGGCTACGGATTCGGTCATAATTCTCCCCAAATAAGATGAAAACAGAACGCTTGTCCTTGTATAGCTATTTGGGTCCTTTTTTGGTTGGTTGTTTGCGCTATGATGGTGTGGTGTTGGATAATGAAAACATTTCATTTTATATCGATTTCTCGGAGCGTGAAATTGGAAAACTGAGAATTAACTGCGTTCGAAAAGAATAAGGATCGCCACCAATATTACTGACATTTAGTCGATTCCATAAATTAAGGACGTCCACATCTCTGTGACAGGTTACTCAAGTTCTACACTCAGAAAAATGTCCAGGTCAACTTTTTGTCAGGTTAACTCTGACCTTACAGAGGTGTCTGTAAGCCAGCTAGCGGTCAGAGTTAACCTATCTAAGGTCAACTCGTGCAGCTCCCAATGCCCTACTTCACCTGCTAGTGGCTTAATTTCAGAATTTCTCCGACCACAGGTCAACTCAGTTTTACTTGCCCACATGCAGGCGAACGCGCGCCTGCCCGAGGCCAATTACGCCGTATGTAGGTCGTCGAGTTAGCCTCCATTTTTCTGAGTGTAGTCTGTACTTTTTGGTAAGCAGAAATTACACATTGATATATGCTCGTTTGGTGGTATGTTAGGAGGCGAATAGTAACGTTTCTCAGATGAGTTGACGTGTATTATATTTTTTCTCGTATTCTTCGGATTGCCTTCAATCTTTGGTATTGTGTGGAATAGAGTTTAATGAAGTTTTCAGATCGTTAACTACGGATAATGGAATGATATGTGGAATTCTGTTTTCCTTTTCAACTAGAATTTTTGGTCACACTAAATTAAGCAGAAATTTACGAATGATTTATATTTATATAGTTATTGATAATTAATTGATGAGTTTCATTTGTTTATTATAATGGGAAGATTTGTAAAATTTAAAAAAAAAATCCCGGGAAAAAGAAACAAGTAAAAAAAATTCCCAGGAAAAATAAACCAACAAGTAAGATTAATTTAGTAAGTTTTTCCTTGTAAGTGTGGTTATCACCATTTCTCATCTCTAAATATTTTTGATAAAATCTTTAGCAAATGGGTGTGAGTGCTATTCACTCAACAAGCCGTTTCTCATCTTATCGGACACCATCCCAATAAGATTTCATGCTTCGTCAAACTTCTATGGACTCCCCCTCCCAATCCCTCTACGTGACGTATTTTATGCACAGCATCTTATTAGCAATCAGGCAATTTTCAATTAAAAAAAACTGATTATCTGTTTATGAAATCGGAGAGAGTAAAGTTTTTAAAGATTTTCAAATAAAAAAACCTTGCCAAATTGAGCGTAATACGCATGAAATTTTCTTTTTATTTTCACCCTAATCTTATACAAAACAAAATTCCTCTAATCGAATATTTTCCTCGACGCACATATATTTCTTTCATACCAATTTTAAAAGACGGTAAATTTTAAGCTTATTTTCTCGTTTTTCACTGGCTTGTCAGCAAAGAATTGCTTCCATTTTGGTTAAAATTGGAAACAGGGATGATTTCCTAGGGGATGAAAAATATTGGAAAATCTATCTATCTATTTTCCATATGGTACAACGCAATGGCGATGGTAGCGCAGCGTTGTGATAGATGTTATGTTTAGAATTCTAATTGAACTCGTTTTAGCAATTATAGCCCTTCAGACTAATAGCATTGATATTTGACGTGTATATGGGGTGAATGCCAGACGAATTCAAAACGCCCAATTCTTGTGTAACCATCCCCATTCTATATGCATATCTTCCACAATATCGAAACATGTAGATGATAAAAAAAAAGTCTGTGAAAACATTTTTTTTATCTCGGGTAAAGAAGACGGTCTAACATTTACTAGCGCCCAATGCTGAGGCCCGCAGGGGTAGATGAAAATAGGAAAATGGGAGTCCTACGTAATTTAAATTGGAAAATGGTTATCTATCCCTTTATAATTTTGCAGCTGGGAAAAGGGACGCATTCAAAGGCAAGGGGATAACATTTGTGTACATTTAATACAGGCACGAATACACGTTTTTGTAGAAATGCCTCTCCATCCCATGGCATTCTGCCTTATATGCCTATCTACCTCCTTGGTTTCTCGATGAAAGTTAAATAGGGAATTTAGGAATTGAAGTAGGTTTTCTCTAGAGCTAGTGTTGGACAGGGAGTAGGTGAATCCTTACTTCCATGTGATTGTATATTTCGGGCACAATGGTATAAGTTTTGTGTTCTCTATAGGAGTTCTCGAATCGCTTCGATACTACATATTTGCAAAGTTTTGTAGTCAACTTCGTTTTAATATTGATTTTGTTGGGGAATTTTCTCGGCAAACACAATATTCTCTATTGCGTACAAATACGTATCGAGGAAATTCTTGAACGCGTTTCGTACGAGATGATTTTATGTATTGTACTTGAATACTAATATTAATATGTACCCACATTAAAAGTTGTATTTCGATTAACATCATCAGACAATTATTTATTTTTCTATTTGCAGATACGCCATCTTTTGCAATATCCCGTACTCCAGGCTTTGGGTATCCTTTAAGAGAGGGAATCGAGGTTTCTTTGAAGTGTGATGTCGACTCGAATCCGCCAAGCACACCTGTTTGGCAGAAGGATGATGGCGAGACACCTGTAAGTTAATTCTATCGTATTTGTGACAAAACTCACACTTACAACACGATTTTTGGTAATGCAATAAATTATGAAAGATAATTAACTGTGAGGACTTTAAGTTCTCTGAAAGCTTTAGTACAAAATTTTATAATCTGTTATTAAAATTATTGAAAATTTTAAATGGGCTAAAAAATTTAAAAAAATAAAAAAAAGTTTTTGAACATTCAACTTTATAGCGCTATTCTGGCTACTATCAGTGACGGGTCATTAGTCATAACTCGGTCGCAAGAGCGAAGTGAATCACAATTTGTGACTTTTTGGTTTAATCATACTAATATATAAAAATGAGTTGGTGTCTGTCTGTCTGTCTGTCTGTCTGTCTGTCTGTCTGTCTGTTCCTCTTTCACGCAAAAACGGCTGAACCGATTGACTTGAAATTTGGCATGAGTGTCTGTGGTAGTTCTGGTTCCAACATAGGCATACGGAAAAGTAGCGCAAGGGGTGGGGGATTAAGGGGAGGGGGTAAAGTGATTTCGAAACTTAGTTTTTGCGCTATGTTACTCTTTCGCGGGGAAACTACTGAACCGATTGGCCTGAAATTTGGCATAGATGTTCGTCGGGGGTTCAGCCCCAACGTAGACCCATTAAAAAGTTTTTAAGTTCTTTCCGGTTTTCTTCGTATTCTAAAACTTAGACAAAAAGCTTAACCCGGCAACGACGGGTATGCAAGCTAGTATTTTATAAATTTTTAATTAAATATTTTGGCGCGCAACAAATATCCTATCAAGAAATGGTTTATCTTAGTTGAATTGTCAATGACTACACAATATGTCGTCGTCTCCACATTACACGTGTTTGTCTGCTAATCCGTCTGCCTAGATATGTATTTTCTGCCCTTTGAAAGCTTTTTCAAAGAATACCAGAGTATAGTTAATTTCAATCGTATAAATTGACAATGACATTGAAAACGACCACCTCAATCACAACTGTTTGCGGTGTTCTTTGAAATGTTGTCGTTTCCATCCAAAACTCGTAGGTGTTACAGGACGATTTAACCATGACAATATTCTCTCCGGTGGCTCACGTGCACGTCGACGAATGGAAAAAAAGACAACTTGATTAGCTGCGGTGTCTTCACCTAAATAGACTTAAAGATTGCATGTGACATAAACGATTTGAACACTCCCTAAAGTGCCTTTTAGAAAACACAGACATGACATTGCCTCCTTCATCGCACCAACCCCCCGCGCGCTTAGAAAACTTTTTGAAAGAATCCATCAAGTCGATTTTAAAAATTTCTGACAACGGCACATTCCAGGTATCCTGTCAAGTTTTGGCTTAAATCCTTAAGCTGCACGTAGCGTAAGCCACGGAAAACCCCTTCTTGAAAAACATAACCTAACGTCCATATTTACTGCTTCTACCTGAAATTCTACCGAATACCACTGCAGACATGTTTTTTTCTGGGTAACCAATTTCAAGCTCTTAATTCAACCGACTGACACCATTGCTATCAGTACTTATATTTTATACAATCCTATTTTGAAGATACATTCATACTCGAAAAGATATGTTCCCAAAAAACAGGCCAAATGAACGTAAAGTAAAGACAAACAAACAGACAAACAAATAAGTGAATAAATAAATAAATATGCATGTTATAGGATAAACGTTAAACCACATATGAAAATCCACTTACAGGTTCCGCAAACTGGAGACGGTTACCTGAATTTCACGTCAATCCGGAGGGAGCATTCGGGTTGGTACAAGTGTACATCCCGCCACTTGAACTTTCAGTACTCCAGCATTGGCTACTATCTAAGCGTCAGGTGTAAGTATTTACGTTTAAGCATATACTTTTGTACTTTTGATGGAGATTCCTTGTTATTTATTTCCTTGCACTGGGTTGGAAATGTACCAGAAGCTTTTTTTCTAGATTAGGGTGGCAGATGATTGGGGAAATTTAGTTCCATATTCATTGCGATTTGGATAAGGGTTTTAAATGTGAAATACTTTGACTTTCATGTGAACTCAAATCCTTCTCCGTTGGGTAACTGCTTGTGGTCGTCATCTGTGATTATGGCTTCAATCAGTATTTAGCAGGGGTGATTAACAGTTTTGATGCAACACTTTTGAAGAAAAAAAACGTTTTTTTTAAATCACAAAACAAACTTTTTTTTTGTTTTAGTACACTTCAAAAAAAAAAGGATTAAAGAAAATTCTCAGAAATATACACATGAAAGAATTTGTGTAAAATCACACGATTATGTAGGCGCGCACTGCGTTGGCAAGCATGTAAAATGGTGCCAAAGTTGCAATTTAAGTTTTGAAACCCGTCAAAATTTGTGTTTCAGCGAACATTGAGGTAGAGTTAAGTAGAAGAAAGTAGAAATATACTTTAATGCGAGCTGCCATATTGGTTTGTAAGCGTTTTTAAAACTCAAAATACCACTTTAAAGTCATTATATATGTTTTCCAACACAGTGCGGGCCTGCCCTAAGAAAAAATATTAAAAGCTTGGCGAAGGGAGAGGACGGGAGTAAAAATGATGAAAATTACCGCAAGTTTTTTTTTTTGAACCGCCTGATGTGAACCGAAATTGACAAATTGCGAATTTATTTGAGTTTGAGTTTTAAATAAACAAAGGTTGAGAGTGGTGAATACACAAAATCGTTTAAAATAACGTTTCACTGATTTTGATATTACTGAAACATATAGGTATATGAATGTGCATTCGTGAACCATGGGTTAACAACGCCTGCCAATTTCAAATGTTGTTTCATTTCAATTTATACGACTGAATGAATTTTCAACGGAAATATTGAATGCTGTGCGTTTGCCAGTGCTATTTGAATTTGGGGCGCTTCACCCCATTATCCAATAATTCGACTGTCTGTCTGCCCTTTTGCTGCCTAACAGACTGTTAAGAAAGTCCAATCGAAACAGTACAATGTCATTCGCTGTACATTGAATGGTTGAGTGATAATGCGGTCCAATTGGATGGGAGCTGCGCAAATTGGGGTAGTTTCCACGAGAATTTTGATATTCAGTAGAAATGTTTGCCGGTTTGGGTCTGCGACAGTTTGCTATATCGTCGTTTTTGGTTCGTCTAATGGCATTGGCACAAAATTTATTAAATTATACTCTCGGGGAGACACAAATATCGAGCTTTGTATTCCCTGCAAATTGCAAACCGTCCCATTTTGTTTTGAAATTGGGATAAAGTAGAACATTTTTAACCGTCCTGTGCATGGATATTCTTCTTTACCTGTACATTAAGGTGCCCGGGTACCTTTATATAATTTGTTTGAAAAATCACTCATTTATTGTGGATTTTTTTCCATATGTGTATTTATTTTCTGAGAAAATTATACTGCATTTTTATACAAATGTCATGTCTCTATGGAAAATCGTTCCCAAAACACAAAATTTCCAAAAAAAAAACAAAAAAAAACATTTTCATTCACAAAATATTTTTTTTTAAATTTGAATTTAACTTAATTTTCTTAAAAACTACTTAAGTACATATTCGATCATTCAATATGCCGATCATGTTAAATTTTGGTGGATTTTCGGCAACCAGAACTGTCCAATTTTTAAAATTGGCATTTCCAATAAAAGTGGATTTTTCACGGTGCAGAACTGCAATTTTTAAAAATATTTATTAGTCCCTTGTATGACAAAAGTTAAAGATGAAAAATTTCCCATATTTTTCTATTTTATTGGATCTTAGTACACCAAACCGTTCTTGGGGTATGTCTTTTTTCCGGAATTTCAGTTTTTTTTTCGATTTCATCTCGAACCTTTACGGTTTTTGTATAGCATTACGTACGAGAAGAATTCAAGAAAATAAAAATTCTCACAACTTCGTTTTTCACTGTAAGTCTGTATCTTTAACTGTTCTCGAGTTATTTCCTTGGGTACACTCAGAAAAATGGAGGCTAACTCGATGACCTACATACGGCGTAATTGGCCTCGGGCAGGCGCGCGTTCGCCTGCATGTGGGCAAGAAAAACTGAGTTGACCTGTGGTCGGAGAAATTCTGAAATTAAGCCACCAGCAGGTGAAGTAGGGCATTGGGAGCTGCACGAGTTGACCTTAGATAGGTTAACTCTGACCGCTAGCTGGCTTACAGACACCTCTGTGGACATTTTTCTGAGTGTATGTCCAAAAATAAATTTTGATTTTGACTTAAAAATCATATTTATATATTTTTTTATTTTTAAGTTTAATTAAATCGAAATGAAAACCATTGCTTTTAGATAAACTGAAACACTAGCCCCGTAACTTAATTCAAATTTCACACATCCCGAAAACCGAAAAGTTACCCGGGTACCTTAATATGCACATAACGGTTAAGTTTGAACTTAAAAAAAAACAACAAGTGAATTTCAGAAATACTCAGTGTTAACGGCTGCAAAATCCAAACTTAAACAAAATGAAGAAGAGGTGGGAAAAAAATTAAAGACCGTCGGGACGATCCCTTTGCACACTTTCCCTGTTTTGTCTGAAATTCCCAGCTTGCCAAAAAAGCGACGAAGGCATAGAAATGGTGGATAATTTCGTAAAGCTTGTTTTGTGCAAATTGTGTTTGCTTTTGGGATGAACGCTTTTAGGTCTACACCAATCCACAAAGATGTGTGATGGGAGTTGTCTCGCAACGTCTCAGACTGTTATATAGGGATGACAACACCCATGGTTTTAGACATTTTTGCAAATGGCCCGTAAAGGTATTTGTATTTATATATGCAATTAAAGTTTTATGTCAGTCAGTGTGGAACAAGTTCAACTGCAATTATTTTTGATTACGACATTTCAGAGGTTGGCTTTGTGATGTCCTTAATGATGGCATTATATACTTGGATTGTTAATTATGTGCTAAAGATATGAGACGAAAATACAAATTAAGTGTAACAACAAATAATGTAAACTCCTGTAGTTTTTTTTCGTGAAAGTTTATTAAGTGAAGAAATTGAAAAGGATTTCATTACATGATACTTAATTATGTTTAATAGTTCAGAAAAAAAAATATTATTGTCTAATGCAAGTGATTTCATTTTTTTTTTAAATTTCAACCCTTTCTTTTTCATTATACAAACAAATTTTAGTTTATATATCAAAGCAGCTGCTGAAAGAAATTTTTTTGAGTTCATATATTTTGGGTAGTTCATATAATTGGGGCTTAATTAATATAAACGAGACTCGGGTTGTATTATCAAATTCAAACACACTTTTTTTTCACGCTTACTATTCTCAGATTCACGTACACGGGATACACCCCAGTTCATTTTTCTTCCAACCACATGTCCCAAGCTCTGAAACTTCTATTATTGGTATAGTACCCATTCTAAAGTATATATTCCACAGAGCTTTTATAAGAACAGAGGTTCAAATCATATTGAGCAGCAAAAATATGGCGTGAAATTTGGGAATTTATCATTAGCTCGAAAGCTTTACGAAAGCTTTACGAAAGCTTTTTTCTGCTTGTGCTAATGATAAATTCCCAAATTTCACGCCATATTTTTGCTGCTCAATATGATTTGAACCTCTGTTCTTATAAAAGCTCTGTGTATATTCTAACCATGAAATATTTTTTGTTGTACGAATTATATCATGAAGGCGAAGTTTTTCACCCATTTTATGTAATCTTCCATTAGATTTAGGAAATGTTCCTGAAAACAATGTTTATCCCTGCATAAAGTCGTCTTTCAATTAATGAAATTGTTGAAATCTCCCCACTCCCACATGATAAGAACTCCCTTTCCTGTTAACTTCCAAACTACTAAAAATTTTGATACGGTTCTTAATATCGGGCGAGTCGTCTGTCTAAGAAAACTTTCGCTGAAAAAACACCCCCCCCCCAACATTATACAATTTCGACACACTGATTTTGAGAAAATCGCTGTACGAGGTCACAAAGAAAAACTTCCTTTTTTCAAGTAATGAAGTGTTTTCATAGATTTGGTGGACGGAGTTTTTTTTAGTGTAAATTTCTTATAGAAAAATCCTTTCATACACATTTGAATGAAGATCCATACAAACAGTTTGTAAAAAGCATATAAAAATATTATTAAAATTCATGCCATTCACATTGTATCAGAAATTCGAAAAGTTTACATTCTCACATCCATTACCTTGTCTTAGATTAGATTAATTGCGAAAATATTCAAATAAATCCAGTATTTTGTCTTTTCCTATCAATTTAGTAAAGCATGTCACGTAGCCCTCTTATCAAATAAACTGACAAAATTTATTTAGCATTAAATTCCATTTCCATTCATCCCGCCCTTTCTTCGTCCGTTTTCCAACTGCTGCCTAAGATTCAGTTTCTTCCTTCAGCATGCAATGTAGATTCATTTCATTTATTTCTACAGGAATCTTGTTCAGCTTTCGACATTAAACACTTGTACTCCGATAATCCTTTCGATTCTTCACCATAAAACGTATATTCTCTCAGTACATACTGCACTGACTGACTTTGGTTGTAGTATAGTTTGAGCGGGTTCTGCGTCTTTCGATTGCTGCCGCCCGTGGTAGTCGGTTAATCCCAAACAAATGATCGTCAGACATCTTCGTGACAAAGTTAATCGCCACTTCAACCATTACCCAGTGTAGGTACAACGAGTACGTACTACAACTATTTTTATCTTTGCTTAGTGAGGGAGGAAGGATATTATATCTGAAGCATCCTGCTGCTCTCTGGTATTAAGAGAAAGGATGTTTGATCGATGTTTAGCTGCGCATTGAATAGAATTTCGAGAAAATCCCATTTTCATGTATTCATTTATACCACTGGCGTTAAATGGCATCAGTTGGAATTTTATACCAATCTCGGGATATCACAAAAGGATGTTGATCAAACAATGATGATGAGGGATGGATTTTTTTCCTCTTTCCAAGTTAACCAAATCGATTTGTTAGCCTGTTTTTATTTTTTGTACTTCCCAGCAGATATTAGAAAGAAACCTTTCAATCTATTGCATTGATATCTTCTTGTCTATCTGAATGCTGCCACTTCTCGATAGTCGTCACTTGATGTCCTTTAATGGAACAATAAAACTCCCGTTTACAATAGACTAATCCACTTATCTAAAATGACAGAACGTTATCGTATCGCTATTTTATCCATGATAGGGTTTTATGGCTATCGGGTAACTTAAATGCTCGCTGTTTGAATTTTGTATATGAATTGGACGTGTATATCTGTATGTAGATTGAAAAATTGGTTTTCAAATTGGGGTAATTCTGTTGTATCAAAATAGCAACACCAACCCTGTAGATACAAAACGCAAAGACAATTTGCCAATAAAGATAGCCATTGATTGGATGAGCATTGATGAGAATTTCGGGTTAGCACAACGAGAATAGGCAACTAGGATCAAATAGGGTGAATCTCATTCCATGTTAAATTGTATTCGGTTTGTACCTTGCACGAAGATAAATTCAAACCCTCGAAATAATGCCGCCAGCAGATCTAATATGAGGCCGTTTTGATGGCCAATTTCAGATAAAGCCAAAATTAAGTGTGCGGCTTAGATTTCATGACAGATGTTCATTAAATGCCATTCCGAAATCCTTGATGGCAATGACATTTTCTGTGGAGTCGGTGCAAGGATATTGATGAAAATTTGTTTCACAACCTTTAATGCATCTCTGGGGTTCATCGCGGTCGTTCAACAAGAGCATATGCAAATATTGTATATCGTTTAGATACTTAAGATTTACCCTTGTTTAATGCAAAGTTAGTTGCTGGTGAATATCTCAGGAATTGGTGAATTACAAATGAATCCAATTAATCCAAGTGCATCCAGAAGTATACATAGCGAATAAGGGTGAATGTACGGCTCGCACATAGAAAGTTACAAAGGGAAACTTTTTAATTACGTATTAAATACTTTGGGTATTACAAAGAAATTGTCGCTTTTATCGTGAGCGAACAGCTAATAGCTTTATTGCCATTAATAAGCTGTAAATAATGAATTAAAGATTCAGGAAATTTTTCAAATTTTTTATGGAGAAAAATCGTTTGCCAAATTATTTTTGTCATAAAAATGTTTCTTTGAATAATTTTGGGTTATACTATAAAACTAGTTTCTCTGTCGTTGCTGGGTTAAAGTATTTTGTATAAGTTTTTGCACAAAATAAAAACCAGAAATACCTTAAAAATTAAAAAAAAAATTCTTTCCCTTTAGAACTTCTATTCCGGGATAAAATGGGAAACTTCTATTCCGGGGAAAAATGGGGCCGAAAACTCCCTAATGCCAGTTTTTCGGAGGAAAAATGGGAAAAAGTATACTTACAGGACCTTCAGTTTAGAATTTTGACATTCTAACATCAAATTTCAGATCAGTGACCCCGAAAATTCCCGAGTGAGATTTCTTAGCCTCTTAACAGCCAGGCTTCATTGCAAAAATCAATTTTTTAAAACACCAACTGCCCACTCTATGTCTTCCGTAATTTTCACTTTGTCGTAATAAAATAAAAAGGATACTACGAAACATAGTTTTTATTATTTTTAAACTAGCTTGCATACCCGTCGTTGCCTGGTTAAGCTTAAGTTTTAGAATACGAAGAAAACAGAAAAGAACTTGAAAACTTTTTAATGGGTCTATGTTGGGGCTGGACCCCCGACGAACATCTATGCCAAGTTTCAGCCCAATCGGTTCAGGAGTTTCCACGCGAAAGAGTAACATAGCGCAAAAACTAAGTTTCGAAATCACTTTACCCCCTCTCCTTACTCCCCCCACCCCTCGCGCTTCTTTTCCGTATGCCTATGTTGGAACCAGAACTACCACATACAGTCATGCCAAATTTCAAGTCAATCGGTCCAGCCGTTTTTGCGTGAAAGAGGAACAGACAGACAGACAGACACCACCTCATTTTTATATATTAGTATGATGTGGGATATTTTTTTAGTGAAAACAACTTGTTTGAGATTGCATTTCTAACAGATTTACATGTAATTTAAGTTTCCAAACACCTGCGTAAAAGTTTTCAACTAAACCAGGGCACCAATCATGTATTCCGACGCGTCTCTGTCTTTCGACTTCGACACAGCTTTAAATTCTTGACTTCGCCATATAAACAGCTTCAAATTTTCTGGAATGACAGTCAGGATCACGCTTCGATTCATAGTGACGATTCCACGAAATTTCAAGCTGCAGATATGGCGAAGTCAAGAGTTAAAAACTGCGTCGAAGTCGAAAGACAGGACGAGTCGGAATACATGATTGGTGCCCAGATTATTTGTTTTTGTTTTTAAAATTTTGCAATACCTAATTATGTCGAATTTATTTTAAATTCCTTAACCCAATCAAGAAAAAATTTGCAGGTTTTTCAAGAGTTTTATGGTAACTAAATTGTTATTTGGGCCAAATGCATTGTTGGTTTCATACAAGAGTAAAATATTTTTTGTAGGAAAACTGAAATATTAAAATATATACTTGCCCTGATATCCGAATCTGCAAGGAATTGTTGAAATGGAAATTTACACTGAAACGACATTTGCGACAAATTATCTTCATTGAATTGATATTTTTTTTTTTGAATAAAGAGTATCCGCTTAGAAAATATGAAAAAATCTTATTTTTCACCAGATCGTATGAACACCACTTTATGGCACTTGATTTTACTACAATTTGTATGAGCGTTTGTGTAAATAGTATTAAATGGGAAACCGACGCCTTGCAAATAACAATAGTATATTGAAGCACAAAGGAGACATCTAAAATGAAAGATATTTCGATATGCACAAAACGACGAAACCAACACATTATGGCATAAGGACCCCTTTCAATTTAAAAGGAAAAAGCTGATTATGCCATGTGTGTGAATGTGTGTGTGTTATTATGGCATGGTTTAGGGATATACCATATACTTAGAAGTACTCAAATCTACAACCGTCTATGACGAGTATCTATTTTGCTCTTATCTTGTGTCTATTGGAACAAAGTGAGGCCATTTCACTAGGCCCAGGATTCTATGATAAATGATAGCAATGCAGAGGATATGTTTTACTGGTATTGCGCACGTATAGAAGTTTCATATTAGAATGGAAAATAAAATATAACATACGTTATAGGTAGTCTATTCAACTCGATTCAGCCTCGTTCCCGACAAAGATGTGAAATTTATTGGCGTTGGGAATAAATCGCAGTATAAATCGGACGAAATGGGGCGAGATGAGAGGTAGAACGATATACTGAATCGTAAACAAATATATCAAATGTCATCCATAATCAAGAATTATTTTACATACTGACAAAAATAAATTTCTCCGCATATATCAAACTCTATTATTTTTGACAAATGTATGATTAGATTTTCCACGACGACACCATCGTGTTAAGCAGATGCAAAGCATAAATTCATTTTTTGTAAAAAAAAAAGTGGGGCATGAGTGTGGGAGTCTAGTGGGATTGATCAGCATAATATCTTAGTGTGCTATTTGTGGGAAATTGTCCGAATATGTCCTTGAAATTTAACTATACGCTCAAGTAACTAAGTTGGCACAATTTGGAAAGAGTGACTAGTTTGATTTCAATCAAAGGGAAAATTAATTAAAAATACCTTGAATTTGCATCACCTGATTCCCTTTTATTCCCGATTAATTTTTTTAGAATCATTTTTTTTAACATTTTGTGAGGGCTGACTCCATACTGCTGAAAATTTAACCGACAATATGATATATGTCGAAGAATCCACTCCCCCTTATCTGCTCGAAACCCTTGCCAGCTATTTTTTCAAGCTCTGGGGAGATTTCGGTAAACTTTTCGTCATTCGATGGATTTTTGCGTGAACGATCTTTTCCAACACTTCTGAAAGAATTTTGACGCAGACAAAGGGTCAATTTTCACCCACTACAAATCAAATTCATTCCCCTCGTGTAATTTAGTATATACTTTACCCCTCAAGGATTTCAAGAGGGGGTGGGTGGTGGGGAAGGGGGGGGGGGGGACCAGGGTGTAGTGCGAATCTGGCGGATTTTTGAAGCAACACTTTGTTTCTTCAATTTAGAGATTTTTTTTTGCTACTTTTCTGCATCGAATGTCGTTTTACGTAAAGCTCGTCACTTTCATTTCCATTCATAAGAAATTGTATCTGCCACGAGGTCCTGTTCTTGTTTATCTGCAATTTGGAACTTATTTGATAGGAAAAGGCGTTTTCTCGTATGTGTGATGGTTGATCATTGGAAATTTCCTGTGAAAAAGAGATTGTGTGGATTTGATTGCTACACGGCAAAAAATCTTGGAGTATTTTTCAATCCAAAAATTGTATTGGACGAAATTTCAATACAATTTCGATTAGAATTCAATAAATGCAAATTATTACAAATATTCTAATATTTTTTTAGATTAGATTTCAATAACTTTTTATTGTATATCAAATTACCGAAAGTATTCATTTAGTTATGTTTTTAAAAAAGTGTGCCGCGATCGAACGTTGTCATGAAATTTAGTCGCGTAACATTAAATCTTAAAATCTTTGTTAATGGAAGAAAAAAACGCAGTTTTTTTAGACATCTCAGCATAAATGAAGAAAAGTTTTTTGATATAAATAAAATGAGTAAGTATTCACTATATTATAAACATGCTTTCAGTTCATATTGCTTAAATAATGGTTTTAATTTCATATTAAATATGGTTGGGAGTCCCGGAAGAGAAAAGATATCTGCTGAAGCAACTTTGGATAGATTGGGATGCGATAGATCGGGATGCGAAATTCTTTAGGATGACCAATGCTATCGTTTAAGGTATTTTAATAATAATTTTTATGATATTTCTATTATTTTTATAATGTCTCTTAGTTTTAACAGAGTAAAGTGTGGCAGGGCGTTTTACTGCCTTATACTTGAGTTATTGGCTGTTACTATCTTTTACAAACTAAAAGACTTAAAAACGTAAGTCTTTATTTAAAATTATTTACTCTGAAAAAAAAAATATTTTGCAGGACAACTCTCCTAAACAAAATCTAGAGTCTACTTTCAGCATTCAGATAATTACAGTGGTTAACGCTACAGTGAAGTAATGGAAAAATTGACAGGGAGTTTGGTTCTCGTGCATTGATTTCATATAGTATTTATAGTTGTGTATATAGTAGGTATTATTCTGTCTTAGTACATATTTTGATGGATTATTGAATTTTTTTTGCTATTTTATGTATGTACAATATTTACAAATAAACAAACTAATTAAAATTACCTACAATGCGTTTAAAAGAAAAATTAAATTCTAATAGAGGAATGATTAGAATTCTAATCATATTTTTAATGACGGTAAGTTAAAAAAGATTACAATACAATATTTCGTGTTATTAAATTCTAATGCAAAAGGTATTAAAATGTCTAATACAAATTTGGATTGAAATGTAATAAAAAATGATTACTATTCAATCCAATTTGCATTAGATAAATTTAATACATTTTTGGAATTTAATTCAATGTAAAGAAGTTTAGAAAAAAAAATTCAATCCAACGAGTAGATTGAAATCTAATCATGTTTTGGAGTGGACCTATATGTAATCCAATTTTGATTGGAATTCACTCCAAGATTTTTTGCCGTGTATTTTATTTTTGTATTCTGTGATTCAATGTCCTAAGGATACTCTTAGGAGACCCTATTTTCTCAACAATCTTCTTGTTTTTTTTTTCATTTTTAATATTATGTTTGTCTACCAAGTAAATGTTTTTTTTGTTGGATTGACGAAATAAGAGCGAATTTACTCATAAAAACACACATAAATACGAAAAATTCTTGATATCCTAATACTTTGCACATAATCGAATCGAACTTGGATATACATAAAGCTTGAAGTGAAAACCTCGTACACATTTGTGAAATATTCACATTGTCAGCAAATAATTTCGATCCGGAATTGAAGAAGTCGGTACAAGATTACGAAATTATGTATATATCTATATCTAATATAAACCGAAGTATAGTAGAGTAGGATATTGTCGTACAAAGAAATTCTCATAACACTCGTATAGGCCTTTATAAGGCACAATGTGCACACGATGTGAGGATATAAATTTTTTCTCAAATGTTCTGTTTTCTTGTTTTGCTGCTTCATTCCGCTAAACGACTAGAAAAAAGCTTCCGTATGCTGAAAATACGAAAAAATGCGAAGAAAAAAAAATCCTATTGGAACGAACTGCGGGAGATATGGGAATGGAAATTAGGGTGGTTTTCCCAGGGTGGATGGTTTGGTGGGGATTTTTTTTACTGTTAGTCTGTGATATCAGGATATCTTCTGTTTTTCGCTATGCTATTTTTCTTGTCCGGATTTTTTTCTGAGTTTTTATTGTTTTCTCAGATGCTTAGATGAATACTATCTGACGTATAGGAATGAGCTCAAATATCTGTAAATGTTGTACTCGAAACAGGATGCTGCCAAATATATTCCCCGTATATTACACCAAAAAGCCGAAAGGTTCACAACAGACAACACCGAAAAAAGTGAGTGGATCCTTTTTACTCACAAATTTTTCGACGAGGAGGTGAATTGCCAGATGTTGGATTTTTATTGCCTCCTGAACGAGAAGCTTCGCGATTTTATTCGGCATTTTCTAAGATTTTTTCTTCACCGCACCAGGATTTTTTTTTTTTCGATATTTTTGCTAGTAGTATCTTTCATTCCTTATTTTTCCATAGAATATGCTTTTTTTATTCTTTTTACAGTTTCAATGTTGGTTTCTGTGCTTTTTTTTTTTTGTTTTTCCGGAGATTTTCGAATGACGGTTTTTCAGGATTTTTTTTAGGGACAAGATAAGCTGGTTAAGTGCGGATTTAGGATGACATTAAAGAAATTGAACAAACGGCTTCTTAATCTGATTACGATATAAAAAAACAACAAAAAACAACAACACTAACAATAAGTTGAGAACGGAATACCAACAAAAAAATAACCTAATAAAAATCATGCAACAACAAAAAAAAAAAACGGAATTCTAGCGACAACAACAAAACGAAAAATAAACAGACATGAAAACAGAGAAATGGAAAATTGCCATTAGGAGAAAAAAAATGTATCGAGCAAGATTGTTAGATATTTATCGTTTTAATTTTGACATAAAAAAGCTTTCGTCATGAATAATTTACTTTTAACTACTTAACCATAAAATCTAATCAAGAAATTGAAGTCAAATGGTTTTTACAATAAACTGACATCTGTATTGCGTTGTGTAATGGTTAAATATATCGGTTGAAAATATAACCATAAATACTTCAAAGTAAAATGCTAATATCCTAATGCGGTTAATAGCGTGGAAATAATTCTAACTAACAGTATAATATATATATTTTCGTTATATTTTAATCAATATAAATTAGATTTTCTTTTTATTTGGCAGCTCATGTTAGCTGCCTGAATGTTTTTAATTATTCTACAGTGGCTGTTCATAAAATACGTCATAATAATTTTATAGCTTTTTTGCATTGACCTCGCCCTTCCTTCTAACAGTTTTTAGAGGACCCTTCTCCCTTCTAAAAGTTTTTTTAATGGATAGCTTCACATCTTTCTCAATTAAATATCCCAAAAAAAAAATTGAACTCAAAATTAAATTCCATTTTTTTATCTACTTTGAAAGAATATGAGAAACAAAAAATGAATCTAAAAATTTAAAATTTTGTTTATATACATTTAATTATTTGTGCGGGGGAGGAGAAGGGCTGATTCAATTGGATTTTGATACAGGGACGAGTTATGTAAAATCATATTCCAAATACATTTTGCCTGAATTCGGTGGCGGTCGACGTATTTTTGCTTGGTTATTTTCACTATTTGGTTGACCGTGCGGGCTTAATAAGACAAATATTTCACATATATAATAAAGAAAAAGAGACTACTCTTTTACACATAAAATACGTTAAATTAATTGCAGTACAATGATAAAGTAACCTTTAAAATTGTCCCTCTTGCAGCCCTTCAAAGTAATGATGTTTGAATTATATCCAACTAGCTTGCATACCCGTCGTTGCCGGGTTCAGTTTTTTCAAATATTTTTTATGGTCTATGTTGGAGGTAAACTTCAGGCCAATCGGCTCGGTAGTTTCCCCGCGAAAGGGTAACATAGAGGAAGAGCTAAGTTTCGAGATCACTTTACCCCCTCCCCTTACTCCCTCACCTCTCGGGATACTTTTTAATGGGTCTGTGTTGGGGCTGAATCCCCGACAAATATCTATGCCAAATTTCAGGCCAATCGGTTCAGTAGTTTCCCCGCGAAAGAGTAACATAGAGCAAAAACTAAGTTTCGAAATCACTTTACCCCCTCTCTTACTCCCCCCACCCCTCGCGTTACTTTTCCGTATGCCTATGTTGGAACCAGAACTACCACAGACACTCATGCCAAATTTCAAGTCAATCGGTTCAGCCGTTTTTGCGTGAAAGAGGAACAGACAGACAGACAGACAGACAGCAACTCATTTTTATATTAGTATGATTGAAAGTTTCATTTAAAAGTGAAAATGATTAATTGTGAGAAAAGTTTTTATTGATTCTGAAACAAAGGCAATCTTTACAAAATTTCTTGCAGTTTGTAATCTCATTTAATTTGCAAAACTCCTCCAAACCAAAAAAAAAACTTTCTTTCAAAGTTGGTGTAAATTTAAATTTTTTTATTACATAAATTTTATCTGCTACGACTCTAAGAAATTTGTCGTGAAATTTATGCAAGACACAAATAAATTGTTTGAACTAATTTTACAAATGTTCAATAAAATGGTTTAAAATTCGACTTTTCCATTGATCTTAAGTGAATATTTTGAAGTTCATTTGACACCACATTTCGCTAAATATTTTATACTATGCATATTACCCATTTGAACCAGGAGTAGCAGGATGCCATCTTCCCAGATAATTCTTCGTTATTGCTTTGCTGTATTTGCTTCCATCTGTTTAAAAACCGGGATAAAAGCGGCGGAGTGGCGCGAAAAAATCGCCCTAGCTGACACCAGTTATATGTCATATCAGAGAATTTCTCTCCCCTATCCACTTCCAAGCGCCATAAAAACGCGCAAAATAAAATAAAAAAACTTACGAGAAAAAGCAAAATAAATCGAAACACAAAAAAATGACTGAAAAAATTCTGGATATTTGCGAAAAACGAAGGAAAATAAGTTGAAGACAGGGCAAAAGAAGCGACAAAGCTGTCACATCTTGCCGGGTGAAAAACATTTTAACTCGAGGATTTTGATTTAAAGCTTTTAAGTATGTTTCTCAAGTGCACTTAGCTCCCGCTGAAAATAATTTATTCAGCCCTTTTCCCATTTCGTAAGATGTTTTCATAATAAATTACGCGGGCGCTTTCTTTTTCGCCACCTTATTCCGGTGACGGTCGCTCAACCAGTCACGATGGTATCAAGTTTTCCTTTGGTTTTCCGATGCCACCCTCGCGTGGAGTAACCCCCTATTTTATTCGGAATAACAGCATTTCGTTGGCGGCATAAATGTTTTTTTTTCTGTGGGTCCGGAACGTTATTGTGGCACCTCATTTTCACAGCGAATTGCTTAAAATGGAGCTTGAGCCAAAAGCATAAGGGATTTTGGGCTCCCCCAAATGATGGAGGCTCCATGAGGACTTTGCAATGAAAGCTAGTAAAAATTTATATCCAAAATGACAAGAGTTTCGCTGGTATCTCGTGACGACACCGGGACCCCCTTTAATATATGCATGTGCTTATTACATAGCTCTGGAAAGGGGAAATTTATATTGAGACGAAACTACAAAATACCACCGGGGTTTGAGATGAAATTTATATACTTGACTTGATGTCGAATGTAGAAACCATTGTAAAAAATTCTATTTTTTTTTGTGTTTTTTGTATTTTTGTTCCCAGAACTTTTATGTTCGACAAACAGTTTTGAAATTACATGTCAACTAATAAAATCGGTTCATGTCAACTAATAAAACTTTTTATCCCTTCACTATTTCTGTACCATTTCTGACAAACAAAAAATCATAATTAATGCAAAAAAAAAAAGAACCATCAAAATGGGATGTCCAAAATTCTAATGTCTTTTGAAAAAACACCCGCAATTTAGACAAAGTGAAATAGTGAGGGTGTCAAAGCAACGATGAATTAGTGTCCAGGCTATCATTCCATAGTTAAGGGTTTCTTCATAAGTGATAAAAGTTAAAAATCGATGAGATATTATTTTTGATTTCCAAAAAAGAGTTCAAAGTTACAATAAAACGTGGTGGGATTTTTTAGTTCACACTCAACAAAAAACTTCTAAAATTAGGTTCGTTTGGAAATCAATAATGTTTTTGTCCATGCCCTGCCATTAAAATGTTTACACTGTAAAGGGTAATGGGGGCTCGCTGATCACGAATCCGTTGTCCGTTTTTCGATAGCTCTCACGGTTTGGCCAGGGCGCCTAGGGTCGCCTCAAAAAATGGAGATAGCTCAAAATGGACAACGGATTTCGATTTCTCGTCGCCCAAAACCCCTACAGTCCAAGTTTGACCCCGATCGGAGACAAAAAATTTTTTTGAAAAAAACGCCAAAAATTGCAGTGGTTAGTCCATCGATTTTTGCGATTTTTTTCAAAAAATAGATTTCGCTGAAACTTGGTGTAAACTTTACACTAAAGGGAACCACTTTTTGAGGAAATTAACAAAAAAATCTGCGAAGACAAGATTCATTCATAATCAAGACGCGTTTTAGTAACAAAATATCAGACCATTCTTTGTTCAATGCAAAGAAAATAAAAATTTCCGGATTTTCACAAAAACAGCTAATATAATAAAAAATAAAAATTAACAAAAATAGAAAAAATAAATCACCTAAATTTTCAGACGATTCTGTCGATGTAACTTCAGAGCCTGATGATCAGGAGGTTTCGGTGGCCGCTTCGCATAACCCCAACAAGGGTCAATTGGAAGTTCAACTTGGGGGTGCGGTGACTCTTCAATGTCCACAAGGTATTTTTTTAGTGTGTGTGCATAAATTAATTAGACGATTAATTTTTTTGTGTTTTCGGTTTAATCCGCTTTTTTTTACATATCTTTACCATAAACCAAAATTTAATTTGTTCCTTTTTTAAACTTTTTACAATAAAAACCATATATTTTCATGCAAATTTATTTTAAAAATGGTGCAATTTATTGTTAAATTTAAGCAGGATTCTTTTTTTGGAGTTTTTAGACTCAAGACTCAAAAATGTCAACCATGTTTGAGGATACTAATACGTAACAAGAGGTTTTCTGGTATTTGTTTTGTGATAGAAAAGTTATATTACTCACTTATACTGGATCTCTGACGGCTATTTATTGAAATCAGTGTTTTATGATATTAAAAAATGTATGAAAAAAAAATTAAAGAGCTTTTAACTTGGTGTATTTTTTTAAAATATGCTAAAAACAAAAAAAAACTCAGACACCATTTTTAAAATAGATACAAAGAAAATTAAAATTCAAAAGAAAAGCAAATTCTCACTTTTATAAATCAAACAGGATCGCTTGGATGTTGGTCTCACTTGGATCCAGTAACAGCACGTCTTCGCGGACTAGGAGTCGGTGTTTCGACGCCCACAGGGCAGTTTTCGTTGAAGGATGTAGTTTACCAGGATGCTGGCACCTACAAGTGTATCGGTCAATCGCCAAACAACAAGAAAAAACTCGAAGTCCTGCAGACAGTTGCAGTGCAAGTTAAGGGTAAGTACTTACCACCTACCATTACTACCCCTCGCCCCATGTAGGTTAAGAATAGATAACAGTAAAATGAGATTTTTTGCCTTACATAAATGGATTCTTTTTACATTTTCCATTATTATAACATTTTTACCCTAACTCGGTGAGGTTTTTCGATAAAGTGGTGAAGTCACTTGGCGTTCTCTTTCGACTTTGTTTTCAGTTTAAGAATGAAACTTGCAAGGATTTCATCAATTCTCCAAGGTGCCATATACCTTTCCACGTCTAGATAGCTCTGAACTGATGTTTCCCTACTTGTGTTTTATTTATCCTTTTTTCGTTCTTTCGACATGATTTCTCGATCCTTCTTGGTACATTTTTTTTATGTAGGTAAATGGGTAGACATGTGTATACATACGTAGATACTTTTGTTAACACTCTGCACGGGCACTGGGTTATGATTGAATGAAAAAGTGGAAGAATCTCTTTTACCCTATATAAAATGAAATATAGAAATAGGGATACCTTTGGTTCTTTACACCGGCAGTTCCAAGATACATGAATGATTGCAATTTGAAAGGGGGAGAAAGCAAAGCAACCAAACGCGTTTGGAGCTTTTCATCTTTTCACATCTGTCTGTCGGTGAAATGGAAAATAAATTTATCTATAAATCAAATGGAGAGCGAGCACGTTTGTTTGAATGTTGTACATTTAGCAACACGGATGGTGGCGGAACTCTTCTTGTATTCCTGACGATCCCGACGTGTTTTAAGTTCGAAATGATAGAAATGAGGGGAGGAGGTGGTAGCAAGTTTGCGCTTTTTCCCAATTTCATCTTGCCCCGGATTTTTTCACCGAATTTTCCACTGTATTTTCATTTTTCCCATACTTGGGTTTTTTTTTTGTTCTGTTATCGGTGAGCTCAACCGAATTTTCTTTCTTGACTAAACTGTGGCTACAAAAAAATATCAGAGGTTAGTGGATCACGGTGGGGTAAAGGACTAAGCATAGAAATGGTGTGTTTTTGAAACGGCAAAGAAAAACAAAAGAATCTGCCAACGAAATCACATTTCAATTGAATTTTAATGGAACCTTGCATCATGTTCTCCTATAACTTGTGTCATCAATCAAATCTCCTTTATCCCTTCCCTTTTTTAGCAGCTGTAGGACAAAAAAAATGTGACGTACTTCTCAAATAAAAGTGTAGAATATACACATATGCAATGTGTACTCATACATTCATATTTAGTATTTTATAACCTTTAGTTTTTTTGTCTATTCCTTAAAGAGGGGTTAATTTCGCAAATTGAAAGTCTTTGGAAGTTGTTGAAATACTAGTATCCCGGGTTGACTTTAGAGATTTCGTTTCTTGTGGGATTCGGTTTTTGTGGGAATTACACTTAAATTCAATTTCATACGATTCTTCAGACAATTTTCAGTCAATATTTATTTTTGTGTTATTGTAACATTTTAATTAAAATAGATTTGAAATTGTGTCAGACCCATATGAAAAAAACTAAACCTAACTTTTTAAGAAACATATTTGTAACCTTAACTTTGACCTTAAGGCAGCGTTTTTCAAACTGGGAGGCGCGCCTCCCTAGGGAGGCGTGGACTAGTCTAAGGGGAGGCGCGTGCACTTGCAGTAAATACAATACGTAACATATAGGTACATATTAACTACTATGCTGCTGATGCTACCCTTACCCCGTAGCAAACATAACGGTTCAAATATTTTTAAGGTAGCCGTGGTAAAATAAAGTTTGGAAACCACTTCCTTAAGGTGTTTAAAGTTAGTGTTTTTACCAGAGATGAAAATATTTCTCAATTTTTATAAAGACTCACTTCTGATGAGGAATATTTATATCGACCAGAATAACACTCACTTCTGATGAGGAATATTTATGTCGAGCAAAATAAAACTCAGTCCTGATGAGGAATATTTTTGCCGAGCAGAATAAAACTCTTTTTTAAAGAGATTTAAAATGTTGTGAAAAACTTATACTCAATGAGTTTTTGAAAAACTCCTTGAGTTGAAAAACTCTATTCGAAGAGGAATATTTATATCGAGCAAAATAAAACTCATTTATGTGTCGTCAAAAACTTATACACGATGTTTCTCGCTTTGTTTGATACGTGGTCTTTTTAATATTATGTTGCTTTTATGGGGTGGTGATGGGTGGATGATGGGTGGATGATGGGTGGATGATGGGTGGATGATAGGTGGGTTAGTAGGGGGTCGGGTGAGGGGGAGGGGGGGTGGAGGGGGAGGGGGGGTGGAGGGGGAGGGGGGGATTTTTTTTCCAAAATTTTTTTTTTTTGGAAAATAGTACGGAGCAAAATAAAATTAGGGAGGAAATTTCTGAACAGCACATGACTTTCTTATACAAAAAAATTTTTTTTTCAGGAAAATACCCTAGAGCAAAATAAAATTAGCGAGGAAATGTCTGAACAGCACACGACTTTCTTATACAAAAAAAATTTTTTTTAGGAAAATACCCTAGAGCAAAATAAAATTAGCGAGGAAATGTTTGAACAGCACATGACTTTCTTATACAAAAAAATTTTTTTTTTATTTGTATGAATGGGACATAGATGACATAGTAAAACATTAATACCGCACTGAAATCAGGGTTTGAATTGGTTTGTTTGATAGCGAAAACACAATGACGCGTCAAGGCGTGCGTAAGCTTTTACATTTCGATGCTTCAAAAGTAAAACCAGTGGCTTACTATGGGACGATTTAAAATGGCGCTTCGCTTTGACGCTCCGTTTCCCCAACTCATTGCACGACATCACGTCCAATATATGTTTCAGTGTATCACCAACATAGGTAAATTTATTTTATTTTTCAGTTAGTTCATCAATGCCCCATTCTATATCCAAATCAACATACAAAATAAAAAACCCGTGTCTTTAAAATAGTGTATTTTTATATTTAAGAATCGCTTTTTTGTTGTATAAGAAAGTCATGTGCTGTTCAGAAATTTCCTCGAGAATTTTATTTTGCTCTAGGGTATTTTCCTAAAAAAAAAATTTTTTTTTGTATAAGAAAGTCATGTGCTGTTCAGAAATTTCCTCGATAATTTTATTTTGCTCCGTACTATTTTCCAAAAAAAAAATTTTTTTGGAAAAAAAATCCCCCCCTCCCCCTCTTCCTCCCCCTTCCCCCACCCCCACCCCCCACACCCCACCCCCTACTAACCCACCCATCACCCACCCATCATCCACCCTTTACAATAAATAATAATTTGTTATCATGCATTGAAAATTATTTGAAATCGTACACTAACCACACCATACAAAATCGACCAAATGAGTTTTTCGTCAGCTCAGCGAAATAAAACTCATTGGAACTGATATTTATTTTCAAGAAATATTTATCTCTCATTAGAACTGATATTTATTTTCAGGAAATATTTATCTCTCATTAGAACTGATATTTATTTACAGAAAATATTTATCTCTCTTCTTGAGTTTTTCGTCGCACAAATAAAACTCATCTCCTTCAGAGATATTTTTTCGCACAATGAAAAAGTTATTAGTCGTGAGTGAGACTTGAAATGAGAGATAAAGAGAGATAAAATAACTCTTATTTTCATCTCTGGTTTTTACTAAGGCGTAAACTGCAATACCGATTATTATGAAAATTGGAGCTATCGTGTGTGGAGTTCGCCCGATTAAACTTAGAACATATCGAATATACACCCAACAGATTTATATGTGGGTATTTTTGGTAGTGTGACAGCGTTATGAAACCTAATGGAAAAAATCACGGAGCAATTGGTCGAGGGGACGGGGGTTTTCCGAACAAAACTAGAGTTAATATGACGTATTTTTTGGACAGTCGCTATGGAAGACAATTGATATTACATGCACATGCACAGTAAATTTTTTTTTTCAACCCAGTGCGAAAAATCATAAAAATTAAAGTGATAAAAGTATGTATTTTTGGATTATAACACTGCCAATTTTATAAGTATGGGAGAGTATTTATGATTTATTAAAATAATCAAATTTCTGTACTAAACCTGGGGTGTTTCTGGGAATTCACCAAATGACGACAAAAATTTATGCGGTTGACGATTCGAATCCCGCAGGGTTGATGACAGTTTTATTGGCTTTTGCGGGAAGTCTATTTGAATGCCAGCCAGTTTATTGAATTAACCATCGGTTTTTGTAGTCCACCATCCGGCAGTTGAACGAAGCCAACTTTTGTTACAAGACTTGCCTTTAGCTCCTTAGCGTCCATCTCAAGGCCAAATCTGCAAATGGGAATCCTGGCGGCACGTCTGGGGGTAGCTCAGTATTGCATGAGAGTAAAGGGTGGGGATCTTGCCAGGGCCAATTGCGAACAGATATTCGACGTGCCAAGCTCAACGTTCGAGGGGGAGAAAAAAGTATAAAGGATGTTCCATCGTCCTTGTCATTAGCTTCGCCGCAAGAGGGGGTGTTGGAATTAGTGACACATTTCACTCAAAAAAAAACACTAAAGACAAAAGGGGTAATAAGCCTGACCATGCTCGGCCCAAGCGGAAACTGTTAAACAACAGATTTCACTATTATCGTCACTTTGATTATTTCGCGGATTAGGGCGAAATATATGATCTAAACATTCATTTTATGCAGTCAAAATCTTTATTATGTTTACCCCGTACAAAGGAATTATTTTGTGTCGCCCAGAATATGCTAAAGCACAAAAAACGTTTTTAATTTCTCCCCTTTTAAAAATTTAATTTAAAGTAAAAATTTTTGATTCCGCGACAATTTACAATTTCCACTTTTTATTATTTCTATGCTTCAATAAATAGACTCATAATCACTTAACATTAGACTCACCGTAAACCTGATCCAACGAATCGCCTGCCATGTGCACACAGAAGCTCCTCAGGACACAGGAAACTTGCCACTACTTATGTGGTTGCTACAATTTTCGAATTTTCTCAAAAAAATCTAAATAAAGCATGGAAAAAAATTTTTAAAAGCGGAAATTTTACAATTAAAATAATTAACGATTACTTCCCATTACACAAAAAAAAACGTTTGATGATTTGAAAAAAAAAACATAGCAAAAATTTTTATGACGTCATCCGTCCGGATCCTTCTGGAGATGTTCTCGATTGGTCCCTTTTCATGGAAAATTGCACGTGGAGAAATTTCCTTATAAAAATTTGGCACGTGGAAAACCCTTTTTAGGCCGTGTACAAAATTAGCGAGGTGAGCGCCAAGTCAATCCTCGAAATCGCCTACCACATGGGGAAAACGGGTCGCAATCCTAGCTCACAATACCTGTGGCGAAGGGCACCAAGACGAGAAAAGATTAAACTTATCACAAGTGGTCCCTTAGACTTTCTTGTCTTATGTTTGGGACCTAAGAAATCACATATGATTTTAAATTTTCACACACTGAATTGCGAAAGAGCTTACCACTTGTGCAAAACTGATGAAAAAAGGAAGAACCAAGGGGTTCCAAATTCGGTGTTCACGTGGAAAACGATAATCGAACTAATGACGATTTTAGCAGGTGAAAATTTGACCCCAGAAAACGCACAACGTGAGGTAAAACATTTCCTCAAAAAAAACGCGAAAAAATCTTTTTTGTTCTGTGGGTCACCCACTTCTTCCACGTATATCTCCCACCGAAATTTAAATCAAATCTAAATCTCCTTTTTTTCCCATCAACTAAAATTTCGGTTTTTTCTGTTCTATGACTCTTTTTGACCTTGCCCTATTTTCATCTCTGCATCCCTAGCCCAGATTTAAGTGGTTAGATTCAAGTGGTATCAGCTTCGAATTCAACCGTTGCATTTTTGAATAATGCAAACAATTATCATTTTAAAATTTGAATTTTAAAATCATGTTAAAATTGAACCTTTTGTTTCAAATCAGATGTACTTGAAGGGAATACCCAGAATTTTCGATTGCTCTTTTGAAATCCATTCCTTTCGCTATCATTTCAATGGACTTTTGTTTCAATTCAACTCCCTTTTTCTACAGCAGAGACGCGAGATGAACAGATGAAAAAGGAGGAGGAGCCTGTCTTTATTTTTAAGCAGCTTGGATTATTCCAAGTTAATGACGTCATGGAGGGATTGTGATGAAGCAGGGTTCTTGCTTCACATGCAATCGTAACAACACAAGTTTGTTGATTCGAATCTTACAGGTGAATTCACAAACTTGCAGAGGGCATGTGAATTTTTTTTTTGTGTTAAGCATGCTAAATGGGCCAACGTGGGGCTCGACCACCCCTGAGATAAAGAGTCTCATACTCTAATTTCTTATCTTATAGGTACTTCATAAGCCAAAAAATATGAAAACATACAACATTATGTAAGACGAAGACTTTCGTATATTTGAATAAATATTTAATTCTACCTCTAGAATGAATCTATTGATATTATTTGTGAGAAGAAACGAATAAGAAAAATATCCTATTGATTGCTTTAACTAGCTTTATTGCCGTAGATCCTTTGTGTGGTATACACCTATCTTTCTACCTTGCAGATCTTCAATCTCATACAACGATGATCCTATGCGCCGTACCACACGACACTTTACAAATTTCTTAGCAAGCTTGGCATTGAAACCGCGAGCGAAATTGCTTTGAACAAAATTACGACGAAATATCTCCTGTCCAGGTATATAATTTACCTCTCTGCACCTGGTGTTGTAACGTTTTTCACCTTCTGTATGAGCTTTTGCGAGATTCTCTTTGACTTTTGATCTTATGTGTTCCAATTTTTCCTCTCGAGGGATTACTTCTATCTCTCGAAGCTGGTTCAGTTTCCTTATTAGATCATAAGACGATCCATGTGCGACCATATGTTGCCCGAAAAGGACATAGTAAGGAGAAGTACCGAGAGCTAGGTGTGAAGATCGCCTTAATGCGCATGCTATATTGGTGATGTTTTCGTCCCAGGTAGAATGATCCTCCCCAATGTAAGCCCGAATCGCGGCAATGAGTGATCGATTGACTCGCTCGGACTTGTTTGATTGAGGAGCATAAACCGCCGTCAAACTGTGTTTCACACCTCGGTCCTTTAGAAAACTTTCAAAATCCTTAGCAATAAATTGGGGACCATTGTCGCTGTGTAATGTTTCCGGAGTTCCAAATATCGAGAAAACTTCGTTCAAGAATGCAATGATGTTTGTAGTGTTTGCCTTTCTTAGTGGTTTGAAAAGAGGAAATCTCGACATGTGGTCCAAAACTATTAGTATGTAAGTATTGCCAGCTTTGCTTCTTGGGTATGGACCCAAAAGATCAGCATATATTCGTTGAAAGGGACGCTCTACTTGAATCTCCAATCCCATTGGGGCGCGGAGGGGAACATTGGGTGCTTTGATTTCCTTGCATGTTTCACAGGTCAATATGAAATTCCGTACGTCTTTTGCCATCTTCGGCCAAAAGTACTTGCTTCGTAAATGCTCCAGCGTTTTGAAGATGCCGCCATGAGCAGCTTCAGGTGGATCATGGAGTCGTTTCATAAGGTTCTTGCGAAGTTCTTCCGGTACATACAACCTCCACAATGTCTCCTCTTCCTCTGGAGTTCCTTCTCTGAAACGAACGCGTTTGTATACCAGTCCATCTATCACACACATGTCTGGCAATTGCTCTGCATTATCTGTGATGGTGAGTTTTAAAGCCTCATACTCCGGCGTCTTGAAATAAACTGAATTCAAGTCAACTTCCGGTTGATTGAGTTGAATCTCCTGAATTTCTTCGTGAACACGTGACAGAGCGTCTGGTACAAGATGTTGATTTCCTTTGCGATGGACTATGTTGAAGGTGTATCTTTGCAGTGCCAAACTCCACCTAGCTAAACGGCCGCTTAGGTCTTTGTTTTGCATCAACCACTTTAAGCTTGAATGGTCGGTTATTACTGTAAAGTGGTAACCTTCAACATAGGGACGGAACTTTTTTACGCATTCCACCACCGCGAGACATTCTAACTCTGTGACTGCATAATTTTGTTGGGCTGAATTCAACTTTTTCGACACGTATGCGATAGGGTGTTCATGTCCGGCATCATCGGTTTGACATAAAACACCACCTATTCCGGTTTTACTCGCATCGCACTGAATTATGAAAGGGCGATTGAAATTGGGGTTGATCAATACAGGGGCACTGGTCAATCTCTCTTTTAGCTCTTCAAAAGCTTGTTGGGCCTCAGATGTCCAACTGAATTTGTGTTGCTTTTTAAGTAAATTGGTGATAGGTGCTGCTATCGAAGCATAGTTATCTATGAATCTTCGGTACCAACCACTTAAGCCGAGGAAACTTCTTACAGATTTTACTTTGGTTGGAACTGGAAAATTTTGTATGGCAGTGATTTTTTCAGGATCCGTTCGAAGACAACCATGACCGACTACAAAGCCTAGATATTTGACCTCAGACATACAAAATTTACACTTGTCCAGGTTGATTGTCAAACCAGATTCTTTCAAAGCTGCAGCCAAGGATTGGAGAACCTTTATGTGAGTTTCGAAATCAGGAGTGGTGACTAGAAAGTCATCCAAATATTTCCTCACATATTTTCGGAGATTCCAGACCATTTTGTCCACTACCCTGTCAGCTAAACGGGACATTGATGCTGTGGCATTGCACAAACCAAAAGGGGTAACTGTAAATTGATATAAGGGACGCCCCGGGACACTAAAGGCTGTTTTGTCCCTGGAGTCTTTGGCTAGGGGAATTTGCCAAAAGGCGTCCTTTAAATCAATACTAGTTATGTACTGTGCGTCACCCAATTGGCTTAGAAGCCATTCTATGTTAGATAACGGATATGCGTCTTTTCTTGTCAGGTCATTTACCTTTCGCGAGTCAAGACATAATCTTACTTTTCCCGGTTTTCGAACCAGAACTACAGGGGAGTTCCAGGGGCTTTGACTCTCCTCTATCACTCCTAATTCTAGCATTCGGTCCAATTCTTGGTACATTAAAGAGAGAATTGCAGGTGATGCGGGATAACACCGTTGCTTTATGGGGGTAGCTTGCCCTACATCAATCGAGTGTTCTACGAGGGAAGTTTTTCCTAATCCTTGTTCGGCAAAGTTTGGAAATAATTTTTTTTACCATGTTTAATTGTTTCATTTGTGCGTCAGACAGAACATGTTGATTGGGTTCAAACTGAATACTGTTTGGTTCAAAATCTAATTCGCTAATTAAGGAGGGGGCAATTTTAAAGACTCGCCAAAAATCTATGCCGAGATAAAGCTCTTGATTAAGGGAAGGTACAATGTATAAAGTTAACGGTTTGGTGGTACCTTTGTAAGTCAACTCTACTTGAATATAACCAATTACGGGCTGACGGTTGCCATCTGCAGTACTGAGTGATGACTTAATTCTGGACCATCGCAGACCTAATTTTCTCAAATTTTGTAGAGCATTCTCACCTAGACAGCTAATGCTCGCACCACTATCGAGCAATCCTTTTATGGACTGACCTGCGATGCTCACATACGCAAAAGGTCTATTATCTTTGTTATTCGACAATTTACAAGACTCTAATCTTAGATGCATAAGTTTTTTGTTTTTCCAAAATTCTTTTTGACGCAAAGTTCGTTTTTTGGGTTTCTTTGGCAATTGAAATGATTCTATGTTGGGCAGATCTTCGTTAAAAATTCTTTTACGCACTTCCTCATATCTATTAAGACGCTCGGCAAAGGTTAGATGTTTTTCACTTTTGGGGTTTAAATAATTCTCAACTGTTACTTTTGGGGGTTCGTTGTTAGGTTGGGACGGAAGATGGTTAGGTACGTCGTCAGCAATTAATTTCGAGGTTTGCTGGTCGATGGTTCCTCGTGAGGAGTTCTGTCCGGACGTGGATGTGTGCTCGAACGGGACGGGCCGGACGTTCGTCCGTTCGTTTGGGGGTTTCCCGGCGTACATCTTTTACAATTTCTCTTTAAGATGTTGGGTTCCCCGCAACCATAACAAAAGCGTCGCCAATTGGCAGATGAACATTCTCCAAACCCATGACCAAGTTGGCCACAGTTCCAACATTTCCAGTGTGCTCTGTTGCCTACCCGAACCTCTTCTACCGCCTCTCTTTCAACTCTCTCTAAGGAATTCCAGGACTCATCATCTGTGGGATCACTAATTTCGTGAATTTGTCGCACAGGTGGAACTTGCCTAGATCTGTAATCCTGAGTAGAGAAGAAGCTAGTGGTTTTGAAATATTTCTCAGCCTGAAGACAAGCATCACGAAGTTGAGCTACATTTGCAGCGGGTTGATAGAGAACCATTTGTAAAATCTTGTGATCTAGATTTTGTTTTATGACATTCACCAGTTCACTTTCGCTCATGGGAACTTCCATTTGGTTATTGATAGCAATCAAATCTTGGCTGAAATCGGTGAAAGATTCACCTCTGGCTTGTTTGCGTCGCAAAATCGAAAGACGTATTTCGCTGTCGGATCTCATCTCCTTAAATTCTCCCAACAACGCAGCCTTTACATCTTGCCAAGTGAAACTAGTATTCCGACGAAAGAAGTTCCAATACCAAGTGTTAGCTTTTCCGGTTAAAAGACGATGAAAATTTGATCTTAAATATTCTGAGTTTGTTAACTCACGACCCATTAATGCTTCGTACCTAAAGGCGAACTCGCTAACAGCAATACCTTTTGAACTGCCATCGAAAGTTAGATTGAATCTGGAAAAAGGACTTTTAGATCTGTAACCTTGTAAACCATATTGTGGCGATCTGGTGGTGGTGTTCATGTTGGGTGGAGGGTAGTTGAATTGCGTCGAAGGGGGAAGAGTGGTGGGAGCGACGGTGTTGGGCGGTGGATACCCTAGTTGCGAAAAAGCGGGAGGCACTGATGTAGGTACTGAATTGGCAATGGAATACTTCAATGACGGAGCAGGGTGAGGAACCCTTGGGGTTGGAAATCGTAAGCTTTCCTCCCTGGCAAATGAACTATCGCGATTTTCAGCGCCAGTCATCTGGGTCATAGATACCTTTTCGGGCTGTTTGATAGAAATTGCATCTACTTTGGTAGTCAAAGCATTCATTTGTTGAGACACAGTTTGCATGAAATTCTCCATTATGCCACCAAGTGCTTGCATGTTCAGTTGGTTTTTATCAATGGCTGCCATACAAACTTGAAAATCGATTGATCTATCAGCTTGAGCCATCCCTAACGGTCGCAGTATGGGTGCAGACAAGGGTTGTCCCGTAGGAAGAATCGGTTGTTGGGTTAAAGGTGTTTCATTTGTCGAGATACCTGTTGCTACTTCCGATTCACCCTCACTTTGCACTTCTCCTGCCCCACTGCTAGGATGAGCGATCAATTTGTCCAGCTCTTCTTGAATACACCCATGGTATACTTCAGCAAAACTAACAACCGAGGGGTGTGTCGCTGCGAATATGGAAAATCTCCGTTTTAAATGAACAAATCTTGAAATTGCTTGCTGTATGGAAGATTCATCTGCCTCTCTACGAGCAGTGTCTGCTAATCTAGTTATTGTTTCGTACTTGTTTTCTAGAAAGGTTTTTTCGAGTTTAACTGATTTACCCAACGGATACCTGAACAAAGAAGCGAATACTTCAGGATCTTCTAATAACATGCGTTGAGTTAGATTTGGAATTGATTGTTCATCTATTGCGATATTTCTGAGATTTAATTCAAAGTGCAATTCTTCCTCCTCCAAATGACTTGGATTTAGGGTAAATTTATTCGAAGATGCCATTTTCAGTAAAATGTAGTAACTAGGTAAACTTTCTCAAATTTTCCGCAAATTAATTCAAAACAGTAACTTCCGGTTTTACAAAACCGTTTGTTAAAAACTATAGAACTTAGGAAATCTTATAACTCCCCAAAAACCAAAAAAATGTATGTAAAAAAAGAATTGATAAACAAAGGATAATAAAGCTAGAGCCAATATAATGATACTTAAGGATCAATAATAAACGATAATAGCAACTTATAAAAATTATAATTTTAAGAAAATATATTGATAGATTAAATGTAAATAATATGCAAACGAGGTTGAACCAGAATTAATCCACTTAAATCTATGCTATTTAAATTTACACCAATAAATAATAACTAACACTAAAGGACAATTTTATAAATAAATGTGTTAAGTAACACAATAAATGAGATGCAATTTAGCAAACTCAATAAAGCAAACAAAAGTTGCGTGTAGTAGCGATTTTTCTCGCTCTTCCAATTTGAAGAATTAATCAAAATTGAAAAAAAAATTTGACGAAGGTATCAAAACCAAAACACTAATAATAAATTAATCAATATTCATAGAACACATTCTTGCGGCTAACAAATGACTTGGACAATAAATCACCCTTTTGGAAAAATATTTTTGGCAATAGAAAAGTAAAATGTACATCAAGATGAGACCACTAAGATGTTGAGCATAATGTTTGATATTTTTAAACGCTTTCAGACCGCGATCTGTCATCAAATGATCAATTTCAGATTTTTCGGCAGCCTAAAAACGAACGCAATCTCATAATACCGAATGAAAACAAAACATTCAATGATGTTGATTGTTTCATTTCATGATATTCGTTTGAACATTAGTGGAAGGACGAATCAGATCCAGTGAAAAAGGTTGCACAACAAAAGGGGAGCTCTCGTCAAATGCGATTTGCTGTTTTATTCTAAACTGCAAATATGTTCGCATTTTGACACTCCTTAAATATCCATGAAAGCGACAATTACTGAATAGACAATAAATTGTAAACCAATCATGCCTTCATGAATAGATTCGAACACCATCCCTATTGTTGAGATCAGTTCCAATTAGGCGTCGATTTAGTGCTAACAACACTAAAGCAATTTCTGCCGAAATTGAAACTTCTCCCACAACCATCTCTCACTGTACTGTATAATGCTTGAAGAAAAAAAAATAAACTGATCGAAAAAACTATGTAGTGATTTTATGATACGAAAGAGATCAACTAATTAAGTTAAGTCACAAATTCTTGAAAAGGAATTAATATTTCCGTCCTGTCTCACGGTCTCATTTCAATGATAGTTAATAGAAAAGAAGGAAAATAAATTTGTGTTGAGCTTAAGAAAAAGGTGTGATTTTATTACCTACGTATTTTTATCATTTTTATTTATCGGGATTGAGCAGCTTTTCTTAGTTTCTGCGCACAAACGCGTTGGGCGCCAATCTGTTACAAGACTTGCCTTTAGCTCCTTAGCGTCCATCTCAAGGCCAAATCTGCAAATGGGAATCCTGGCGGCACGTCTGGGGGTAGCTCAGTATTGCATGAGAGTAAAGGGTGGGGATCTTGCCAGGGCCAATTGCGAACAGATATTCGACGTGCCAAGCTCAACGTTCGAGGGGGAGAAAAAAGTATAAAGGATGTTCCATCGTCCTTGTCATTAGCTTCGCCGCAAGAGGGGGTGTTGGAATTAGTGACACATTTCACTCAAAAAAAAACACTAAAGACAAAAGGGGTAATAAGCCTGACCATGCTCGGCCCAAGCGGAAACTGTTAAACAACAGATTTCACTATTATCGTCACTTTGATTATTTCGCGGATTAGGGCGAAATATATGATCTAAACATTCATTTTATGCAGTCAAAATCTTTATTATGTTTACCCCGTACAAAGGAATTATTTTGTGTCGCCCAGAATATGCTAAAGCACAAAAAACGTTTTTAATTTCTCCCCTTTTAAAAATTTAATTTAAAGTAAAAATTTTTGATTCCGCGACAATTTACAATTTCCACTTTTTATTATTTCTATGCTTCAATAAATAGACTCATAATCACTTAACATTAGACTCACCGTAAACCTGATCCAACGAATCGCCTGCCATGTGCACACAGAAGCTCCTCAGGACACAGGAAACTTGCCACTACTTATGTGGTTGCTACAATTTTCGAATTTTCTCAAAAAAATCTAAATAAAGCATGGAAAAAAATTTTTAAAAGCGGAAATTTTACAATTAAAATAATTAACGATTACTTCCCATTACACAAAAAAAAACGTTTGATGATTTGAAAAAAAAAACATAGCAAAAATTTTTATGACGTCATCCGTCCGGATCCTTCTGGAGATGTTCTCGATTGGTCCCTTTTCATGGAAAATTGCACGTGGAGAAATTTCCTTATAAAAATTTGGCACGTGGAAAACCCTTTTTAGGCCGTGTACAAAATTAGCGAGGTGAGCGCCAAGTCAATCCTCGAAATCGCCTACCACATGGGGAAAACGGGTCGCAATCCTAGCTCACAATACCTGTGGCGAAGGGCACCAAGACGAGAAAAGATTAAACTTATCACAAGTGGTCCCTTAGACTTTCTTGTCTTATGTTTGGGACCTAAGAAATCACATATGATTTTAAATTTTCACACACTGAATTGCGAAAGAGCTTACCACTTGTGCAAAACTGATGAAAAAAGGAAGAACCAAGGGGTTCCAAATTCGGTGTTCACGTGGAAAACGATAATCGAACTAATGACGATTTTAGCAGGTGAAAATTTGACCCCAGAAAACGCACAACGTGAGGTAAAACATTTCCTCAAAAAAAACGCGAAAAAATCTTTTTTGTTCTGTGGGTCACCCACTTCTTCCACGTATATCTCCCACCGAAATTTAAATCAAATCTAAATCTCCTTTTTTTCCCATCAACTAAAATTTCGGTTTTTTCTGTTCTATGACTCTTTTTGACCTTGCCCTATTTTCATCTCTGCATCCCTAGCCCAGATTTAAGTGGTTAGATTCAAGTGGTATCAGCTTCGAATTCAACCGTTGCATTTTTGAATAATGCAAACAATTATCATTTTAAAATTTGAATTTTAAAATCATGTTAAAATTGAACCTTTTGTTTCAAATCAGATGTACTTGAAGGGAATACCCAGAATTTTCGATTGCTCTTTTGAAATCCATTCCTTTCGCTATCATTTCAATGGACTTTTGTTTCAATTCAACTCCCTTTTTCTACAGCAGAGACGCGAGATGAACAGATGAAAAAGGAGGAGGAGCCTGTCTTTATTTTTAAGCAGCTTGGATTATTCCAAGTTAATGACGTCATGGAGGGATTGTGATGAAGCAGGGTTCTTGCTTCACATGCAATCGTAACACTTTTTTGGAGGTACAGTCGTGTGGGAAGTCTAAAATTAATCTATACCTGCTAAAGTTTAAAACGCTTCTTTTTGTTAAATTTGGCTGGTGTCCGTTTATTGTAGTGGTTTTCATTGTTGTTAACTTTGAATATTTTCATACAAAAACTGAAAGCGCATCGGTTTTCCGAAATTTTCTCCGCAATAATTCACAATCGGAACAATGTCTGATATATTAATTGGCAGAATATGATTTTAGCCTATAAAATGCAATAAAACTGAACATAACTCGGACGTTATGTCGCATATATTTGCATATAGATGACGAGCAATTCACTGCGAGTTAGTTCAATGTATATACACGGAGAAAAAAATTATGGTTGAATATCATTGGGAGTACTATAAGAATTATTGGGGGAATCAAAATATAATCAGACGAATCAAAATGTTATCAGACGATGACTTCCAATTAGTATTATGTTTAGTTTTCCAATCATAATTATGTTCCCCGACGAGGGAAATTTTGGAAAATTATAATGTAATTGGGAGGACAATAATATCTAAACACATTTTGATTGGGAGGAATAAAAATATGTTTGCATGTCAACATATTGTTGTAAATTCCGCGTCTCAACATAATTATGATTGACGAACACAATAAGTGGGGTAATCTTGAAGCGGCCGAATTAAAAATATGATGCCTCTGATCATATTTGTTTAAAATTAAACATATTATGTTCAAATTCTTCTCTTCGCGTATAATTCGCATGAGATTTGTAGCATGGTCGTATAAATACTCAAGTCAAGCTGAAAAATATCAAGTCCTGATAGAAAAATGCTACAAGACATGCTTGACCAAAGGTCAATGGATGGGGTTTTACGGATGTGAAAACATCCAGTTATACTTTAAAATTGTTTTACAGGAATTATAATTATGATTGATATAAGCAATATTTGCTTATATTCATCATAATTGTAATTATAAACCAACCATATTATGTTCGCCCTAAACATATTATGATTGGACAAACGGCAAAAAAATTTGGGAATCCAAACATATTTTGGTTGCCCCAAACATAATATGGTTGGTGAATTTGAAAACATTGTTGTACAACCAAACATATTGTAATCAAAATATCATGATTTCTCCTGTCAGTTTTAAGCATAATGTGGTTGGAACCACAGTGCCGGCAAACATAATTGTAATGGCAAAAATTTCCTCTAGGGGAAATTTCAGCCAAACATAATTGTAATAAGAATCCCCCAAACATAATTATGCTGGCTGCATTTTATGATTGGGGGAATCATAATTTTTTTCTCCGTGTAGAGTTTCTGAACTATGGTTAATGGTAGCTGCAATCAACACGGAAAATGTCATGTGGTAGTGACATGAAATGATTTCGTTTCGGGTCAATTTCAGAAAACATTTATTGAAATTCTTCTGAATTTTCATTTTCAATAATACACACACATATGAAACCAAACTCAAATTTATTACATTTGGTTTTATGGTGTAGAAATTCGATCTTGATTTAAAAAAAAATGTCCAAACAGAAAATTTGTCACAAAAGTAAAAGCCTTTTGTCCTGATATTCCTAAACATTTAAATCTTTAAAAAACTCTCAATAAAAATATTTTTTTTGATTCCGAAATGAAAAAAAAAATATTATGTCTGGTAACTTTTTCGGCAAAGTATGATTAGACCCTTTTAGTTGAAATAATTTCCGTTTCTCCGGAAAAAAAAGGCTGGGTCTGAAATGTTAACAAGGACCGTAAAAGGGATACCGTCTATAACAGAACTATGATGTCATAAAATTCAATCTGAACGTTAAAGTTTACATTCCACGGAAAACGACATCGCATTCGCCTAACGTCCTGATGATGGAAATAAACTGCAAAAAATGTTAAGGGATGAGAGTTTAGTCGTTCTAAAGATTTCCAGGAGACGAACGAATTCAACATTTGGCCATCATCGGAAGATCGAATCTGAAATTTCGTACCATTTTCATATTTTTGTGTAAAAAAATGCTTTTGTCGTTTTGCCGACTTTTGGCAGAGTTCTCTCCCGTAAAACGACTCCAAACGCATAACCTGAATATTCGACAGAGTATGGGAAATGCTGCAGGAAAACAGGCAATGTGAATGAAAATAAAAGCCAAATGTTGCAGAAAACTATAAAAAATATTGTTCGGCATATCAGACGAGTCTGATGGTTTTCCAGGCTGTTGTGGTGTAAGGGAAAATTGTGTTTTTTTTTGTTTGTTATTTTTGTTTCTTTCATTCAATGCTGTTTTTTTTACACAATCGAGCGTTTTTCACCCCCTCTGTGTAGGTCTTTATATATGTGTTTTTGTTTGGTTTATCCTTATTTAAGGACACCCGGTTTAACGCACATTCGGGTTGGCTATCAATTTTTATCGGTGCATAAATCATAAATGGGGATCCGATCTGTTTGTCTACCATTTGTTAGGTGCATATTAAAAAAATTATGGCCACAAACTTTCAGCGGCCGACGGAAAAATGTTTGTCCTTTTATATATTTTGAAGGAAAAATTGCACAAATAAAAAGGAAACGAAGAACCTAAAGACCCGAAAAACACACAAGAAAAATAATGTATAAAAATATTTTGTATCATGGGGGACACATTTTTATTTATTTTTATTACGGTACTATTCCAGGTGTTTTAGTAAATTAACGTATTTTAAATAATGAAATAACGTGATGGCCAATTCGTTGGTAATATGCCGCAGGAAATTTTCTTTTGGGTGATGAACGCATTCCAATTTAATGGTTTAGGAAATTTACATAAAAATTGTTTTGAAATAAAACAAAATGCTGTTTTTTAAGCAGTTTTGGGATTAGTTTAATCATCCCTATTCAATACGTCTTAGAAACTTGGAAAATATTCCATAAATCACTTTCTTATCAATTTTTGAATAGACATCGTTTTTTTATCAAATAAAAAGGTCAACATTTTTACGTTCGATTCGTAATCAACGACTTCAAGACATATATAATGCTAATTTTCCCGAAAATAGGAGAAAAATTATATTCGCATTGTCCTTACAGGACTTTCCGTTAAGTTCCAACACCAGATTACTAACCATCTACCTCTAAAACCCCTTTAATGATAACTTTCCTGAGAAAAAATGAAAAAAAAAATCGCGTTATACTCACAGAACCTTAACGAATTTTTTCAAATATGGAACCTGCCGAATTTGATTTTTGCAGTTTTCTGTTTTTACGTTTTTTTGGGATAAATTTTGACATTTTTAACAAGAGAATGTTACAGAAATAGAAGAAATTTTAATACTTATGGAAAAGTCTTTAATACTAAATGAAATTCGGCTTTTTTTTGTAATAAAGTTGAAATTTTCAAACCGCCGGTGAAAATGGAGTTTCACAGCGAAATGAAAATTACAATCGTTCGTGTTTAACTTCAACCATTTGTGTTTATTTCTGTGACATTTTTTGGTAGCAAAGGTCATTCGTTCTTCCCACACAAGAGAAATATTGTTTTGTGATTTTATCGAAATGGTACATCGTGTCGAAAAATTTGTGAAGAAATTAGTATTTAGAATATGATTTTACATAACCGTTCCATGCATCAAAAACCAATCGAACCACTGCGTTGATACAAATGATTTTTTTTTAAATAAACATTTTATCTGTCCTCATATTGAGTATTTGACGATTGGCCCCTAGCAATTGTAGCTTTTCTTATGTTATAATTTATTTTCACATACCCTATATTTCATGCAAATACAAATGGAATACAAAAATAAATACCATCATCAAAAGAAAATTGCTAATGAAAAAAACAGAAAATTTCCATGTTTTCTCTGTCGAAAGTTTTTTTTTTCGCAAATTACTTGTCAAACAAACAAATGCAGCGCAAACTTTGTCGAACATAAACCCATTTAGTGCCAGCATAAAAACTTTTTACCAGATTCGCGTTTAGCACAGAAAAGCGCATGCTATGGATTCGATTTAATAAAAAAAAAAAAGATTCTTCTTCTGTCTCGTCCAGCAAACTAGGGGATAAGGATAAAAACTAGGAAAAAGGACATCAGCGATGACAAAAAAACGTTCCTTTTTTGGAGGGTGTTTTGTGGAATCTTAGAGAAATGGATGCGAATCGGCTGTGTTAGATTGGAGAAGCATAAATACAAACACATTCACAAGAGATAATATTATTCCACCATACTATAGATACAAAGTCGATATGTGTATTTAGTTGAATACGATTCGATAATACTGGGTGAATTCTTGCAAATGTGTTACCGACACGTTGTGCCGAAAAGATTTATTGGCCCAAATGACTCACATTCAACAACTTTTTAATAAAAATCCGGATTTCATATATATTTGAGTATATCTTCATATTGTCTACTAGCATATTTTATATAGGATCCCGTATCTATTGATCCCACCCAATGTGTTACCTCTACTCCGGAGACACAAAGGCGCCTTTTCCCACTCGTAAGGATATTTCTTTCACTTGGCGATTCGTTTTTTTTCCTAGCAATGTCTCCTGTGATATAAATTTTGGTAACTTCCGAAGATGATAGCTCAAAGGTGTTTCCCCTATAATGAAGCTTTGATGAGAACCGGCAGTAGTTCATACCCAATTTTTTTACAAGAATGTTTTCCTGGATCGTTTCCTAGTTTTTCACGTCTCCTAAAACTGTTGTCATGATTTTTTTTGCCAATTTTATTCACTGGTTATATTGCTCAGATTGTGAAAAGAATGTTCATACAATGACTATCTCATCCGTGTAAGGGCGAGGTTATTTCTCAAACATAAATCAAATTGAGATGGATCTTCTCTTCCGGGCTTTTTAATATACATTTTCATCACTATGAGTCAATATATCTGCCAAGTGCTACGGATAGTTGCCCATTATCGGTGACTAGCCCAAAATGTGTCAGATAAGTATTTCAATTTATTCTTGTCCATTAAACATTTCAACTTAGTACTTGTCATAGTGGCTCGCACCGAATTCTCCTTTGTCTCTTCTAGGCTCTTCTGTATGTGGAAAGTTTTTCTTTGAGTAAACAAAACGAGACACCAAGTTAAAAACAACAATATACATTTCTAAAATTTTCACTCCCAGTGTACTGCTATTAAATGGGTTTCCTAACTCGTCGTAATGTTTATGTGGAAGTTGGTTTCATTTTGAAAACCCTCAAAGGATTTTGCAAGATAATAAATTAGGGGACACAACTAAACAACACAACACCATAAAAACAAAAGGAAAATCTAAATGGAGAGAGTAATACAGGAAAAAAAATAAGATAAACAACTGGAAATGAAACAAAACATTGCCACAGGATATAATAAAGCATGCAAACTTATACAGGGATTCATTCAGGATAAATCGCTCTATGCCCCTAAAGCCCATGTAAAACGGTGTCGTGGCCAAGTCCAAGGCACCTCTGTCTCGTCACCATCAACTTTGTTAAGTTGGACGTTTCCTTTTAAACGGTCATTTATACATATTTTCTGGACACACTCCGGTTCTTTAAATTCAGGACTTTTCCCCTGGTTTTTTGTTATTTCATCGGATGATATCCTCTACAGTTTCATTGGCAAAAAAATGACCCTTTGTGTTCATTTTGAGTGAAATTTATATTTTTAGGGTAAACTTTTAAGTTCCGCAAAAAAAAGTAAATTCCCATTAAAAGGGTTAAATTTAAAGTGTATGTTTTAGTCGCATAAGAAATTTTTAGATTTATGCAGAATTTTACTTTTGGCCAATATTTCTGTCATTTATAGTCAGAGCTCAATGTATTGTCGTCAAATCATGAAAATATCACTTTGAATTTCTATAAAATTTGATAATTCATATTTGACAAAACTTCAAAAATTTTTTTGTGTGAAAATCGTCTCTCGAAATTTGAAAAAAATCGATAAATTTTTTTTTTTGAATTTCAAAAGATAATTTTAGTGTATAAAAGTTTTTAAAAAATACAAACAAGCCTTCGCTACATATGTTAAGAATAAAAAAATTGTAAAAATTAGTCAGTCAGTTTGTTATAAGCAACTTAAAAAAAAATCAACTAAATTGTTAATATTCAGGGTATTCACAGTCTTCTTTTAATTTTCGGTATTCGGTGTTTTCGGTAATATTAAAAGACTGAAAATATTCTGCTGTGAACATCCCACAGCACAGATTTGAGAACAGCGCTTTTATTGGATACGTGACCAAATCATGAACTGCGAATTTGATTGTCACATACCTTTAAATCCATGTTTGATGTATTCTTTTGAATTTTTATTGTGGCGACTATTAAAATTGAAAAAATTTGCAGTCCGATGAGATTAACAAAAAAAAAAAACCAGCGAGAAAATTTGACAACTAAAAACATTACTAGCGCCACTCGCGGTTGATTCTTGATACCGAATAACCGGGCCGGAAAACACGACTCAAGGCATGTCTACAATTACCGAATCCGGTAATTCATTTTTACATGAACCAAATTACCGTCTCGGTAAAAATCTGTTAAATTTGACTGAATTACCGAGCGGTAAAATTACTCGCAATTTAAAAGAGGACTGTGAATATTTGAAAATCGCAAATAAATTTTCCTTTCCAAAACGAAATTTAATTTTTTATTTTAACTAAATTAATATAATTACATTTCTGGGTCACATTTACTTTCAACTCGCTCAGTGAAAAATTGTCCTTAAATAAATTTAATCTTGCTTAATTAGATTTTGGCTCATTTAATTTTATCTAAAATTTTAGAAATTCCATTTCTAAGAATAACAATTTTTCATTAATATACCGTAATTTTTTAATGAATTTTTACTTCCTTCGCATCAAAAGCAAAACATCCCCTTTTACAATTGCCACCCTATCTTCTTTTAGCTAATCGAATTCTGAGTTCAGTGTCTTAAAATTGCACTGATGAACGATAGACAAAACACTTTATGAATTTTGTAAATGGAGCAAAATTGTTTCTTGAGTTAATCAAAAAGTAACCAAGGGGAATTCGAACTAATAGTAAACATTCAGTTGAAGATTGCAGCGCAAATATCTATTATTTTCAATATAGCCGGCGATTGTAGCAGACTATAAAAATTTCCATCTCATGAAGCATCATAAAAAGGCAGTTTTCAGCCCTTAGGTTTCTTATACTTTGTCTAAATTAAGACAATGGCTAAACACATAGAGTGGAACCTTAAGCAAATATACTTTTATGTCATAAGGGAACTTACGAAAATACGGTGATACGAAAAGTTAACGTTCTACTTGGTGAAAAATAATTTCATCATCAACCACCCACCACCGTCAGCCAACCCTTTATTTTTTTGAAAATTTTGCCTTGTTGGCATATTAAATTCTATGCTAAAGTTACTGTATTTTAGGGCCTACACTTTGTCAGCGCCCTCAAGTAATCAACCACTTGCTGACGACAAAGTAATAAAGTGACTTGAAAGTAAAACAAGGCAATATTATATCATCTTCATACTGCTTCCAGAATTTCCAAATTTAACCCCTTTCCTGGAATCTTTGAATTCAATGTTGAGCCACCATAAGATAGCTTTTTTACTTTCTTATACGCAGTATAATAAAGTATTGTATTTATGAAAAATTTCGTGCTCTTAATTTTTCCAAAAAGATATTTTCCAAGCACTCTTGAGTCGATTGGAGCATTATTACAAAAATGTCTTTTTGCCTGACAATCTATTAGTCTGTTAGTATTAAATCCTGGAATCGGACGACCCTATCAACCGTTAACCGGAATTTACCAAAATGTAGGCTTGCCAAAAATCGCAAGTTCGTTTTTCGCGAATTACTCCGAAATTACGCACTTTTCGGTAGTCTGATGTATGACAAAAGTTGGAGATAATAAAATTTCTTACGTTTTTTTCTTCTATTTGAACTGCGTATCTCGAGCCGTTATCGAGACATACCGTTATTTCAAAAAAAAAATGTTTTTAGCGATAATCTCGAAAAACAATGGACAATATAATAGTATGTATAAGATGAATTAGTGAGAATGACAATCTTCATAGTTTTGACTTTTACCGATATTCAGATATTTTCGTTAAAAAGTAAAACATTATGTCTCTGTGAATTCCTTGCAAACCAAAGGATTTTCGAAAAAAAACAGTCAAAGGAAGAAATAAAGATATTAGAATTCTCTACATTTTTGCCTTCTACCTTAAATCGATATATTTTACCGTTATCGAGATATTATAGATTTTGTTAAATAAAAATTCATATCCTTATACAAATTAAAATTTTATTCAGCGTGCTAAAGTGTTAATTACTCAAGGACGTAGATTTTGTATAAGAAAGTCATGTACTGTTCACATAAGATATTTTTACCTTCATCTCTTGTAAACAAATTCAACCCCTTTTATGTGTTCTGCGCTTAACCTAATTTCGCGAAACTTCTAAAATGCTTTGCCGCATAATTGAATGTAAAAAATTCTAATCCCGCAGCACCATTCACGGCACCCCTAAATATTGAATTGAAAATTCCCTCCCTTCGTCTGGAAGCAAATTTCCTGTCGTTGATTAGACGTGTTTCATTATCTTTGGGCAGTCTATTGCATACTTGTCAATTGTATCAACCAACAGCTTAAGTCCTTTTTTCCTGGTATATACATCGTACTCCCGATAAAAGTAATTCCACAACAACGACTTTAATGAGCAATTTTTGTGTCATGCAGAACCAATTTCGCAAAATGCCAAACCACTCGGCTATTAAACTTAAATTGACCTTTAATATGTACTCGTCGAATTGCAATTCTATGACCATTGGGCTGGAAAAGAAGAGCACATTCGCCGTCGGGCATACACTGGCGCTGTGAGATGACATCCACATAAATGACGGTAACTTGGCGGGTTGAAAGGATTTACTTCCATAGCAAGCACCAACCGACCTTTGGCCAAATTGAATTTCCCACTGTGGTAATTACTCGGCTGTGTAACGAGTTGAGTTGCATAACTACCCTCAACTCCCATTAGTTCACCCGGTTAAACATTCGCAAGGGTCGCTCGTTACATTTCGCGTATCCCACGTGGGACTGTCTTTTTGCGCCCTCTTAGTCTATGCTGTTAGCCCTTTGTTGTCCTAAGCGACAATGCACATTGTATGTCAAATGTTAACAAATTGCATTATCAATATGAAAATATTTCTCATTTGAAGTTGAAGTACTGGTGGTGGTGATGGTGATGGTGAAAATTTGATCCCTGAGGATTCAATTCAGTCACATACATCACCGTACATAGATATAATTTTTAATATAGGCTGATGTCGATATTACCATTGGGGCAATTATTATTTGCGTGCTTAACAATGTTTTCGTGCAGATAATTCGCAGATTTAAAATCAAAATTTGAACTAAACACTGCCATTTGATGAAAATTTCAGCATCATTATTTCCACTTTTGTAAGCAGAGTTAGTACAGTCCTAGATTTGCTTGTTTCGTTATTATCAGTGAAAATATATTTTTATACCCGTATGGTGAAACCAAAGGGTATACTAACTTTGCCTTACCGTTTGTAACGCCAAGATCCCGTCATCACACACAAAAATGAATTACACCAGTGTGTTTAGAATGATAAAAATAATTGATTTTTGCATGTCCGTCCGTCTGTCCGTCTGTCCGTCTGTCCGTCCGTCTGTGGCGCGGATTGCGGGCGCACGGATTGAGCTAGAGACTTGAGATTTTGCGTGGATCCGTTCTTCGTAAAATGCGAGGCTAAGTTCGTTAACGGGCAAGAATGGACCATTAGGGAGGGTACCCCCCCATACGAACGAAAACGATTTTTGCGAATATCTCAAAAACGGTGCATCTTATCAAAAAAGTACAAGAACAAAAGTTATTTAAGATATAATTATACATAAAACTCCCATACATCAAAATCCAATTGCAATAAATTTTAAAAAATCTTATTGGAAAGTTTAACTTCAAAGTGGAATTTCGGTACAACTGCTCAAATTTTGATACGAATATCACCATACGGGTCTCCAATGATAGGCAATTATAGCTTTTGTACTGTTTTTTATAAATTCAAAAATTATTTATTTATTTAGATTGATAGCAATCAATTATAAGCAGTGTAGTTCAGGTGATAAAATACTTAGTCAGTAATCCGGAGGTCGGTGGTTTGACTGTTTCACACTGTCATTCAAGTCCACCCAAGTTGCTTCACGAAATGCATAGTGATAGTTACTGCTTGGTGTTAATGACATCATCGGTCTAGACTACTAGCACGACATCTTCTGCTATATCGAAAGAACCTTACAAATGTTGCAATTCATCTATGGTTCGCAATCCATTTAAAAGTGTAGTTGCGAGCAGGAAAGAAAATTGTTATGAACTTCAATCGAGGATGCCTAGTCCCATTTGGGATATAATTTCAAGCATCGTTCCTATCCTATGTTATTGGAATTTTCATTAAATTTCAATATTTCACTTCCGAACGTTATAACATGAATTTGTATTGTAATATTCAGGACTGTACGGCATAAAAAGGAAATCTTAAACACGTGACTATATGAATACTTAATCTGGAATGCATTTTATTATATTTCTGAAGTATGCATAATCCCGAGAAATTGATTTTTTTTAGTATGTTGTCGTACCAGTAATCTCAAGCATTTAACAAATACTGCTGCTAAGGTTGTATAAAAATTTAGTGCTTTTTTCAAAGAGGTCCTTAGGTAGTTTTATGTTATTTGAAGGAACAAAAATAAAATTAACTGCTATGGTAACGTTATTAACTTGTAAAATGGGTTGTTATGTAGTAATAATAATATTACTACATAACAACCTGTATGTAGACAGTTAATACTTGCTACAAAATAAAGATGGCATAAAATATATACCGTATAAAATTTTCCAATAAGATTTTTTAAAATTTATTCCCATCGGATTTTCATGTATGGGAATTTTATGTAGAATCATATCCTAAATGACTTTTGTTTTTGGATTTTTTTGATAAAATTCACCCTTTTTGAGATATCCAGAAAAAAAGTTTTCGTTCGTATGGTCCTAATGGTCCATTTTTGCCCATTAACGAACTTAGCCTCACATTTTACGAAAAACGGATCTGTGCAAAATTTCAAGTCTCTAGCTCAATCCGTGCGCCCGCAATCCGCGCCACAGACAGACGGATGGACAGACGGACGGACGGACATGCTAAATTCAACTTTTTTTTATCATTCTAAACACACTGGTGTAATTCATTTTTATGTGTGATGACGGGATCTTGGCGTTACAAACGGTAAGGCAAAGTTAATATACCCTTTGATTTCACCATACGGGTATAAAAAGCAATATTTTTGTTTCTTTAACTAGTCCTTTCGGTGCGGAATGAAATATTTGAGGAATTTGTTTTACAATATTTTGAAAAATATATTAATTGCAGTCTGTTGATAAATATTTTTGTCCTGCAGGAAAAATGTGTGATTAAACACAGAAAGTGTTTTTAATGAAATGAAAAATGTTTGTATACAACTTGTTTTTTTTTTTTAATATGTTTTGTGTTGTTGACGTGCTTCAGTAGTTATATAGGTTATAATTTTTTAGTAGGAAAACGGAAAAATAAAATCATTTTTCATCACCAAAAATAAATTACCGATCTGTACAATTTCATCATAAAAAAAACACTTATTTTTTCTTCCTTCATTAATTGAATATGTTTTTTCTGGGTTCAAAACAAATTTTCATGATTTTTTTTTATTAAAGAGAAATACTAAATTAAAATAAGGGTGATAAAATCCGTGTCTTTTCAGGGAGTATCATGTACATTTTGTAAAATATCATTTCAGTAGAATTTGAACTGTTTACAAATTTTGTGACAATTAAGGATAATTGTAAAACTTGAGGAATTTATAAAGAACCGATAGCGGTAGGATCCATCTCTGAAAAAATTCATTCGGGTGCTGTGAAAATAACTTTTTCAATTCTTTCTTGGGAATATTGTTATGAAGTGGTTTCAGAGGTTGCTGATCACGAATCTAATGTCTAAATTTTAAAACTTTTACCTGCACTCAGAAAAATGTCCAGGTCAACTTTTTGTCAGGTTAACTCTGACCGCTAGCTGGCTGACAGAGGTTTCCATTACATGACATTACATCCTCAAAATGCCTACCTAAGGTCAACTCGTGCAACTCCCAATGCCCTACATCACCTGCTGGTGGCTTAATTTAAGAATTTTTCCGGTCACAGATCAACACAAGTTTTACTTTCCCTCATGCAGGCCAACGCGCGCCTGCCCGAGGCCAATTACGCCGTATGTAGGTCGTCGAGTTAGCTTCCATTTTTCTGAGTGTGCATGGATATTCCAATTTCATCAAAAGATTTTTTTTATTTATTTTTTTTTCACTAATTTTAAAACATGAATTTTTTGTTTCCGCAACGACGGGTTCACATTTTAGTTCTAGTTTACTATAAAACTGCATAAACTTAATAGTGGGTTATAAAATTTGGAATGCAATCAATATCCAAACATTACAAACAAATTAATTTGAAATTGATTAGAAATTCTAATAAATTCCTATCAAATAGCAATGCAAAAACAATTTAAAATTTACACCTCAATATAAAGTTTAAGGATATATGACTATTTATTATACATATATTGGCATTTCATATTTACCGATGTTTGGATTTATTTTGTGGTAAAGTTGAATTCCTATATCGGTTAAACACAACTTTACATATCAATGGATTTTCAATATCGATCAACAAACAAAATGTCCTGAAGAGTCCATTTCCAGATGCAATCTTCGCTAAAACATATTTGGTTTTCCTAATGGTCACAACATTGTTGTGGTTGAAAGTTTGATTGAACGAAAATGAACTTTCAAGATGCAAGCGCAGGTAAACAGTAATATTGCGAATAGAATTCACTTCGATTGCATCAAGAGCAATTTCAAGTGTTATCAGAATAAAAGTAAACTTTTGTGAATTTTCATTTGAGGAAAATTGCAAAATTCCCAAACTTGAATATAAATTCGGTATTGTATGTATGTTAAACGAATAGTAATTTTTCGCAAAATTAAATGGAAATTATATTTGCGGGAAAATGTATCGCATTAAAACTGAAACAAAGCCCCACAAAATAAGACCGAACATAAGATAAAAAGGATATACCAGCTCCTGGGGCAAAAGGAGTTATGATAAAAAATTACCTGAGTAAAAACTTTGTAGACTGTGCCATCATCACTGACTATTATCGGTACGAAATATGACTTCTCACAACCTCAGGTTATCTGCAAAGACTTAAACAAACGTAAAATTATTCCTGTGCCATGTATCAAGGACTGAAAAAAAGGAACACACACCCCAGATATACTATAAACGATAAAAAGCATGAAAATACTCTATCAAAATGTTGAAATTCCTTATCGTGCCGAAGGCTGGCTTCCATCAGGAGTGGAAAAAACAAAATCGAGAAGAAAGAAAAATAAAATAAGGACTAAGACGCGAATTTAATGATAAAGTGCTTGTCTTCGCGAAAAACATGCGTCCCCCATAGCCACCCTTTGTACATACTTGCAGTCAGCTTGTGACTTATTCAGGTTCGTCTTATCTGGTTTTTAGTCCTTTGTTCTAAAGATATGTGTATCCTTTGCATATTATCTAATGAAACGAAAACAGGAATGAGATGGGGCACCGTTAGATGATAGTATGAGACTTTTCTAAAAGCCAATCTATGTACGTTGCTTTTGTGTTCTCAAATACCCAAGCAGCACAATTTTGGGAAAGAAGATTTTCAGGGTATTTTTCCCGTTTTTTACCCGACCTTTTGAAACAAATAAATTAAAATTCAAAAAAAAAAAAAAAAAAACTAGAATGATTACATGAAAGATGTTCATGGTACTAATATTTTCAAAAAAAAAAAAATCTTGAACTTTCGATTGCATAAACAATAGGAATTCCGAATAATATTTTTCCTGTCGATCCTCTTTTTAGAAATTTTGGGTGATAAAATGATGTGCGAGCGAACTCTTCTTCAAAATTCGTCAGTAAAGTTTCGAACTAGAGCTTTTAGTAAAAAAGTTGTAGAGGTTAATATTCAAAACTAGCTTGCATACCCGTCGTTGCCGGGTTAAGTTTTTTAAAATTTTTTTTTTGATGGTCTATGTTGGAGGTAAACTTCAGGCCAATCGGCTCGGTAGTTCCCCGTGAAAGGGTAACATAGAGGAAGAGCTAAGTTTCGAGATTACTTTACCCCCTTCCCTTACTCCCCCCACCTCTCGGGCTACTTTTTAATGGGTCTATGTTAGGGCTGGACCCCCGACGAACATCTATGCCAAATTTCAGGCCAATCGGTTCAGTAGTTTCCCCGCGGAAGAGTAACATAGCGCATAAACTAAGTCTCGAAATCACTTTACCCCTTCCCCTAACTCCCCCCACCCCTTGTGCTACTTTTCCGTATGCCTATGTTCGAACCAGAACTACCACAGACACTCATGCCAAATTTCAAGTCAATCGGTTCAGCCGTTTTTGCGTGAAAGAGGAACAGACAGACAGACAGACAGACAGACACCAACTCATTTTTATATATCAGTATGATGATAATAATCACCGAAAGGTAAATCCGCGTTGCTATAGAAGGAAGAGAGAAGGGGGAAAGGAGGTGAAAGTGATTGTGATGGTTTGAAAGTTTTTTTTTCTGTTGAATAAACAGTGTACTTGACAAAAGCAAAATTGCCTTCTCACAAGTAAACTTCCTTTTCTGAGTGAAGGCAAGAGGCAACCCTTGCCAAAATGCTTGTAATTTTTCGAGCCCCGCTTTCTACATTCACATTTCCTGTTGCTATTGATGGTTATTGTCTGAATTGCAATTCTGAGATAAAAATTTCAAAATTGTTACTTGGGCAAATCAAGCCTTAAGTACACATTTAGTGCTTATCATGTGTTGCATAAAAGAGTAGTATTACTCGTATTATACATACGCTGAATTTAGTGACGTAAGAATAGCACAGTTCAACACTCACTTAAGCTAAATTTCATTTAAAATGCATGAAGACATTTTAGTCAATTTATTTGAATGAAAATTTTAGTGTTACGAGAGAATATTTTTAACTTGTCTAACTTTTACCATCGTGTACACTCCATTTTGTTACGACATGTGTATACTAGCAGTGTTTTAGCTTTTCGTACGTCACTTGTCTGCACGAACATTAACTTTACATCTTATGGCAGCAGTTCTGTGTAAGTTGTATCATTTCCATCACATCCCTTCGTTTATTTTTGGCCCATACGGCAAAGTGTAGACGATGAAAAAATAAAGTGAAATTTTGCAAAATAGAAAATTTTGCTACTTATTGAAACATACCATAGGATAGGAAAAAACTTTGCAGACAAGCAACAGTCGCAAACATTTCAAATATTTTAGAAGGATAAGTTTTCTTGGAAAATACAAATAAAATCATTTAAAAAGGACACAAAAAATGGATACAAATTGAAACAAAATTCCTTTCGATAATTTCGTTTGATGATAACACCGTATTTGCTTCATTCACTTGAGTTTTTTTTTTGATTTTTTCTTCATTTACGTAAAAGATATAAATTCCACAATTTCAATTTTCATTTATATATCCTTTAGTAGAAATTTTCGAAAAATTACAACATATTATGCTAGTTGGATGCGAGATATCTCAGATTGCAACATAAATATGAATGAGACATCATATCGAGGTAAATGACATTCCTGAGATACAATCGATACATTTTACTATTTAATTCAATCTTAGAAGAAATTCTATGTCATTTTTCCACTTCCGAACAAAGTTGTCTTTAAGATTTTCCAAATGTCTGAATTCAATTGCATACGGCAAAAGAACTCTGTACAGGAATTTAATAGAAAATCTTATATACTTTTCTGTGAAACGTACACTCGTAGACATTATACTGTATGCAATACGGTTATATAGAAATTTGTTTTTATAAAAATAGTTTTTCCTATCGTGAAATAACCGTTTGTATAAAATCAATTTTTTTTCTGCGTTCTCATATGTGGTGAATACTGACGATAAATTGACCGATATATTTATATATATATCTATATATACAGACACTATGTAGATATCCTGATAGGAATCTAAAGTAGGATCTTTGTGTCCCTGAGACCACATACACAGTATCTATAGAATGAAACGTAACTCAAGAAAAATTTCAATTTATATGTACATAACATACATTGGCTGCGCTACTGCCTTTAGTGTATCTTGAAAGAGTATTTCCTACGATTTTCCAGACCAAAGCTAAAACACAAAAAACAAACGGAGGAAAAGAAATTTTCCTCACTTCTATCCCATATTAAGTCCTTTTGCTGAAAATGCGATTTGAAAGAACTAAGATTAGAAAAGAAGAAAAGACGAGAAAAACGGAATTTAGAAAAGAAGAAATTACATATTTTTTATTTTCAGTTTAAAAGAGCTAAAGAAATTGAAATTTCTCACAGAATATCCAAATTTAATCTTTAGTTAAATAATTTCAAGATTTTTAAAGATGTTCGAAGAGGCTTCACTATGATTACTGTGTTTTGGAAAACATTTAGCAGCCGAGTTGGTAAAATTTGTTAAAAATTTCGGTCGATATACACATACATAAAACAAGGTACAAGATAAAGTTTTTTTCTCTATTTAAATGTTTGTTCCAATATCGCGCTAAAACGAGCTAACCAATTTCCATGAAATTTCGTACCTCTTCGCCAGTAGCACGCCTAATATAACTGTTGAACCGTACGACTGATTGGGAGGTAATTTTTTGTGTTAAATAGAAGTGCATTATTTTCCTCTACCCGTCAACCCCCTCCCCTGTTATCCGCTACATCGCTGATGAGATTCTGATCGGGATTTCAACATTAAATAGGTTGTACCTTAAGCAAATTTCCTTTCAATTTAAATTAACCCATCCTGTCTCCTGTAACTCCTTCCATACTATATCCTAAGCCACTGAAGCGATTTTCATCAGGTTTTTAACAAAAGATCGGCAAGTTTTAGCAATTCGGTAGAGGTTTGAGAGGATGCAAACTGACGGAAACGGGCTGGCCGTCAGAAGATCCTGTAGGAATACACTCAGAAAAATGGAGGCTAACTCGACAACCTACATACGGCGTAATAGGCCTCGGGCAGGCGCGCGTTCGCCTGCATGTGGGCAAGTAAAACTGAGTTGACCTGTGGTCGGAGAAATTCCGAAATTAAGCCACCAGCAGGTGAAGTAGGGCATTGGGAGCTGCACGAGTTGACCTTAGATAGGTTAACTCTGACCCCTAGCTGGCTTACAGACACCTCTGTAAGGTCAGAGTTAACCTGACAAAAAGTTGACCTGGACATTTTTCTGAGTGTACCAGAAATTTCCTTTTTCATAATTTTTCGGGAAAGTTTTTAATTTATATTCTCAAGGTGACTGAAGGTCTTGCAAGAATACCGAAAACATCATATTTAAAATCTTTTATTTATCTTACTTTCGTGTCTGAATGTTTGTTTGTTTGTCATGATCAAATTTTGTAATATAATTTTAAAACTTCCACTTATTCGATTGACTTTAAATTTTGTACACAAGTATTCCGCTGACAATAGAATATTTTGACTACTTAGTCCTTGTAAGGATAATGGAAAGGCCCAAAAAATTACTGGAAAAAAAATATTAAAAACTTAAAGTATTAAACTCGATTGTAGCATGAACAATTTTCTCAATTACTTAAAATATATAGTTTCTGCAAAAGATTAAAATCACATTAGGTGCTGGTAATTCTGTGGTTTCTATTTAGTTAATGCTAACTTTTATGCAAGTATTATCATTAAACGATAATAGTGAATTTCTGAATAAAAATGGCGTCAGAAAAGGGCGTAACAGTAGTGGAAACGACTTAGAAAGCACATGCTGCAATACTCTTTGAAATTTTCCCACTAAAATTGGGATGAAGTGCATCTTCAGCTAAAAACCTTCCTAATTGGCCTTCATTAAGAATAAGCCACAAGAAAATTAAAGTAGATTTCACAACAAAACGGAATTTTTATCTAATTACGAAACTTAATCTGACAAACTTGCACTACAAAATCGTACTTAAATTGCATTGAGCCATAAAATTGGCTTTTCTTTAGGCACTAATTTGCAGCAACTTGAATTTCTTTAATTACGAATAAAAGAAAATTTTTGGATTGTACCTTTTATGGTAAGACATTTTATTTCAATTGTTTGAAATGGTTTTTCGCAGAAACTCGAAGTGAAATTGATTGCAGTTTTCAAAACTGGTCATTTCTTTATATGAAAGTTAGTTGCGATTTGCATCCTTAGAAACGATATGGTAAAAAGGATATGCGATTCTTGTGGGGCGTAAAAATTGAATTAATTTCAATAATTCTCACTAAATTTAATTTTCGAACGACATCTATAGAGAATCAAAACAACATTTCAGATATTAGGACGTAATTCCATAAAAGGTTTTGGTGTGAAAACAATGCAATAAAAAGAGACTCTCCACCCAAATCTTAACTTCTTCATCCTTTCGTCACAATCTCTTAGAACTTTTAAGGAGTCTTTTTTTTTCAAATCCACCCTTACTTTCGGTACAAATTATTCCGGGACGATGATACATTCCCTCATAGGCTATTTTGCCTTGATCTTGTCACAGCCTAATAGAATTTTTTATACGCTTTTCCTCCCTTTAAAAGCAGTTTTGTTATTTTTGAAAGCAACGCTTCAAGTGCTTGGCACTAAATGATAATAAACATCAATTGGCAAAGACAAAACGAAACCCCTGTGTGCTTTTTTACGAGTTTTTATTATGGTTTTTAGCTTCATCACCAAAATGAGTAAAATAAAAAAGAATGTGTTACATTGTGTTTTGTTGATTTAGGCGAAATGAAAAGCGAAACAATAACAGTTTTCAGCCACCTCATTTTCCATTTTCAAGATATAGGACTAGGGATATTTGTATGGCCAGGGAGAATTTCTTCACCCTCTTTTTTACACCTTTTCAATACTTTGCTTTGTGTATTTGCGCTTCTAAAACTCCTTTTTTTTCTTTCATTTTATATTCCACTTAACCAAAATGTCATTTATCAACCATTGTTAGTAAAAAAACCTTTCACTTCTTCAAAAAACATCCCTTAGGACTAACCAACTGTTCAATTTTTAATTTCTTCCCTTGATAATCCTGATTCCAGAAGAAGAAAAAATAATTTTCTGTTTATTTTGCTTCTTTTTAAAATCACATCTGAGTTTATATAGACTAGAAGTAAAGTTTACCATTAGATGTATATTTTCTCGATTTGTCGAGACTTTCTTAAATGGTTTTACAGGTGGAAAATTTATTTGCTGTTTTTTAAAATCTGGGGCTGTCCATAAATACGTCACGCTAATTTCCGGCCTTTCGAATCCACCCCCCTCCTTAGTCACGCTTATTTTATTTTTTAAACAAGACAGGGCACAGACCCCCTTTTTAAAATAATTCGTCACCACTGTTTGATTGTGTCGTTTGCCAATATCTCAAAACGTTATCCAGAAAATCTACAAAATCAAAAGATTGAGTTTGAAAACCGCTCGACCAATTGAGCTGAAATTTTAGCCTATGTCGTCTAAAAGAAGGAGCCAGATAGAAAGCAGAGACGATTGCGGTTCACGAATGTCGCCACGAAATATGTCACTTGGGGTCTCGTGTTGCTCTTGCCAGGTCTCGAACTTTTTTGAACAATAATTAATGACATTTTTTACACAATGACACAAACATAACAAAAGTTAATTTTATATATGATTTAAATTTAAAAAAAAACTTAACTTTTGATTAGGAAAAATACTAGAAAATCTAAAACGATTGACCCGAAACCCAAAATAAGTGAGAATTGTGATTTTTACCCCCTGTTCCCAGCGTGTAACCGCAATTTCCATAAATATGTCGTTACCACATGTTGTTGTACAACGGAAGAAGCGACTAACAACTCACCAGACTGTAGATGATTGTAACCTCCTGTTACAGCAAGGAAACCAAGTTACGAACCAATCGAAACCTAAACCCATAAAGAATATGCCACCGATATGCAACTAAGGACACATTTTCAAGTGTTCGGATGTGCGTGTGCTTTTTCTAGGCTAGGATATTCATTCGTAAGTATTTTCGTAGGTGGTACGGGGGTGTTCTTGTGCCGAACTTAGAAAATTTTCTCAATATTCAAATTCAAATAAGGCAAAACTCAAATTCGGAGCAGAATGTGTTTGTATTTTGTTGCTCCTTATGTACTTTTCTTATTTCCCCAATGTGACACGTGTCGCTGATTAACATGACAATTCCTAAGATCGTCCGGGGGCGTTTCCTAGCTAAATTCCCTGTTTCTTCTTCTGGTTCAATTCCTTGGATCCATCTTACCCACAACATCAATACGGTGTTAGCAAATTCTTAGTGTGTACCATCAGGAAAATGAAAAAAAAAAATAAGAAAAGGTTTCCTTAATTTTTTTTTGGTTGTATTTCTTATTCCCATTTTGGGGCTGGTTGACTCTATTGAGGGATACTAGTTGTGGTTGGCGCCATTCGTGGTGCTGTTATTTTGCCAATTGTGTCCCCTTTTCGATTTCGATCGAAAAACCTTGAACGAGAAAATGACTACAAGAAAGTGAATTTTGTGAATACCTTGCAATTCTTGTAGAAATTGTCAAATTATCTCCCTTTCCTGCTTATCTGACAATATACAATATGTTATTTTTGAACTGGTGTTTGATTTTACAAGTACTTTTGGTATTTGCTGCAGTTGACACGTTTTCGTGTAAGTCTACGTTTACATTGAAATATAAACATTTTTTTACCAGTAGATTTTAAAGTTGTTCTTAGTTGAAGGGGTGCTTTGTGGTCATCCCTTTTTCGGTGTAAAATCATTTTGTTCTATGAGATTCAAATGTTTACTTCCAACTAATGTGTTTACCGTTGCTTGAGCGTTCTGATCTGAGGATTTGGAAGATTTTGTAGAAGGTATTTTTATTTATGTAAAACTTCTCACCATTTATGTAAAACTGTAGGTGCGGACGGGCTGGAAAAAAAATGTTACCAAACATCAATTCACGCCTTGAGGCTGGTGAAAAGAAAAAAAAGTTTTATGATAAACGAAACGGTTAGAATGTTCTTAGGTAGTGTGATTAGTGTTTCTCTAATTTTGTGTGGTTTGTGTTTCTCTAAACGTAGACGAGTTTGTGTTCGTAGTTTCACGCAGTATCTTTATCGCAGCTATGCAAGTCTTTTTTTCTAAGAGTTTTTTTAATACTTACAGAATGTGAAAAAAAATTATTCGATAAATGACACCTGGCATACCTGCGGCTTTATGGAATATATGATTATACCCGTAAAATTTTTACTTTCTATAACCAACTTTTCAAAGGGACCAACTTCTGCATTTTGAAATTTACCGAGAGAGGTTATTTAAAGGTAGGGTGCCAATACGTTCCAGAATAGCATATTGCCCTGGCGCTCCGAAAACTGAATTGTGGTTCCGGTAGTATACCGTTATACTTTCTTAATCACTAAACAAATGACTTCGAAATTTATAAATTTTCGCCTGCGACGCAGTTTCCTCGGATATTGCTACCTCTAGCGCATTTTTCTCAAATAAAATTGCCTGCGGCGCATTTTATTAAATATTTTCTGTAGTAGAATGTTTCTTCCTAAAAGTTTTGCTTACGGTTTTAAACATGCATAACCTTTTTGTATAAAATCATAATAAAAATTGAAACCAACCCCGTTCCCCCTTTGGGAGGGCTATAGATTAGAAATCACCCCCCTCCCCCACCTCGGTTGCTATACATGTGTCTCGGATTCAAATAAAAAGATTAACACATTGCGTGCCAAGCTGATTTTTATCAAAGTGGATCTTCAAAACTTTATTTTTATTCCTTTCAGTACTTTCACAGATATTTCCGAAAACCAACTATACAAATACATTTGCCAGAGGCTACTGGTTAATAATATGTCACAACATTTTCATGCAATATTATCCAGAAGTGAAATTTTTATTTTTTTTAGTTCTTATTCATCTGTAGCCGTCATACACATATGTATGACGTGGCACGAAATGTGTTAACACGTTGTTTACCATGTGAGTCACCGGTGATCACAGCGTAAGTGAAATAAGAGTGCGTTTTTTTGGCTGGTAGCCAACGTGTTAAAGGGTTTCTCGTGAATTTTTCAACGAAGCACCAAAAAGGATATTAAAAGCCATGCAACCAATTAAATTATTACACTAATTTGATTTAGATATCCTTTCTAATGAATATTATATTATAATCCACAAATCTAACAAAATTTTCTTATTAAATATTACAATTTTCTTTTAATTTATTTTTGCTTCTCAAAGAAAAGCTAAAAAAAAAATTCAAAAGATTTATACCACAATGGAAAATCTCATAAATAATTTTATTATTGAATAAACGAAACTCGAGCTAAAATTTTAATATTTCAATCCAACATTTACATAATAAAATATAAATCTCTCATGAGATCAAAAGTTACAAATCATTGAAAAACTTTATCTAAATCTCAGTCTTTCGGATTTGCATAATTTTCTGAATTTACCTTTGGCTACCTAAAAGGTAACTTCTATTTCTATTCGTTTATTTTAGAATGGGTATCTTAGAAAATTTGACCTCATAAGATTCATTTTAGTCGAATATCACCACCACCACCACCACCACTAACCGACCCTACTTCGTACCGGTGGCGGCGACATCGCTTTTCGCCCTTCGAAAGAATCCAGTTCCAAAAATTCTAAAATAGAAGTAAATCTCGAATCCCAGGCGAATAATCTTCCATTTGAACTTTAACCCACGCTCCAACCGTAATAAGAAAACGTAGCTACGACAAAGACAGAGTGATGGAAAACTAAGAGAGCCAGAGGGGAAATAAGAAGAAAAAAATCAAGTAAAACAGACCTAATATAAGGAGTGGTAAGAAGACTTTTGGGTCGTCGAAAAAGATAATAAATTTCTTAGATGACCTCTCGACACAGTGCTGCTATTTCGACATAGTCAGTAAGCATGAGATAATCTCCGCAGCAAAACAAGAGGACCTTAAGGAGTTAAAAGCGCACAGAAGCGATGAAATTCTCCTTTTTTGCACGAAAATTTTTCGAGCTTTGTTTTAATCATTCTTAAAACAAAGGATTCCTTGAAATCTCAAATACTTATACTTGCGAAGTTCTATACTTATGTGTTATGCCATTCACCTGAACGAAGAGCATCCTCAGTGGAGCACTTGTAATTTTCAAAAGTGTACTTGCATTAAAAGTTTAATTTCAGTGAGGACTATGTCGTGCTTTCGTCTCGAAATGTTGATGAAAAAAATTTGAATAAAAATGTAATTATGAGAACAGAAAAAAAATCAACTGTTGATTCGAATTTTTGCTGTAATTTAGAAAAAAACTTAAGCCACGTTCCTGCAGGTTACTCGTTTGTCCATCAATTTTGATTTAAAAATCTAAAAATATATAAAAAAAAACACAAGCTACTATTCTATGAGGGGATATGACTCTATTCTACAAATTACATTTAATTTCAAGAAACAAAAAATCAAAAAATATCAAATTCTCCCAAAATTTTCGGATAAATTCTCTATTTTTAGGAAATCATAAAAAATCTCATATATCACAATTTTCTGTAGGAGTCTGTCCTATTATTTCTTTCTGTGTTCTTATATTTTCAACATATTAAATATAAACAATTTAAAAAATATTACTATTTCAAGATTCAAACAAAGAATAATTCTTATGTGGGCTCTGTAACCTAGGGTATCGTTTTTCTCACTACTCCAAATTCGGACTTCATATAGGACAAGACATGAAGTGTTAGATCAATTTAAGGGTGTATTTGACCCGGGCGTTTAAAAATGTTCGCCTGCAGTTTTAAATAACTTCTACATGTATGCATTTGGTTAATTAAAATTTGTACTGCGGCACAATTTTTGTTGTATGCCGAAGAACTGATATCCTATAATATTATAATACGAGGAATGTCTGTCTGTCTGTCTGTCTGCACAAACGATCTCGAAAACCCGCCTAACGATTTTAATGAAACTTGGGATTTTCGGGGACAAGGAATCGATCTAGATAGGTCTCACCCCTGAAAAAATTCCCCCTCGATACCCCTCGCCTGGTATCTTCGAATTGGGTGGTCCGATCTTAATGAAACTTTACAGTATTACTAAGGGGGCTTAGGGCTTTCGATTTCTCCACTACGAACCTGACTTTTCCCTCCCCTCGATACCCCTCGCCTGGTATCTTCGAATTAGGTAGTCCGATCTTAATGAAACTTTACAGTATTACTAAGGGGGCATAGGGCTTTCGATTTTTCCACTACAAACCTGACTTTTCACTCCCCTCGACACCCCTCACCTGGTGTCTCAAAACAACGTTTCAAAAATCGGTGACAGCGACTGCTCAATAACCACTCAACCGATTTCTATGAAATTTTGTAATCGGGCGTTAGTTTTAGTTCTAGCTTTCTAGGTCGGTAATATAAAAACTCTGGAAAAGCTCTGTAAAGATAATGTGAACTTAGTTTTTCCCCAAAAATCGGCAAAAATAGGATTTTGAGGTCGCCGAGCATGGCTCGGTCTTCCTGGTACTTTTAGATAATCGCAAACAAAAGATTTCAAAATTTCCAAGCACACAAAAATGCATTTTTATCAATTTTTTTTGGGCCCAAATGCAGGTTTTGCCTAATCTACTAAAAACAAGTAGGTATGATAAACTAATCGAGTTAAAAAGGTAAAAATTACAATGAAATCCTTGAAGTACAGATTAAATTCAAATATGTTATTAACATTTCTTGGAAATGCGAAAATTTGACTCAGATAATATCAATTAATTTAATCATATAATCAGAGTTTGATATGAACTGAACAATGCTTTTGATTTTTTTTTTGCTTGCCAGTGAAATCTCCTGCAAGTGAAAAATCAAAAACGAACAAGGGAAACCAATTAAAAACTTTTTGAGAGTTAACAAATAGTACATAATTAAGGAGTTTTGCGGATTAATTAATTTACACCGCCATAGACACTCTGAGTGAGCAAACATTAGGTAATCCGTTGCCAAATCAGAATCTAGGTGCCGGCAATTGAGCCTAGTACCAGCCTAGGTGGCACTTTTCGTACATCATTTTAAATTTACTCGAGTATCGTAGAACTTTGCTTTTGGCGTTTGAGAGGAAGAAAAAAAAAACTATGGAAGGGTGTGTGAGTTTGAAGATGAAAAAATCATGAATTAAGGTATGGTTTCCAGATATACATACCTGTAAAACGTCGAGCGTCTTCATCAGATAAACATAAAATGATGGTTTTGTTTCATGAAAATGTGGTCCTTATCTGAGCCGGTATTTGATACCTGCAGGTCGACATTATCGCGTAACATGTTGTTAATAAGCAGAAAGCAGGCAACCCATTGTTCAAGACGAAAAACTTGTGCTTCCGGTGAAACAACCAAAGTACTTAGCACTCGTAAATAATTAATGAGTTTCAAGTATTGTGAGAAGTTTTCGAAAGATCGTCCTGCTTCTTCTTCTTATATACCCCCCGCCGCTCTCTCCATAGTTCTTTCGAGGACCTCGATGTTTGACTGCTTGCACTCACCGGCACGACGTCTAATTCTTTTTATTCATATAGGGCACATTTCGCTTGAGACGTTTCGTGCCACCTTTCTATGAGCAAACTCTATACTTGAACTCGTTTCGCTCCTTATTTAAATGTTATTGAAGATTATGCCAACTTCATCGCTACACTCAACTTCTATGCCTTCCATTTGGAATCGCTAGGGTATTCCCTGCGCTTCTTAATCCAGCTATAGCAGTAGAAAATCCCATCGGAATATCTTGAGGAACTCGAAATGGTGAAACGTGTAAGTTCTGAGAACCTACACGAATAATGCAAAAGGGCTTTAATGCATATGAGTGGAGAATTTTTGGTGTTAAATCCCTTTCCACAATACGAATTCAACCACCCCCAAAATGATGTGGAATAAGAAATGAAGAAGAATTTGTGAAATACACTTATGTGTACGAGAAGCGTTGAAAAAGGATAAGAATGTTCGAAGAAAGAACGACTAGAGGATTGTTGGTTTCTGGAACCTATCGAAAAAAAAACTCCAGAATTTTCCTGGGAATGGGATCCAAAAAACCAGCTGTCGCTTGACTAGCAATTTTGAGGTTGGGAAAATCTCACAAACACACTTTATCCTGTCATTGCGAGGGCATTACAACCAAATGTTCCAACTTTCTTCGAAGGTTTTCCGATTTGCAATCCTGGAATGGGTGAACATTTTAAGGCAAAGACTTTCAGTTACGTATGCTCTTTCGGTTTCCTAGTATTTTTGTTTGAATTTGGTTTATTTCAGAATCTTATCCGAGTGTGTCTGGAAGATATGTATCCACAGTTGCGATTTCTCATTTCTGTTTGAACTCAATCGTTCTTGTGTTTCATATCCGACCCTCTCCCGAATTTTTCCAGTACTGATGATTGTCCTTGGGATTTATTTGGATCGAATATTAGGATAAATTGGCATGAAAAAAGGGTGAGGAAAAACATGAGAACCAGATGGAACTCGTTGTATAGGCGACAAGAAAATGGCAACGTTTTGTAAATTTAGATAATAATCGTTAGAATAATTCGGAAATAATTATCTGCAAAAGGATTCTCAGACTTTGCACATGTTTTTCTTGAATATAAAAAGGTAAAATAAAAGAGTTAGGTTTGAAAGTACATTCAAACCCTGATGCTTAGTCAAACTTTGAATGTGCCCTCCGCACATTTAAATTGGACAATTTTCACGTTATGATAATGGGATTTGTGTCTGCGAGAATCTTTTATAGATTTTCCTCATAAACTGTGAGTGCTTGAATTTAAGGCTAGTTGCAGATAATCTTTTATGGTCATAGGAAAAGAAGCGACTTTTAGCAAGCTAATAAATGAATTTAAAAAAAATCCTCTTCTCGAACACTCTTCCCCTCTGGCTGCGTTTTTTCCACGATTATATGAGATTTTATACCACCCTCATATTTCTACAAACCCCCTCTTCTGTAAACGTGTGACAAAAAGCCATCTACACAAAAAAAACTTGTGTTTCACGAAATATAAGCCAAAGATTTAGATGAATCGGTTGAAAGGTTTTCGAGTTCTACGACAAGACATGAAGTTTTCAACTTAAATCCAGTATTTTTTGTATTCCACTGTGGGGTCGAAATTATGAATGTCATCACCGTCAAATTTCCATCCACATATCATTTTTAAGCAGACATTTTCCGAACCATTTGAGCAGTTTCGGGTGAGAGAACCCTTAGGCTAATATTGTGACCCCTGTCTCCTATCTCGGTTATTACTACACACGTGGCATCGTATAAATACAATTGAATACTATATGGAAATATCCAAAAATGGCGAAGAGTTTGTATGATTGGCTTCCGGGGCTCACCATGTGTCACATGGTAAAATTAAGTTACATTTGGTCGTAGGAGTTTTAGGGATGCAATATAAATGAATCGCATTAGACTTTATGCCTTCAGGAGGGTAACTAAAACATATATACGTACATATAAGTTTATTCCATATACAAGTGCAATTTGTGTCCCTACGCTATATGTTTGTCAACTTGATTCGCCGTTTTATATGCATTTTTCGCTGCGTTCAATTCGTGTGGGGTTTAGTCCGTAATACACCAACACAAAGATAAGTGCTTTTTGGGAACTTTGAAAATCCTTAGGATAGGTGGATTTAAGCAGTTGCTTGTGCAACCAAGATAACTTCTAGATCCATGATGCGATTTACTATATTAAAACTTTTTTTTGCCAGCGAAAACATGATTTAGTATATTTGCCACGAAAGTTTAAAAGCTATAATATTAGTATTAAATATTCATGCATGTAAAGTATTTTTGTTGAATTTGTTTCAGTTTTTTTTATCTGTGGAGTTTTGAGAAATACGAAAAATATGTGTAAGACCAACAAATCGCATCAAAAACTTGATCTCAGTTTGAAATTCTTAAAAAAAACTTTTTTTTTTTAAATAAAGGATAAAGAAATGTTGATACATATCAGTTAAAAAACTAAGGTGTCCTTTAGACTTGCAATTTTTTCTTGAATTCCTCAAAAATTGTCAAAATTTGAATTTATTCCGGCGATTTTATTTGAAAAATTCCAATTTGGGCGGTTTTCAGAAACAGATTTCAGAATTTTGTGTTGTAATGTGAACGGTTGTGAAAAGTAAATTTTATTGCCGCAGAATAAACATAACAAATGTTAACGACGCTGAAAAATTTAAAAAAATTGTTTGCTCGCCACTCTAGTTTTACCATTTTCGAACCCCATAATCTTCCCCCTTCGGCACATCTTTTTATTTTTATCTGTATGAAGCTATTATCGCCGACACACTATCGCTACCGCAAACTCCTTCTCCCTTAAATGCGTGGCGCATTTTATTGATAGCTCCTTTATAACATGTTATAGAGTAAAGTTTACACCAAGTTTCAGCGAAATCTATTTTTTGAAAAAAATCGCAAAAATCGATGGACTAACCACTGCAATTTTTGGCGTTTTTTTCAAAAAAATTTTTTGTCTCCGATAGGGCTGAAACTTGGACTGTAGGGGTTTTGGGCGACGAGAAATCGAAATCCGTTGTCCATTTTAAGCTAGCACAATTTCTTGAGGCGACCCTAGGCGCCCTGGTTCTTAACCGGTGAGTCAGTCTCCGGAGTTCAGCAAAGATCAAGACACACACTTTTTGTTTTTATGTGAAAATCATGTTATTTGTTCTTTAATGGATTTGTTCATTTTGTGCACCTATGTATAAATATATACCTATGTTTTGAATTTGAAAAAATCATATTTTATTTTTCCAATTAAGAAGGGTTCGGTGAACGCACATATGAAATTGGTGGGGGTCAGTACCTCCAACAATGTTAAGAACCACTGTTATAGACATTTGCTCAGGAATCTTTGTCAGCAACAGTATTAAAATATAGCAGGTGAGGGGTTTATAAAATATCAAAAGAAGGAGAGGAATTTCTACAAAAACCCCATTTTAACCGGTTTTTTTGAAACCAAAGCTAAAGAATTAAATCAAATAAGCATAACAATCCAAAAGAGCTTTCATAACTTCATTACAATATTATCATCATCAATCAAGCAAGCTGGTAACATATTTTCCATTTTAGAAATAAAAAAAGCCTCTTGGACTGTTTATATGGCCGCAAGCTTTAACACCTATATTTGTATTTTGTACAGAATATGATAGGAAAGCGGCATACCTACCTCAATAAAAACGTGTAATGGTAATGTTCAATTCAAAAGGCGATTATCCCTCATCTGGGCAAAGGTGTCGTAAAACATACGCCAAGCTTTTGGGATTAATTAAACCGAATATCCTTCGATGTTTTCGGCAAAGTGTGAAGAGATGGAACGGGCAAAATCTGTATATCATTTCCATTTCCATGGATGGGAATAGGGACTGAACCCGGGATAAATTTCAAGCCGACCAACGTCAACAACGACGGTCTGTTTTAGATGAATTTCAGCTTTCAGTTATACCACGAATCCCAGCTGTGTGCCTGCCGCCATCCTTGACTTTCATTTCAAAATGGCAGTTTATCAGTGGAAACGATCCATGTTAGTTGGAAATTTTCGGATATTATATCGTGATTCCAGGCCCATTTATAGTGTTAGTAACAGTTGTAGGCGAAATAATTCCGGTAATACGAACAACATACAACTCATATTTCTTTGAGAAGTTTCCGACCGAGAATTTAGTGGTGCATTCCTTTGCTCGTTATTAAACCATTTTCGATCCAATCCTTCCAGCTATTGCCAGAAAATGTGTCCCCTGAGACCGACTACCACTTAGGAAATTTTCACAAATATGAGGGGTGTTATGTGCATCCACAACATAAACTTATACCTTTCAAGTACTTCCATGTTTCCATGTCGAAGTTTGGCGCCAAAGGACTATTTATCCCAACGTATATTGTTATAAAAACAGTGAAACCTACCTAAACATAGTTTAGGAGGATTCAAAATTTATTAGTAATTTTAATAAATATTGTTTAACTCATGGAAAAACTTTTTTAGATGATAATCTATTTGAGTATATTCGATTTAGTATATCATTTGTAACGCCTCGAACCAATCGTGGGACACCAAAATGAATTACACCAGACTGTTTGAGATGACAAAAGATTTTGATTTTCGAATGTCCATCCGTTTGTCCGTCCACCTTCTCGTAAACACCATGACTTTCGAAAGTATTGTTGAAAAATAAAACGCTCTTATATTATTTTATTCGTCAGGATCTTTATTTAAAAAAAGTACTTCTTAACGAAATCGCAGTCAGAGCCAGAAGAGACCAAAAAAGAGAGTCAGGTATCCAAAATTTTTATAGCCCTAAACTTAGGCCAGACTTGCCACATTCACAGTATTGAGGTAGAGACTGGAAATTTTTCACGGTTGCGTTTCTCACAAATTATCGGGCTAGGTTCTTGAACTGATAAAAGCGGGCCATTCCGTCCCTTCTGCCCAATACTAATGGCATAGTTTTTTGCGATTTTCTCGAAAATGTGTTTAGAATGATATTTGATATTTTACACAATTCACCTATACATCAAAATCCAGTTGAACTACTGTTTCCCTCCTCCCCCATACGAATGGAACACTGTTTTCTATTTTTTGGAAAACGTTGCATCGTATCGAAAAATTTATATATACAAAATATGATTTTACATAACCGTTCCATATATTAAAATCCAAATGAACCACTCGTCCCCTCCCCCACACACATGGATTTTTTAAACAAAAATTTCGCCAGTTCTCATGTAGAGCATTTGACGACATCCCACTGGCAATTATAGCTTTCCTTGTGTTTAAAATTAAAATTAATTCCAGAAATATAAATCTAGATTTTTTTTCTCATCTTATTTTAATACATGCACCAAAAATATCTTTTTACCCTACATTGGTTTGGACTGACAACATTTTTTCCCCTAACAAAAATATAAAATTTCTACGCTACAGGTTCGACTGTATTTCACCGAAGGTGGAAGTGTAAATCTGACAACAGATAAAATTGCTTTCATAAAGGATCACATAAGGTGGTATACAATTTGAAAATCCTTACTGACAGCCCATTGGAAAAGAGTGTTTCCTGGTACGATGGATCTGGACCCATTATAGAAAGTACCCTTCAACTGTGCGGTTCCGGTCTGATATTTGGGAATTTTATTGGTTGCCTACACACAGACAGTTACGAATATTGAAGGTTCACACCCCTAAAAAAAAATCTGGAACCTTTTCAGACTGCCACCTTTGCCACTTCCATTGAACTCTGACAACCGATATTGTTCCCTCGTATCAACTGTCTCTTCTCTTGATGTAGAGAGCAATTCCGGATGCTTCATTCGATGGCCATTCCCAATGGATATTTGGGAATTTTATTTGGTCGCCATAATTGCAAAAATCTAATTATTTGTCTCATCAAATAAAAAGCTCCTTCATTTCCCAGTGGGATTATTAGGCCATCCTTCTTTTCCATGTAGTTGTCTGGATTTTGAAGAGGGTGTTGTTCAGATTTTATTTCGTTGTTAATTGCGGGGTCCTTTTTCGAGGACACATGTGGACCAAAAGAAAAATTTCAAATTTTACTCATATATTGTGTACGTGTAGAATTGTTTATCTATAGAAAACTTTTAGATAATTCGGACTCATTTTTTTTTGCCAAAATCTAATATAATAACAAACAACTCATTTGGTCCGACGACCGGTGATGGTCATATTGGATGAAAACGTTTTTCACATTTCAACACATATCGTTCGGCCGTTGGCTTTAGCCATTTTAAAGAAATTTTATTTTATATTTCTGAAATTTTATTTTATATTTCTGAAACAAGATATAATCATATAACACTTTGATCGTTCAATACGTTATGGAATAAGTTTTTATGCGTATGTATGTATTTTGTATATATGTGAAATTTTGGGGTTATTCAAGCATTGGGAAGGGTGTTTAAATATGAAATAATGTTTCTTCTCCACACTTGGTTGAAAATTGTGTGTCCCTTGGGTTTGACCAAAAGACCAATTTGTGTGTTTTCAACTATATTGGCATTGGGTTAGAAAATTTAAATGCATAAGACCGGAAAATGCTATGAAAAGTTTCCGGACGTTAGAGCGACAAGCACTGAATTTTAAGTCAATGGGAGAATTTTCTGGGTACGACTATTGCATTTAAGTTGTCTAATTACAATTTTACCGAACGCAACCTTTAATTTTGTTATATTCCCCTTCCACTTGTGTAGTTTTATATGGATATACAGTTGGACATTTATTTCCTTGAACCAGGGCGAGTTTTTTGGACGGCAGTTTTTTCACCATTCTTTTTAAAATTTCAAGTTTATGAAACTGTTGATGATTTGCTGTGAATTTAAACTGAAAATTAAAATGTACTTTAAAAGTTTTTAGTGCTGTGCTTTATTGCTATTTTATACGAAATGAAACATTCCTAGTTTATTCATACCCGGACTAATTATGCCATGGGAATAAAAGGCAAACTTGAAATCAAATTTGCCTTTTAATTTGAACTCACTTGAGACAAATGACGACAACTACATGATTTAGATAAATTAAATACTGTGTTTCAGCATAATTGGAATTTACAGATTTTATATATTTTTTATTGTCACGATTTTAGAGGGATTTTTAAGAAGAGCTTTAATATTTATGCGCCGAATTTAATTAGAATTTGATTCTAATCAGTAATATATTTGCATCGGTAAGGATTGGTAAGGGAAAAATATGATTTGTGACAAAGAACACATGCCACAGAGTTTAGCTTAATCGGTCTATGGGTAATATATTTATTTCATAATTTCAAACAATTTTATTTTTTATTTTTAAGATTTATTAAATTTAATATGTCACTGAGTCGACGGTTTAAAAATCGGTTGCACAGCAAAAACTTACTAGTTTATAAATTTTATATTAAAATTAAAGTATCAAAATGAATATTTTGAAGAGTCACCACAGGTCGAATAGTGTCGCCGTAAAATACGGGAGGGGCCCGCGGTACTAAACTCCATATTACAAATCGTGAAAAAGCGGGGCAATAAGATAGGAGCAGTGTTGTGCCGCGTAGTCTACGTGATGTAGACTACACCATTGTCTACGCGTAGACTATTACTGTAGACAATGGTCTATTCTCTACGCGTAGACAATGTAGACAATCAATAAAATAAAGGATAGCTGATTTAGTTTTAAAATCTGATTTTCCTCCATTAATTTTAACATAATAAAGCAAAATTTCCAGGAAGCAATCGCCAAATGCTGTAATGGAGAACTTCGGAGCAAACTTTAGTGGCAATTCTAATTCTTTTCATGCAATCTAAGCGGTTTTTTTTTAATTTTTGCAATTGAAATCACATTGAATTCTAAAATCTTTTTGCTTTACACATTTTTCAATATAACGTACCGTTTATTTAAAAAACTGATTCATTTGTATGGGGTGGCTTTGCTCATTTAAGAATATCTGTTTAATTTGTTCGAAAAACACGTTTGTTTCTAGTCTTTAGCTTAATTCTGTTGAGAGTTGTGGTATTTACAGATAGACGGAAATCTATACGGAAGTAATTCAAATCAAATAATATATGTTCAAATCAAATAATATATAGACCTATCAAAGGTCAGTCGATTTCGGCTTTGACAATATATGACTTACTAATGACTTTGTTTTGACAGATATGAGAAAGTCTACATTGTCTACGCAAAGTCGATATTGTCTACGCCAATGTCTACATTGTCTACCCCAAATCGATTGTCTACGCTATTGTCTACACTAAAGTGTAGACAATTAAAGTTTACGCGTAGAGGAACAACACTGGATAGGAGGAGTATGATACGACTCTTACACGCCATCCACACCTGCCGGAAACGTTGACAGGACTGTTAACAGAAATGTCATTAAAAAATTCTGTTGTGACGTAGGTGGGCTGCTGATTCTGGCTTAACGTTTCAGCTTCAGAAATGCGTTGAGCAGTAAACAACTGAATAGTAAATATGACGATCTGTGATTTCAATTTTTTCTTTAAAATTTCCGCACTAAAATGAAATTCGGCCTCCAGCTGCTCCCACGATGCCTTTTTCAAATCATTTCTTTGTAAAAATTACTTTTAAACAGCATTCCCAAGCAACCAGATAAGGCATAATGCCTTAGATTAGGGCGTGGTGTCTTAAAATTGGTCGTTTTTTAAGACACCACGCCCTAATCTAAGGCATTATGCCTTATCTGGTTGCTTGGGTTAGTTTATAGAACGGAGCGACTCTGCACGTGAAAAATCACAATCCGCCATCTTAAATTCCATTTCTGTTAGCAAAGATGTCAGCAAAAACTGTTAGACTTTTCTGTCGTAACAGCTGACATTTCAATCTCCACTAGACGTAACATCAGACGTAACAGCGACGGCATTCATGGCCGGTGTGGATGGACTGAAGTATTTTAATTGTATGGTTTAATTGTATGGACTGAAATATTTGTTAACTTTAAACTTCCCGTCTTTCTCCCGGTTTTCCCCTCTCTTTCTTCCCCTTTTTCTCGTTTTCGTTCACCCTCTTGTTATTACCTTCTCTATTTCTGTAGTTTTCAACCTCACTTCTTCTCTCAACCCCCTTTTGTCTCTTTCTTCCAGCAATGCCAGGTCCAAAATTTAAAAAATCGACAAATTTTCCAAAAATAGTAATAATAATAAATATCGTCAATATTGTAATGCTTTTTATTAACCGGTTAATATGTATATAAAAAAGCTTTTTCCCATAGACGTAATTTCGAAGCGTCACTACCTTCTTCCTTTATTCCTCTACCTCTATATTTTCCTCTTTCACACTCTATCTTCTTCGCTCTCGGTTTTTCGCTCTATTACCCCTTTTGTCTCTCCATCTGTCTACCCGTCTCCTATAAACTAATGTTCGCAACTTTCTCGAAAACGGTTAGTGACATCGGGAAATGTGCCAAGAAGGAAATTTCCAGAAAACTTGTTTTTAAAAACTTTCTTACAAATCAGTGCAGTGCGTAATTTTAAATTTGATGCCTAAAAAATTCTTGGAGCCCCCAATTTTTTCTAATAATAACGAGATTCTAAAGGTCCGTATTGGGTCTTGGCGAGTTTTGGTGGTGCTCGATTCTTGAATTTTTAGTTTATGACATTCAGGGTATTCACAGTCGTCTTTTAAATTGCGGGTAAATTTACCGCTCGGTAATTCAGTTAAATTTAACAGATTTTTACCGAGACGGTAATTTGGTTCATGTAAAAATGAATTACCGGATTCGGTAATTGTATACATGCCTTGAGTCGTGTTTTCCGGCCCGGTTATTCGGTATCAAGAATCAACCGCGAGTGGCGCTAGTAATGTTTTTAGTTGTCAAATTTTCTCGCTGGTTTTTTTTTTTTGTTAATCTCATCGGACTGCAAATTTTTTCAATTTTGATAGCCGTTGCCACAATAAAAATTCAAAAGAATACATCAAACATGGATTTAAAGGTATGTGACATATTTTACAATCAAATTCGCAGTTCATGATTTGGTCACGTATCCAATAAAAGCGCTGTTCTCAAATCTGTGCTGTGGGATGTTCACAGCAGAATATTTTCAGTCTTTTAATATTACCGAAAATACCGAATACCCAAAATTAAAAGAGGATTGTGAATACCCTCATTATATAAGGATATTTTGGCTCATGATCCATTTTTTTTTTAATTTTTATGTTTTTCTGTTCCGAATCGAATTGTTTCGAATCGTTTTTAGGAACAAAATCAGGTTTTTGAACTTTTTTTCGCTAAGTAATCAATATTGTTGGGTAAATAATTGAAAACTTTTAATTCAAATTCCTGTACGAACTTTAGTCTATTGCTGGTAGATAACATACTTGTAAGAAAAATGTCTTGCATTCAAAAATACTTATTACAACAATGACTATGGAAGCGTTTTTTTACTACTATGTATCATTTTTTTTCTATATTCTAGGAGCACCAACAGTAATTGCAAGGAACTCAACTCCAGTGGCTTATCCTGGTTCACCCCTTCATCTCTCGGTAGAATTTTGTGCCAATCCTCCTGCATATGCTGCCCGTTGGCTGCATGGTGACCGCGTTTACACACCTGGCAATCAATACGGTATCGATGTACTTGCATACGGAGTGATCGTAAGTGATATGCATTTTGTCTCTTTGATACATAAAGATTCCTTACATCTATTAAAAAAACACTAATATTATCCACATTTTTTTTTTGTTCATCAGGATTTACCGACGCCATTTTGTAAGGAAGCCCGCCTAACATACGTTCACATGCATGAACGGGTATCCAGACTTTTTTACTTTGTTGTATCATCACCTGGTGGCGTTGCTGAAGCCATGTTTAAAGTGAATTTCACATTTCGACACAAAGCAATGTCGAATTCAATCGATGAGGATGAGGAAGAGCTCAGTGAACCAGAAGAGATACATTTTCCAGTTTTCGGTTCATCGTCACCTAGCCAACTATACCATTATAGATGGTGTTATCCATCCATGCTCCATCAACTATTAACGCTATGTACTATATGTATTCTCATAAATGTCCTTCTGTAGGTTTAGTACGTATAAAGATATTGTATTTATCTATAAAGAAACAAACATAGAACTTAGTTCGATAAAAAAAATTCTTTTTGTAAATGTAAAACTTTCCCTCCCAGAAGAAAAAGTATAAGACAAAAAAAAAACAACTTCCTTATCAAGTTTCAATGAAAGAAAGCAAAAAATAAATATATAAATACTAATTATAATCCGAAAAAATCGTTTTAAATTTATATGAAAAAAATAACTGAAATGAAATAAATAATTTTTGTTACTAGCAAAAGCAAAATCCTTAAAAAATATGTCAAGGATATATTAACCAAAAAAAAAGGGATAATAATTTTTATATGAATTTATATATGAAACAAGAAAACAAAATAATAAGTAAATAAATTAAATAAAAAAAAGTGTAAACTATAAATAATCTGATTAAAATGTGAAAAATAAAGCTTCAAAATAGCTCAAAATTGAATTAAATTAAAAAAAAAATACTTATAATAAGTACTTTGGGTTTGGTTGATTGATTTGAAAATAATCTTTTATGATTTGAAGGTGAATAACAAAAAATTCAAAATAATAGTATGTGCATCGTTTAAATAAAGTAAAACCTTTTTTTTATTATTAGAAAAAAGCGGATACCGGGGAAACTACGAGTAGGAAAACGCACATGAAAAATTATTAATTTTAAAAAATGTCCAAAGGTAAAATGACTTTTTACCTGCAGTAATTTTTTAATATCTGTAGATAATTTTCTTTGTACGCTTTTTTCCTCGTGCCGTTGTTTTCTCATTGTCATAATGTGGTTTAGTGACACAATGCACAAAATTTTTTAACAAGCCATTTACCTTGTAGACTTTTTTTAACCTTTTAATACGTTTTTCAGCTACTTTAAAAATATTTTTCATTTATTTATAAGGAATTCTGAATATCTGGAAGGATGTGACAAAAATATTAAAATTAAATCTATGCTGAAAGTATTAAGTTTCAATATAAAGAAGTGATTTTTTAAAAACGTCTATTAAGCGAAAACTAATGTTAACCCAGTAAACCAAGTCAGGTTACCTTACGGTTAGTTAACGGTTTTTCAAGCCAATTGTTACAAATTGGTTAATAATACGTTACAGAAACGTTGCTACAATCGTAAACGCCGCGTTATTTTTGTAACATGAGTTAAAAACTGGTTATGATAAAAACTTTATGGTGACGTTTGAGAAAAAAATAAACGATTAAATAACTAAAAATTGATAAATTAAGGGTTTATTTCCAGGTACCTGGAAAACGGTTTCTAAAATAACGAAAGCAGCGGCTAGAAATTGGTTTTTTTTGCAACCCAGGGCACCAATCATGTATTCCGACGCGTCTCTGTCTTTCGACTTCGACGCAGGTTGTTTTAACTCTTGACTTCGCCATATCTGCAGCTCAAAAATTTCGCAGAATCGTCACTATGAATCAAAACGTGATTCTGACTGTCATTCCAGGAAATCTGAAGCTGCTGATATGGCGAAGTCAAGAGTTAAAAGCTGCGTCGAAGTCGAAAGACAGAGACGCGTCGGAATACATGATTGCTGCTCTGGTCATTTTTAGGTATTGTTTATAAACATGGCTACCAATTATTGATTGGGAAGCAGCATTTATGTCCACTGTTATGTTGGCGGTTGACATAAGTAGTAAGGAATTATGTCAACCCCTAACCTTACGGGTAACATAAATGCTGCATGGGATGTCAAACCGCCTAAAAATCTCGAGGATTTTTTTAAACCCAATTAACTCGAACCGATAAAAAAAAGTCACAAAATATCGTTAATGAAAATTCATACAAATACAGGTGGTGTTTCCTTTTTGATTTGGTTCTTAGTGCCAATCCCACCTATTTTTTAAAAGAAATATCTTTTATTATTCGATGTTAAGGTGTTTTTATTATGTTAATGTTTTTTTCATTTATTATTTTTGTAAAAAAAAATCAAAATAATATAAATTTCACCGAAAGTGGAAAATTTATGAAACTGTATTAATAAATAAGTATTAAAAATGTATTATGAAAGCGAAGCGTATATTTTATCGCTTCACGAATAACAAGAAAAAAAAATAAAATAATATTATTATATGAGTAATACTAATAAACGACAAAATGAAATGAAAAACAAAAGAAAATTATAACGATAGGAAATGGCGAATAATGTGCACCTCAGCTTTATTTTTATGCAAACCAAAAGTCCTTTGAATGTCCTTAAAGAGATTTCCTGAAGTGCAGATTATATGCCTGACTATAAAAACATAAAAATAGTTAAAAGAAATAAACAAAATAATCAAAGCATAAAAAATTGGCTGCTAAATAAGGAGCTGAAACAAAAAGGATCAAAATATAAGGATATAACTATATAGTACATAACTCAACAGGATTTAACGTTATGTCCCGTAATGTGTGTGTTGAGTGGCGCTCTTATAATGTGTACGCATAATTTTACCAACCATGAATTTTGAATTTATTGTGAAAAATGTTAGTAAGTGTGAGACGAAATTTGTTTTTAGAATTCTTACCAGATAAACTTCTATGCAGTTTTTGTAAACTATGGAAGAAATTAATGTACCGAGATAGTCTCAAGAGTGCCACAATCCAGACGATAGGTAGGAGGCAAGTTCTATTCCCATCATGGGATATTTTTTTGTTCTTTTGGTTTTTCCTGTATTTTACCTACCAACCCACCTCTGTTTTATATCAACAATTTTCTAGTTTTTTTTTCTTGGGGTTTTTTTTTGTTTAAATTCTAGGTTTGTTTGTTTAAAGAGCAAAATTAAAGAACAACCTGCTGTTGTCGTTAACGTTGCCATCGTTCGTTGCACCAACAGCTTGCCAACGAAAATTTATTAATGTAAACCTGTAGAAGCATAGCTACTAAAAACATGACTTATAACGATACAACACCAACGAGAAAAAAAAACGTCTATTAAATTTAATTAAAGTGAGAAAAAAATAAAAAATTAAAATTAAAAAAAAAAAAGATTAAAACAACGTTAACAAAAAAAAATTGTTTATGCAATAAGTTATATTAAAGACAAAAAAAAAATGTATAACTATAGTTATAATGAATAAAAATAACCAACTAAAATAAAACTAAAACAAGGTTTCCGTTATTTATTATGATTTTTGCATAAGCATAAATTTTTTGTGCGACTGAACAGCAGAAAATTAACAATTTATGGAGCCAAAATTAGTGAGACTTTTGATCAATTGGTGTAAAAACTTAATAGAAAGCAACTTAAGAGAAAGTGTATAAAAATGAAATTAATTTCTAAATTTTTCTTCGAAGGTCGACTTATTAAAATTAGAAGTAATTTGTTTCTCGATTCTTTCACATTGCCGCTTCAGTTTTTTCACTTACCCGAAGTAATAAACAATTGAAAAGATACCATTATGCACCAGTAAAGCCATTCTTTTACAGAAAATAGAAAATAGCATACACACCTACCAACTTTATTGAGATTTTTCACATCAGGCATGGATGGAAATAAAAACGCCATAGATGGAATACTCCGTGGATTTGGTTTGAGGTATTTAATGTCATACGCCATTTGAAAGGAACTCTTCCTGATGACCCATTACCCTAATGATAACACGCTGAAAGAAGAGACCGAGTAACATTTTCAAAAGACGTGCAGGAACAATGGGAACCTTTTGGCAAATAGGTCGACAGAACAAAGTGGAAATCTTCTATGTCACGTCATTTCAATTGACATCCTTGACATGTCGTGTACGGCATTAAAGAATACCAAAGTGTTCTCCATTTATTTAGTTTTTCATGATTTTTTTTTCATCCGCTCGTCGATGTTTTGTTTTCATTTTTCCTGGTTTTATATTCGTCAAACCCGCTTCGCCGACAGAATTCGCTTTATTCCTCGAACCACGCACTTATCCAAGACTTTTCCTGATGATGGCTTTACTTTAGCTGACAGTATCAAGTTAACAATAGACTTTGTATAACAATGGAAGTTTTTTTTTCAGCCCCTGAAGTAACAATTGTAGCACATACTATTTTGCAGATGCCAAACACAAAAACATAAAAAAAAAAATCCAAAAATAATAACAGTAATAAAATGGGGGAAAAGCATAGAGAAGTCGAATCGAGGCGGTGTATTTCATGTTCAAAAGAAAAGGATGACGATCCAAGAGAAATTTGCATTTATCTCATTAATATCCTCAATTACCCTAATCCCTTTTTTTCCAAGCTATGGATATTTATACGACTTTCTGGGAAAACCGCATCAAACAAAAAACGAAAGAAAAAAAATAATAGACCGAAATAAATGAAAAGACGAGATTAAGGGAGGTTTTTTTTGCCTCATCAGATCAACCATCCCAAAATTCTTAACAGTTGCTTGAGAAGGTTTTGTTGCTGGAGATTAGATCACCTATCAGCGTTTGTTTCCAGTGGCCTTGTCGGTGATTTTCTATTTTGATGACGGCGGTAAAAGTCCTGTGAAATAATATAAAAAAACCCTTTTTGGTTGCAAAAAGGATTCTGCACATTTTTCTTTCTACAATTAAGTACCGATGCGACATTGCATTGTAAGCTTTTTGTGTGAAACATTCAGCTAAAAACATTTTAACAAGCTTTGATGTCAAATAAAAAGTAAGAAATTACCATTTGGTAGAAGGGTTTTATAATTTAATTTTCGATTTTATTTCAATAACAGGATGGTGGAAAGAATGAAATTGTACGACGACGCAACGAATATATTCTTTGATGATTTTAATCGAATTATTTTTACACCAATTGATCAAAAGTCTCACTAATTTTGGCTCTATAAATTAATTGACCAATGATATTGGCAAGTCTTTAAAACGGAAAACTTTTTTAAAAGCTCTTCGTTTTATAACATAAAACTTTTTAAAAAATTTGAAGAAAAGTCCGGTTTTTTTCTTGCTACTGGATAACATGAATTTAAACAACTTCTTGAGAATAACATAAATTTAAACAGCCGGCGAATAAAATATTCATTGGTTGCAACTTTCAACCGTATTGTATTTTGAAAATGAATCGAGAAAATAAATTGAGCGCATTACCAATGAATATGTGCTAGTCATACATTAAAAATAAAGGTTTTGTTATATTGAACTGTATCCGATTTTTCCTATTTACATAATCGTAGGTAAGAAGGTAAGGTTATCAAACGAGGCCGAAGTAGGTAGAATTTTTCTTTTTCAGATACAGAGTCTGAGATTTTCATCTGGTACAAAAACCAACATTTTCGTATTATCAAACCTACGAATAGGAATCGCAAATATTTTTACATCATTCTTGCAGGAAGTGGCATGTAATAAGAAAGTAACATAGATGTCGAGTACCTGAATGAGATGTTATTTAAGATCTATGAATAGATTCGAGTTTTTCAATTCATTCAATTCCTGTATCTCTAAAGTCACACGATGGTATGTGATTTCCGCTGTGTAAAAGGAATTTGGGATGAATAGCGAAAAAAATCAGCAAAGAACTTGTGATACGGATGGGGTATACTGAATTTCACGTTATTTGTGGAATCAGACCTGCCAAAATCGGAACACATACGATAGTTTCAGTATTAGAAATGGAATTGATTTGGTGGCACAAACATGCTTCGATTTAATTCCTTTTCATGTGATTAGTATTCAGATCTTGCTTCTAGGAAATCCCGACACAACAAAGGCTAGGATATCTAGAAAGAATTCAAAAAGGCTTATCACATGATCAGATCTAAAAATTTGCTATTTTTGTTACTTTTTGTGAAATGTAAGTCCTGGCCAAACCGTGAAAGCTACCGAAAAACGGACAACGGATTCGTGATCAGCGGTCCCCCATTACCCTCTACGTCAAGTTTCAGCGAAATTTTTTTTTTGAAAAAAATCCCAAAAAATTGCAGTGGTTAGTCCATGATTTTTTGATGGGAAAAAATGTTTTTTTCTTTTTTTTTGTCTGATCGCGCTGAAACTTGGCATGTAGGGGTTTTGGGCGACGAGAAATCGAAATCCGTTGTCCATTTTGAGCTATCTCCATTTCTTGAGGCAAACCCTAGGCGCCCTGGCCAAACCGTGAGAGCTACCGAAAAACGGACAACGGATTCGTGATCAGCGGTCCCCCATTACCCTCTACGTCAAGTTTCAGCGAAATTTTTTTTTTGAAAAAAATCCCAAAAAATTGCAGTGGTTAGTCCATGATTTTTTGATGGGAAAAAATGTTTTTTTCTTTTTTTTTGTCTGATCGCGCTGAAACTTGGCATGTAGGGGTTTTGGGCGACGAGAAATCGAAATCCGTTGTCCATTTTGAGCTATCTCCATTTCTTGAGGCAAACCCTAGGCGCCCTGGCCAAACCGTGAGAGCTACCGAAAAACGGACAACGGATTCGTGATCAGCGGTCCCCCATTACCCTCTACGTCAAGTTTCAGCGAAATTTTTTTTTTGAAAAAAATCCCAAAAAATTGCAGTGGTTAGTCCATGATTTTTTGATGGGAAAAAATGTTTTTTTCTTTTTTTTTGTCTGATCGCGCTGAAACTTGGCATGTAGGGGTTTTGGGCGACGAGAAATCGAAATCCGTTGTCCATTTTGAGCTATCTCCATTTCTTGAGGCAAACCCTAGGCGCCCTGGCCAAACCGTGAGAGCTACCGAAAAACGGACAACGGATTCGTGATCAGCGGTCCCCCATTACCCTCTACGTCAAGTTTCAGCGAAATTTTTTTTTTGAAAAAAATCCCAAAAAATTGCAGTGGTTAGTCCATGATTTTTTGATGGGAAAAAATGTTTTTTTCTTTTTTTTTGTCTGATCGCGCTGAAACTTGGCATGTAGGGGTTTTGGGCGACGAGAAATCGAAATCCGTTGTCCATTTTGAGCTATCTCCATTTCTTGAGGCAAACCCTAGGCGCCCTGGCCAAACCGTGAGAGCTACCGAAAAACGGACAACGGATTCGTGATCAGCGGTCCCCCATTACCCTCTACGTCAAGTTTCAGCGAAATTTTTTTTTTGAAAAAAATCCCAAAAAATTGCAGTGGTTAGTCCATGATTTTTTGATGGGAAAAAATGTTTTTTTCTTTTTTTTTGTCTGATCGCGCTGAAACTTGGCATGTAGGGGTTTTGGGCGACGAGAAATCGAAATCCGTTGTCCATTTTGAGCTATCTCCATTTCTTGAGGCAAACCCTAGGCGCCCTGGCCAAACCGTGAGAGCTACCGAAAAACGGACAACGGATTCGTGATCAGCGGTCCCCCATTACCCTCTACGTCAAGTTTCAGCGAAATTTTTTTTTTGAAAAAAATCCCAAAAAATTGCAGTGGTTAGTCCATGATTTTTTGATGGGAAAAAATGTTTTTTTCTTTTTTTTTGTCTGATCGCGCTGAAACTTGGCATGTAGGGGTTTTGGGCGACGAGAAATCGAAATCCGTTGTCCATTTTGAGCTATCTCCATTTCTTGAGGCAAACCCTAGGCGCCCTGGCCAAACCGTGAGAGCTACCGAAAAACGGACAACGGATTCGTGATCAGCGGTCCCCCATTACCCTCTACGTCAAGTTTCAGCGAAATTTTTTTTTTGAAAAAAATCCCAAAAAATTGCAGTGGTTAGTCCATGATTTTTTGATGGGAAAAAATGTTTTTTTCTTTTTTTTTGTCTGATCGCGCTGAAACTTGGCATGTAGGGGTTTTGGGCGACGAGAAATCGAAATCCGTTGTCCATTTTGAGCTATCTCCATTTCTTGAGGCAAACCCTAGGCGCCCTGGCCAAACCGTGAGAGCTACCGAAAAACGGACAACGGATTCGTGATCAGCGGTCCCCCATTACCCTCTACGTCAAGTTTCAGCGAAATTTTTTTTTTGAAAAAAATCCCAAAAAATTGCAGTGGTTAGTCCATGATTTTTTGATGGGAAAAAATGTTTTTTTCTTTTTTTTTGTCTGATCGCGCTGAAACTTGGCATGTAGGGGTTTTGGGCGACGAGAAATCGAAATCCGTTGTCCATTTTGAGCTATCTCCATTTCTTGAGGCAAACCCTAGGCGCCCTGGCCAAACCGTGAGAGCTACCGAAAAACGGACAACGGATTCGTGATCAGCGGTCCCCCATTACCCTCTACGTCAAGTTTCAGCGAAATTTTTTTTTTGAAAAAAATCCCAAAAAATTGCAGTGGTTAGTCCATGATTTTTTGATGGGAAAAAATGTTTTTTTCTTTTTTTTTGTCTGATCGCGCTGAAACTTGGCATGTAGGGGTTTTGGGCGACGAGAAATCGAAATCCGTTGTCCATTTTGAGCTATCTCCATTTCTTGAGGCAAACCCTAGGCGCCCTGGCCAAACCGTGAGAGCTACCGAAAAACGGACAACGGATTCGTGATCAGCGGTCCCCCATTACCCTCTACGTCAAGTTTCAGCGAAATTTTTTTTTTGAAAAAAATCCCAAAAAATTGCAGTGGTTAGTCCATGATTTTTTGATGGGAAAAAATGTTTTTTTCTTTTTTTTTGTCTGATCGCGCTGAAACTTGGCATGTAGGGGTTTTGGGCGACGAGAAATCGAAATCCGTTGTCCATTTTGAGCTATCTCCATTTCTTGAGGCAAACCCTAGGCGCCCTGGCCAAACCGTGAGAGCTACCGAAAAACGGACAACGGATTCGTGATCAGCGGTCCCCCATTACCCTCTACGTCAAGTTTCAGCGAAATTTTTTTTTTGAAAAAAATCCCAAAAAATTGCAGTGGTTAGTCCATGATTTTTTGATGGGAAAAAATGTTTTTTTCTTTTTTTTTGTCTGATCGCGCTGAAACTTGGCATGTAGGGGTTTTGGGCGACGAGAAATCGAAATCCGTTGTCCATTTTGAGCTATCTCCATTTCTTGAGGCAAACCCTAGGCGCCCTGGCCAAACCGTGAGAGCTACCGAAAAACGGACAACGGATTCGTGATCAGCGGTCCCCCATTACCCTCTACGTCAAGTTTCAGCGAAATTTTTTTTTTGAAAAAAATCCCAAAAAATTGCAGTGGTTAGTCCATGATTTTTTGATGGGAAAAAATGTTTTTTTCTTTTTTTTTGTCTGATCGCGCTGAAACTTGGCATGTAGGGGTTTTGGGCGACGAGAAATCGAAATCCGTTGTCCATTTTGAGCTATCTCCATTTCTTGAGGCAAACCCTAGGCGCCCTGGCCAAACCGTGAGAGCTACCGAAAAACGGACAACGGATTCGTGATCAGCGGTCCCCCATTACCCTCTACGTCAAGTTTCAGCGAAATTTTTTTTTTGAAAAAAATCCCAAAAAATTGCAGTGGTTAGTCCATGATTTTTTGATGGGAAAAAATGTTTTTTTCTTTTTTTTTGTCTGATCGCGCTGAAACTTGGCATGTAGGGGTTTTGGGCGACGAGAAATCGAAATCCGTTGTCCATTTTGAGCTATCTCCATTTCTTGAGGCAAACCCTAGGCGCCCTGGCCAAACCGTGAGAGCTACCGAAAAACGGACAACGGATTCGTGATCAGCGGTCCCCCATTACCCTCTACGTCAAGTTTCAGCGAAATTTTTTTTTTGAAAAAAATCCCAAAAAATTGCAGTGGTTAGTCCATGATTTTTTGATGGGAAAAAATGTTTTTTTCTTTTTTTTTGTCTGATCGCGCTGAAACTTGGCATGTAGGGGTTTTGGGCGACGAGAAATCGAAATCCGTTGTCCATTTTGAGCTATCTCCATTTCTTGAGGCAAACCCTAGGCGCCCTGGCCAAACCGTGAGAGCTACCGAAAAACGGACAACGGATTCGTGATCAGCGGTCCCCCATTACCCTCTACGTCAAGTTTCAGCGAAATTTTTTTTTTGAAAAAAATCCCAAAAAATTGCAGTGGTTAGTCCATGATTTTTTGATGGGAAAAAATGTTTTTTTTCTTTTTTTTTGTCTGATCGCGCTGAAACTTGGCATGTAGGGGTTTTGGGCGACGAGAAATCGAAATCCGTTGTCCATTTTGAGCTATCTCCATTTCTTGAGGCAAACCCTAGGCGCCCTGGCCAAACCGTGAGAGCTACCGAAAAACGGACAACGGATTCGTGATCAGCGGTCCCCCATTACCCTCTACGTCAAGTTTCAGCGAAATTTTTTTTTTTAAAAAAATCCCAAAAAATTGCAGAGTCCATGATTTTTTGATGGGAAAAAATGTTTTTTTCTTTTTTTTTGTCTGATCGCGCTGAAACTTGGCATGTAGGGGTTTTGGGCGACGAGAAATCGAAATCCGTTGTCCATTTTGAGCTATCTCCATTTCTTGAGGCAAACCCTAGGCGCCCTGGCCAAACCGTGAGAGCTATCGAAAAACGGACAACGGATTCGTGATCAGCGGTCCCCCATTACCCTCTACGTCAAGTTTCAGCGAAATTTTTTTTTTGAAAAAAATCCCAAAAAATTGCAGAGTCCATGATTTTTTGATGGGAAAAAATGTTTTTTTCTTTTTTTTTGTCTGATCGCGCTGAAACTTGGCATGTAGGGGTTTTGGGCGACGAGAAATCGAAATCCGTTGTCCATTTTGAGCTATCTCCATTTCTTGAGGCAAACCCTAGGCGCCCTGGCCAAACCGTGAGAGCTACCGAAAAACGGACAACGGATTCGTGATCAGCGGTCCCCCATTACCCTCTACGTCAAGTTTCAGCGAAATTTTTTTTTTGAAAAAAATCCCAAAAAATTGCAGTGGTTAGTCCATGATTTTTTGATGGGAAAAAATGTTTTTTTCTTTTTTTTTGTCTGATCGCGCTGAAACTTGGCATGTAGGGGTTTTGGGCGACGAGAAATCGAAATCCGTTGTCCATTTTGAGCTATCTCCATTTCTTGAGGCAAACCCTAGGCGCCCTGGCCAAACCGTGAGAGCTACCGAAAAACGGACAACGGATTCGTGATCAGCGGTCCCCCATTACCCTCTACGTCAAGTTTCAGCGAAATTTTTTTTTTGAAAAAAATCCCAAAAAATTGCAGTGGTTAGTCCATGATTTTTTGATGGGAAAAAATGTTTTTTTCTTTTTTTTTGTCTGATCGCGCTGAAACTTGGCATGTAGGGGTTTTGGGCGACGAGAAATCGAAATCCGTTGTCCATTTTGAGCTATCTCCATTTCTTGAGGCAAACCCTAGGCGCCCTGGCCAAACCGTGAGAGCTACCGAAAAACGGACAACGGATTCGTGATCAGCGGTCCCCCATTACCCTCTACGTCAAGTTTCAGCGAAATTTTTTTTTTGAAAAAAATCCCAAAAAATTGCAGTGGTTAGTCCATGATTTTTTGATGGGAAAAAATGTTTTTTTCTTTTTTTTTGTCTGATCGCGCTGAAACTTGGCATGTAGGGGTTTTGGGCGACGAGAAATCGAAATCCGTTGTCCATTTTGAGCTATCTCCATTTCTTGAGGCAAACCCTAGGCGCCCTGGCCAAACCGTGAGAGCTACCGAAAAACGGACAACGGATTCGTGATCAGCGGTCCCCCATTACCCTCTACGTCAAGTTTCAGCGAAATTTTTTTTTTGAAAAAAATCCCAAAAAATTGCAGTGGTTAGTCCATGATTTTTTGATGGGAAAAAATGTTTTTTTCTTTTTTTTTGTCTGATCGCGCTGAAACTTGGCATGTAGGGGTTTTGGGCGACGAGAAATCGAAATCCGTTGTCCATTTTGAGCTATCTCCATTTCTTGAGGCAAACCCTAGGCGCCCTGGCCAAACCGTGAGAGCTACCGAAAAACGGACAACGGATTCGTGATCAGCGGTCCCCCATTACCCTCTACGTCAAGTTTCAGCGAAATTTTTTTTTTGAAAAAAATCCCAAAAAATTGCAGTGGTTAGTCCATGATTTTTTGATGGGAAAAAATGTTTTTTTCTTTTTTTTTGTCTGATCGCGCTGAAACTTGGCATGTAGGGGTTTTGGGCGACGAGAAATCGAAATCCGTTGTCCATTTTGAGCTATCTCCATTTCTTGAGGCAAACCCTAGGCGCCCTGGCCAAACCGTGAGAGCTACCGAAAAACGGACAACGGATTCGTGATCAGCGGTCCCCCATTACCCTCTACGTCAAGTTTCAGCGAAATTTTTTTTTTGAAAAAAATCCCAAAAAATTGCAGTGGTTAGTCCATGATTTTTTGATGGGAAAAAATGTTTTTTTCTTTTTTTTTGTCTGATCGCGCTGAAACTTGGCATGTAGGGGTTTTGGGCGACGAGAAATCGAAATCCGTTGTCCATTTTGAGCTATCTCCATTTCTTGAGGCAAACCCTAGGCGCCCTGGCCAAACCGTGAGAGCTACCGAAAAACGGACAACGGATTCGTGATCAGCGGTCCCCCATTACCCTCTACGTCAAGTTTCAGCGAAATTTTTTTTTTGAAAAAAATCCCAAAAAATTGCAGTGGTTAGTCCATGATTTTTTGATGGGAAAAAATGTTTTTTTCTTTTTTTTTGTCTGATCGCGCTGAAACTTGGCATGTAGGGGTTTTGGGCGACGAGAAATCGAAATCCGTTGTCCATTTTGAGCTATCTCCATTTCTTGAGGCAAACCCTAGGCGCCCTGGCCAAACCGTGAGAGCTACCGAAAAACGGACAACGGATTCGTGATCAGCGGTCCCCCATTACCCTCTACGTCAAGTTTCAGCGAAATTTTTTTTTTGAAAAAAATCCCAAAAAATTGCAGAGTCCATGATTTTTTGATGGGAAAAAATGTTTTTTTCTTTTTTTTTGTCTGATCGCGCTGAAACTTGGCATGTAGGGGTTTTGGGCGACGAGAAATCGAAATCCGTTGTCCATTTTGAGCTATCTCCATTTCTTGAGGCAAACCCTAGGCGCCCTGGCCAAACCGTGAGAGCTACCGAAAAACGGACAACGGATTCGTGATCAGCGGTCCCCCATTACCCTCTACGTCAAGTTTCAGCGAAATTTTTTTTTTGAAAAAAATCCCAAAAAATTGCAGTGGTTAGTCCATGATTTTTTGATGGGAAAAAATGTTTTTTTCTTTTTTTTTGTCTGATCGCGCTGAAACTTGGCATGTAGGGGTTTTGGGCGACGAGAAATCGAAATCCGTTGTCCATTTTGAGCTATCTCCATTTCTTGAGGCAAACCCTAGGCGCCCTGGCCAAACCGTGAGAGCTACCGAAAAACGGACAACGGATTCGTGATCAGCGGTCCCCCATTACCCTCTACGTCAAGTTTCAGCGAAATTTTTTTTTTGAAAAAAATCCCAAAAAATTGCAGTGGTTAGTCCATGATTTTTTGATGGGAAAAAATGTTTTTTTCTTTTTTTTTGTCTGATCGCGCTGAAACTTGGCATGTAGGGGTTTTGGGCGACGAGAAATCGAAATCCGTTGTCCATTTTGAGCTATCTCCATTTCTTGAGGCAAACCCTAGGCGCCCTGGCCAAACCGTGAGAGCTACCGAAAAACGGACAACGGATTCGTGATCAGCGGTCCCCCATTACCCTCTACGTCAAGTTTCAGCGAAATTTTTTTTTTGAAAAAAATCCCAAAAAATTGCAGTGGTTAGTCCATGATTTTTTGATGGGAAAAAATGTTTTTTTCTTTTTTTTTGTCTGATCGCGCTGAAACTTGGCATGTAGGGGTTTTGGGCGACGAGAAATCGAAATCCGTTGTCCATTTTGAGCTATCTCCATTTCTTGAGGCAAACCCTAGGCGCCCTGGCCAAACCGTGAGAGCTACCGAAAAACGGACAACGGATTCGTGATCAGCGGTCCCCCATTACCCTCTACGTCAAGTTTCAGCGAAATTTTTTTTTTGAAAAAAATCCCAAAAAATTGCAGTGGTTAGTCCATGATTTTTTGATGGGAAAAAATGTTTTTTTCTTTTTTTTTGTCTGATCGCGCTGAAACTTGGCATGTAGGGGTTTTGGGCGACGAGAAATCGAAATCCGTTGTCCATTTTGAGCTATCTCCATTTCTTGAGGCAAACCCTAGGCGCCCTGGCCAAACCGTGAGAGCTACCGAAAAACGGACAACGGATTCGTGATCAGCGGTCCCCCATTACCCTCTACGTCAAGTTTCAGCGAAATTTTTTTTTTGAAAAAAATCCCAAAAAATTGCAGTGGTTAGTCCATGATTTTTTGATGGGAAAAAATGTTTTTTTCTTTTTTTTTGTCTGATCGCGCTGAAACTTGGCATGTAGGGGTTTTGGGCGACGAGAAATCGAAATCCGTTGTCCATTTTGAGCTATCTCCATTTCTTGAGGCAAACCCTAGGCGCCCTGGCCAAACCGTGAGAGCTACCGAAAAACGGACAACGGATTCGTGATCAGCGGTCCCCCATTACCCTCTACGTCAAGTTTCAGCGAAATTTTTTTTTTGAAAAAAATCCCAAAAAATTGCAGTGGTTAGTCCATGATTTTTTGATGGGAAAAAATGTTTTTTTCTTTTTTTTTGTCTGATCGCGCTGAAACTTGGCATGTAGGGGTTTTGGGCGACGAGAAATCGAAATCCGTTGTCCATTTTGAGCTATCTCCATTTCTTGAGGCAAACCCTAGGCGCCCTGGCCAAACCGTGAGAGCTACCGAAAAACGGACAACGGATTCGTGATCAGCGGTCCCCCATTACCCTCTACGTCAAGTTTCAGCGAAATTTTTTTTTTGAAAAAAATCCCAAAAAATTGCAGAGTCCATGATTTTTTGATGGGAAAAAATGTTTTTTTCTTTTTTTTTGTCTGATCGCGCTGAAACTTGGCATGTAGGGGTTTTGGGCGACGAGAAATCGAAATCCGTTGTCCATTTTGAGCTATCTCCATTTCTTGAGGCAAACCCTAGGCGCCCTGGCCAAACCGTGAGAGCTACCGAAAAACGGACAACGGATTCGTGATCAGCGGTCCCCCATTACCCTCTACGTCAAGTTTCAGCGAAATTTTTTTTTTGAAAAAAATCCCAAAAAATTGCAGAGTCCATGATTTTTTGATGGGAAAAAATGTTTTTTTCTTTTTTTTTGTCTGATCGCGCTGAAACTTGGCATGTAGGGGTTTTGGGCGACGAGAAATCGAAATCCGTTGTCCATTTTGAGCTATCTCCATTTCTTGAGGCAAACCCTAGGCGCCCTGGCCAAACCGTGAGAGCTATCGAAAAACGGACAACGGATTCGTGATCAGCGGTCCCCCATTACCCTCTACGTCAAGTTTCAGCGAAATTTTTTTTTTGAAAAAAATCCCAAAAAATTGCAGAGTCCATGATTTTTTGATGGGAAAAAATGTTTTTTTCTTTTTTTTTGTCTGATCGCGCTGAAACTTGGCATGTAGGGGTTTTGGGCGACGAGAAATCGAAATCCGTTGTCCATTTTGAGCTATCTCCATTTCTTGAGGCAAACCCTAGGCGCCCTGGCCAAACCGTGAGAGCTACCGAAAAACGGACAACGGATTCGTGATCAGCGGTCCCCCATTACCCTCTACGTCAAGTTTCAGCGAAATTTTTTTTTTGAAAAAAATCCCAAAAAATTGCAGTGGTTAGTCCATGATTTTTTGATGGGAAAAAATGTTTTTTTCTTTTTTTTTGTCTGATCGCGCTGAAACTTGGCATGTAGGGGTTTTGGGCGACGAGAAATCGAAATCCGTTGTCCATTTTGAGCTATCTCCATTTCTTGAGGCAAACCCTAGGCGCCCTGGCCAAACCGTGAGAGCTACCGAAAAACGGACAACGGATTCGTGATCAGCGGTCCCCCATTACCCTCTACGTCAAGTTTCAGCGAAATTTTTTTTTTGAAAAAAATCCCAAAAAATTGCAGTGGTTAGTCCATGATTTTTTGATGGGAAAAAATGTTTTTTTCTTTTTTTTTGTCTGATCGCGCTGAAACTTGGCATGTAGGGGTTTTGGGCGACGAGAAATCGAAATCCGTTGTCCATTTTGAGCTATCTCCATTTCTTGAGGCAAACCCTAGGCGCCCTGGCCAAACCGTGAGAGCTACCGAAAAACGGACAACGGATTCGTGATCAGCGGTCCCCCATTACCCTCTACGTCAAGTTTCAGCGAAATTTTTTTTTTGAAAAAAATCCCAAAAAATTGCAGTGGTTAGTCCATGATTTTTTGATGGGAAAAAATGTTTTTTTCTTTTTTTTTGTCTGATCGCGCTGAAACTTGGCATGTAGGGGTTTTGGGCGACGAGAAATCGAAATCCGTTGTCCATTTTGAGCTATCTCCATTTCTTGAGGCAAACCCTAGGCGCCCTGGCCAAACCGTGAGAGCTACCGAAAAACGGACAACGGATTCGTGATCAGCGGTCCCCCATTACCCTCTACGTCAAGTTTCAGCGAAATTTTTTTTTTGAAAAAAATCCCAAAAAATTGCAGTGGTTAGTCCATGATTTTTTGATGGGAAAAAATGTTTTTTTCTTTTTTTTTGTCTGATCGCGCTGAAACTTGGCATGTAGGGGTTTTGGGCGACGAGAAATCGAAATCCGTTGTCCATTTTGAGCTATCTCCATTTCTTGAGGCAAACCCTAGGCGCCCTGGCCAAACCGTGAGAGCTACCGAAAAACGGACAACGGATTCGTGATCAGCGGTCCCCCATTACCCTCTACGTCAAGTTTCAGCGAAATTTTTTTTTTGAAAAAAATCCCAAAAAATTGCAGTGGTTAGTCCATGATTTTTTGATGGGAAAAAATGTTTTTTTCTTTTTTTTTGTCTGATCGCGCTGAAACTTGGCATGTAGGGGTTTTGGGCGACGAGAAATCGAAATCCGTTGTCCATTTTGAGCTATCTCCATTTCTTGAGGCAAACCCTAGGCGCCCTGGCCAAACCGTGAGAGCTACCGAAAAACGGACAACGGATTCGTGATCAGCGGTCCCCCATTACCCTCTACGTCAAGTTTCAGCGAAATTTTTTTTTTGAAAAAAATCCCAAAAAATTGCAGTGGTTAGTCCATGATTTTTTGATGGGAAAAAATGTTTTTTTTCTTTTTTTTTGTCTGATCGCGCTGAAACTTGGCATGTAGGGGTTTTGGGCGACGAGAAATCGAAATCCGTTGTCCATTTTGAGCTATCTCCATTTCTTGAGGCAAACCCTAGGCGCCCTGGCCAAACCGTGAGAGCTACCGAAAAACGGACAACGGATTCGTGATCAGCGGTCCCCCATTACCCTCTACGTCAAGTTTCAGCGAAATTTTTTTTTTGAAAAAAATCCCAAAAAATTGCAGAGTCCATGATTTTTTGATGGGAAAAAATGTTTTTTTCTTTTTTTTTGTCTGATCGCGCTGAAACTTGGCATGTAGGGGTTTTGGGCGACGAGAAATCGAAATCCGTTGTCCATTTTGAGCTATCTCCATTTCTTGAGGCAAACCCTAGGCGCCCTGGCCAAACCGTGAGAGCTATCGAAAAACGGACAACGGATTCGTGATCAGCGGTCCCCCATTACCCTCTACGTCAAGTTTCAGCGAAATTTTTTTTTTGAAAAAAATCCCAAAAAATTGCAGAGTCCATGATTTTTTGATGGGAAAAAATGTTTTTTTCTTTTTTTTTGTCTGATCGCGCTGAAACTTGGCATGTAGGGGTTTTGGGCGACGAGAAATCGAAATCCGTTGTCCATTTTGAGCTATCTCCATTTCTTGAGGCAAACCCTAGGCGCCCTGGCCAAACCGTGAGAGCTACCGAAAAACGGACAACGGATTCGTGATCAGCGGTCCCCCATTACCCTCTACGTCAAGTTTCAGCGAAATTTTTTTTTTGAAAAAAATCCCAAAAAATTGCAGTGGTTAGTCCATGATTTTTTGATGGGAAAAAATGTTTTTTTCTTTTTTTTTGTCTGATCGCGCTGAAACTTGGCATGTAGGGGTTTTGGGCGACGAGAAATCGAAATCCGTTGTCCATTTTGAGCTATCTCCATTTCTTGAGGCAAACCCTAGGCGCCCTGGCCAAACCGTGAGAGCTACCGAAAAACGGACAACGGATTCGTGATCAGCGGTCCCCCATTACCCTCTACGTCAAGTTTCAGCGAAATTTTTTTTTTGAAAAAAATCCCAAAAAATTGCAGTGGTTAGTCCATGATTTTTTGATGGGAAAAAATGTTTTTTTCTTTTTTTTTGTCTGATCGCGCTGAAACTTGGCATGTAGGGGTTTTGGGCGACGAGAAATCGAAATCCGTTGTCCATTTTGAGCTATCTCCATTTCTTGAGGCAAACCCTAGGCGCCCTGGCCAAACCGTGAGAGCTACCGAAAAACGGACAACGGATTCGTGATCAGCGGTCCCCCATTACCCTCTACGTCAAGTTTCAGCGAAATTTTTTTTTTGAAAAAAATCCCAAAAAATTGCAGTGGTTAGTCCATGATTTTTTGATGGGAAAAAATGTTTTTTTCTTTTTTTTTGTCTGATCGCGCTGAAACTTGGCATGTAGGGGTTTTGGGCGACGAGAAATCGAAATCCGTTGTCCATTTTGAGCTATCTCCATTTCTTGAGGCAAACCCTAGGCGCCCTGGCCAAACCGTGAGAGCTACCGAAAAACGGACAACGGATTCGTGATCAGCGGTCCCCCATTACCCTCTACGTCAAGTTTCAGCGAAATTTTTTTTTTGAAAAAAATCCCAAAAAATTGCAGTGGTTAGTCCATGATTTTTTGATGGGAAAAAATGTTTTTTTCTTTTTTTTTGTCTGATCGCGCTGAAACTTGGCATGTAGGGGTTTTGGGCGACGAGAAATCGAAATCCGTTGTCCATTTTGAGCTATCTCCATTTCTTGAGGCAAACCCTAGGCGCCCTGGCCAAACCGTGAGAGCTACCGAAAAACGGACAACGGATTCGTGATCAGCGGTCCCCCATTACCCTCTACGTCAAGTTTCAGCGAAATTTTTTTTTTGAAAAAAATCCCAAAAAATTGCAGTGGTTAGTCCATGATTTTTTGATGGGAAAAAATGTTTTTTTCTTTTTTTTTGTCTGATCGCGCTGAAACTTGGCATGTAGGGGTTTTGGGCGACGAGAAATCGAAATCCGTTGTCCATTTTGAGCTATCTCCATTTCTTGAGGCAAACCCTAGGCGCCCTGGCCAAACCGTGAGAGCTACCGAAAAACGGACAACGGATTCGTGATCAGCGGTCCCCCATTACCCTCTACGTCAAGTTTCAGCGAAATTTTTTTTTTGAAAAAAATCCCAAAAAATTGCAGTGGTTAGTCCATGATTTTTTGATGGGAAAAAATGTTTTTTTTCTTTTTTTTTGTCTGATCGCGCTGAAACTTGGCATGTAGGGGTTTTGGGCGACGAGAAATCGAAATCCGTTGTCCATTTTGAGCTATCTCCATTTCTTGAGGCAAACCCTAGGCGCCCTGGCCAAACCGTGAGAGCTACCGAAAAACGGACAACGGATTCGTGATCAGCGGTCCCCCATTACCCTCTACGTCAAGTTTCAGCGAAATTTTTTTTTTGAAAAAAATCCCAAAAAATTGCAGAGTCCATGATTTTTTGATGGGAAAAAATGTTTTTTTCTTTTTTTTTGTCTGATCGCGCTGAAACTTGGCATGTAGGGGTTTTGGGCGACGAGAAATCGAAATCCGTTGTCCATTTTGAGCTATCTCCATTTCTTGAGGCAAACCCTAGGCGCCCTGGCCAAACCGTGAGAGCTATCGAAAAACGGACAACGGATTCGTGATCAGCGGTCCCCCATTACCCTCTACGTCAAGTTTCAGCGAAATTTTTTTTTTGAAAAAAATCCCAAAAAATTGCAGAGTCCATGATTTTTTGATGGGAAAAAATGTTTTTTTCTTTTTTTTTGTCTGATCGCGCTGAAACTTGGCATGTAGGGGTTTTGGGCGACGAGAAATCGAAATCCGTTGTCCATTTTGAGCTATCTCCATTTCTTGAGGCAAACCCTAGGCGCCCTGGCCAAACCGTGAGAGCTATCGAAAAACGGACAACGGATTCGTGATCAGCGGTCCCCCATTACCCTCTACGTCAAGTTTCAGCGAAATTTTTTTTTTGAAAAAAATCCCAAAAAATTGCAGTGGTTGTTAGTCCATGATTTTTTGATGGGAAAAATGTTTTTTTCTTTTTTTTTGTCTGATCGCGCTGAAACTTGGCATGTAGGGGTTTTGGGCGACGAGAAATCGAAATCCGTTGTCCATTTTGAGCTATCTCCATTTCTTGAGGCAAACCCTAGGCGCCCTGGCCAAACCGTGAGAGCTACCGAAAAACGGACAACGGATTCGTGATCAGCGGTCCCCCATTACCCTCTACGTCAAGTTTCAGCGAAATTTTTTTTTTGAAAAAAATCCCAAAAAATTGCAGTGGTTGTTAGTCCATGATTTTTTGATGGGAAAAAATGTTTTTTTCTTTTTTTTTGTCTGATCGCGCTGAAACTTGGCATGTAGGGGTTTTGGGCGACGAGAAATCGAAATCCGTTGTCCATTTTGAGCTATCTCCATTTCTTGAGGCAAACCCTAGGCGCCCTGGCCAAACCGTGAGAGCTACCGAAAAACGGACAACGGATTCGTGATCAGCGGTCCCCCATTACCCTCTACGTCAAGTTTCAGCGAAATTTTTTTTTTGAAAAAAATCCCAAAAAATTGCAGTGGTTAGTCCATGATTTTTTGATGGGAAAAAATGTTTTTTTCTTTTTTTTTGTCTGATCGCGCTGAAACTTGGCATGTAGGGGTTTTGGGCGACGAGAAATCGAAATCCGTTGTCCATTTTGAGCTATCTCCATTTCTTGAGGCAAACCCTAGGCGCCCTGGCCAAACCGTGAGAGCTATCGAAAAACGGACAACGGATTCGTGATCAGCGGTCCCCCATTACCCTCTACGTCAAGTTTCAGCGAAATTTTTTTTTTGAAAAAAATCCCAAAAAATTGCAGTGGTTGTTAGTCCATGATTTTTTGATGGGAAAAAATGTTTTTTTCTTTTTTTTTGTCTGATCGCGCTGAAACTTGGCATGTAGGGGTTTTGGGCGACGAGAAATCGAAATCCGTTGTCCATTTTGAGCTATCTCCATTTCTTGAGGCAAACCCTAGGCGCCCTGGCCAAACCGTGAGAGCTACCGAAAAACGGACAACGGATTCGTGATCAGCGGTCCCCCATTACCCTCTACGTCAAGTTTCAGCGAAATTTTTTTTTTGAAAAAAATCCCAAAAAATTGCAGTGGTTAGTCCATGATTTTTTGATGGGAAAAAATGTTTTTTTCTTTTTTTTTGTCTGATCGCGCTGAAACTTGGCATGTAGGGGTTTTGGGCGACGAGAAATCGAAATCCGTTGTCCATTTTGAGCTATCTCCATTTCTTGAGGCAAACCCTAGGCGCCCTGGCCAAACCGTGAGAGCTACCGAAAAACGGACAACGGATTCGTGATCAGCGGTCCCCCATTACCCTCTACGTCAAGTTTCAGCGAAATTTTTTTTTTGAAAAAAATCCCAAAAAATTGCAGTGGTTAGTCCATGATTTTTTGATGGGAAAAAATGTTTTTTTCTTTTTTTTTGTCTGATCGCGCTGAAACTTGGCATGTAGGGGTTTTGGGCGACGAGAAATCGAAATCCGTTGTCCATTTTGAGCTATCTCCATTTCTTGAGGCAAACCCTAGGCGCCCTGGCCAAACCGTGAGAGCTACCGAAAAACGGACAACGGATTCGTGATCAGCGGTCCCCCATTACCCTCTACGTCAAGTTTCAGCGAAATTTTTTTTTTGAAAAAAATCCCAAAAAAATTGCAGTGGTTAGTCCATGATTTTTTGATGGGAAAAAATGTTTTTTTTCTTTTTTTTTGTCTGATCGCGCTGAAACTTGGCATGTAGGGGTTTTGGGCGACGAGAAATCGAAATCCGTTGTCCATTTTGAGCTATCTCCATTTCTTGAGGCAAACCCTAGGCGCCCTGGCCAAACCGTGAGAGCTACCGAAAAACGGACAACGGATTCGTGATCAGCGGTCCCCCATTACCCTCTACGTCAAGTTTCAGCGAAATTTTTTTTTTGAAAAAAATCCCAAAAAATTGCAGAGTCCATGATTTTTTGATGGGAAAAAATGTTTTTTTCTTTTTTTTTGTCTGATCGCGCTGAAACTTGGCATGTAGGGGTTTTGGGCGACGAGAAATCGAAATCCGTTGTCCATTTTGAGCTATCTCCATTTCTTGAGGCAAACCCTAGGCGCCCTGGCCAAACCGTGAGAGCTATCGAAAAACGGACAACGGATTCGTGATCAGCGGTCCCCCATTACCCTCTACGTCAAGTTTCAGCGAAATTTTTTTTTTGAAAAAAATCCCAAAAAATTGCAGTGGTTAGTCCATGATTTTTTGATGGGAAAAAATGTTTTTTTCTTTTTTTTTGTCTGATCGCGCTGAAACTTGGCATGTAGGGGTTTTGGGCGACGAGAAATCGAAATCCGTTGTCCATTTTGAGCTATCTCCATTTCTTGAGGCAAACCCTAGGCGCCCTGGCCAAACCGTGAGAGCTATCGAAAAACGGACAACGGATTCGTGATCAGCGGTCCCCCATTACCCTCTACGTCAAGTTTCAGCGAAATTTTTTTTTTGAAAAAAATCCCAAAAAATTGCAGTGGTTAGTCCATGATTTTTTGATGGGAAAAAATGTTTTTTTCTTTTTTTTTGTCTGATCGCGCTGAAACTTGGCATGTAGGGGTTTTGGGCGACGAGAAATCGAAATCCGTTGTCCATTTTGAGCTATCTCCATTTCTTGAGGCAAACCCTAGGCGCCCTGGCCAAACCGTGAGAGCTACCGAAAAACGGACAACGGATTCGTGATCAGCGGTCCCCCATTACCCTCTACGTCAAGTTTCAGCGAAATTTTTTTTTTGAAAAAAATCCCAAAAAATTGCAGTGGTTAGTCCATGATTTTTTGATGGGAAAAAATGTTTTTTTCTTTTTTTTTGTCTGATCGCGCTGAAACTTGGCATGTAGGGGTTTTGGGCGACGAGAAATCGAAATCCGTTGTCCATTTTGAGCTATCTCCATTTCTTGAGGCAAACCCTAGGCGCCCTGGCCAAACCGTGAGAGCTACCGAAAAACGGACAACGGATTCGTGATCAGCGGTCCCCCATTACCCTCTACGTCAAGTTTCAGCGAAATTTTTTTTTTGAAAAAAATCCCAAAAAATTGCAGTGGTTAGTCCATGATTTTTTGATGGGAAAAAATGTTTTTTTCTTTTTTTTTGTCTGATCGCGCTGAAACTTGGCATGTAGGGGTTTTGGGCGACGAGAAATCGAAATCCGTTGTCCATTTTGAGCTATCTCCATTTCTTGAGGCAAACCCTAGGCGCCCTGGCCAAACCGTGAGAGCTACCGAAAAACGGACAACGGATTCGTGATCAGCGGTCCCCCATTACCCTCTACGTCAAGTTTCAGCGAAATTTTTTTTTTGAAAAAAATCCCAAAAAAATTGCAGTGGTTAGTCCATGATTTTTTGATGGGAAAAAATGTTTTTTTTCTTTTTTTTTGTCTGATCGCGCTGAAACTTGGCATGTAGGGGTTTTGGGCGACGAGAAATCGAAATCCGTTGTCCATTTTGAGCTATCTCCATTTCTTGAGGCAAACCCTAGGCGCCCTGGCCAAACCGTGAGAGCTACCGAAAAACGGACAACGGATTCGTGATCAGCGGTCCCCCATTACCCTCTACGTCAAGTTTCAGCGAAATTTTTTTTTTGAAAAAAATCCCAAAAAATTGCAGAGTCCATGATTTTTTGATGGGAAAAAATGTTTTTTTCTTTTTTTTTGTCTGATCGCGCTGAAACTTGGCATGTAGGGGTTTTGGGCGACGAGAAATCGAAATCCGTTGTCCATTTTGAGCTATCTCCATTTCTTGAGGCAAACCCTAGGCGCCCTGGCCAAACCGTGAGAGCTATCGAAAAACGGACAACGGATTCGTGATCAGCGGTCCCCCATTACCCTCTACGTCAAGTTTCAGCGAAATTTTTTTTTTGAAAAAAATCCCAAAAAATTGCAGTGGTTAGTCCATGATTTTTTGATGGGAAAAAATGTTTTTTTCTTTTTTTTTGTCTGATCGCGCTGAAACTTGGCATGTAGGGGTTTTGGGCGACGAGAAATCGAAATCCGTTGTCCATTTTGAGCTATCTCCATTTCTTGAGGCAAACCCTAGGCGCCCTGGCCAAACCGTGAGAGCTACCGAAAAACGGACAACGGATTCGTGATCAGCGGTCCCCCATTACCCTCTACGTCAAGTTTCAGCGAAATTTTTTTTTTGAAAAAAATCCCAAAAAATTGCAGAGTCCATGATTTTTTGATGGCAAAAAATGTTTTTTTCTTTTTTTTTGTCTGATCGCGCTGAAACTTGGCATGTAGGGGTTTTGGGCGACGAGAAATCGAAATCCGTTGTCCATTTTGAGCTATCTCCATTTCTTGAGGCAAACCCTAGGCGCCCTGGCCAAACCGTGAGAGCTACCGAAAAACGGACAACGGATTCGTGATCAGCGGTCCCCCATTACCCTCTACGTCAAGTTTCAGCGAAATTTTTTTTTTGAAAAAAATCCCAAAAAATTGCAGAGTCCATGATTTTTTGATGGCAAAAAATGTTTTTTTCTTTTTTTTTGTCTGATCGCGCTGAAACTTGGCATGTAGGGGTTTTGGGCGACGAGAAATCGAAATCCGTTGTCCATTTTGAGCTATCTCCATTTCTTGAGGCAAACCCTAGGCGCCCTGGCCAAACCGTGAGAGCTACCGAAAAACGGACAACGGATTCGTGATCAGCGGTCCCCCATTACCCTCTACGTCAAGTTTCAGCGAAATTTTTTTTTTGAAAAAAATCCCAAAAAAATGCAGTGGTTAGTCCATGATTTTTTGATGGGAAAAAATGTTTTTTTTCTTTTTTTTTGTCTGATCGCGCTGAAACTTGGCATGTAGGGGTTTTGGGCGACGAGAAATCGAAATCCGTTGTCCATTTTGAGCTATCTCCATTTCTTGAGGCAAACCCTAGGCGCCCTGGCCAAACCGTGAGAGCTACCGAAAAACGGACAACGGATTCGTGATCAGCGGTCCCCCATTACCCTCTACGTCAAGTTTCAGCGAAATTTTTTTTTTGAAAAAAATCCCAAAAAAATGCAGTGGTTAGTCCATGATTTTTTGATGGGAAAAAATGTTTTTTTTCTTTTTTTTTGTCTGATCGCGCTGAAACTTGGCATGTAGGGGTTTTGGGCGACGAGAAATCGAAATCCGTTGTCCATTTTGAGCTATCTCCATTTCTTGAGGCAAACCCTAGGCGCCCTGGCCAAACCGTGAGAGCTATCGAAAAACGGACAACGGATTCGTGATCAGCGGTCCCCCATTACCCTCTACGTCAAGTTTCAGCGAAATTTTTTTTTTGAAAAAAATCCCAAAAAAATGCAGTGGTTAGTCCATGATTTTTTGATGGGAAAAAATGTTTTTTTTCTTTTTTTTTGTCTGATCGCGCTGAAACTTGGCATGTAGGGGTTTTGGGCGACGAGAAATCGAAATCCGTTGTCCATTTTGAGCTATCTCCATTTCTTGAGGCAAACCCTAGGCGCCCTGGCCAAACCGTGAGAGCTACCGAAAAACGGACAACGGATTCGTGATCAGCGGTCCCCCATTACCCTCTACGTCAAGTTTCAGCGAAATTTTTTTTTTGAAAAAAATCCCAAAAAATTGCAGAGTCCATGATTTTTTGATGGCAAAAAATGTTTTTTTCTTTTTTTTTGTCTGATCGCGCTGAAACTTGGCATGTAGGGGTTTTGGGCGACGAGAAATCGAAATCCGTTGTCCATTTTGAGCTATCTCCATTTCTTGAGGCAAACCCTAGGCGCCCTGGCCAAACCGTGAGAGCTATCGAAAAACGGACAACGGATTCGTGATCAGCGGTCCCCCATTACCCTCTACGTCAAGTTTCAGCGAAATTTTTTTTTTGAAAAAAATCCCAAAAAAATGCAGTGGTTAGTCCATGATTTTTTGATGGGAAAAAATGTTTTTTTTCTTTTTTTTTGTCTGATCGCGCTGAAACTTGGCATGTAGGGGTTTTGGGCGACGAGAAATCGAAATCCGTTGTCCATTTTGAGCTATCTCCATTTCTTGAGGCAAACCCTAGGCGCCCTGGCCAAACCGTGAGAGCTATCGAAAAACGGACAACGGATTCGTGATCAGCGGTCCCCCATTACCCTCTACGTCAAGTTTCAGCGAAATTTTTTTTTTGAAAAAAATCCCAAAAAATTGCAGAGTCCATGATTTTTTGATGGGAAAAAATGTTTTTTTCTTTTTTTTTGTCTGATCGCGCTGAAACTTGGCATGTAGGGGTTTTGGGCGACGAGAAATCGAAATCCGTTGTCCATTTTGAGCTATCTCCATTTCTTGAGGCAAACCCTAGGCGCCCTGGCCAAACCGTGAGAGCTATCGAAAAACGGACAACGGATTCGTGATCAGCGGTCCCCCATTACCCTCTACGTCAAGTTTCAGCGAAATTTTTTTTTTGAAAAAAATCCCAAAAAATTGCAGAGTCCATGATTTTTTGATGGCAAAAAATGTTTTTTTCTTTTTTTTTGTCTGATCGCGCTGAAACTTGGCATGTAGGGGTTTTGGGCGACGAGAAATCGAAATCCGTTGTCCATTTTGAGCTATCTCCATTTCTTGAGGCAAACCCTAGGCGCCCTGGCCAAACCGTGAGAGCTACCGAAAAACGGACAACGGATTCGTGATCAGCGGTCCCCCATTACCCTCTACGTCAAGTTTCAGCGAAATTTTTTTTTTGAAAAAAATCCCAAAAAATTGCAGAGTCCATGATTTTTTGATGGCAAAAAATGTTTTTTTCTTTTTTTTTGTCTGATCGCGCTGAAACTTGGCATGTAGGGGTTTTGGGCGACGAGAAATCGAAATCCGTTGTCCATTTTGAGCTATCTCCATTTCTTGAGGCAAACCCTAGGCGCCCTGGCCAAACCGTGAGAGCTACCGAAAAACGGACAACGGATTCGTGATCAGCGGTCCCCCATTACCCTCTACGTCAAGTTTCAGCGAAATTTTTTTTTTGAAAAAAATCCCAAAAAAATGCAGTGGTTAGTCCATGATTTTTTGATGGGAAAAAATGTTTTTTTTCTTTTTTTTTGTCTGATCGCGCTGAAACTTGGCATGTAGGGGTTTTGGGCGACGAGAAATCGAAATCCGTTGTCCATTTTGAGCTATCTCCATTTCTTGAGGCAAACCCTAGGCGCCCTGGCCAAACCGTGAGAGCTACCGAAAAACGGACAACGGATTCGTGATCAGCGGTCCCCCATTACCCTCTACGTCAAGTTTCAGCGAAATTTTTTTTTTGAAAAAAATCCCAAAAAATTGCAGAGTCCATGATTTTTTGATGGCAAAAAATGTTTTTTTCTTTTTTTTTGTCTGATCGCGCTGAAACTTGGCATGTAGGGGTTTTGGGCGACGAGAAATCGAAATCCGTTGTCCATTTTGAGCTATCTCCATTTCTTGAGGCAAACCCTAGGCGCCCTGGCCAAACCGTGAGAGCTATCGAAAAACGGACAACGGATTCGTGATCAGCGGTCCCCCATTACCCTCTACGTCAAGTTTCAGCGAAATTTTTTTTTTGAAAAAAATCCCAAAAAATTGCAGAGTCCATGATTTTTTGATGGGAAAAAATGTTTTTTTCTTTTTTTTTGTCTGATCGCGCTGAAACTTGGCATGTAGGGGTTTTGGGCGACGAGAAATCGAAATCCGTTGTCCATTTTGAGCTATCTCCATTTCTTGAGGCAAACCCTAGGCGCCCTGGCCAAACCGTGAGAGCTATCGAAAAACGGACAACGGATTCGTGATCAGCGGTCCCCCATTACCCTCTACGTCAAGTTTCAGCGAAATTTTTTTTTTGAAAAAAATCCCAAAAAATTGCAGAGTCCATGATTTTTTGATGGCAAAAAATGTTTTTTTCTTTTTTTTTGTCTGATCGCGCTGAAACTTGGCATGTAGGGGTTTTGGGCGACGAGAAATCGAAATCCGTTGTCCATTTTGAGCTATCTCCATTTCTTGAGGCAAACCCTAGGCGCCCTGGCCAAACCGTGAGAGCTACCGAAAAACGGACAACGGATTCGTGATCAGCGGTCCCCCATTACCCTCTACGTCAAGTTTCAGCGAAATTTTTTTTTTGAAAAAAATCCCAAAAAATTGCAGAGTCCATGATTTTTTGATGGCAAAAAATGTTTTTTTCTTTTTTTTTGTCTGATCGCGCTGAAACTTGGCATGTAGGGGTTTTGGGCGACGAGAAATCGAAATCCGTTGTCCATTTTGAGCTATCTCCATTTCTTGAGGCAAACCCTAGGCGCCCTGGCCAAACCGTGAGAGCTACCGAAAAACGGACAACGGATTCGTGATCAGCGGTCCCCCATTACCCTCTACGTCAAGTTTCAGCGAAATTTTTTTTTTGAAAAAAATCCCAAAAAATTGCAGAGTCCATGATTTTTTGATGGGAAAAAATGTTTTTTTTCTTTTTTTTTGTCTGATCGCGCTGAAACTTGGCATGTAGGGGTTTTGGGCGACGAGAAATCGAAATCCGTTGTCCATTTTGAGCTATCTCCATTTCTTGAGGCAAACCCTAGGCGCCCTGGCCAAACCGTGAGAGCTACCGAAAAACGGACAACGGATTCGTGATCAGCGGTCCCCCATTACCCTCTACGTCAAGTTTCAGCGAAATTTTTTTTTTGAAAAAAATCCCAAAAAATTGCAGAGTCCATGATTTTTTGATGGCAAAAAATGTTTTTTTCTTTTTTTTTGTCTGATCGCGCTGAAACTTGGCATGTAGGGGTTTTGGGCGACGAGAAATCGAAATCCGTTGTCCATTTTGAGCTATCTCCATTTCTTGAGGCAAACCCTAGGCGCCCTGGCCAAACCGTGAGAGCTACCGAAAAACGGACAACGGATTCGTGATCAGCGGTCCCCCATTACCCTCTACGTCAAGTTTCAGCGAAATTTTTTTTTTGAAAAAAATCCCAAAAAAATGCAGTGGTTAGTCCATGATTTTTTGATGGGAAAAAATGTTTTTTTTCTTTTTTTTTGTCTGATCGCGCTGAAACTTGGCATGTAGGGGTTTTGGGCGACGAGAAATCGAAATCCGTTGTCCATTTTGAGCTATCTCCATTTCTTGAGGCAAACCCTAGGCGCCCTGGCCAAACCGTGAGAGCTATCGAAAAACGGACAACGGATTCGTGATCAGCGGTCCCCCATTACCCTCTACGTCAAGTTTCAGCGAAATTTTTTTTTTGAAAAAAATCCCAAAAAATTGCAGAGTCCATGATTTTTTGATGGGAAAAAATGTTTTTTTCTTTTTTTTTGTCTGATCGCGCTGAAACTTGGCATGTAGGGGTTTTGGGCGACGAGAAATCGAAATCCGTTGTCCATTTTGAGCTATCTCCATTTCTTGAGGCAAACCCTAGGCGCCCTGGCCAAACCGTGAGAGCTATCGAAAAACGGACAACGGATTCGTGATCAGCGGTCCCCCATTACCCTCTACGTCAAGTTTCAGCGAAATTTTTTTTTTGAAAAAAATCCCAAAAAATTGCAGAGTCCATGATTTTTTGATGGCAAAAAATGTTTTTTTCTTTTTTTTTGTCTGATCGCGCTGAAACTTGGCATGTAGGGGTTTTGGGCGACGAGAAATCGAAATCCGTTGTCCATTTTGAGCTATCTCCATTTCTTGAGGCAAACCCTAGGCGCCCTGGCCAAACCGTGAGAGCTACCGAAAAACGGACAACGGATTCGTGATCAGCGGTCCCCCATTACCCTCTACGTCAAGTTTCAGCGAAATTTTTTTTTTGAAAAAAATCCCAAAAAATTGCAGAGTCCATGATTTTTTGATGGGAAAAAATGTTTTTTTCTTTTTTTTTGTCTGATCGCGCTGAAACTTGGCATGTAGGGGTTTTGGGCGACGAGAAATCGAAATCCGTTGTCCATTTTGAGCTATCTCCATTTCTTGAGGCAAACCCTAGGCGCCCTGGCCAAACCGTGAGAGCTACCGAAAAACGGACAACGGATTCGTGATCAGCGGTCCCCCATTACCCTCTACGTCAAGTTTCAGCGAAATTTTTTTTTTGAAAAAAATCCCAAAAAAATGCAGTGGTTAGTCCATGATTTTTTGATGGGAAAAAATGTTTTTTTTCTTTTTTTTTGTCTGATCGCGCTGAAACTTGGCATGTAGGGGTTTTGGGCGACGAGAAATCGAAATCCGTTGTCCATTTTGAGCTATCTCCATTTCTTGAGGCAAACCCTAGGCGCCCTGGCCAAACCGTGAGAGCTATCGAAAAACGGACAACGGATTCGTGATCAGCGGTCCCCCATTACCCTCTACGTCAAGTTTCAGCGAAATTTTTTTTTTGAAAAAAATCCCAAAAAATTGCAGAGTCCATGATTTTTTGATGGGAAAAAATGTTTTTTTCTTTTTTTTTGTCTGATCGCGCTGAAACTTGGCATGTAGGGGTTTTGGGCGACGAGAAATCGAAATCCGTTGTCCATTTTGAGCTATCTCCATTTCTTGAGGCAAACCCTAGGCGCCCTGGCCAAACCGTGAGAGCTATCGAAAAACGGACAACGGATTCGTGATCAGCGGTCCCCCATTACCCTCTACGTCAAGTTTCAGCGAAATTTTTTTTTTGAAAAAAATCCCAAAAAATTGCAGAGTCCATGATTTTTTGATGGCAAAAAATGTTTTTTTCTTTTTTTTTGTCTGATCGCGCTGAAACTTGGCATGTAGGGGTTTTGGGCGACGAGAAATCGAAATCCGTTGTCCATTTTGAGCTATCTCCATTTCTTGAGGCAAACCCTAGGCGCCCTGGCCAAACCGTGAGAGCTACCGAAAAACGGACAACGGATTCGTGATCAGCGGTCCCCCATTACCCTCTACGTCAAGTTTCAGCGAAATTTTTTTTTTGAAAAAAATCCCAAAAAATTGCAGAGTCCATGATTTTTTGATGGCAAAAAATGTTTTTTTCTTTTTTTTTGTCTGATCGCGCTGAAACTTGGCATGTAGGGGTTTTGGGCGACGAGAAATCGAAATCCGTTGTCCATTTTGAGCTATCTCCATTTCTTGAGGCAAACCCTAGGCGCCCTGGCCAAACCGTGAGAGCTACCGAAAAACGGACAACGGATTCGTGATCAGCGGTCCCCCATTACCCTCTACGTCAAGTTTCAGCGAGATTTTTTTTTTTGAAAAAAATCCCAAAAAATTGCAGAGTCCATGATTTTTTGATGGGAAAAAATGTTTTTTTCTTTTTTTTTGTCTGATCGCGCTGAAACTTGGCATGTAGGGGTTTTGGGCGACGAGAAATCGAAATCCGTTGTCCATTTTGAGCTATCTCCATTTCTTGAGGCAAACCCTAGGCGCCCTGGCCAAACCGTGAGAGCTATCGAAAAACGGACAACGGATTCGTGATCAGCGGTCCCCCATTACCCTCTACGTCAAGTTTCAGCGAAATTTTTTTTTTGAAAAAAATCCCAAAAAATTGCAGAGTCCATGATTTTTTGATGGCAAAAAATGTTTTTTTCTTTTTTTTTGTCTGATCGCGCTCAAACTTGGCATGTAGGGGTTTTGGGCGACGAGAAATCGAAATCCGTTGTCCATTTTGAGCTATCTCCATTTCTTGAGGCAAACCCTAGGCGCCCTGGCCAAACCGTGAGAGCTACCGAAAAACGGACAACGGATTCGTGATCAGCGGTCCCCCATTACCCTCTACGTCAAGTTTCAGCGAAATTTTTTTTTTGAAAAAAATCCCAAAAAATTGCAGAGTCCATGATTTTTTGATGGGAAAAAATGTTTTTTTCTTTTTTTTTGTCTGATCGCGCTGAAACTTGGCATGTAGGGGTTTTGGGCGACGAGAAATCGAAATCCGTTGTCCATTTTGAGCTATCTCCATTTCTTGAGGCAAACCCTAGGCGCCCTGGCCAAACCGTGAGAGCTACCGAAAAACGGACAACGGATTCGTGATCAGCGGTCCCCCATTACCCTCTACGTCAAGTTTCAGCGAAATTTTTTTTTTGAAAAAAATCCCAAAAAATTGCAGAGTCCATGATTTTTTGATGGGAAAAAATGTTTTTTTCTTTTTTTTTGTCTGATCGCGCTGAAACCTGGCATGTAGGGGTTTTGGGCGACGAGAAATCGAAATCCGTTGTCCATTTTGAGCTATCTCCATTTCTTGAGGCAAACCCTAGGCGCCCTGGCCAAACCGTGAGAGCTATCGAAAAACGGACAACGGATTCGTGATCAGCGGTCCCCCATTACCCTCTACGTCAAGTTTCAGCGAAATTTTTTTTTTGAAAAAAATCCCAAAAAATTGCAGAGTCCATGATTTTTTGATGGGAAAAAATGTTTTTTTCTTTTTTTTTGTCTGATCGCGCTGAAACTTGGCATGTAGGGGTTTTGGGCGACGAGAAATCGAAATCCGTTGTCCATTTTGAGCTATCTCCATTTCTTGAGGCAAACCCTAGGCGCCCTGGCCAAACCGTGAGAGCTACCGAAAAACGGACAACGGATTCGTGATCAGCGGTCCCCCATTACCCTCTACGTCAAGTTTCAGCGAAATTTTTTTTTTGAAAAAAATCCCAAAAAATTGCAGAGTCCATGATTTTTTGATGGGAAAAAATGTTTTTTTCTTTTTTTTTGTCTGATCGCGCTGAAACCTGGCATGTAGGGGTTTTGGGCGACGAGAAATCGAAATCCGTTGTCCATTTTGAGCTATCTCCATTTCTTGAGGCAAACCCTAGGCGCCCTGGCCAAACCGTGAGAGCTATCGAAAAACGGACAACGGATTCGTGATCAGCGGTCCCCCATTACCCTCTACGTCAAGTTTCAGCGAAATTTTTTTTTTGAAAAAAATCCCAAAAAATTGCAGAGTCCATGATTTTTTGATGGCAAAAAATGTTTTTTTCTTTTTTTTGTCTGATCGCGCTGAAACTTGGCCTGTAGGGGTTTTGGGCGACGAGAAATCGAAATCCGTTGTCCATTTTGAGCTATCTCCATTTCTTGAGGCAAACCCTAGGCGCCCTGGCCAAACCGTGAGAGCTACCGAAAAACGGACAACGGATTCGTGATCAGCGGTCCCCCATTACCCTCTACGTCAAGTTTCAGCGAAATTTTTTTTTTGAAAAAAATCCCAAAAAATTGCAGAGTCCATGATTTTTTGATGGGAAAAAATGTTTTTTTCTTTTTTTTTGTCTGATCGCGCTGAAACCTGGCATGTAGGGGTTTTGGGCGACGAGAAATCGAAATCCGTTGTCCATTTTGAGCTATCTCCATTTCTTGAGGCAAACCCTAGGCGCCCTGGCCAAACCGTGAGAGCTATCGAAAAACGGACAACGGATTCGTGATCAGCGGTCCCCCATTACCCTCTACGTCAAGTTTCAGCGAAATTTTTTTTTTGAAAAAAATCCCAAAAAATTGCAGAGTCCATGATTTTTTGATGGCAAAAAATGTTTTTTTCTTTTTTTTGTCTGATCGCGCTGAAACTTGGCATGTAGGGGTTTTGGGCGACGAGAAATCGAAATCCGTTGTCCATTTTGAGCTATCTCCATTTCTTGAGGCAAACCCTAGGCGCCCTGGCCAAACCGTGAGAGCTACCGAAAAACGGACAACGGATTCGTGATCAGCGGTCCCCCATTACCCTCTACGTCAAGTTTCAGCGAAATTTTTTTTTTGAAAAAAATCCCAAAAAATTGCAGAGTCCATGATTTTTTGATGGGAAAAAATGTTTTTTTCTTTTTTTTTGTCTGATCGCGCTGAAACCTGGCCTGTAGGGGTTTTGGGCGACGAGAAATCGAAATCCGTTGTCCATTTTGAGCTATCTCCATTTCTTGAGGCAAACCCTAGGCGCCCTGGCCAAACCGTGAGAGCTATCGAAAAACGGACAACGGATTCGTGATCAGCGGTCCCCCATTACCCTCTACGTCAAGTTTCAGCGAAATTTTTTTTTTGAAAAAAATCCCAAAAAATTGCAGAGTCCATGATTTTTTGATGGCAAAAAATGTTTTTTTCTTTTTTTTGTCTGATCGCGCTGAAACTTGGCCTGTAGGGGTTTTGGGCGACGAGAAATCGAAATCCGTTGTCCATTTTGAGCTATCTCCATTTCTTGAGGCAAACCCCAGGCGCCCTGGCCAAACCGTGAGAGCTATCGAAAAACGGACAACGGATTCGTGATCAGCGACTCCCCATTACCCTCTACAGTCTACATATCTTCAAAGATAATTACGAAATTAGTGCTGTAATATCATCCCTGAAAAATATCAAGATTGCTATCTGTCTGTCACCTCCCTTTAAGGTTAAGTGCTGGATTTTGATTTTTGCTCTTCCACCTGTTTGTTCAACCTCTCCATAATTTGAGATTTTCAAGAGCTTCTAACAATCAATAAAATCAGTAAAAACGAGATGACTATATAATGATATTGGCTAATGGATATTTCCGCTAATTGATGCCCAATTAATTGTCCTGAAATCAATTGTGCTATTCAGGTTGATTGCCCTTTATTTCGGCTGACTACCTCCCAACCCAATGTGGGGTGAGTCTAATTGAACATTTTGTAATGTCGTTTCGCCTACACAAAAGGGCTGAAGTCTACCGTGATATAGGATACAGGATGAACATCAAGCGATGTAAAGTATGTTTTATAGATAAAAAAAATATATTTAAATTTTTATCATTAAAATCATTTTGGAGAGAAGCCTGCGCTTCATTTAATTCTGCGACAAAATTGACTTTGAATTTATCCACAAAAATTTCCCCCTATATAGAAATTTTCCATTTAGCGGCAGTTGATGAATTGAAAACTTGTCAATCGCAATGGAAACATGATAATTGAACATTAAATATGTATGGAATATGTATTTCATTTAATTAGCATTAACTTCACTAAAATTTCTACAAAGATTAAAATGTATTTTGGACGCATGAATATTTATTTCAAATACGAAACTTTATGCAATGTTAATTGGGATATTTTTAATTCTAATATTATGTAAATCGCAATTCATATCAATTAATTCGCTGAAATTCATTTAATTATGATACCTTCGTAATTAAATCGTCTGATGATAATATATTTACTGTAGTACAATGAATGTATTGCTTTTCCGTGATTATTTTTCAGCGTTTTTTTTCGAAACTGTTCAAATTATTGATAAATTTTACAACGAAATATTTCAAGTATCGCGATACACATGAGATGCCATACAAAATATCAATTTCAACGGAATTTCGAAATACTTTCAAAAGGAAAAATTCATATCTTCCCTTTTGTAAAAAAAAAAAAACAAAGTTTATTTTCATTTCTGTGTGAAGGACCAATATCCGTATTCATATATTAATATACTTAATTCTATATAGATTGAAAATACAACATAGACACAATATTCGTTATATATTTCGAAATTCAAGCCCATCGAATTACAATACTGCGCAATATTTTCCAATATTCGGAAAAAATGATAAAATAAAAAAAAATACTGTTTATTTATTATATACTTGAATCAGGGTAATTTAAAACTGAAATTTTCTCATTTTATTTATATTCGATATTCAATTATTGTGCCGATGAATTTCGGGTTTAATTGCTTCCGTGTTTCTGCATTCAAATTTTCTGTGATTAATGTCTGTGCAGCATAAAAGCGAGTGAAACAGATTGAGAAATATTTTAAATAACCGATTTTTTTCAAAAACAAATAGCTTTAATTGATCAATGGCCTGATGAAAACATTTCTCGAGATATTCAAAATAATGAAAACCTTTTTTTTCAATTCAGTGTTGAGAAATGTTTTAACTTTATTCAGATATATTGGAAAAATTCAAACTGTTTTAAAAAAAAATCATTTTTTTGATAAATCTAGACCAAGCCTAATCTATCCATGCACGAAATTATATTATAGCGTGTTTAAAAAATTATTCGGTAATTTTTCAAACACAAATCCTTTGATTTGAAGAACGAGAAACGCCAAAAAAAATAGTATATGTTCTAATAACTGGATATTTATTTATTTTCAAAAGATGATGGGATTCCACTGAATTACTACGAATGGATATGAGGCTATCAGAGCAAGAGTGGACTAACCCACATGTCGAATTTTTTGTGTTTGAATCACTATTGCGAGTGAGTTTTTAGATAAAAATGTTTGGATGCTCAAAAGAACATTTCAACATTGAGTAATAAAGTCCACAGAAATTTTTTTTCCTAAAAATTTACAGTCAATAATAGTACAAAAGTGGAAAAGCTTCAAAAACTCGATTATGTGGCTTGGTCCACTTTTGCTCTCAACGCCTCATATACACTAGACATCCTCGAAAAAAAAGCGCCGCAGGCGAACTGTTTTCTTGATTTCTCTCAAAAACATCCATGAAGTCCCATCATTACACCCCATGTATTAACATTGTAGGGTATAAGCACTCTAAAACGATTTAGCGCAAATCGATTGTACATAAAATTTTTTAAAAAAATCGCATCATTTACTCGAAACAATTGAAATAGTCGTAATTTTCGATTTTCCGTCTGCTTTCACGTGTATAACACTGTATTTGTTTCTAAAAAAAAAGACTTGAAAGTAATTCACTGGAATTTACAGACATATCAACAATAGGCAGTTTCTGGATATCTAAATTCAAACATTTACATTTTATATTTACCATTTTATAGTATTTGAACGATGGATGATTGTGTAAGCCACTTTTTTATGTTTAAATACATATACGCCTAAACATATGCAATTACTGAGATATGTAATTCCGTTTGAAAAGAATTAATTGCGTTTTTATATTTAAATCTAAAACTTTTCCAATCAAATTTAAAATACATTTAAAATTGAGTACAGAAAAAGAAAATAATATTTTGCTCATAATAGTGTCATAACTCATAAATCAGTGTTTTTATACCCGTATGGTGAAACCAAAGGGTATATTAACTTTGCCTTACCGTTTGTAAAGCCAAGATCCCGTCATCACACAAAAAAATGAATTACACCAGTGTGTTTAGAATGATAAAAAAAAGTTGAATTTGGCATGTCCGTCCATCCGTCCGTCCGTCTGTCCGTCTGTGGCGCGGATTGCGGGCGCACGGATTGAGCTAGAACCTTGAAATTTTGCGCAGATTGGTTTTTCGTAAAATGCAAGGCTAAGTTCGTTAAAGTGCGGTTTAGACGAAGCAAGTAACTCGCTGCAAGTAGACGTAAATACACTTTTGTCTTTTACTAAAACTGATATCTCAAAGCGGTATCAATATATATCAATATATCGCTATGTCAACGCGTTCTCGGGTTGTTTAATATATATAAAACGGACAGACCGAAAGACAGATGCACGGACCGGACATCCTGATAACTTTGCCTAAAACGGGTTTCGAATTGATCAGGAAGTTTTTAATTGCCCCCGTTCTCGAGTCGATCTTAGAGGAAAATGAAAATTAAGGAGAAAAAGCACCTAAGTATGAAAACCATTTTGTTAAGCTGATATATTTTTGAAGAATGATATTCTTTCGTGAAGGAAATGGTAATTTCAAAAATTGTGGCTGATTTCTTAATTGGCAAATTGGCAACTTTCTTCCACGTCTTCGAAAATATTCCTGCAGCATAAAATAATTTCCTTCCTCGATTATTAAGTCAATGGGCATCTATTAGCATATCGATTTTTTGCGCTATTTGGACGACATGATGGAAAACAGCATAATTTAAATCATTGAGCACGACAAAAAAACGGGACATTGCATAGTTGATCATAAGAGCATTTAATAGAAACATGCATTACCTTCCGCATTATAAATATGAAGTCATATTATTATTAGTTATGAACGTCAATATGTTGCATCATTCGTAGCAAAAACCATCATAAGCATAATTTCTAAAACACTCATAATATACGCAGTCCGACATGATAATAATGTTTCCTGTTTGAGAAGATAATTGTTTAGATGATTTTTTTATAAACATCGACCAAACACTCTGTAAACATATTATTGTGTCTGAAACATCAACAACATATAACTATCTATCGGTTGAAAACTTATCAAACCAACCGACATTATCAGAATATTTATACTTGATAGAATGCTTAAAGAGAAAATATTTTTCATTTAAATGTTGTATGAAAAACTGACAAAAGGAGAATTCATAATAATACAAAATCAGGCATGTCTAGACTCTACTGTGGTGAATTTTGATTAAAATAAAATATTTTCTTTTTATATTGATGTTGGATGTTTTATTTTAATGATTTTATGCAGTGATTTCGCAAGGGAAATGTGCAACAAATGTTGAATCTAATATGCTTTTTGTGTGATACGAATCGGAAAAACGTATGAGTAAATATAGGCAATACCGGAAAAACCTTTGGATGAATTGGTATGAAGAACAACATCGATATGGTATTTTATGTTTCGTGGTCAACATAATGATTTGTTGAATGATCTTTCAAAATAAATCCAAATATATAGATATGTTACAAAATTATCGAACAGAAGAGAATTCTTTTGCGAATACAATTTGAATTTATGCATTTGACGAATGCTATTGATATCCATTTTCATATTCTCCCCCAATGTGTATTTTGTGATGTTGCAGTGGGCTATATTTTATAATAAATATGTCTCTGGATGCGTCCCTGAATATCACAAACATACGAGTATATTCGTTATCTGAATCGAGGACACAGAAAAATATTTTTAGAACGATTTCGATGTGCGCTATAATTCTTTTTTTTTTAATAAAACAAATATTTATGAAATTTGGAAAACAACAGATATATTTACATCAATAAAACTGAAAAAGTGCGGCTTTTTTCCACTTTAATGAAACTATAATGACAAAATTGAAATTATATATTCTGAACGATGAAAATTTTGACCTGCGGCGCATTTCTCTTAAGGAGTTTTACTTTGCATTGCATTCTTTTTAAAAGGATTCACATTTTTCTACGGTAATTTTGCAATAACAATAAAAGTTATCGACCACACAATCGAAATAGGGAGTCGCCGATCATTTTATCCTATAATATAATACGAGGAATGTCTGTCTGTCTGTCTGTCTGCACAAACGATCTCGAAAACCCGCCTAACGATTTTCACGAAACTTAGAGGTTAGGGATTTACGGGGACAAGAAATCGATCTAGATAGGTCTCACCCCTGAGTAAATTCCCCTTCGATACCCCTCGCCTGTTATCTTCGAATTGGGTGGTCCGATCTTAATGAAACTTTACAGTATTACTAAGGAGGCTAAGGGCTTTCGATTTTCCCACTACAAACCTGACTTTTTCTCCCCTCGATACCCCTCGCCTGGTATCTTCGAATTGGGTGGTCCGATCTTAATGAAACTTTACAGTATTACTAAGGGGGCTAAGGGCTTTCGATTTTTCCACTACAAACCTGACTTTTCCCTCCCCTCGATAACCCTCACCTGGTGTCTCAGAACAACGTTTCAGAAATCGGTGACAGCGACTACTCAATAACCACTCAACCGATTTCTATGAAATTTTGTTATCGCGCGTTAGTTTTAGTTCTAGCTTTCTAGGTCGGGAACTTAAAAACTGTGTACAGATAATGTGAATTTAGTTTTTCCCCAAAAATCAGCAAAAGTAGGATTTTGGCTCGGTCTTCCTGGTACTTATTCTAAATTTTGGAAAAAGGAGGTCGTGAGAGAAAAAAGCTGTCGAATTAATATTGGGATTTTCTTACATACATTGCTTACTTATAAATACACAAAAAATTTTTTTAGTATACCTTTAGGTAGTAAAAGAGTTACAATTTTAGAAATTTAATCTAAACTTTTAGTTTTAAAAAAATCATAAATTTCGTATAGTAAAACTGTGTTAAAAAATTATATCAGTGTACAGATTTTGATATCGAGAAAATCACAACTTTTTCAGAATAGAGTCCTTTCTTTTATCAGGATTCACATGTGAATATCCAAATATGCAGAGCGATGCCATAATTATGTAAATAAAACAGAAATCTATACAGTATTTTGTACAGGCGGTAAAAAATACCTTTAATAGGTTTTTTAAAACGCAAATATTTGCTTATTGTTTAATGTTTCTCTGGATTTTTCATGATTTTCCAACAGGATAAATATTTCTATAACTTTCCTCATTTTCACAAGCAAATATTCTGATTGAAATATGCAAGTACTTGATAATTATGGAGATCTAATATATTCGATAATAAATTCGACAATATCAATGCCCCAAAGTGAACACTGATTAATTTTATACTTACTACCAAATTGGCATGTTTGGTGATTTAACTTACTCTCCTTGCATCGTTTGAAAAGGATCTCCCATTGAAATATAAAGGAACATGCTTGAAACTAGTAATTTACTAATAAAAATAATTGAATCAAGTAATTTTACTATCATCGTTTGAGGCAAAGTTTCCCTGATCAATATTGTTATGAATGTCCTGCTATACTCTTGTAATCTTCCGTTAAAGTAAATTCTTGTAAGTTGGAACCACATCAATCAGCGAACAAGTTTCCTGAAACACAATTTAGGCGGATCCGGTAGAAGGATATTTGCTCAATTTCTATGTTACTGGCATGAAATTAATGTTAGTTCCTTTTCGAGATGCTGGGATACTTGAGAAGTTATTTTGTTAAATTGCAAGAGAAATATAACTGGGGTGACCATATTTTTTGTTTTGTCTGAATCCGGTATAGATGACCGGAGGGTGAAAGGTGAAGAGGTGGGGCCAAAGTGTGAGGAAATTTTCAAAGTTTCGAAATTAATCGTGAAACTTTTGAAAGCCCGATCAGAGGGAAGATGGTTTGCTTCAATTTTTGTTTGTGATTAGGTATATAAAAGGTGTTATGGGTACATTTTCAAAATACAATAAAAAATGCACCACTAGTAAAACTTTTAGAATCAATTATACAACCATTTCATGCGTCGAATGATATTATTTTAACAAAAAATGCGCTAGATGCAGTAATTTCTAAGGAAATTGCAGGTGTTTTCAAGGTTAATTTTTAAGAAATTACAGCACCAGACAAAAGTTTAATATCCGAGACCGCCGACATACCTAAATCCGGCCATTCCAGGACTTATGGTCACCCAAAGCTGTCTGCTCATAAAATCATAAAACGTTGTACAAGATTTCATCCTTTTACTCCACTTTACTAATTAAATTTCACTGAAACTTTATAAATCAAAATGTTTTAAAATATTTAATGTCGTAACCGCTTTATTTTAATTTACTTTGAGAATATTTAATATAAGATATCTTGAAAGCTATGATTTTTAAGAGAAATTATGGTAGTTTTTAATCTGAAGTTGGTTTGTTCAACTTGAATTTGGTTTATGGCAAACATCATATCATACTAATATATAAAAATGAGTTGGTGTCTGTCTGTCTGTCTGTCTGTTCCATGCAAAAACGGCTGAACCGATTGACTTGAAATTTGGCATGAGTATCTGTGGTAGTTCTGGTTCCAACATAGGCATACGAAAAAGTAGCGCGAGGGGTGGGGGGAGTAAGGGGATGGGGGAGTAAGGGGAGGGGGTAAAGTGATTTCGAAACTTAGCTCTTCCTCTATGTTACCCTTTCGCGGGGAAACTACCGAGCCGATTGGCCTGAAGTTTAGCTCCAACATAGACCATAAATTTTTTTTTTTAAAACTTAACCCGGCAACGACGGGTATGCAAGCTAGTTTTATATAAAATTTGTATTCTAAATCCTCTCATTTATATTTTTTTAAAAGATGAACTTTTTATGTGCAGGAAGAGTGATACAATTTTACTTAATTGAACAAAATTAAAAGAGAAAATATCTAAAAGACCCTGTTTTTGTCCCAATCTGTTTTATTTCAATTAAATAATATATAAAAAAAGGTCTTTTTGAAAATTCATTCCGCTGCAAGTAATTGCTGTAATAATGCCACGAGCGTTAATTTAAATATATTTTCCGTGAATAAAAGCAGTGATTGAACTTCTATGTAATTATTATACAATATCAAAAACAATAATTATGATGTAAATAAAATTATGGTCTGAAGTTTTTCTCTTAAAAAAAAACAATTCATTTTTTAAGCCTTTCCTATTGATACATCGAAGGTGTCGTTGCCCAGCAGCCCAAAGGTGGGAACGTAATTTCAACTGAATAAACCTAAAGAAAGTGCAAGCAATCATCGCAATTATGTCAACTCTTATTTTTGTTGTCATCATCTCAGCATTTTACGATACTTTCTCAGGTAGTTCCATTGGCATTTATAATGAATATAACGTAATTGCTTAAGGCGAAACACCCATAAATACCTGCTTTTAATATTCTGTATTGCGGCAATATTAAATCCAGAAGCAAATAAAATATACTAATAGTTTGCTATGAAAAACTGTAATCAGAATATTGTTATACTTCTAATATTAGAATATGGACACGATATTGCCGAGTAAAAGTATTTTAAGTTCTAGAAAAGAGAAAAGAAGATCTAGAAATTATTTTATTATAAATTTTTGACAAAATACAATATCCCTAGAGCAGTGGTTCTTAACCTTGTTGGAGGTACTGACCCCCACCAGTTTCATATGCGCGTTCACCGAACCCTTCTTAATTGAAAAAAAAAATATGATTTTTTCAAATTCCAAACATAGGTATATATTTATACATAGGTGCACAAAATGAACAAACCTGTTAAAGAACAAACCATTAAAGAACAAAACCATTAAGAACAAAACCATTAAGAACGAAGAACAAAACCATTATAACATGATTTTCACATAAAAACAAAAAGTGTGTGTTTTGACCTCCGCTAAACCCGGAAGACTGACTCACCGAACCCCTGGGGTTCGATCGAACGAACCCAGGTTAAGAATCACTGCCCTAGAGGATCTTCGAGAAAACATTTCAAAATTTTGACAAATTCAAAAGGCTTGTGTGCAGCAACCTCTATAAACCCAAAGTTTTCGCTAACTATTATCGACCCCTCCCCTTGCCTGTTGGGAAATTTCGGTGGAACATTTCCCATGGAAATATTTATAGAATATGCTGAGTACCCCAACAGAGCGACGATGCTCGAGAGACGGTAGTGAATCTGTCAAAGACTTGTCTCCAATCAGTCGGATCGCACGTTTTTGAATTCGGTCCAGCAGTTGCAGGACAGTTTTTGGGGCTCCAGCCCAAATATGCGAATTGTACTCGAGTCTCGGTCGAATCGGATAAAATAAAATAAAAATATTTTTTTAAACAAGCTTTTAAAGTTTACTAAAAATGCATGAAAAAGTTTATATGGATTTAGCCTCAAAAATAAAAGCAGGATAAAACCTAATATCCAAAAATTCCAACGCTCTTACGATATCTTGCTTTAATTTTTCAAAAATTCTCAACGCTTTTACGATATTTTGTTTTAATCTCTACGTAAAATTATTATTTTATTTTTAGTAAACATTTTGTTTTTTACTAAAAATAAAATAATTGTTTATATTTTCTTTTTATTTTTTAAATTAGTTTACAAAAAAAGCCTCCGTACAATTTTTGAATTTTCTGAAATTTTGTAAAAGTTTTTCAAAATTGTAAAATAAATTAACAGAAAATCTAATAGATAACTGAAAATCTAATAGGAGCGCTATAAAAGTGAAAATCTAATATTGTGTTCATTAGAACCAATAGTCCCACACGTGATAACGATTAATTTTTCCCGATATTCCTCAGTTTAAATGTCGATTCACCTCTAGCCACACATTATTTTATTTATGGATGAATTTGGTTTTTTCACCAAACTAAACAACTGACCATAATATATCGCAGGCATGGAGAACAATAGAAGCAAAAGAGTATGTGGAATTGTTATGGTTTTGAGATAATCGATAATTATTGTCGATCTCGAAACCGCATTGGAAAGGTTGAATAATTGCAACAACATTAGAATTTTATGGGCACATAACACACTACACGGTGCTGGATTGGTTTTTTTTTGCAAACTCATGTTCTATTTGTGGTATTAGATGAATAGCGCAACAGACATCGAGGATGAGGATAAATTTTGCCTGTTGTGTGTAGGTACTATTTTGTAGTATAGTTTAGAGAATTTTTTGGGTTGGTTTCACCGTATTGATTTTCCATTGGGGGCGCTTTGTATTCGCTTTTTAACAACGCGACATGGTTAGGAAAAGAGATTTTTATAGCATCAGACGGAGAAAACTAATCCGGTTTACCTTTTGGATCTCGGCATACGTGCTAGCGTGTACATTGAATGCATTTATCCTTTTAGCATAACGAGACAAGGATATCCATTGATTTTATGCTGATTCAGGTTTAGGCATACAACGACTATGAATATAAAGGATCCATAAGTAAAATACATGTACAAACTCATGAGCATATCGAAAATGGTATAAAATTGCACATCAGAGGGTTTTTCCGGTTCAATTACATTTGCATATTATGATGTTCACATGATTATAGCCGTTTCTTTAGTCATTTCAGTTCTTTAAAATTACGGCCAAATAATGAAAGAACACGAAGCGAAATTTATTGCTGGGTAAACTTTAATTTCCTGGGTGCAATTTATTTGATTTTTTTTTTACATTTTGTTTAAACAAACACAAGTTTCAACAACACTAAAAAACCTCCCTCAGGCCAAAAATACCGCAGCATGTACGACAGTTTTAAACTATTCGGTGCTCAAGCAACACCTTACAATTTTCGGGGTATGATAACATTAACGGTAGTGCGGTAGCTCGTGAATACTACATATAAACATAGAATGTATGTATTCCTAGGAAAATTGAGACGTTAACTCGTTTTGCCATTCTCCACTTTAGGAAAACTTCTGCCTGATGTCGTTTCTCGACAACTAGAACTCGTAGTTTACCTACACATGCCAGTACCGTTTAATTTTATATATTTTGGAGGTGAATAACCCGAGAAAACTCAAAATTTTCTTAAGTTGGAAAGTCTTTTCGGCCCAAAACATCAGTAAGAGGTAAATAATTTACCCAGTATTATAATTTATTTGTTAAAACATTGCATACGATCTGGGGTGCTTTTGTGTCAGTGTGGTTTTCGCTTAAAAGTTAGCTCACATTTTATTGCTAAAGCCGAAAAAGGACATTTTTAAATTGCAAATTAAAACATTATTTTCATTAAATTAATGGCTTAATTAAAAAGTGGCAATCTTCTGAGATTAACGAATTTTCTTGTAGATATTCGTTGATGTTGGATACAACAATTGCCGAGGGTTTGTCGTGAAACGCCTTAAATGAATACTTCAAACCGAGATTTTATAGAAATTCTTATTGGAGTAGTGCAAATCATGTTACAGGTGCAAATTTATTGGCATTATACCTAGGGTGACCATATTTTTTTGGGTCACTCCGCATAAGATGAGAGGAACGTGGCTGAAACGGAAAACCAACGAAACAACAAAATTGAAACTTTTTTTTTAACGAAAACCAAGAAAAAAGAATTACGAAATGTGAGGCGCAGGTGAAATTTCTTAAACAAAATGCAACGCAAAAATTTAAAATCCAGAGCTGCACATTCCAAAGCGAAAATTAACATTCAATAAATATTGGTAGAAATACCACTAAAGACGAAATCTTTGGAAACACATTGGACTTTTGTGGAAAACAGTTGAAAAAATGCGCCGCAAGCACAAAAAATAGAATTTACAGCCAATTTTTTTTGAAAAAGGAGCCAAAATAGACAATTTTTTGATCGTTTTACTTTCCTCTTCTGTTCATGACGGAGACTGGCTCAAGAACAGGGGCAGATAGAAACTTTCTGATCAGTACGTAATCCGTACGCATCTGTCGGTATGTCTGTCGGTTTGTCTATCGGTCTCAGTCTTTATTGCTGAGTAAAACATGTTGTGCTAGGAACCTGAAAAAAGGCGGGGGTTTTCGAAACCCCACCCCTGATGGGGTGAGTCTAGGGTTGGTGCTTGATAATTTAAAAATTAAAACGAAAGGACCGTCACGGATAAGATTTTTTTCTCAATGTTTTTAAGTTATTTGTAGGTCTTTTTGGTGCGAAAAAAGCAAAAAAAACATTAAGGCGCCAACGACTGGTATGCAAGATACTATTTCTTTATAAAATGTCTATAGCGAAGCAAATAAAAAATGTGTGCCCAAAATTTACCTAGTGGGCAAATAGATTATTTTTTTTTTGATTTCAAAAGCATTTGAATTTTCAATCCCCCTAATTTAGCCATAAAAAAATAAATACCAAAGCGAAATTAATTTCTTAGCGACAAAAAGTTTCTTTTCATCATTCGATCAGTCGATCAAATGGAATAATTAGTTAATGCATCCGGAACTGAGCTGAGCTGAAATCAAAAGTGTGTTAAATTTAAATTCTATAAAAAGGAACTGGCACTGGCCAAGCAATGGAAAAATGAAAAGTAATAGAAATTAAGAGTAAATCGAATTGAAAATCGAAAATAAAGCGATCTGATCTTGTCGTGAACATGTAGAGTAGATCGATGAGAGATCAAATGGTTTCTATCAACGCTTCATTAATCATCTTTTCTTTCAGTTACAATTTGCAATTTAGCAGAACATAAAATCGCACTAAGGTTGAATTTAATGAAAAGCCACTCGACAGACAGACGTTGCCATCGACATTGAGTCCGACATTAAGCAATTTTACACACGTCGTTGCTATACAAACCGTGGGATTAGGCACCAACATATACTATGTGGCAGGTAATTAAAAAAAATCTGAGTGACTTTAAGATGCTATTGCTCGCTTTTCTAAGATGTTTGTTGTCTGTCTATGATCGCAAAATAAGATTTTATGCTATTTGGAGCAATGGCCGAACGATCGACCCACCGACCGTCATTCGATCGAAACGACAACTTTGCTTTGCTCACGACGAGTTTTCAGTAAGAGTTCGATTTCAGTTTTCAGTTCAGGTTAATGAATAATTTTAGCACCATACAAGGCCAAAGAAAGGGAAAAGTTACAATTCATTTTCATTTATTTTACTTTGAGTCAACTTTTTTTCACTTTTGTTGCTATTATTATCATTCCAAATCAATCCACAAAAGCATTTGTAGGTTGATTTATCTGTGTCTAGGCGTTTGGGACTTTTAAATTTTAAGAGATTGGCAGGAGTGTGAGTTATTTGGTATCACTAAAATTTTTTTTTAAATAAGCATAATTGGGTGACTTTACAAAATAATGTTAGTCTAATGGAAAATTTGTATGAAAAGTGTTGTTCATATGAGCCCAAGAAAAAAGAAGAAATTCTTGTTCTATGCCTGGAATATTCACAAAAATTTTATGAACTATTTTCTAGAAGTCTGAAAATATTTGCTCCTATAATCACAAATAGCTATACCGCTGGACGGCTTTTAATCAGGCTATTGGCCACAAGATTGGAAGAATTTTGAGGGACAGATTTGCAAGTTTTGTGGTATATGGTTTGGAACTTTCATGTAGTGTCCTTCAACATGACCCTTTCACAGACTATTGTCCACAATGTTTTGGAGGAAGATTTATCACGACTTGAAAAAAAAAACATGGGTAGCCTTTTTAAGCCCAAAGTCAGTTGTGGGGTATCCCTGCTTGCTTCAGTTTCAGGATAAAAAAGAATTGTTTCTATCCAAATTTTTTACGATTTAAATCTTATTTTTCGTATTATTTCCATTAAATTTGTAGAAATTCCTCGTGTAAAATTGAAGCACGTCTCGGAAGCGAAACACGGCGAACAGGTTGTTTTGTCAAGATGTTCAGGAACAACCGACAAAATAACGAAAGATCGTTTTCATTTCAGTTTCTTTATTGAACTGGTCAAGCACCTGATTCTACTACGACCAGTTATTCAAGCTCTTAGCCACTTATGTGTGAATAAAAATAAATTAAAAAATTGGCATATTACGAGTTACACTTATCGAGGTGTGTTTTGAGCACAACCCACTGGAAGTGTTTCTTTTTTATAAATTTTCCTGCTGCGACCAATGTGGATATCAAAAAGTCTTCCATCTAGTCAATCTTCATATTAATTCGATCTTGTTTTGGTCGACGATGGACCACATTTACGGGTGAAAGGCCTAAAATATCATCTCAACAGAATCACCGCAGTAAGAAGATATGCTGCGGATGGTCGTAGGATGGAAGTATAACGAATGGATCTTACAAAGGAGCTGACATGATCGTGGAAGTGTGGTACTGATCTTCTGGCTGATCGTGCTAGACGCAGACACATGTGGCGGTATCGGCACGGGCTAAAGCAACAACGTCTAAGCACGTCTTTAATGGAAATGGAAGAAATTGCACGACTGACTGGGTCTTCCGCGAGATTAAGACTGGACGTACGTGCTGGAAAGGTGCGACACTGAATTCTCCAGCACCAGGTACTCAGTGAAAGCCCTTTTACAGATCACAGCGAATTGGACTGAATCTCATCGGATATGATCGGATCAGAGCAGCGCAGGTGCAAAATCCACGTGAATTGAATAAAGGCAAATGGCAATTGAGGCAATTTGAAGCGATAATCGAAGAAGTTGGAGTTAGCTGAGTGACTTAGTTTAGATCGTATTTTGATCGTTGGTTGACTTTTTTTTTCCAAATGACGATCTGGGGGAAATATTTAAAATATAGATCATTACGGAAAGTACGATCAGTTTAGCCGCAACCTCGTGATATGTCTGATAACTTACTTCAATAAAGAAAAGTACACACAAGAAGTAATAATAGCCGGTTAATCGAATTTTAGTTGCGGTTTATCTATCAGCGATCGATCGGTTTTTTGTTAAAACTAATTGATGATATTCTCTACTACGCGATCAAGTTGAAAGAAAAATCCATTGAAAAAATATAATTTAATTTAAACACGGCGAGATTCATAATCGGAACATCCAAGTGTTAAATGTTCGGTGGTTTTTAGAGATTGTGCCGAGAATGGATTCAAATTTCTGACAAAAGATTTTTAGATAAGAAAAAAATCGGTAAGACGATCGTGACGAGTTTATGATTGAAATCAGCTTAAAATAGCATTTTTATGTGCCATAAATGAAAAGTGTTTTAGATCAAATAAGAATCGTGAATTATTTATCTATGAAAAAAATCTACCTGTTAGATTTCATTAAAAACTGGTGTATTTTACAAATATTCTGCATACTAAAATTCCAAGTGTGATACAGTTATATTTGATTGAATTTCGATATTGGATTTAAATGTTGTTCCCGTAAAAAAATGGAAATTTTTGGTTAAATTACAGAATTGTGAGAGATTTTCAAAACTTTGAAACTACACGCCTAACACAGGCCGACAAAATTTTGAACTACTATGTATATGTTTATATTTTAAGATATGGAGAGTAACATTAAAAACAGTTCATAGTTTTTGAGCCAAACCACAGCCAGATTCATATTTAACAACATTAAATTAGTCAAAAAAGAATTTCATGTCGCATGTTGCAAAATGACTGTTAAACTGTGTAACCTTTGGATTTTTCGTATCCTTAGCACATATTTCCCAGATATTTTGAAGTAGAAAACCGGTGTTATTAAGCCTATTTAATTATCATCCCACATCACTTTTTTCTGAGACTGATAACAGAAAAAAGGGATACTGTTTTTTTTCTAAATCCGTTCTCCCTTTTTCAATTGCATCTCAGACAATAGAGATGATGAAAAGAAAATCATAAAAAAAGGAAAAACAAGTGAATGTCAACGATGAAGGAAATCTCACTGAAAGAAAAGAAAAGCATTTTCCATGGAAAAATCGGTGAACTTGAATAAAAGACCTTCAACGTGAAATGGAGCACTCATTCGATGTTGGAAATCCTGTGCCACAGTTTTATAGATCTTCATTTTCGTATATCTCTGTTGAAGCATGGAGATAAGATAGAAGTAATGTTGAGAGATCTCTATCCCCCCTTCCCCTTTCCTGATAGAATAACCCAGAGTAACCCAGCTAAAAGTCTGGGATGAAGCTAACTAGATATATCCTGGAAATAGTCGTATAGCCTCAACGATTGTCATAAAAACTTTTTCGCGTATATCGCTGTCATGACATGAGCCGACGAAAAAAAATGAGGAAAAATGACGACAACGCCGACATCCATCCAAGACAACGAGAACAAACAAGATGTGCGATTTTGATTTCTTTTATTTTCGTTCGTTTTTTCGCTTTTTATGTCCTTGTTCCCATCTTGATTGGGTTCTGTTTTTATTCATGTGGATCTTGGATACTGTGTTCCTTGTCCCTTTTTTTTACTTTATGTCTTTTTATTCTCGTAGTATTTTCTTTTAAAAAGATGTGCAATAAATACGACATCTTCCAGAAACAAATAAAATCAAAGTCAAGAAAGTTGACAAAACTAGTTCCATACAAAAAGCAGAATAAAAGAAGAATCCCCATTCATTCTGTACGAGCACGAGTAATATCGCACAGAAATAGAAGATGATGCCAGCAAGAGATTCTCCGAATTGAGGACCCAGGGTTACAAGGATATCTTTTTGCATTCAGATTTTGGGCATCGTTGCCACATTTGAAGTCAAGGAGTATGAAGCCGGGTTCTTTAAATTTTATGACACAGTCGTTTCAAGAGACAGCATGAGAAACTTTAGAAGTTTTCCTCCTTGCTAAACACAACTTTCGATCTTTCAGAGGAATTATTTTGGAATGGTGTGACCTCTAGCTTCTACTCTAATGCTACATTTACACGAATGACAAATTTGTCATTTTTTTCTTGTCATTATGTTAATTCCCGTGTAAATGGCATAATTTTTGTAATTTTTTCTGTCAGAAAATGTCAATCTCTCATAAAAGAATGAACTTGTCCATTCTTTTATGCCAGATTGTCATTCGTACAAACGCAATATTAGTTATGACAACTTTAGTATTCAACTTTTGTCATAACTAATATTGCGTTTGCACGAATGACAATCTGGCATAAAAGAATGGACAAGTTCATTCTTTTATGAGAGATTGACATTTTCTGACAGAAAAAATTACAAAAATTATGCCATTTACACGGGAATTAACATAATGACAAGAAAAAAATGACAAATTTGTCATTCGTGTAAATGTAGCATAAGACTAATCGTAAAGATCGCATCATACTCAAGGCAAAAGTGTAAATGGGTGTTAGGATTTTCCATACAATGTTATCTGAGTGGGGGTGAGGTTAACGCGGATTGTGTACAATAAAAGTTTAAAGTGCGCTCAAAAGTTATGAATACAAGTAAAATGGCTTAATGGAAAGCAACTTCACTTCATCTAAAATGAACTACACAATAAAAACAAGTATAGTACAATTTCATACATGTGTGGAAAAAGTTCTTATAGGCTATCTTTTAGATTTCTGGCACTATCCAGGAAACTTTTCTTTTCGTAGCTTCAAGTGTAGGACAGCATAAAAAAAAATTTTATTACACAAAATGTGAAATTTAAAAAGTGCATCTACACTAAAACCTAAATTTCACATAAATTAAAAATATAGACATTATATTAGTTTTGTTTCACTAAAATATCACTCAAAATTTGGTTACAATTTGTGGATATTCTTTAAAAGTTAATATTTCAAGAAAATTTCGGAAATTTCTTACTAGAATTCGAATTCAGGTCATAACTCTAATATGTTTATACACGTATGGTGCAACCAAAGGGTATATTAGATTTGCCTTACCGTTTGTAACGCCAAGATCCCGTCACCACACAAAAAAATGAATTACACCAGTGTGTTTAGAATGATAAAAAAAATTGAATTTTGCATGTCCGTCCGTCTGTCTGTCTGTCTGTGGCGCGGATTGCGGGCGCACGGATTGAGCTAGAGACTTGAAATTTTACGCAGATCCGTTTTTCGTAAAATGTGAGGCTAAGTTCGTTCATGGGCAAAAACGGACCATTACGGGGGGTACCCCCCATACGAACGAAATGGTTTTTTGCGAATATCTCAAAAATGGTGCATCTTATCAAAAAAGTGCAAGAATAAAAGTTATTTAGGATATAATTCCACATAAAACTCCCATACATCAAAATCCGATTGGAGTAAATTTTAAAAAATCTTGTTGGAAAGTTTGACTTCAAAGTGTAATTTTGGTACAACTGTTCGAATTTTGATACGAATATCACCATACGGGTCTCCAATGATTGCCAGATTGGCAATTATAGCTTTTGTTATGTTTTTTAAATTGATTTACGGAAAAATACAATTTTGAAAAAAATAAACTGATTTCTCACGCCACAAAGATTTTTCTTTGAGAAGTTTCTTTTCTTTTCGGAAAAGGGTTTTTCTTTTTTCAAATGTTTTTTTTACATTTTATCCGTTTTTTCTCAGGTTTCTTTTTTCAAAATTGTTTTCTCGTGTCAAAATTGTTTTCAATGACAAGATTTTTGTCAAACGTTTTTCACATTAGAAACTTTTCTTCATTTTTTCAAAACTTCTGATTTTTTCATTTTTAAAATTTGTTTTTTTTGCACACCAACAAGAAGTGGTTCAATTTTTTTTGTTGGTTTCACAATATGGTCTATAACTGCACATCTCCTAGATATGAACAAAAAGCTTGAAATTTACAATGTGTGTTCCTGGATATTTCCAAAGAAACCCTTCAACTGAACGGAGCATTGATCCGTTAGCTGCTAAAACTTATCATTCTAAAACACTTGAGTCCCTTACCATAAATATTGTTAGTTCTGAAAATAGTTCGTAAGAAAAGGATTCAAAGTAGTTGAACTTACAAGACTTTCATAGCAAAGCTCTTATATCCTGCAATTTGAAGAATAAATCAGCGTTGAGTTCAGAATTCAGAATTTGTTTCATCGCTCTTTATTCGCCTGAAAGTACTGTCTAAAAAGATTAGTTTCAAGCTAGTCTTCACATCACAAAACACTGGTATGTCCTTTAGGTGCGGAAAAGGGTGAGGAATACATCCACAAAAAATTACATGTGGTCTATGTTTCAATCCTTATTGCTCTGAACTTTTATTCTAAAATTCATCGGATTCCATCAACCCGTTATTAAGTTATGCTATAACAGTTTTTTTTTATACAACAGATAAATATGATTCTTTTTATACCCGTATGGTGAAACCAAAGGGTATATTAACTTCGCTTTACCGTTTGTAACGCCAAGATCCCATCATCACACACAAAAATGAATTACACCAGTGTGTTCACGGCATAGAGACAAACAAGGTATGCTGTAAACTCAAATCTGACATTTCGTTGCCACGTCACTTGTGCCGATTAGTTCGTCAAGTGCAGAAGGAATTTTGTATTCTGGATGGTTTTTTTAAATTTGTGCGATCTAAATAAGATATTTGTAAATTAGTGGACTGATTGCATTAAATAGTGATCAATAAACATAAAAATTAATTAAAAACATAACAAAAGCTATAATTGCCAATCTGGCAATCATTGGAGACCCGTATGGTGATATTCGTATCAAAATTCGAACAGTTATACCAAAATTCCACTTTGAAGTCAAACTTTCCAATAAGATTTTTTTAAAATTTATTCCAATCGGATTTTGATGTATGGGAGTTTTATTTATTTATTTATTTATTACATCAACAGGTAAAGCACCATCTGATATTAATATAAGTTAAGTTGATTCTTTATATATAAGATTTTTAAAACAACTTTTGCTTAGGTTAAAGTCAAAAATATTATAATGTTTATTAAAAATAATAGACATTGACGAAATCGGTTCAGAACGACCATAATTTGTTCTGTGAAAGTCGTTATAAATAAAATCATTTTTCGGTCTAGTACGTATATTTCCATGCAAATTTAGCTTATTAAGTAAAGTTGGTGAGCCAATATTCCCCACAAGTAAGTCTGCAATAAAAGTTGCGGCATAGCCTTCACGACGTTTACTAAGCTGCGGCAAGTTTAGAAGTTTCAATCTTTGCTCATAAGGAGGTAGAAGTAGATAATTGTCCCAAGGTAAAAGTCGAAGAGCAAAACGCATGAAACGTTTCTGAATAGCTTCCAATCTAGAAATATGAACTTCATAGCCAGGCGTCCAGACAACACAAGCATATTCTAAAATAGGACGAACAAACGCGCAATATAAAGCTTTCAACACAAAAGGATCCGTCAGTTCTTTAGACCAGCGCTTAACAAAGCCTAACATAGGCTTTGTTAAGCGCTGGTCTAAAGAACTGACGGATCCTTAGAATCATATCGTAGAATCATATCCTAAATAACTTTTGTTCTTGGACTTTTTTGATAAAATGCACCGTTTTTGAGATATTCACAAAAAACGTTTTCGTTCGTATGGGGGGTACCCCCCCTAATGGACCATTTTTGCCCATTAACGAACTTAGCCTCGCATTTTACGAAAAACGGATCTGTGCAAACTTTCAAGTCTCTAGCTCAATCCGTGCGCCCGCAATCCGCGCCACAGACAGACGGACGGACGGACGGACAGACGGACAGACGGACAGACGGACGGACAGACGGACGGACATGCAAAAATTAAATATTTTTATCATTCTAAACACACTGGTGTAATTAATTTTTTTGTGCGATGACGGGATCTTGGCGTTACAAACGGTAAGGCAAAGTTAATATACCCTTTGGTTTCACCATACGGGTATAAAAATTCGGCACAAATGACGTCACACCTGACTATCAAAAGTTTACAGCATACCTTGTTTGTCTGTATGCCGTGAGCAGTGTTGGGGCCAGATAATTATTTTTTTATCTAGATAAAGATAAAGATAAATGCTCGTAATGTTTATCTAGATAAGATAATAGATAATGAAAATATGAAAGATAATAGATAAGATAAGATAAAAAGCCAAATTATCTAGATAATTTTTAGATAAATATTTATTTTGACATTGCACAAAATTCAAAATTACGTACTAAAAAAAATAGCACAAAATTTTTTGCTTTTCTTGATTTCCAATTTAAATATAATAAGAAACGAAATAATAATAAAAGAAAACGGATAAGAAACGTTATCGTAACGTAACGAAATAACGAAATGATTTTCGGGCTTTTTCTTCAAAATTACGTTATAATGAACGTTATAGAAATTCAATTCCGTTACCATAACGAAAAACGAAAAAAATATTACGTTTTTTCGTTGTTTATTAGTATTTCCTTGTTTTGTTCAGTATTATTTTTTGTGAAATTTCCCACAAAAGTTCATCAAGTATAACCCCACAGACATAAAATATAATCAAAAATATTGGAGTAGTGTTTTTAATCGTATTTTGATTCTAAATCGGATTTTGTTTTGGCCAGATTCACTCTATTTCTGGAGATACAAAAATGGAAATCTTCTAAGCAAGTTTTTTGGTAGCGAAAAGATTTTCTTTTTAGTAACTCCAGAAGTAGAGCGAAATTCTATAAAAAAAAATCTACATATATCTTTGATATCAAAATCACGCTTTTGTGGAGACAGTTTTTTTTAATGAACAAAACTTTTGTGTGATTTTTTGTCTTTTGTATTTTTTATTGATTTTTTAACTTAATAATCACATTTTTTTCCGTTTTTATTTGTATTTGCTTTTTGCTGAGTTTTATTAAGGAGCCGCTCCATTACCATGACTTTTACCATGACAAAAAAATGCAGGAAACTAGAGCAAGATAGACTTATGTAGATCTAAATAGGAATAACTGAATACAAGTTAAACGCTATCCCTTCCAGTTTTACAATTTTATAGCATCAAACCTTATGCTATGAAGATAATGTTCAAATTGGCATGGTAACAAAGCTTTTGACTATGCATGCGAAGGAGAAAAAGCTTTTAAAATGACATCACGCTATAATAACACTTTGGATGTGTCCGTGCTTGCTATTTACTTACAGGGACAATGTGTGATTGTAGTAGAAATCGCCATAAAATCGCCATAACAAAAGAGGGGAAATTATTTTTGCATTTGCCGACAAATTTTTGCAGTTGATTCTTATCTCCCTTTCTCGCCAAGGCATCTTCACATAAATGTGTCTCATTTTTTTTGTCATGGTAAAAAGTCATGGTAATGGAACGGCTCCTTTATTATTTGTTATACAATTTATTTTTATGGAAACTGAACTGAATTACTTTGTGATAAACTATTATTACAGTGCGTTTTTTTGTTTTCAGTTTCAATACAATGTGTAACGGAATAATAACATTATAACGTAACGAAATTAAGTTTTTTATCGATACAAAACGAAATAACGTCACGAAATATAAGTTTAATTTTGCTACGTAAGGAAATTTATAACGTTATGATTTTTTATTTCGTTCATAGCTTGGCAACAGTTACTGGCAGAACTTTTTTTTTATGGACAAGAGAAGAGAGGCGAGGGAAAGAGTGACACTTCGCTTCCTTGTCCGTAAACAAAAATTGTTGCCAAGTATAAAACTGTTCCTAAAAAAAAGTTTTTAGGTTTTCAAAAGTATGCAGAAAACAATTTCGTTTCAGCATTTTTTCAGATTTAATTTTTTGATTTTCGGTGGTAACGATTATCTCTAGATAAATGGGATTTTCCTTTATCTAGATAAGATAAAGATAACTTTTTTGGGGTGTTATCTAGATAAGATAAAGATAACATTTTTTTTTATCTAGATGATTATCTAGATAATTATTATCTAGATAACCCCAACACTGGCCGTGAGTGTGTTTAGAATGATAGAAAAAATTGAATTTTCCATGTCCGTCCGTCTGTCCGTCCGTCCGTCCGTCCGTCTGTCCGTCCGTCCGTCCGACTGTCCGTCCGTCCGTCCGTCTGTCCGTCTGTCTGTCCGTCTGTGGCGCGGATTGCGGGCGCACGGATTGAGCTAGAGACTTGAAATTTTGCGCAGATTAGTTTTTCGTAAAATGCGAGGCTAAGTTCGTTAATGGGCAAAAATGGACCATTAGGGGGGGTACCCCCCATACGAACGAAAACGTTTTTTGTGAATATCTCAAAAACGGTGCATCTTATCAAAAAAGTGCAAGAACAAAAGTTATTTAGGATATGATTCTACATAAAACTTCCATACATCAAAATCCGATTGGAATAAATTTTAAAAAATCTTATTGGAAAGTATGACTTCAAAGTGGAATTTTGGTACAACTGTTCGAATTTTGATACGAATATCACCATACGGGTTTTCAATAATTGCCTGATTGGCAATTATAGCTTTTGTTATGTTTAACCTTCTTCCGTCCCTCGGGTCTAATTTGACCCAAACAGAAATTAGTTTGCTTGTACCTTTAAAAATATTTATATTACGAACCTGAAATTTTTTGACTTTGCCTTATTTATTGTAAACTAGCAGTATGCAAAAATTTGGCAACTTCCGATTACCCGTTACACTGCTACAAAAATAGTCACACTAAAGACCTTCGGGTCTAAAATGACCCAAGGCAGTTATTCGTATAAGAAACGTTTAATTTAGTCATATTATATTATATTAGTTAGTGTTTGTAAACTATATCTAGAATACGGATCTAAAATCTTTGACCGAACGGGGTGATTTCTCGGGTATAAGAAACCGATTTTGTTGGGAAAAACTCAACTGCCATATTTCTCAATTTTTGTATGAAGTTTTTTGACCGCTATTTTCGGGGAGAGTTCATTAGAACAATATATAAGTCTTTTGGGTTATACATATGTTGTTGTATGTTGTAAAAATTTCAAAAAACATAAAAAAACTCGTTTTTTGATTTTTGTATACACTAAACCTTTATGGGTCAAAATAGACCCGAGGAACTTTAGTGTGATTTTTTTTGAGGGACGGATGAAGGTTAATACAGATTTTGATACTGAAGATTTTTTCCTTTAAAATAATAACAAAATTGGATAAAGTCCCAAAAAAAAAATATACTTTAAAAAACAATTTCTAAAACAACACAATTTTTTTTGCACTCTTTAACAGACTTGAAATGATATTAAAGCTACTAGCCGTTTGTACTTTGGTTTCTTCGTCAATAGCCGTAAAACCGCCAGGATATATAGAGAAGCCAAGGCAGCCAGACGATGTAAGAAAACTTTGTATTTTAACTTAATTTCCGTTGTGTTGTTTTTTGTTGAAACTTTAAAGTTTTCAAATAAAAGTTTTTGCAATAAAAGTATATGGTATCTGGTTGTGCAGAGTTGTTGACTGTTTATTTTTTTTTATTGTTTTACAATAGAATCCACCGAATTACAACTATGGATATTCGATATCTGATACGGATAACGACGCATCCCAAGGACATATCGAAACACGAAGTGGAGAACAAGCACAGGGAAACTTCTTTGTAAAACTCCCCGAGGGACAATCACATTCAGAAGTCCAATATATTGCTGACGATTGGGGTTTTCATCCACTTGTTAGGTTAGTATAGAAGAAAATTCCACAATCCACTGAGATAGCAAAATAATAGAATAAAAAAATAACACGAAGATTTGATTTCAAGTTAATCTTTAATATTGTTTTATTTCCAATACATCACGTTCATCTAGAATTGCTACCAAAGGAGCTCATAGTCATGTAACAAGTCACTTTGCAATTGGACATAGTGCAGTCGAAGCACTTAAGAAACAGGAAAACGAGCAAAAACCAACCAGCAATAATCATTATAGGAAAAATTTACTTCACGTGGACGAAAGAAGTAAATCGGAGCCAATATTCTATCGAGAGCCAAAGTTACTCTTAAGCAATCATCACAAAAATACCATAATCAAGGATAAAAATTCCGTTGACAACGATAAATTTAATACGACCAGTCGATTGCTCGTAGACTTAAATTATTTACATAAGACATCCGACGACGACAGTGGAAGATCTGCAACATTTGTGAAATTGAAAACCTCACCGAGTCAGAATCAAGTGAAAAGCTATGCTGATGGTATAACAAAACTTGTACAGAGCACACAGAATTTAGTCTCTAATAAAGACGTCATTGAGATAAATGGAGCGGCTGAAGAATATAAATCCGATGACGACAATTTCATTTATTTACCTACCCTAAATTCAGACATCTTGGACTACAATCAACCCATAGAAATGTCCGATTCGATTCTCTTCCACCAACCAATTGTCGTAGATGAAAATGCTGCAAATGATAATTTCCTAGCATCAATACATAAGCAAAGAATCGGATTTGTTCTACCATCGCCACATAATGAGGTACAAATTCTGCCCGCACGTGAAAAATTTCTTAACCATCCACAAACGAATGAGGCCGAACGACAAATCAATGTACAAATATTACAAGATAACAACAAGGAAAGATTTCGTGGGAAAAACCTTAAAGAGTCCTCGATTAGTCAATCGTTAGATAAGTTCGAAGAGACAATTGAAAATTTCGAAGCCACAAAAATTGAAGGGCAATCGAGAGATTTTCTGCGAAAATTTCGGACAAAACAGAATGAAATTGGTATTGTTAGCTTTGATGGAAATCATGGTCCTTCGTCAACCACTGCTAGAACACAAATTTATCAAGAACTCACACCGACGACTAGTCCTTTACCCAACAATTTTCTAGCACCCATTCAAGCTGGACTGACGCTCTTCAATAGTGGCAAGGATATCGAATGTGTTTCATCCACCCCAAATTCGATATTTTCCCAGAATTCGCAGGTGACCACAGAGAAGACAGTCGTCGAAGTGCAAAAATCTGTCAACGTGCAAAATTTGCTAATAGATGCGAATGGACAATATCAGGAAAAGTCCGATTCTATCGAAAAAGTGCCCGTTTTTGGCGCTAAATTGACCGCATTCAGTAAGAAGCCTTACATTGACTATTCAACCCCTCGTCCTTTGCCACTCATCATTCAACATCATCCTTCCCCAGGACCCACAATTATTGAAAATACAGTGCCGATTGCATATGAAAGAATCGTCGAAAAACCGGTGCCATATCCTGTAGACAGAATCGTCGAAAAAAAGATTCCATTCCGAGTTGAAGTCGAGAAAGAAGTTCGAGTTCCCTACCCTGTCGAGAAAATCGTCGAGAAGCAAATTCCAGTTCCATATCCCGTTGAGAAAATCGTCGAAAAATTCATCGATCGACCAGTGGCGTATCCTGTGGAAGTGGAGAAAATTGTTCACCAGCCATACCCGGTAGAAAAGGTGGTTGAAAAGATCGTAGATCGGCCAGTTCACGTAGAAAAGGTTGTCGAAAAAAAAGTCCCATATCCATACCCGGTTAAAGAGTACGTTGAAAAAATCGTCGATCGCCCAGTTGAAGTTGAACGAATTGTTGATCGTCCAGTTGCCGTTCCTGTGCCCGTTGCAGTTCCAGTTGATCGTCCATATCCAGTTGACCGAATTGTCGAAAAGTTCGTTGATCGCCCATATCCGGTAGAGAAATTAGTTGAAAAAATAGTTGATCGTCCGTATCCTGTCGAAAAAATTGTTCCTGTTGATCGCCCATATCCGGTTGATAGAATTGTTGAAAAAATTGTTGATCGCCCGTATCCTGTGGAGAAGATCATTTCTGTCGATCGACCATATCCGGTTGAAAAAATAGTCGATCGGCCTTATCCAGTCGAAAAGATCGTTGAAAAGTATATTGACCGTCCAGTGGCAGTCCACGTTCCCGTCCAAATACCTTATCCAATTCATGTTCCGATAGAAGTTCCAATCCACTTTCCCTACCCCGTGGAGAATAAATTGTCCGTCGCTTATCCTATTAACTATAAGGACTCACAATATTCGCACAGCTTTTCACAAGATTCGGGTACGAGTTTCCATGGAGTTTTCAATAATGTTATTCAAGACAAAAAGATTCAATTCGGAGGACATTCTGGCGGGGCGTACACTCATCCGCAGTCCCTTCTGACTGGAACAAGTTACTTTAAATCTGTGTTACCAAAACCAATTTACGGTTCACCAACGAAAGTTACTCATTTAACGCCGACACGATATGCTAATAATTTTGTCCACCAACACTCTCATCCTGCGAATTGCGTAGCCAAGGATGATTATTTGGGACCAGTCCCTCTCATTAATGATTATTCACAATGGGCTAGTAGCATTCAGCAACATCACCAACACCAACATTCCTCTTACCGAAGGAGCTCCGAATTTGGAAGAAACCTGAGATTGGAATACGGATTTAAACCGCCACTGATACCTTCGGTGGAAATTGACGATCACGGGATTCCCATTAGGAAGAAAGAGAGGTGAAAAATATGTGCCAATTTAAAAGAGATTTTTAGTTTTAAGGTTATTTATGAGCGTTAATAAAAGAACGCATATTGGGTATAAAAAGCGTGTGCTGTAATTTTTATATATAAAGTTTTAACAATTAAGTACCATATTTGTATTGTGTATTTGATTTTTGTATTATCTACGTTTGTTGGTATAATTTTAATAAATGTTGATATTACCTTTGTGGAGTTGTTTTTGCCAAATATTAGTATAATTATTCATTGCCTAAAACAAATAGGGAGGAGTGTTGAGAAAGGATAGCAAATCCGGTAAAAAACAATTAAGAAATATTCACTTCGGTCGAAATTTTGTAAATGGAATGCGGTACAATGATTTAAACGAAGAGCTACACAATCTTAAGCAACTAAATTTTTCGTGCATTTCAAGTTCCATTAATAAATGTAATTAAAATTGTAAAAATTTCCAATAAGAAAACGTATCAGGCAAAAATCTCTCAAGTAGAGTATGTTTTTTATATTTAGTGATTGTTTTTCTTTCTAGAATTTAGATCAATTATAATACAAATTAAATAATGCGGGACAAAAGTTTTGTTTTTGGGACGCCGGGCATCATTTCTAAATCTGGGACTGTCCCGGCTATTCTGGGGCCCTAAACAAAAAATGTTGAGAATAGTGCGGATAGCAGACTCACGTTTTTTGCTGAATTACTTGCCAAACATTGGTTCGGTTGCTTTCGCCAATCGTGTGAAGCAAGCACTCAACCCACCTTTTTGTTCAACCACAATTTTTGATCTGTCATCCGCATTCGCAAGAAAAGCGTAGTTGCAGCTATAGGTTTGCTTTCGATGGCTTCTATTTTTTAACCAAGAAAAACAAAATATTATACAATAGTTGTTATTGTTTCAAACATACACGGTGGTATCAAATACAAACACAATGTTATTAACTAAAAGTCAAGGAAACCTCCTTCTGAGAAAATTTAGTTTACCGAGTAAACTTGTTAAATTTATAAATCATATCAAAGATAAGATTTATCGTATGTTTTACTATACACTCCATAATGTTTGTAAACATAAAGCTTACCGAGATTTACTATCTTATATCTATTCTGAACAAAACCATGATGCATTTTAGCGACATCGTCATAGTATTAGCCTGCATGTAGGTAGGATGTTTGCATCTATGGGATGTGGTTTGGGATCTGCTGTCGGAAGCTTCGATGTGGTTGACTGCGAGTAGTATGTTCCGAACAAAGGAAACACGGATTTCACAGAGATGTTGTTTTGTTTGGCTAAAAGGTTAAGTGTATATATATTGAGTACCTACTGTTTTCTAAACACTAAAAATCTCATCTATCGGCTTGACTTGGGGTAATCGACCTGAATGCAAAAAACAACCAAGAGCTAAATATAAAACCAAAAATTTTTTTCCCATAATTATGATAATGGCAAGAGTATTACAGGTGAACTCTATACATATGGAATTTTATGTATGTTTGTGCTTGATGTACATTTAAACGTGTGTTAGTTACGTGAAAAGCTAGGACAAAATTCAATGCTTTGTTCACACCGTATCATTGAAATCCTTTTACGGTCTCTATTCGTACTTTACAACCAACAACGTCTGACGACGCCAATGCTAAGAAAACGATTTTGTATCTTTTTAGGGACTAGCGATTCCTGATGTTGTCGTGGAAAAAAACATTCGTCCAAACCTAGATTTACAAATATGGGAACAAATACCAAAGATATACGATGAAAACACATAAAATCGGGAGTCGTAAACAGTTCATTTTCAAGTATGAGGATTAGGGGTTAGAGAGTTCGTAGTAAGAATGGTGCCTTCCTTCCTGTTTGCTGGTAACGCCAAGGCTTGTCACTTTTTTGTTTCCAAGTAGATACACTTTAAATATAGTCGGAAGTTTTTAAGAAAACAACATTTTCTGAAGGAAATGTACCGCTTTTTATACTCTATATATGAGAATCATTGTGATTCAATAGCGCTAGGGTTTTTAGGAAGGCAACTGAATTGATTTTCGTCTGTCTGTCCGTCCTGTCCTGTCGGACCGAATTGAGCTAGAAACCTGAAAGTTTTCACAGATAAGGCAAAGCTGTGTGGTTGAACAGGAAATATCGTACCATCTCCTTATACAATAAAATAGTTTTTTGCGATTTTCTCGAAAATGTTGTGTGGTGTCAAAAAAATTAAATAGGATTTTACACAATTCCCCCACACACTAAAACTCAATCGGATCACACTTTCCCCCAAACAAATAAAATAGTTTTTCACGATTTTCTCGAATAATTTATAAATAATTTATGTTGTGATTTTACATAATTCTGTTATACATCAAAATCCAATCGGACCACTTTTCCATCATAGAACCGCAGATCTTAAGGAAAAATTCTCTTTCAAAATCAGCAAAAAATAAATAAAATTCTTTCCAATATTACCGTTTTATCATACTTACAAAAACGACAGAATTTTTACAGCTCGAGAGAGATACGATATATAGTATAGTATTGGTAATTGTAATTTTTCTCGTGTATTAATTCCAGTGATAATTTTTTGATTAAATTTCTCACCGTGTAAATGAAAAATATGAATAGGAGATTGCTCGGGGAGAGCAGGAAATATCTGAAAATAGGGATAGAATGATGTAATTTATGGCCTGTCATATAAATCTTTCGGTTTTTATTGTGTTAACTAGGCCCCATGTCTATCTGTTACAAACACTCTCGATCTCGGCAGCATACATTTATTCCATATACGAACATCGCAACCACCCCATGATTCTATAGGTACTAGGCATTAGTCACCCACAACAAAACGGTTCCAATGTTCCCAGTGTTCTTCTAGGGATGAGCATAGATATTCGCCTGTGGGCCGGCGATAAAATGAACCAAAGTGAATCGTTTGGTAGTGGAATATACCCCGCCCGGTGTAAATCTCAAAGTATGTATGATGAAATCCAACAAAAAAAGGGCCTTAGATTGTCCTTGGTTGCCGACTTATGACCCATATTCGTTTTTCATTGACTAAATTCTCGTAGAATCTAAGAAAATAGATTTTAAAAAAATGTGCGAGGAAAAATTATTGTACTACCCAGTTTTTTACAAAAGTACCTATGCTTAAAATTTTTTAAAAATCATAATGATGGACACAAGAACCGTGGTTCCGGTCTAGGTGTGCCTAACAAGAATTTCCAGAACAAAAATCTACTGCAAATTCAATAGTCTATTATTCTAAAATGGAGGTGGTTTCGGAATTCTAAAATGGAGGTGAGGATTTGGTCTTTTCCTTGCACGGCACGAAACTTTTCATCCTACTCTCATATTTCGATAACATATTTAGTTGTTCTAGCAAACTGACCAGCGATCAAATGAGTGCCCATTTTAGGTATTTCCTACTCCCTTATTTCGTTCTCCATCGAATTATATTTTTCCTCGGCTTATCAATTTTCGTCACAGCTGTTCAAGTTTTATGGTCCATCTTAACTCATAGTCAGAATTTTCTTCTTTTCCAAAATCACAATCTTAGAACTTAGCGTGTCTTTTGCACAATTATTCGACTCGAGTTTTGTTAATTTTTGCCGTAAATTACGTCCGCGTGAAATCTAAGGATTTGTAAAGTTAAGCCAAGAAAAAAAAGTCCATTTATTTCTTTTTTCAGCGTTCCATCTATTTATGCTACATCCTTTGAGAGTTGAAGACGGAAAAAAATTAGTCTTTGAAACGGGCTAAAATTGCGCTTTTAGAAAGTGACTTAGAAATCCTTGAGAGTTTCTCTCTCGACTGATACAAAGGAAACATTTGCGGCCAGAAAAATATCTTCCTTTTTCAGGTTTCACTTCTGTTTTTTTATCTCGTATGTCTTTTTTATTCTTTTTTTTTCTGGTTCTTTTTTTTGTGGTGATTTTTCCTTGCTTTTTTTCTTGAATTCAACGGAATTCACGGGGACAGCTTTTCCCTTACAGAACGAAGCTAGTAAGTATACAATTCCCGAAATTTATTCGTATTTAACGAATATATGAGTATAGAAAAAATTCCTATTTCTGAAAGAGAAATTTATTTCTTGAATATTTATTGTCCAAAGCACGTCTTGGCGCTTTTGTTTAGGAGGTGTAAAGGTGTATAACTAAATGGTTAAGGACAGAAAATCGAGTGTTTTACATTTTAAGCATAAATTCTATTTCTGAATAGAAAAAAAATTCGGATTTAAAGTTTTAATTAATAGAATTACATTCTGATAAAACTATTTTGTATAAACACCACAAATTTTTGGGAACTGGTTTTCACTTATTTCAAAAACTCTAATTACCCTATTAGCAACATTTCACATGGTTACCGTTGCATTTTGCACTTGCATTTACATTCAAACATACCGAATTGTCACTCTCGGATTTTAATTAAACTTTGGAAGTTTGTAAAACTGTGAAAAATATTTGACACGAACTTTTTTTTTATTTGGCAGTAATTTGATTTTAAGGGGTTTCCCCCCTAGACGTTTCCCGCAAAAAGCGTTTTTTGGCAATTACTCAAAAACTAATAGTCCGATTTGAACAAATCTTTTGTCTCTTTGATTTTTTTTTATTTCTTCCATAAGCAATTTTCTAAAAATGATATATCTATAAAATCAATGCTCGATTTACGCACAAGGAAAAATTATTGCCGTTTGCACAAATCGTGAGATTGCCACAATCGAATGTCAAAAAAAAGGCTGGGAAAGCATGTCTACGCATTTAGTGGAATATAAATTTCTTTTTATCATAGGTTTGCTAGCTAGAGGTTTTATGCGTAAAATTCGCCTGCGGCGTATTTTTGAATAAAAAATTTGGAATTCTTTTATTAAAAATTCGAATGCAGTACATTTTGGTTCTCATACTCTAGCCCATATCACATTTTTTCATAATTTTCCTCTCTGATTTTTAATTTTGGTTTGAAAAAAAACGCTACTGTTTGATGTCTGAAAGATTCAGAAAAAAGTATTTTGCAAGGGGCCCGAAAATAAAAGCTGCGCAGAACGGAGGAATATTTAGTATCAACACACAAAAGCATCAAAGATTGGCGCATCATTAGAACATGATTTTTGTAAATACATTAAAGAAATGTTTCCAGATATTACCAATAACTAATAGACTTTCTTCCTCTTAAACTTTATGAATTTTTATTGCAGAAGATTAAAACAGGTTCATTTCCAACTCACTTTCAGTTTATTCACGAATCCATTGGGTCTTAGTGAACGTTGTTCAAATCAGATCTTTAAGTGGTTGTTACAGGTTGAGCAAAGCATAGCGAACCCGTTCAATTGCATGCTTTGCCAAGTATATTTTCATATTGAGGAAGAAACTTGTATACCTTCAATCATATATGCTGCTTGATCAATCCAATCGTGGCGATTTCGAATACAATCTCGATTATACGATGCTCTTTTGCTGGGCAATTTGCGAATTTAGGTAATTCAGACAGTGGCGTTAGACTCGGGTGAAGTATTTGTGGACAACTTATCTGATTTGCTGTTCAAGTGGATCTACTACTCCTCTAAGGTCTTTCGCTATTTACCTTTGCCAGTTTGTGGTATTCGGCGCATGCCACATGAGTCAACAAACTAAGGTGAAAAGTGTTCAGCTCCTGAAGCAACCGATCGTTTCATTAACTGACAACTTCACATGTGAAAGTGGTCATACCGGTTCAATCTTATGTATCTAAGCTGGACCTGAACCAAAATATGATCAGATCACGTTGTGCAAAAATGAAAATATCACAAGGAAAGCGCCAAGTGCACCGAACTACGTCCAACGTTCAGTGAATTCACTAGGTAGGTAAGCATCGGAATTTCATGTTTTCAATTGTCTGTATGCTCCACACTACATATGGGAGACGGTCTGACCCTACTCGTCAGGTAACTTCCATGTAGTTCGAAAGATTTGTGTCCATTGGTCAATCTGTAGGTCGAATTCAAACGTATTTTATTATCCAAAATTGAACATCGGGCAACCAGCGACAGAGAGAGTGCGGACGGGTGGGAGGGGGAGCAAAAAAGGAAACCACAATATTCTTGCTGACATGCTGGATTGATTTATCATTGTTACCTGTCATGTTCGATTATTGATTTTTTCTTCTTCTTTTGCTATAGTAAGAAAGTTGAACGAAAGTTTTAATTAATTCTGTTAAAGCTATTTTTTTTTTTTTGCTGTTCTGCTTGTTGTTGGATTTGGGGTAGAATGATGATGACCTTGTGGTTACTTCTTTTGTAACAAGTTGAAATTGAAGAAGTTTTGTGGTCATTGGCTAAGGGAAGTTGTATCTTAGAATTTAATTAGGTAAACTTATGAAGCGTATGTAATTCAATGACAAAAAGAATTTCCTAGGAATTAGCTATACATTTCCATCAACATTGCTTTTACATGTGTTTGAGAATGAAGAAGTTATGAATAGTTGAAAAATATTTCCGGTTATATTCTTACAAATAAATATGATAAATGAACCAAAAGAAAATATTTGATGTGAACAGCACATGACTTTCTTAGACAAAATCTACATTCTTACGCAATTTACGCGTGCGCTAGAAAACCCGAGGAAACAATTTTTAGTTTATATAAAAATATAAGTTTGAATTTTACAAAATCTGAAATAATCTCGATAACGGCAAAAGATATCGACAAAATGTTTTTTATGTAATTTTGGTCGAAATTTAGAAGAAGGCGCTAATCAAAATTTCATAACAATCGGTCGAGTCGTTTTCAAGAAAGATGTTTTAAAAGCAAGTAAAATGTTTATTAGCTATCATTTTTTACTCCACTTTCCTCTCGAAAATTTTATCTCTTTTTTTGTGCAAAAGGGTAAACTGAATTTTCATATACACAACGAATTGTGTGAATATCATTGCCAAAACAACAAACTTTATTCCAAATGATTTGATCAAAAATAAATTTTACCAAAAAGATACCAATGCGCTAAAACTAATTTGGTGATGAAATTAATGGAGTGAAATGTGTAAATATCTCTGATTCATGAACCACAAAAAAAACTCACTTTGAATTACCGCTATGAACATCCCATCCCCTTTTATAATACTCAATAATACCCTACATGGTTGGAAAACAAAAGCAGAAAATTTATGATTTATAAAGCATAATAAAGTCGAAATTAAAGAAACGTTTCAGTTGGATTGAGTGTTGGATTGAGAAAAGGTGGTCAAAAAATACACGACTATATAATGGACCATTCATGATTTAGAGTTATACCCATGCTTATCTTGGACAGAAATTCCGGTTGTGTATATCCGTAAAAGATAAATAAACATAAAATCTGAATGTACATTTTGGCAGCAATCAAATCGCGTATTGCTTTTGCATTAAAACCTCCTTCTTTAATTCGAACATTGCTAATAAAATGTCCATTAAATGGGTTTTATGGCCAACAATTTAACCGCTTCCATGCATTGACTTTACGTTATGCCCGTTTTTCAGCTTCAATCCTATTAGAGTATAATAGTTCATCAAAAGCATAGCCTAAACATAAAAAGCATAGATCTGATCTGGTGTGGTGTCGAGAAACGACTATTCGAGAGTGAGTGACTCTTAACAAGATTCCATGCGAATGCTTCGAATGAAAGTAAAACTCAAATACTTAATCCTGTTTATATGGGCATAAATTCGAAATACCGGTTCGAAATAAAACCAGTATTTCATCGAATACGATTAAATGCTTATTGAATTTTCCATGAGCTCGGCCAATATATAGTCATCAATTAACATTCAGTGTTTGTGATTATTCTTCGATTGGTTTATGTCATTTAAATCAATAATTATGAGATGTAAAACGTGTCGAATTCATGTAATTTAACGATTTAAGACTTTCAAAATGGTTATATGTATTTATATTTTTTCTATATGTAAAAGTTGCTATTCACAAAAATGAAAGAAAAAATGAATTTTTTTTCTAGGCCCAGTACGAAACTCTAGGCGAATTTTCTCCCAAAAATTCGAACAATGAGACTGTGGCTCTTAATGGGTTAAAGACAAAAATCAATATACCTCGACAACATGATTGGTTTTCTTTTTTCTGTAAATGAGATTTTTTTTCTTTCAAATTTTTTTTTTTAAATACCTGCCATAAAAATTAGCTTAATAAAATTTTGAGGAAATCAAAAACAAGAAAAACAAACTTTTCACCTCGCCTCTCTTTGTCATGACTCGTCTTTTGTGCTTTTATCCCATGAATCAAATACTAAAATTGTATTTGATTCATGCTCTTATCCCGCAGTTAAACTATAGACCTTGGCTGCCGAGTAAATGTTTAAAGAAATTATGAAATTTCTCATGGAGGCACCTGAGACTCTGAATTAGGTAAATGCTAATCGCAAAATTCACTCCTGAAAACCCCTCGCCTGCTATTTTCTAATCCGTTACAAGGAATTTGATGCGATTTTCACTATTGGGTTGAATCCCTTCAGCAGGCTTAAAAAAAGTAAAATTTGTTTAATCTCTAATATAGGCACGTAAAAATATTTTTCATAACACATGCATCGAAAATATGCCTTTCGATGCCTCCGTAGCGGGTCGAAAGTTGCGTTTTCGGCCCTAGGGACGAAAGTGCTATTAGCAGGCCGAAACTGTGTTTTCGCGACGTTTATGAATGAAACTGAACGAGTGAAGTTGGCTGTACGAGCGCAGTGTGATTTGATTTAGTTGCGCATTGTCGATTTCCATTTTTTGTTATGTTGATTTTTAATTTCAGAGGAGAGAAATTTAAAAATTAAAATCTGTTTTGACCAACATTTCTTAGTAATAAAACGAATTTATAGAATAAAGTTGTTTTGTTTCTTTTAAAATTTACTTCTGTTGAAGTCAGGGGGCTTCGTCCCCCGAACCCCCTGACCGGGGCTCCGCCCCTGGACCCCGTATATGGGGCTTCTCCCCCTCAAACCCCCGTTTGCATTACTCTGCAATACGAAAATCGCGTTTAAATGGCATCTCAAGTCATATTTTCAATGAATTTGTTATGAAAAATTGTATACGCAACTCGGAGCGAGTCAACGATTTCACTCGTGTGATATCTGCCCTCGCTTCGCTCGTGCAGCTAACTTCACACTCTTGAAAACGTTGACTTTCGCCCCTTGTTGCGTAATATACTATTACAAAAACCGTGAAAATATGAAAACTGCGAAAATTCGTCACGAAAAAGGGGGTCACGGAAAAGGGGATGTGGAAATTAACTTGTTGTATATTATGTACAACCCCTAAAGTTCTAATTAAGTGTAATATTTTTGCTTATTTAATTCCAAGTAATAAGGATTTTATCCAGAAACCGAAATTAAAATATAGAAAGTCTTTATGATTCCAATTCAAAATTTCAGGAAATTTTATTTAAAGCAAAAATTTCCTTGAAAATCCGATCAAAAAAATTATAAAGCACATATTCAGCTTTAATGTACCTACTATGAGCATGACATAAATTGCTAATACCATGATTAAAAGCCTTTAAAACAGTCTTAACAGCTTCATAAAATTTCAAATAAGATTAACAAAATTAGTAGCGACACCTTTTCTTTCCACATAAAATACCTTTTGTGTATAATTAATCTCAATCTGACACCACAATTTGGTAGCGCGATATACCAGCAGTATGATCTCAACTCAACGTATCACATTTCCTTGTAATATAAAAGTATCAAAGCTTATGGGCGCATACCTTGACACATAGGAATCCCCGAAAACAATCATCCACCATCACCCAACAATCCAAAAAATCACCACCTATTCGCCTTTTCTTTTATTCACCCTTTGAATTTCAGTGCTTATGTGTGGGGGACAGTACGGAGAAACGGCTGAAAAAGTAGTAATAGCAACACCTTGATTCTAGTGTATCCTTTTTGTATTCAGAAAACTGGATTTTGGATGTTCTCGGAAGGAGATAAGCTTCCGCTCAACATGAATTGTCACTCTTTCACCTTACCAAAAAGGAGGAAGATCCTAATTAGTACTTTCTACCATGTAAATAAAACAACAAAACAAAAGGCTGACAGAAAAAAAACGTATAGCATAGAATTACAACAATACCGACGTTCGAGGGGAAAGGGGGAAAAAGATGGTGTCGCTTTGGTTCTCAATTACGTAGGGGGATGAATGTTGAACCAACAGATCTAGAGGAAATAAAACGATCCTGCCATCATCATCAGCGTATATGGTATCCAATATGGTTACAGGACGGGAAATGGCACCAAAAAAAGGAAATTCTCATGTGTCCCGAAATTAGAGGGAGTCCCACACATAGAAGCAATAAAAAAGGATTAGGTGTGACTGTAATCAGTGAAATTGAGGCTGCTCTATAAGTTTATGGTATGGTGACTCGAGAATAAGAATTACTGCTTATTGGGGTTGCGGTAGCGGTAATGGTGGTACCGAAGCGAAAGCTCCTTTTAATTATCAATCCGACGATATAAATCTGAAATTTCGTGAACGTATGTTCGGATGGTAAGCAAGGACATTTCCAACTTCAACTTGAATCCTTAGCCATTCGACATCATCTAACTTTTATCTTTGTATCCATTTAAAATACAGCGGAATCATGTAAAAGCCATTCGATTTGTGTTCTTCCTTTACATCTCTCCATTCGTTGTTTTACATATGAGCATCCTTTCGCCACCATCCCTCTTAAGGACTCGGCAATAGCGTTGATTATTCCCTTGGCTGTCGTATAGTAAAACCGAATGGGGTGGATGAGTGGTATTTAGAGAAAAAGCTCTCGAGTAAAACCACTTAATTTATCTTATTTTATGTCTTATTTGAATCCGGTCTCATACACTTATCTGTAGAATTCACCAACATTCTAACACTCGGAATTCTTACCCTTTTCAATTCCATATTAACCCTACTATCACATATGCTTGATGAGAAAGTCATTTAGTATACCAACAACACTTATGTATGAGTGGTGTTCATTTTCCCTTATCCGGTATCCCTTGTGATCCTTTTAACATACTTCGAAATTACATAATAAATTTCCCTTTGATTCTGTTTCTTATGAATTCAGACAACTTTATTGTCCTTATTTTGTCTTCAAATGTCGCAAAGTTTTCCTTGTATCTAATTTCGGTTTCTGCTATTCCATCGTAATTAATTTATAATTTTCAATTTGCGGTTATGATTTCATATAAAATATTTATTTGTTGGGGTGGCAGAATTTTTTATGATAAAATTTGATTGGCATTTATAGTATCATAAAAAAATCATCCAAAATCTTCTAATTCTGTTAACAAAAAATAAATTGGTATCATACAGTCTTGTTATTTTAGTGTATATATTTCTCGACTTTATTATATCTCTTTTAAAAATATTCTTACAACAGCAGTGGCCAACAATGAAAATTGCCCATTGATTTTTAGAATTTTTCGCAAACTTCCTCTTAAAAAAAAATTAAAGAAGAAACATAAAAATCTATGCAACATCAAACTCTCTAAAAGAAACGCATCGGATGCGAAAATTTTTATCGCTAAAAGTTAAATATAATATTCACTTCTGAATTTAGTTAAAAAATCATTGAAGTTGAAATGTCTACCTAAAATAAGGTCTCGATGAGAATTTTTTTGTGATTTTTTAAAATACACATAGTTTTCCCAATGTTTCCCCCAAAAAAAGAGCTTTTTTCCCAAAACAAAAAAAAAAATCCGTCTTCACAGAACATTTCAATGGCCGACCATGAAAATATCATAATTTATATCTAATCGAACCGAGATTTTAAAATAATATTTTAATATTTCCAGATTTTGTGGAGAATCCTTTCGTTTTTCGTATCTAATATAAAGCTGTTCATAGATTCTTTCCAACAGTGAAAACTCTTTTTTGAATCAATAAAAATTAAATTAGAAAAGTTCGACTGAAGAAATACAAAATGATGCAACAAAGTAACCAAAATACATAAATAAATAAATAAAAAAGGGAAAAAATTTAACAGGATGTGAAACATTACTTAATATACACTGCTGACACTTTTATCGGGCATAAATTTAGTAATTCTACACTGCTACATACGGCTAACCAATTAATCTTCAACAGATATGCGTTGTATTGCCATCCTGTCAATCAAACTTTAATTTTGTTGCGTGAAAGTTGCAGAGAAACCATACAGTAGCAACCACATAATAACAACAAGTGCTTTTGACCTTTCCCTGGAACCAATAAGTATAAATCCTGAATTTTGCCATTCAGCCCAATCAAAAGTTATCTAGTGGTTCAGCAATACTCGTGCAAAAAGGGAAATGCGGCCAATCACTGATACCTCAAACCAGAATCCTGCCTTCATTCACTTATCCATCCAGAATTCATCCCTAGGATCAGTATATTTCGGTATATGGGAATCTCATAAAGTGGCCGGCAACGTTTTCCATATAGATTAATGTGCACTCAATGAGTAATTTAGGGCTTATACTTGCCCCATGGTGATTTTATGACGATTAATTGATGCTGTACGTCTTTACTAAAGCTTCTTGTTTTATGCAGTTAGTCATTAATAAGAGTCAGATTCGATTTAATGCTTTCGATGAAGAAAAGTGGAGAAATATTTTCTTGTAAAGGATCATTCACCACCGAAAGAACGTCTGCCGTATTAAAATCTCAGATTCCGCATTCACTATTAAAACACAGCAAATCAATTTGTTTAATTAAATAAATTATTTTAGTACCAGGAAAAGTCTCTTACATTGCAACCATTCGGAAATAAAAATAAAAACTCGGTTGGTGAATACCAGATGAAAGCTGATCCAAAGTAAATCTCTGGAATATCATAGGGAAGAACGCTGTAATGCAAAATATGCAGCAAGTCAATTAGCTTAATTAATTTCCATCTTTTCCAACATAGGTTTTTTCCTATATAGAGTACACTCGCGATTATATGAACATAAATTTTTAAGCTGTTCATATAACGGAGTATTTAATCTCTAATAGTTTCTATGCGTTTAATACGTTCATATAATAGAATGTTCATGTAATCGCGCACTGTCCCAAGTAACCAAATAGGGCGTAAAGTGGTCGTGGCGACTTTAACATCGAATCTTTATGGTCGCGACGAACACTTTGCGCCCTATTTGGTTACTTGGGGTATTACATTTTAAAACAAAAGTATATTTACAAATAATATATATTAAAAAACATGAAAAAACATTATCATGAAATCCCACAATTAAATTATTGTTAACTACTTATTGGCGTTAACAATAATTATACCCTTAATAATGTCACAAAAAATTGAAATATAATTAAATTTTTGGATGGGATAATTCAACCAAGATTAAAATCAAATTAATTTTTTCCAAAAAAATTTACTCCACATAATTATAACAGGTTACACATTCTTATACGAAGTATAGTAAAGTATTGTATTAATGAAAAATTTCGATCTCTTAATTTTGCCTGAATATCATTTCCCTCCTGAGTCGAATGAAGAATTATTACAAAAATGTATTTTTGTCTGTTAAGCGGCCCCTACACGTTCAATCTTGCAGTCAATCGTGCTGTCACAGCAAAAAGCTTATTTGCACTAGACGCTCAATCAAGCACGCAAGCATCAGTTAATTCGAAATAGCCAAACCGACAGCACACAGCACAAATATCAATTTAAAAAATGTTTGTCCTTATATTTTTCGCTTTTCGTCATCCACAACTCACTTCTTTGTCTGTATAATTCGAAAAAGGATTCCCAAAAACCTTTGTCTTTTATATGCGACATCTTTTCACTACTAAAAATTACACTGAAATGACGAATTGATTGACAGCATCGCCATACATGTTCAAGCATGCTGTCATTGACAAAGCTCCCTTGAAAAATATCAAAATGATTTTGATATTGGCCTTTAACGGCTCTCCCCATTGCCAGGATATTTTAGTTGCGATAAAATGTAGGGACACACTTATATAACGAAGGCTTGGTAAGAAAGAGAGGGAACAAAAAAAAGCGTACGTCGCCAGATGTCGCTTTTGTAGTTTATTTTATAGAAAGCGTTCGTCGCCAGGTGTCGCTTTGGTAGATGTAGTTGAACTGACGTACGCTTCCTATAAAATAAACTACAAAAGTAGTCAAAATCTGTCTGATTTTGACATATGCAGTTTCAAACCTTACAATACAATGAATAACAACGAAGGTATTTATATTTATTACATGTTTTGGTATACAGACTATAATAATAATAGTAACCATATTTACAGATAGGAAATTTGAGATATTAGAGGACATACAGATATGTGATTCGGAGATGCAAACTGAATTTTTTGGACATGGAATACGGTTTAAATTCCTATGATTTTATCCTATAAAACTTTCTATAAAGACTCGTGCCCGTATTCTGTCTTTCCCATTGACAATTACAGCTATCTGTCTCTTTCTATTTGTAACACATTTTTATCGCAACTAAAATATCCTGGCAATGGAGAAAGCCCATTAGTCTGTCAATTCGTATTTTCATCTAAACGAATATTTTATTTATCGGGTTATAGTATAAATTGCGCAGGAACGTAGATTTTATATAAAAAAGTCATGTGCTGTACACGTTAGATATTTTTTCTGATTATCATCAAAATTCCATTTCAAATTCAGAATTTTTGAAACTATTCATTTAATTTTTTTTTTGAATTTCACAAATATATTGGAAAATATTGACCTGCAGCGAAATGCATTATAAGTAAACTTTTTTAGTTCATTTCGCAATATTCAGCATAAATTCATGGCATTTTAACTATTTAATGCGAATTTATTTTTTTAACAGCGAAATAATTCGATATAGGCTGCCTTTCGGGCAATTTCATTTAATTAGCATAACATCATACAGTCAATGAGTTAATTAATTTACTTAAAAAATGGATTTTTAATAAATGGTGTACTTTACATAAAACATTGATCGGATTTTAGTATTATTGAAGATTAGTAATTAATTCAATATTTATGTAAAATAATTTAAAGATCTTTTTCATTTAATAATCTTTTAGCTACTGAAAATTGAAAGTAATTGCATTAAGAACTAAAAAATTCGATTTTTGTTTATGTTTTAAAATTGTATGCTAGTTCTTACTGAAAACATGTAGCTTTTAAATAAGAAACCAAAACATCAATTTCGTTTCTTTTTAAAATGTTTTATTTAGCTTGTTTTTATTTGTCTGTTTGTCAGGGTCAAATCTGGTAATCGAATTTTGAGACACTGCCACACCTCCGATTGACTTGAAATTTGGCACACATACATAACTTCGGTAATAATACAACGCATACATCAAAAAACAAAATGGCGAGAGTCAGACGCAATATTGGATAAACTAGTTATGCCAAATATTGATTGTGTAGGGCAGTGTTTCCCAACCTTTTTTGCCCTAACCCCTTAGCGAGTTAGTTTTTTCTTGCGTACCCCCTTATATTATTGTATGCTAAATGTTGGCGAAAACTGTATCGCGAAAAAATACATTGTAAGAACTATAAGATTAAGTTCGAAAATTATAATAATAAATTCATAATATATCAAAGGGGAAAGATTTGCGCCGCAGGTGAAATTTTTTTTTGATCCGAAGCGGTAATAAAAAGCTCAAGTAAAAGGCGCTAATAGTATTAGAGGCAGTCCTAAAATAGATTAGCCTCTACTTACAAACATATAAGTTGTTGTGCGAAAAAATGTTAAGTATCTGAAAAATGTTAAGTATCTGAAAAATGTTAAGTAAGTTGTTGCGCGAAAAAATGTTATGTTAAGAGCAACACTAAAGCGAATAATCATCAAAGAACTACTTTATTTGTTGAGTGAGGTATTTGATTTGCTATTTTTATATACTTATTATAATTGTATGAAGAGTATAAAGTTTTAATGACTCTATAAAAAGCTTGAGCCAACATAAGTACCAAACCAAATACCAAAATAGTTTCAGATTTAAATTACAAGTAGGTTTTAATTTATTAATAGAATTTTTACGGTTTATAGGCTTAATTTAATAGAAATTCAAAATGTTTTTTTTGTTTACGGTATTGTGAGCATTTCCTCATATTTACAGTTAAAACGGGCAACACAAAATCTGTGAACAGTATTTTCTTTTCACTTCTCCGTATGGCTCTTTTCTCACAGAAGAAATTTCACAGTCCCGGAAACTAAACTTTTGTCTAGGATTTTTTAAATTAGTGTAAAAATTTATCAAAAGCTAGAAAAAAAACTGTCACTAAATATGCAACACACACTCTACTTTGGAATTTTTACTGAGATTTTCCACATAGCGTATGTTAAAAGTTTTTACCTGCGGCGCATTTCTATTTATTGGTATTTTCACCATTTCTATTGGAATTATTTATAGAAGATAGCGCGGAAAATTGGAGGTATAGCCCTTGATTTAAATTATCGCGCCGAATTGTGTTTAAGAGATTTTCTCTGAAGGGTTCATTTCTTAATTGAATCTCTTTAGCTTTCGTTTAAATCAAGGTTTACTTTTTATATAAAACTAGAATTTGGACCCGGCTTCGCCCGGCTAAAAGCGTGAACAGAAAAAAAACTTAGGAAAACTAAATTCAGTTGATTAAAAATTTGGTAGCCTGCATGCTATTCGTTAGTTTTTTCTATTCGGAAAATGATTAACAAACTAACAAAAAATTCCAGCACTTGCATTCGGTATTACTTTACCCCCCTCCGCTTACTCCCCCACCTATTGGCCTACTTTTTAATGGGTCTATGTTGGGGCTGGACCCCCGACGAACATCTATGCCAAATTTCAGGCCAATCGGTTCAGTAGTTTCCCCGCGAAAGAGTAACATAGCGCAAAAACTAAGTTTCGAAATCACTTTACCCCCTCCCCTTACTCCCCCCACCCGTTGCGCTTCTTTTCCGTATGCCTATGTTGGAACCAGAACTACCACAGACACTCATGCCAAATTTCAAGTCAATCGGTTCAGCCGTTTTTGCGTGAAAGAAGAACAGACAGACAGACAGACAGACAGACACCAACTCATTTTTATATATTAGTATGATTTGTCGTTGAGTTGGTGTTCCATTTCAGCCATCTTACACAATCGTATCCTGGATTGATCCAAAATGAATATGGTCACCCTAATTTTACTTCACTTTTATTGATATAAAAAAAATTCCATGTATTTGAACAACTTTCGATAAAACGAACGAATGACACGGACTTCAATTAATCAAAGTTCTATCAGCTTTCGGGTTAATCTGATTGAATTTTCATTAGACCCTACACCAAACTAAATGGTTGCCAAAAATCGTTAAGTAAATAGTGGTAATTCAAGAGAATCCCAACGAGCAAACGATTCCTAATGCTTCACAGTTTTTCTTCTTCTAATTAAAAGCCCAATCGTGGCCGAATGTGTTGTGTAGGAAAAATGGTCAAAGGCAGAATGATATGTTCGCAGGACTCACATATATTTGTGTTTCGGCTTTTAGAGAACGAATACAACAGATGGTTGATTACTTATTTAATGGAAATATGCTACACTTAACTGTGTACCGTGCACACCTTTTTATTTATGCTTTCAGGTATGAATTTTTCCCACTTTGAGCTTTTGAATGATAGGAGTTTTTATTTTGTATTTTGATTAATTCAACTTTTTTTAAATTTTCTGAAAAGATTTTTCACACAAAACCAGTAAGATTAAGGCAAATGTTTAATTTTAAAAATATCATAAATAATTCTTTTCTCATGAATTTTATTTTTTGATTTTGACACAATATAAAACTCATACTTTTTAAAAAAAACTAAAACTTTCTGATTACACTTAACCACATTTTTAGAAACTAATCTTTTTTTTCCAACTAGTCAAGTGGCTTTCAAAATCCAAGTTATACAAAATCACATAAAAGTTTTCTTTCTGTTTGTTATAATCTGATGTCCATTATGGTCACTGACCACAGCTGGTCACAGATTAAAAAAAACTTACAATACGGATGAATACAGACGAATCTTTGAATTATTGAGTAGGTATATAATAATAAAAAAATACGCAGGAAAAGCCACTAATTGATAATTATTGCATTTGAATTGAAAAAAAATGAGGAAGTTAGGAATTCCGACAAGTCATCGAACTCAAATCAAATACAGATATACATCCATAATACCGACGACCAGCATCAACATAATTTCATAACAAAATCAGCAATTACAGATATGGCCAAAAGTGTTATTACGCACTTCCGAGAAATGGAAAATCAGATATTTTTAATGGGAAAAAACATCATTTAATTCATATGTTAAAGGTACCCGGTTCATAATAATGTGATTGGGTTAAGAAGATTATCGGCCAACTATCGATCATTAATTTTTACCTGAAAGATCTCTATTTCCATGAATGATCGAGACTGATCGATTTGGAGTAAAAGCTTAAAACGAACAATAAGATAGATTTTATTAAGGCATTCAAAAAAGAAAAAAAAATAGTGAGGATTTCTAGCTAATATTTTCATTTTAATCGCACAATAAATACCAATTAGTGAGTTCAAAAAGATCTGTCAATGACGATCAATCATTTCATAGATCAATGACACACGAAATTATTTGATAGATATGTACGTTTATTGATTAAAGCTGGTACTCATGTCGATATAAATGCGGTGACAGTTTTTCATATCGAAAAAATGTGTGATCCTGCAACGACATTCGCATAAGTTTTCGGGAATTTATACATTTTTAAATGAAACATAAAAAAAATCCACAATTCTCCGAAGGCATTAATCCTACATAAAAATTTCAGATGAAATTTTGAAAAACCAAATCAATTTTGTCCGAAAAAATAATAAATTTAACTATTTTATAATGAGGAATCGGGAATACAACTAAAATAGTTAATTTCAATTACAAAAATTGCCAAAATCGACTGTTTTTTAACAAATGTAATTACTTAGTAGAAGAATTTACTATTTCGTGGTTAAATTGAGTATTTTTGTGATTGAAATTAAATATTTTGTAATTGAAATTGACTATTTTGGTAATAGTCAAGATTCCCCATTAAAAAATAGATTCACTATTTTTCTAAATATATAAAATTTATGTAGATAACTATAGAAAAGTTATGTAGAATTAAGGTCACAATACGTTAGCCGGGACAGTTCCGGATTTGGGCGGCGGCTTTGCGAAAACAAAACTTTTTTCATGATTTTTTCAACTAAGTCTTAAACTTAGTCTTAAACTTAGTCTTGATCAAAAAAATGTGAAACATACTCTACTTTGGCTGGGGGTTACTGTAATTTTACCAGTTGCGGAATTTTTACAATTTAAGATGCATTTATTATGAAACATGAATATCATAGAAAATTTAGTTAATCTTCACATAAGATTGTTTAGTTCTTGATTTGAGCCAATGCGCCGTATTCTGCTGGAAAATTTCTCTTGTCTTCAAATAAATCGCTTTAAAAAATTCCGTTTGTATGGAAAAGGAAATTCATTGATTTTAAGGCAAATAAGGTTTCGGCATAAAACCCTGTGGTGTAAATAATTACATCGAAAATGACTTACGATTTACACATTTATAGTGTTAACGTGCTAGTAAAGCAATTTTAAAGTCTGAGGTTTCATTTAACTCTCATCCGTTGATCGTCAAAATTAATAACAGGTTAATGTCCACTCTGTAACATAATTCTAATGTTCGTGTACGAAATGGACAGATGGCAATTTTTTCCATCTTATTTGTATTTTTAGTATGGAAAATTCCCATTTCCCCCAGACAAAACAAAATCGAAAATCCATACAAGTGAAATTTAACGTAATAAGAAAGGAAATGACACCACATAAACATAAATGTGTAGACAGCGATTCAATGAACTCTAAGATGATCATTTCTAATGGCAGATGGTGTTATCATCGTCATTAAATATTTTACCTGCAACACTTTGCTTGTTAAACGTTCATTATTTACCTATCCATCTGTCTGTCTGTCGATGTCTGTCCGTTTGCCTGTCTATATCGATTGTCTGGTTGAATAGATTAAATCTGTCTATAGTCAGATAGTTTTGAATGCATATATGATAACTAGTATCTACTATTTGGTGAAGATCAACAAAATACACAACAGTTTCGTTATCCACATTCAGTTTGTAGAAAGACGTTCAACAGTTAAGGTCGTCCAGATGCTGGCATATTTAGTGATCAACGTGTAAGATCGGTTTTTCGGTGTACCAACGGTGAAAACCGTTTAGAATTGGAAAACATATTGTTGTAATATTCAGGATACTTGTTAAGTTTTACCACATCGTATGCACCTTAGAGATACAAAGTGTCGTCCAACGGATCAATTTGCAAAATAAATCCCAAAAGTGTTGCATTGTGCCTTCAAGATAAATTTCGCGAACCGCTAAGATAACTGGTGTGACTCAAGTTTATTGTCAAAGAAAGTGAAGGTGATCGTGAACTTGACAAGAAGGTGTTTCTTATTACAGTCTTTCGAATTTAAGCGGACATTTACCTTTACTGGAGTTCTTTTCAATGCTGTGGCTTTATTTTTCAACAAAAATGAAATGGTCTATTGTTGTAAGTTTATGTTGTCTTATCTTGTGACTTTTCCTAGCGTCTTTCTAATGGTAATTTTGTTCCTATTTGCATATGTTTAGTTAAGTGAAACTGCTTCATTTCGATTGATATCAATTTAATGAAAAACTATTGTCTACCTGCTATTGTTCTTTAAAGATGATATGTAATCTGCATTTTTTGATGTGAGATTAAATCATTCGCAGTTTTTGTTGATTTGTTGATTTTTAGTGATATGTCATAAAGTTTTAGCATACTATGGTTTTCACTTTCCAATACCTAAGACAATAGTGAGAATAAGTTTTGATAAAATTATTAAATTACGAGCAAAAAATTAATTATTTTTGTGAAAAAAAAAGATTGATTTTAGTAGATTTTTTTTGACAGCTTTTTTTTAACGATTATTGAGAGCAGAGTCGTAGTGGATTACAAGGGCTTCCGGGCCGGGGTGGTCAAAAATGGATAGTTGTATAAAAACAAGTTTTTTATAAAAGGGTTGTCAAAGTTGCCAACACCGACCTCCAGTGGTTAATTTCAAATTCTTGGTAGTCGATTCGGCCTTAGAAGCTGTTGGAAATTATTTTTTTAAAATTTCTGCATGCAACGAATTTTTTTAATGAATTTTAGGGAGGATATATTCAAAAAAATTTAATGGTGTCGCATTTGTTTTCATTATTTTTTTTTCACAGTAATGAAAATTTTGGAATTTTTTTTATGAAATTTTTGTGTCATTATAAAGACAGAGTATTTGACGTTTGCGCTCTGAGAATTGTAGTGTTTCAAATGTGTTTTTTTCATCGATCTTGCAAAAGTTGATACCGCGATGTTTACCCACTTTCCTCCCCTTTTCTTATTGCAGGAGTGTGCATTTTTGCGAACTACTGAAATCAAATGAAGCAGTCATAGCCCAAGTAACACAAGGGGTCATACAGTGGGCTTCGTGCCTTCATTTAGCGCCAATTCGTCGACTTTGTGATCGCGATGTCTATTTTACAACTTTTTGTGTTACTACGAAGCTCAACTGAATAAGCATTTCTTAGTAATTCCAGGGCCGTGTATTGACAAGATCAACTCAAGTCTATAAAGTAGGGTGACTGCGGTGGTTCCTTAATTGAAAATGTACAAATTTTCATATTACACAATTTTATCATTAAATGTGATAATGATATTAGGAAAAATATACAATAAAAAAGATACTCTCATCAATCTGTAAAATGCCAAAAATGTTCCAAGTATCAAATATTTCAGGTGTTACCGAATAATTACCTTTCGGCTATATTTGAACACATTAAAGCACTTAATAAGTAAAATTATTGATGTTTGAATAATAATGAAGGAATGTCACCCAAGTACAAGGTATTCCGAAGATATCCTGATATAATTTTGTACATGATATGATTAGCAGCTACTTTCCTTCTTATGAAGCTAATAAACATTCCTTAATATCACCGATACCTGGTATAATCTCTTTACCCTTTCAGAATAACAGAAGAACATAAATCGACTTAAAACACTTCCGCTTCGTCTCCATTAACACGATTCGCATGTTCAACGGATTATGATTACCCCGACATCTCACCCGAAAATGTGTTGAGAGGATGAACGACGATTTATAGGGATTCCATAATCGTTTTCTTAATTCACATCAAGGATTTGGCCCAAAGGCTTTACTTACAGTTGATGTCACATTACTTGAATTAATTCCAAAATAATTTTCTCCTCAATTAAACATAGAATTTTGAAAATCACTTATAGAATTTTGTCCTTCAAACTTTTGTACTAATATTTGAAAGAGAACCTTTCCATTTATCCGCGTCTTAAGACAATCGCTCTTTAAAAACTATGAACTGGGTAGATTTTCGGGTAGATTCGGTGGGTAGATTTTCTATAACTAACATGCGATGGCAGAGTAAAAAGCTCTCGGTTTTGCAGGCTCATATTTGGCTAAGATTTTACATTTTCTTCGTGATTTCTTTTAAAAATTTGTCAGTTTTGTCAAACAAATAACAACTGCTTACATTTAAAAGCATTTCCTGAAAAACTACTTATTATGTTGAAATATTCTATTATGCATTTTAAGATCAGGCGCACACTGCGATGGTAAAATATTATTTTTCACATTTTTTTTTCCAAAACAAATATATTGCAGAGGAAAGTTTTGTGTTGAACATATCTCATATTCTTATACTACCAACACAGTAGTTTTTCATTTTAATAAATTCTTAACAAAAAGGGAGCAACATTTTTATTAAAAGTTAATGAGTACTTTCTCACTGAATTATTCTCAATTTCTGGAATTACGATCCATAGAAAATATTTACATCTGACAAAAATTTTAATAAAAACTTTCACGAACAAATCACCTGCAAGTCAGAAAAACTTTTACTGAAAATTATAATTTCCTATACAAAAGCAGATGTTTCCCATTGTATTGAAACAGACTATTGTTAAAAGATGTCATACATGAACCAAGAGCATTTTCCCAAAAATACTTCTTTTGTTTTATTTTAATTTTGAGTAAAATTTTCAATACTTTTCGTGACCTAGAAAACTCTATTGTGAGACAAAACTTTTTATGTGCATTCGTTTTCTTGGAAAACCATTTTATATTCTTAAATGGGTAAAAGGAAATATTGATCAATAAATTCCGCGAAATTTGTTCAATTTGTAAAGTTACTTGTTTCTTTAAGGCAGTTCGCGGAAATCGATTGAAAATTAGTTATGCAGGATATTTAAGTGATATTAAAACAAGAAACTTAAAGCATTTTAATAGAACTTCCACAGAAAATATTCTTTTAAAAAAAATAAGCTTTTACTTAAATGTAATAAAATATGTATACCCGATTTTATGTATTTCACGACTAAGTTGGTTATATAATTTCAACATAAGGCTTTCCATTCACAGATTATATTTATTTAATTTAAATTTCACAAAAATAGGTAAATTTTATTAGAACAGTTGACATACTCATATTTACCTGTCGACATTTCTGATTCTATACTGCAACGCTTGATCGGAGTGTAATCGTTTTAATTGAAGTAGCACCAATTTGATTATCCTGCAAGGTCCTTTGATAAGCTCAACTCTATGGTTGTGCTCAAGTTACGGTCTCCTTGCTTCCGGAAAATTTTCAAGGAAATGCTTTTCATTTTCTTCTTATAGATCTCCGAATATGTAGCTGATCTACCATCTTACGGATATTTGTATTACTAGGAAAATATTTATACTCACGTATAGCTTAGATAACTATCTATAGACAGTTCAGGTGACTTGCCTTTTGATTGCTTTCGGGATATCTAACTTTTAAATTTGATTATTGCACATATAACCATGAAAATTACATGCAAGACAAGTTTATGAATTCATATCCCTGTTCAAGCATAAATCTGTTCAACTATTAGTAGTTGTTAGTATTAAAAGAGGTAGAGACCAGTTATCGTAAAAAAGGTGAAGATGACTGGTTTGAGTACCAGATAAAAGTGAAAACATTCAATCGGTATAGTATGAATTCGAGTAACGCAAATGATTGCTACATTGCACTCAAGCATGCGAAATTATTGAGGAAAAGTGTAAAATTTATTCAACTTTATAATTGGTGCTGTCAGACAGATTGTTGATTTAGTACGGTTTAACATCTCAATTTAAATTTCTCATTTTAAATAAGGCTAGGTAAACATAAAACAGGAAAAACATTATGTTGAAAAATTTTGTGGGAACGAGCTTTTGAAAGATTTTTTTTAATAATTATGCAATATCAGTGTAAAATCGATAACTTTTAAGCAAATCACAAAAAAAAAAGAAAATGTAAAAAAAAAATCGAAATTTCTTGTGGGACAGTTTAAAATGTTTAGTTTTAATAATGATTGGGGTATGCTGCAGCAGGTTTACCTTTGGATAACACTTTTGGTTCAATAAAATTAAAAAAAAATTCACGAGGTCGGATTTAAGAAAAATTGAACTTTTGTTAAATTCAATTAAAAAATAACACTTTAACTTTTGTTTGTATTAAACGTAAGGAAACCTGAAAAAAAAATAGAAAATCTTACCCTCGGTTATATGAAAACCTTGATTATATGACCCACCCCAACATTAATTAGATCATATAATCGCGATTGTACTGTAATCGCAAAAAAACATTTTTTTTAAATAAGGCTATATCTCGATAACAGCTCTAGTAAACGACAAAAGTGTAAGAAATTTTATTGTCTCCAACTTTTGAAATAAATAAGACTATTGAAAAATACGTAGTTCATGTGTAAATCATACTAATATATAAAAATGAGTTGGTGTCTGTCTGTCTGTCTGTTCCTCTTTCACGTAAAAACGGCTGAACCGATTGACTTGAAATTTGGCATGAGTGTCTGTGGTAGTTCTGGTTCCAACATAGGCATACGGAAAAGAAGCGCGAGGGGTGGGAAGAGTAAGGGGAGGCGGTAAAGTGATTTCGAAACTTAACCCTTCGTCTATGTTACCCTTTCGCGGGGAAACTACCGAGTCGATTGGCCTGAAGTTTAGCTCCAACATAGACCATCAAAAAAAATTAAAATTTGAAAAAACTTAACCCGGCAACGACGGGTATGCAAGCTAGTCGCTAATAAGTAGATCAGGGGTAATCAAAGTAACCTTTACAATCAAAATTTATAACCACTACAAATAAAAATACAGTTCAATGAAACACAACCTTCCACGGCAATGGCTTGACACAAACTGATTTAAAATGAAATGCGTCATGCTAATAATGCCCCGATTCCAACTCAAAGCACGATTCGTTTTATTCCTGCGATCCGAAGCCGCACACACAAGCATTACAGCACATAATAAAAGGTCGATTATAGTGGCTACGCTGTTAAAGCCAATCTGTGTGATGAGCCAGCCGAGCCACTAGCTGATGATGCCTGAAGTAGATACATTTCTATTTTTTAAAAGCCGCTGTTTTGGTTACTTTCAGTTAACGGATGTCCAACAAAAGTTAATAGGAGCGTTCCATTCCAGGACCAAACATGCCTGCAAAATTTCGTGGTCTTTAAGAAATCTTGTACACAGACTAGGAGACAGAAAGACATTTTTGTAAAATGACTCCAATCGATTAGGTAATGTTTTTTAGGCAAAATTAAGATGTCGAAATTTTTCATCAATACAATACTTTTATATACTACGTATAAGAAAGTAAAAAATTATATTTGCATTGGAGACAGGTGAAGGATTGTTTCAATTCTATCCATTTTCAGAAGGGATATAGTAAAAGCCTGTTCTGTGCCAAATTCCAGCTTCCTACCTCAATTAGTTCTTGAGGTTCAAATGTTTTTGTATAAAAAATTTCAACATAATACCCAATTTTTCATCAAATAGTGTAAAATTATGTAAGAAAGGTATCATCTCATCGTGTTTTTGTAAATGTATTAATTTAGAAATAGTTAAATTTCTGAAAATCCTCAATTCATATTTAACATTAATTTCTGAAATTTGTATTTTTCAGTTAGTTCTAGCCAACATTTTAGTTGGTTGCTGCACGGAAGAAAGAAAACCTCAAGTCCAAAGGCCAGAAGATGATTTATTGACCAGCTTTAGTGAGATTAGGGTATTAATTTCATTTAAATTAACGCAAAATTGAAAAATAAAGCTTAAATTTGATTTCAGTCTCTTCAAAGAAATGTTGATGTTTCACCAGATTCGGGATTGGATCCAACTGTGGACAGTTACATTTTAGCTTACAATCTAGAACACGAAAACCATCAAAATTCCGAAGGTGATCGAACTCTCGTTAAGAAAATATCCAAGAGATCAACGCCGGAATTGATTAAGTTTGAATTATCTGATGCCAAGGAGCCCGACGATGCCACAAAGGAATTCTTGCGTCTTCAACGGGAGCAGCGAGAACGAAATCTTTCAAATACACCGGAAAATTCTCCATCCATGACCCCAACTCCGCCATCAACGAAACCATCGACGAAACCGTCTCCATCGTCGTCGTCGAGCTCTGGAAAAAGGACGACCACAAGACGTGGCAGGAAACAAAGGAAGCAGAACAACAACGAAGATCAAGTCATTAATGAAAGTCGACAAATAAAATTAATCCATCCGATTACGAAACTAAAGCCTGTTTATGGATCGGAAAAATTGCCAATCGAAGTTCAAAAAATCATCGACATGGTTATTCAAGAGAAGGGCATGTATAAGGATCAAGCAATCATTCGATATGGAGCTGCACCGCTAACTGGCCATAAATACGCTTTCGGTGAAAAAACCCTTAAGCAATACGACAATTTGTACAGTAAATTCTATGGATCGAATTTAAAGGGAAATGAGGGAAAATCTGAAGGACTAAAAACTAAACCACAGGAAACTGATTCTCAACAACTGAAATATTCAGCCGCTTATATTCCACTGTCGGAGGCGAAATTCAAGGAAATCACAAGTAAATCGATTTCCCCAGGAATCTCGAAAGCGGAACACTTTGGAGAACCGTTGCATCTCATTCAAGTATCACCCAACATAAACTATGTGGTAAAGGACGGTTCTGTGGCCCCGGTTCAGCCGTCGTCCCTCTTACCGAACAGTCACATGGCAGTTCATATTACCCCAGCACCGAAATTGGAAGCGCTGACCTACAAACAACATCCTTCCTATCCGAAATCCAATCATGATTCATCTGCTGGCCTGGGATCCTACAGACATGTCCCAAACCTCAAATCTGAGGGTAGTGATTTATCCGAGCAGATATACAGATACGGCGGGAAAACTGAATTAGGGGGTGCCGAAAGCGAAAATGCTTTCAAGTTGCAATATGCAAACTTGGGGGATTTCGAGAAACAAATCATAAGTGAGCATCATTTGTTTCAGGAATCCTCGGATCTTCTCTCGGGCAAAGTTTCCGAGGACGGCTCAAATTTAAATGCACTTTCTGCCCTAGTTGGCAAGGATCCATCGGATCAGCTGCAAGGCCTCAAGTATCTCCTAACGCAGGAAATCATTGAACACCCTCATGCCGCGAAACAGCAGCAACAACGGCCGCAGGATAACACATCTCCGATTCTGTTTCATCCTGATAGGAACCTACCAGGATCTGGCGCCAGCCAGCCGGGTCAGAGTTCTGCTGGTGGCATTGCTGGTTTCAAGGATAATTCAGGACATTTTGGCGTTACTAGTCTTCCATTGGGATACACTTATCAAGCAAAAGAGTATACACCAATCACAGAATCACCAGAAGAAGTTTCGCCAGCACCGGGAAAACACGGCGGAGAACATGTTCCCATTATTCATGTCACTCCCCCGCCACCAACTTCGTATAATCAAATTCATACACTTTCACCAAACTACGAAGGATTGCTGCATGACGAGGCGGTAAGTTGTATTTTGTGCAATTTGCTCTCAATTTCTTGGAAAACTCTACTCAATTGGGTGACATAAAAAGTCCCAAGTCTTGTTAGCGCGGTATTACACACGGCAACTTTCGGGCTTACTTAAGCCGAATTTCGGGAGCAACGACTGAAGTAAAAACTAGATTTGTGACCAATTTTTGTAGTAGCCTTTTGCCTCTTTTTTCCAGATGACCGCACACTTCAAGTCATTCGATAAAGGGGTTTTCGATCTTATAAGCTTATAAAAGCCAGTAAAGTGTGTTAAGAAAAACTTACATCTGTCCGAAAAACTTGTCATGCTGGTTTTCGTGGTTTTTAACAACCCCCTCCCCTCCTCCTCGTTCATCATCGCCACGCTTTGACCGAATTTTTAGCATAGGATTTAATACTACCGTCACATAAACTAAAATTACCGCCCCTAAGTTCCCTTTAAAAAGTAACGCAGTTCATGAAGAGCTTCTATTAAAATTTTTGGCAAATTTGATGAAAGGAACAGCACATATTCATACAGGAGGTGTCTTCCAGGTCAGAAAAATGGAATTAACATCACTTCAAAATGCTACACAAGAACATTTGTCCTCAGAACATTCAAAAAACATCCTCTAAAACGACAACTCTTATTTTTAAAAACAGATTTTCACGCCTTGAAAACTGAATAACATAAAACTTCATTAAAACTTTATGTTTATGCAAGAAATAATGAAGATCATTTAACAGTTTTTTCCATAACACAAATAAACAAAAGGTATTTACATAAAGGAAAACATTTTCACATATGCTGCACTTTAGAGTGTGACAATAATTATAATCGTCAAGTGAAATGCATAAAGAAATGTAAAAAATAGTTGAGAATTTCGTTTAAAACTGCTTGCATTAAAATTCAAACACTTTGAAGTTTTTTATATTTCCATAAAGATTTTCCAACAAAGTGTCGCGATATTTTATACATTTTATGGTATAACATCTTTGCACAATTACTAAAGGAAAGGCAACCAACCCACCTGCAGAATTGAGAGAAGCACAAGAAATAGTAAATAGAAAAAAAAGCCGACTCATTTTAAGTAAATTGTGAGTTTTGAAATTTTTATGAAATATAACACAATTATGTTGCATCACTGTAAGTTTCATATTTTTGAACTGAAAAGGTTTTATGTCTTTTCTACAAATCCGAAATCGTGTATATGGAATTTACTTTTGGTATCGTTTTTCTGTAAGTTCTTGTAATTTAACAAATTTACTGTATGTTTCTAACAAATCTCGCTACTTCACAAGTTTTTCTACGCCTTCTCGTCCTTATGCGACGGACGTACCGTTAAGGTGAAAATAAAAACGTCACTGCATCTACATTTAGAATTTTGGCACTGTGACGGTTATATTGTTGAAAGGTGTAAATAGTCTCCACTACTTTACAGCTTCTGGTCTACCGCAAAATAGAAAATCATACCTACAAGTCTGGCTTCCAGGTTGACGATGCTTTCCTACTAGTTTAAATCGCCTTGAACATAGGATACGTTCGTTATCTACTATCCGACGAAAAATAACATCGCCTTCATATAAGGCACCTGTTGCAATGAACATCAACAAGCATATAACATGCAATTCTCACACAATAGTATTCATCTGTTCAGTTTTGTACACCTCAAAAGTGTATGCCTTTAGTCACGGTGTAGACACCGTGAAATTAGCTTGCTGTAAATTTATAAAATGAAATTCCTGGCAACGTTCACGTTTAGTTTCCTAGCCATCAACACCAGCCGCCAGTGGAGAAACAGGATTCCGAGTGCAATCACTTTGCAGAGCTTTCATGTTTTGCTTAAAAGTAATGCAGTCCCTTTATGATAAATTAACCTACCTGCAATGTAAGCCCACCTCTTGTATATCCATATCAGTTTTTGTGTCAAATTGTTGCACACAAAGTAAAAGTTTTTTTTTTAAACATCACAGCGCCTGTGTTTATACCCGTATGGTGAAACCAAAGGGTATATTAACTTTGCCTTACCGTTTGTAACGCCAAGATCCCGTCATCGCACAAAAAAATGAATTACACCAGTGTGTTTAGAATGATAAAAAAAATTGAATTTTGCATGTCCGTCCGTCCGTCCGTCTGTCTGTCTGTCTGTCTGTCCGTCTGTGGCGCGGATTGCGTGCGCACGGATTGAGCTAGAGACTTGAAATTTTGCGTGGATCCGTTTTTCGTAAAATGCGAGGCTAAGTTCGTTAATGGGCAAAAATGGACCATTAGGGGGGATACCCCCCATACGAACGAAAACGTTTTTTGCGAATATCTGAAAAACGGTACATCTTATCAAAAAAGTGCAAGAACAAAAGTTATTTAGGATATAATTCTACATAAAACTCCCATACATCAAAATCCGATTGGAATAAATTTTAAAAAATCTTATTGGAAAGTTTGACTTCAAAGTGGAATTTTGGTATAACTGTTCGAATTTTGATACGAATATCACCATACGGGTCTCCAATGATTGCCAGATTGGCAATTATAGCTTTTGTTATGTTTTTTACTATGGTTTTCAAAAAAATAAAATAAATTTAAAAAAAAACATCTGATTAACGATTTTGTTTAATAGTCGAGAAAAAAATCGAATTCAATAAATTGGGAAAAAATCAAATTACCAGTTCAACGTATAGTTAAATCTTTTAAATAAATAAATATAGTGGAATATGGAGTAACTTCGGGTCCTATTCTGACGACGGAATAAGATATCAGGAAACACTGCAAGAATGCTATTTAATTCACTTACTTTGTCAAAAAAAATGTTTTTTTAGAAAAAAAAAGTAGAAAATCTTAGGCGAAAATGAGTCGCGGCAAAAAAACTGCATTTCATTTAATATAATTTTTCCGAAAATTTTCAGTCATTGGGTGCATTTAGCGACCTGAACCGCTCTACCCTACAATTACCCTACAATTACCCTACAATTACCCTACAATTACCCTACAATTACCCTACAATTACCCTACAATTACCCTACAATTACCCTACAATTACCCTACAATTACCCTACAATTACCCTACAATTACCCTACAATTACTCTACAATTGAATTTCTATTTCTCCATATTGCACATCATTTTAGATTTCATCTTGTCCCATACTCTCCTAAGCCATGTTGTTGATTGTATAATTTTTTATTTAAATTAAATTTGATTGATTTTACCGACAACATTTGCAGACATTTTCAAATCCATTCATATAAAATCTGAATTTTTCGTTAAAAACTTTTCTGCTGAATTCAATAATACCCGAAAAGGCAATAATTGAATTCCAACAAATTACTTTGAATAAAATATTTGATTCAGAACATTTAATTTAGTGAAAAATTCAGTAGTAGCAACAAAAAGAAGAATTTTAAATAAAAACTATGTAGTCGTGTAAATTTTTGGATTTGATTAAAAAAAAGTGATGTTGAAACACAGTTTGGGAAAAAAATTAATTTACAATAGAGAATTCAATATTAAAATATGATTTTGTTTGAAACACTACGTCTCTGCCCTCTCTGTAGATCCTCTCTATAAAAAAGGATTGGTCTCTTAAAGTCGCTATGAATTTTTAAAAACATATTTTGCTCATGTCACATTTATATTTTTTTGTTTGTGGGAAATATTTAAAATTGTGTGGAATTCTAAGCAGTTAGAAATATTTTGATTTTTTCTTCTATTTCTTAAAACAAAAAAAAAAACAGTCTTAAAGATATTGCAGTTTAATTTTGATTCTCTTGGATCAGGAAATGCCACAAGAACAACATTTTTTTATAGGAAAATTCTAAAAACGGAAAAAAAAACCTAGGAAGATGTCACGTTTTTGTTATTCTCCAACTTATATCTCCTTTATGTTGTGTCAAAATTATTTACATGACTAGAATTTTGTACCATTTGCCTCGTTTCTTTTTTTCCCTGTATATTTCCTACAATTCAAACTTGTTTTATATATTTTTCTTCCTTTTCCTGTCTAGAAATCCTCGAAATTATTTTCTGAGGCACTGCGAATTGTCTACCGGTTCCTTGTTTTCGTATCTTCCGCGTTCTGTTCCAGAAATCATCTCTGGCTTTGTCGAATTCCTAGTTTAGTTGTGTTTGTCCTATTTTATTATTATTTTATTATTCCTCGTTTCGAAAATTCTGTTTTTCTCTCTATACATACATTTCTTTGTATTTTGTTCAAGGCTCGTACATCCTCTTTTCCAGGATAATTTTTTTTCTGCTTTTCCACATCACTTTTTAATAAAAACCGGATGCGAGGAATTTATTTGTGTCCCTCGAAAACACGTCCTTTTTGCCTAGTGTTGAACACTAAACGATGCAGTCGAAAGAAGCTTATGTTGAAGCTTAAAGCGTCCGTAATGTGGAAGAAGCTGTTAGTCCTCATTTTTTAAACGGAAAACTTTTTTTTTTCTTTTTTTAACGATGGCGACAAATAGATGCTACTTCAAAAATGCTTTTCTGATTTTTTTGAACGGAAATTTTCACATGTATTCGAATGTAGATATTTCCTGTATTCCTAAATGTCTATCCGTAAATAAATTGCAGTTGGATGCGGCTCTTCCATAAAAAATAGGTATGAATTCCAAGGTTTTAGCCTCAAATTGTCATACACCATATGTTTGGGGCATTTGTTTTCACACTTGAGGTAAACAAAGCTAGTCCACAATTTCATTTCATATTTAACTCGGCTCCTTTTATGACATACACCTTAATATCACTATAAGACCATCGTCCTGAGTTTTTATTTATTTATTTTTTTATTCCATTTCATTTTTTTTATTGCTTTCCCAAAGTGTTTTGAGACAGTCTATCCAAATGGGGTTGTTAGGAAGCATCCCTGTTTCGGAGCCCATTGAACATAAATGCGTCCCGGAAATGCCAACACCTTTTTTCCATCCTTTCTCATTCTGATGGGCTTCATTTCGGGTCTTAGGCACCTTTTTCATCCGTCTTTTTATACTCACGGTTATCCTTGATGGGGGCATACATAGATTCGGCATCAGCAAGGGGCGGTTGGAAGTCGGTTGAGTCGATTGGGGATGTTTTAGACGAGAGATGGTTATTGTGAAAGGATCTGCAATGTTCTTTTGAAGCTGTCTTCGTTTTTCAAACCCTCTGGCTTAACTCTGCTGATTTTCAGGATAATTTGTTAGCCGAGGAAATTCAATAAAGTTCAAAGGATGAAAATAGCGAAATTGAAAGGAAGCACAACAGAAGCTCATCTGCTTTGAAGACTCTCCAATGCTACTGATGAGGGATTTTCACATATTTCGGAGGTTTTTGTATTTTCTTCGATTTCAGGTTCTTTAGTTCATCTTTTTTTTCGTTTCCTGGAATTTCTTCCACCATCCATTTTTACTGTGTATGTATCGCAGAAAAAATCGAAGAAAAAGTGTTGTTGAAAAATAAAACTGGTTCTACAGCTTTTAAAGAACAATCATCCACCCTCACATTGTATACCTCAAGGACTCTCCCGTTAACTTTATGCTGTTTTACGTGGTATAGATTTGTTCAACATATGCTAGTTCAATAAATTACCATACAACTCCTATCTCTCTATACCTGAATCCATTCAACGGATATTTATGAAAAAAGGAAGTGCTTCCTTTTTTTAAAATCAATAATTTCAGCTCGTAGGCCTTTTATCAAAGTTTAATCCGCCGTTTAGCACGTACACATGAATTTTGAAACATAAGGTTTTGACAGCGAAAAACAATCCAGGGATCGACGATTTATCATTCTTTTCTTGTCGGGTTAAATACGTGGATTATTAAAAATGTTTCCTTTTTCTACACCAAGTTCTATATCAAGTTCTTTCCTTCACTTGGTACTGTTTTTTTTAACATTCTTTTTAAAACGTAGTTTGTTTACTTGTAGGGGAATCTACCTTCCCTTCTTCACGTTTCCATGTCTTTTAGGACATCTTTTTCCCCTTGAAACTGGCATCGAATTTTCACATGTCTGCGAAAAAAAAATACGGAATCTAAAAAGGTCAAAACAACATAAAAAGCACTAAAGAGGAAAAATTTTAGACTTACGGCGATTTAAAGTTGTTTCGCCAAATTTTGATATGGGACCATGCCAACAAACTCCTTAAACTTCTAGGGGTTAAGCCTTTCTATTTGATATCAAACTTTCGTGTGGGGTAGTAGTAGGTGACTGCGTGTTTCACTCGGTGTATGTAAAGAAAACTTTATTAGAACACGTGTTAGGATCATTTATTATGTTCAGCTTAGTTCACGGGGCCCAATATAGTGTCGAGTAATATATCTGTGCCCAAGTTAATATATCAACTAAATTTATAAAATATCGGAAACATTGGATAAAAAGTTATTATTCACTGATTAAACTTTCATATTTCGCAATTTTCTTATTTATTAGATTTGATCTCATCTTAGCAGTTTTTTTTTTGTGAAATGACTACAGAAATTAAAGCACTACACTGCACCGAAATTAGAAAAGGGCTCAGGGAACAGTCGCAGACGAGGATAATTATACCCGTATGGTGAAACCAAAGGGTATATTAACTTTGCCTTACCGTTTGTAACGCCAAGATCCCGTCATCGCACAAAAAAATGAATTACACCAGTGTGTTTAGAATGATAAAAATATTTAATTTTTGCATGTCCGCCCGTCTGTCCGTCTGTCCGTCCGTCTGTCCGTCTGTCTGTCTGTCTTTCTGTCTGTCTGTGGCGCGGATTGCGGGCGCACGGATTGAGCTAGTAACTTGAAAGTTTGCACAGATCCGTTTTTCATAAAATGCGAGGCTAAGTTCGTTAATGAGCAAAAATGGACCATTAGGGGGGGTACCCCCCATACGATCTAAATCGTTTTTTGTGAATATCTCAAAAACGGTGCATCTTATCAAAAAAGTCCAAGAACAAAAGTTATTTAGGATATGACTCTACATAAAACTCCCATACATCAAAATCCGATTGGAATAAATTTTAAAAAATCTTTTTGGAAAGTTTGACTTCAAAAAGGAATTTTGGTATAACTGTTCGAATTTTGATACGAATATCACCATACGGGTCTCCAATGATTGCCAGATTGGCAATTATAGCTTTTGTTATGTTTTTAGTACTAGAATTTATTTGCGGGCAATTTCAGGTGAACTTATACTCCATTTGTATGGAGCGCAGAAGTTCCGTTTTATTTTATTTTTTAAATTTTTTCGATTGGATATTGTTAAGTACCTAAAAAAGTTAATATTGCTCTGAAATCCCATTAGGAGCCAGAAATAGGGTCCTAATGGGGTTTCGGAGCAAACATGTCTGACCTGTTGGGGAGAATTTGGAGAAATTCCAATAGAAAAAAGTTAATCATATTTTTGGTTTGGGGGAATAACAATTGATGGTTGTCAAAGTCGGCGAAAGGGTGAAATATTGAAAAAAAAAAATTTTTCGGTATCGTCTTGTCACATACTATAAGCATTTGCTGAATAAAATATGAGAAAATACTTTTTTGATGCGACCTTCACTCTATCTCCCGACTTCCGCGTTTTATACCTCCGCGTTTTAGACAGATGGACGGACATGCGAAAATCAAAATATTATGTCATATCAAACACCCTGGGGTAGTTCATTTTAGAGTACGGCAATTGGTTCGATACTAAATCTAATATACTTCTCTATGATTCTCATATAGAGTAAAAAAAGAGGGAGAGGCGGCGCAAATGTTATGGTTTTGCCAGACGTAAAAAAATTCTAATTCAGTCTATGAGTCCTAAATTTAAAAATCCCATTTATTCAATATCTATGAACTGGAAACTCTGGACAGTGTAATGCGAGCGTTTATTTGCATCTACAGAACCGACATTTTTGTAAACAGAAATATAAATATCTACAAACTCCTGTTATCTGCAGTATAGTTCGTCACTGAACGATAAACAATTCAAGCAATTACTGGTTGCCTGTTGTGCATTGTATCCAGGATCTCATTACAGGATCTACGAGTAGGACTTCGTAATTCTATGCTCAGCCAGTTCAGTCCTAACCACACAATGTGCAACAATTCACCACATGCTAAAACATCCCTCTATTCGCCCAAAAGTACTACAATAGTATGTTGTATAAGAAATTAGATCCTGTAAACTAGAAACAAGAACAGAAATTTCAACTATCGATTGCTGAAACACAAATACTCATATTAAGTTGCATAATGTAGAGTCCTTGGTTATATCCCATTCTATGTTTTGTTTTACATGTCAATACTAAAAGCTTGGGATCTTTGGCTAATGATAAAGTCGGTTTCCTGTCTCTAGTTAACACCAAATAAATTCATAATCAGGGATTAAATATCCCCCAAGGTTGATGATTTAAATTCCTGATGTCCCTGTTGCTGATGACCAATTCAACCTCCTTTATTTTCTTCGTCAAAATATAAACTCTGATGGTTTATTTTCCATTCGAAAATTTTCCTTTGCGTTCATTTCGCAAAGAATTTTCCATCCTCTTACGATGGTATTTTGCCTTTACGTTATGGCAACGGGTTAAGTAGCTCATCAAGCTACACAGCCAACACAAAGGAGTTGGAACGAAAAAAAACCTTGACTGGAATATCATACGTTGCGTTGTTGATTGCTAGCCTCAATGCAGGAAACGAACCTCAGTCCTGTAAAACTCTTGCATAACAACTCAAATGCCGGCGGCTTAAATGCGAAATCATACACAACTAAACCTCTCTGTAGAAATTCTGTTTCGTTCCAGGGAAAAGCAGTTCGTTCTAATTCAATGGCTTAGAGAATGCTGTCGAAGAGAAAAACAAGGAAACTCGGGAAAAACAATTTTCTGAAATCGTTCCGTGCCTAGTTAGGTGTTGTTTACAGGAGCGTGTTCATTGTTTTATAATGTTCTAAACACCCCTTTTATGTTTTGTACTTTTTGAAGCGACTGATTGTTTCCTTTTTTTCGCAACAAAATACGTAATTTACACAAATATAAAGATACGATTTTTATCAGGAATAGAAATCTGCTACAAGAAGGAATATTTGTATTATTTTCGATTAGACGTTGTATGTCTTCACCATAATGCCGGGTACACGCCGGAGTTTGCGGACAGTTCGATGTGTACGAGGCATAAGAGACCGCCATTATACTCAAAAACAAACACTTAACGTTTTGAAATCAAAGTTGTCTTCCAATTTCTGCAAGACATTTTCATTTCATGCTTCAATTTCAAAGACGTTTTCGATGCCTTCTATAGCAGAGGAAATTATTTAAAAAAAATGTATGTGAGGGACCCGTTACAGCTAACGTTACTTTTCCAAAAGTTGATAGAAAATTACGATCAATGCGTTCTAGAGTTATTTAAGATACGCACAGACTTCCCATAATTTTACCCGAAACGAATTTCGCACTGATCAGTAGATGTCTACCTGTCCCCGTTCTCGAGTCGGTCACCGTCATGAATACAATACTTCCCCTCTATAGCAGAGGAAATTAAAAATCGGCTAGTAAATCTATAAAAACTAAAAATATTGCATACTTAAAAAAATTGCATACTTTGAGGCGATTTAAAATTTAACCAGTCAGTGGCGTAGCATAAACATTAATAATTATCTTTTGACAGAAAAAAACTTTGTTAACATTATTTAAATGAAAAAAAAATTATCGATCTGTTAAAATCTTTTATTTAGCTTGCATTTTTGCTTGTTTGTCTGTTTATTTGTCACGGTCAAATCTGGTCACCAAATTTTGACACACTTCCCAATAACCGATTGACTTAAAATATGGCACACATATACGTAAATCCGGTGAGAACAGAATTTCCTATAAAAATCATACTCACATGTATGCCTATCTGTCGCCAAAATTTAAAAAAAAAATATTTTAAAGCATAAAAGCCAAAAAAGGTCTTTTCTCGCTTTTATTTCTGATACATAATGCCCTATAATTTACTTTTCCTTTTAGAATAATGCTTTTATTATTGGTATTTTTCCCTTCCATTTTGTCATTGCAATTGAATTTTATAGGCATTAAGGTATTAGAAGGTTTTTTTGCAATTTTTCATTATATTTGTATCCTTGCTTGAACTCCTGCAGACATATTTGAAATTCTCGATTGTACGTTTCAAAATGAAGCTAGAATGATTTTTTGACTATATTTTTTTTTGTCAAATTCTCATCATAATTAAAGCTATTTTATTCCCTAATGAGTATTCAACAGGACCAAAATAATTTGTGACAAGTCAAACGGACACCCGCTTTTATACGATTGGATGCTAATTTAAATTAAATTTGTCCTTTCTGATTAAAAAGCTTTAAAACAGCGTGGAAGGACGTCCCATGATTTTTCTCGCATTCGGCCAAAATGACAATTAGGAGACGGTATTCATTGTATTCGATTTTCTTGACTTTTGTCATTTCTTATTTTCTTGGATGGCAATTATTTAGAGGAAGACGAATTTCGTTCATTTGCACCCGTCAAAAAGACATTTTTCATTTATTTCGTCTGTCTTTCGATAGTCTTGTAGGACACAATACTCAATCCCCAACCCCTAAATATCATTTAAATGTATTGACATCATTATGATCGTGACGGTGATCACAACATCATCATCATCATGATAGTCATACTGGTGTCAATTTCGTCTATCATCTAATGCCTCTTTTTCGTCCTACATGCCACCTATCTCCTTTTTACTTTCTTACCGCCTTTCTATCAAAAGGAATTCGTTTTTACTGGCATCCTTTACAAAGTACTTTTTTCTATGATGTTGTCATTCAATTACCGTAACACAATAATAAGTTCGTAAATACCCCTTGATAGAGAGACTTTTCCCTTAAAACATGAACAAAAAAAAAAATTAAAAGCAGAAATATATTTCATCCTTTTGTCTTTATTTTTTCAATGTTAGCTGCGAAAAGAAGAATTTCTTCGACTTCCTTTAATGTCCCGAAAATTCCTTATTTCCCCATCATAGCCATGAGTCCCAAAAAAGGACTCCTTCACATACCATACTACAAGAAAACGAGTGGAATGGAATAGGATCCCGTCGTTGAACACACACGAGTGAATGTTTAACTGAAAATTTCCTTTTTCCATTAGCTATATCTTCATATGTATTTTTATCAAAAAGTATAGTGTTACTCAGTATTGATTTTCGTTAAAATCATTATATCTTTCTTTTGGTATCCGTTGATACATGAAAACGGAGGCGGAATTGAATTCCGGATATACCAAAGAAAAAATAATGCTATGTGAAGGAAGCAAACGTTGGAAAGAACAACAACAAAAAAAAGAAATGGGAAAATGGAGACGCAGGTTGAGATTGAAGACGGAGCACTTGAGGGTAATGTTGAGGATCCTTCTTGGTGGTGTTCTTAGTGGCATTTTCGATGGTGGCACAGCTTATGACTTATGTGGTTCGCCTACTCTAGATACCCACGCTCATAAGTATTATAAAACGGCTATCTTAAAGTCTGCTAAACGCTTCTTAAAGCACTCAACATTTCACTGGTTTCCCTATTTTAATATAATAAGATATATACTAGGGGCTGCGCCCCGAACCGCTTCGCGGTTCATCCCCCTTCCGCAGGTCGGCCTTCGGCCTCCCTGCCCCCGTCGGCCTACGGCCTCCACAACTACTCGGCCTTCGGCCTCGCCCCTCGCGCTTGAATTGTTGGAATTTAATGTATGGAGATGTTACGTAAAATTATTTAAATATATTTCAGCTCTCGCCTTCCTCTTTACTCGGCCTTCGGCCTCGAGTCAAATGCATATAGTTAACCCAAAAAAGGGAAATTTTTGTAGAGACATTTTTCTTTGTGACTCAACGGTGTATTACAAAATCGTACTGTTTACTTACAATATATTCAATAACGGTAAAAGGTGGTTATCCACACGGGGAAAGACAATATTGTGAGAAATGTTATTCTTTTTAATTCATGTCATACATTGAAGCACCAAATCCCTTTAGAATTGCAGAAGATAGCAGGTGAGGGCTATACATAACGATGGTGTCTATACTGTTTTTCGCAGTATTATATTGTTTTTCAGACTCCAATACTGCATAATTGCTTTTTTCCCCAAAATACTGTATTTAAATACTCAGAAAACTTTAATTCTTTAACGTTTCGAAATTCAAATTTATTAATAGCAATGCAAAACGTCAGTGACAACACAAAACAGTGGCAACACATGGCAAGTGTAAATACATTCAAACGACGAACAGCGAAGTATTTATGGCAACATGTCATATAGATTCGCTTCTTCCTTTCCCCATCGATTACTGTCTTGTCATTATTCATCCTTCTTCAGAACGCGTTACTTTGATTTTGCTTTCCATTATTAATTTAAAAGAATAAAAATGTCGAAATTAAGAGCAAAGACACAAATTTTCATTGAATAAAATTTATACTGCGAAAAATACTGTTTTTTTCAAATCGATTTACTGCTTTTTTAAATTTTTAGGTGAAATATACTGTTTTTTGTCCGAAAAAAGATACCATCGTTAGCTATACATAAAAAGGAGGGGTAGATATTAGTGAGCAAAAATTTTCCCTGCGGGCTGACCTCTCTCATGGTGAAAATCGGATCCGAAACCCTTAAGCGCATAAAGAGGTTTCAAGGGAGGGAAAGGGGTTGCTATTAAACTGGATCCGACACCCTTGAGTAAGAGATATCAGAAGAAACGGGGATTGACATCAAAAAGAATCAGATCCCTTATTCTGTCTATAACTGTCCCTGTGTGCAAAGTTTGATCAAAATCGGCCGCGCCGTTTTTGCGTGATGCCGGAACAACCATTCAGTCAAACAGACAGAAATACCGACCGACATACAGACAGATGTACAAACATAAATTTTAAGCATAACAAAACCTATAATATTCCTTGTGATATTCCTATTGTGATATTCCTATCAAAATTCGAACAGTTGTATCAAAATTCCAGTTTGAAGTCAAACTTTCTAATAAGATTTTTTAAAATTTGTTCCAATAGGACTTTGATGTATGGGAGTTTTATTTAGAATCATATCCTAAATAACTTTTGTTCTTGGACTTTTTAGATAAGATGTTTTTGAGATATTCGCAAAAAACGTTTTCGTTCGTATGGGGGGTACCCCCTAATGGTTCATTTTTGCCCATGAACGAACTTAGCCTCGCATTTTACGAAAAACGCATCTGCTTAAAAATTAAAGTCTGTAGCTCAATCCGTGCGCCCGCAGTCCGCGCCACAGAGTGACGGACGGACAGACGGACGGACAGACGGACGGACGGACATGCTAAATTCAATTTTTTTTTATCATTCTAAACACTAATACCCAATTAGTTTTTCAGCCTCCTCACGGGCAAGCTAAAACCGTGTCTTGACTTGGGATTTTTCATCGCAGAGATTTTATAATTGACCAATCAGAGCTTGAGTTGATGACGATATACAAACGAAAATGTTTTTTGTGAATATCTCAAAAACTGTGTATCTTATAAAAAAAGTGCAAGAACAAAAGTTACTTAGGATATGATTCTACATAAAACTCCCATACATCAAAATCCGATTGGAATAAATTTTAAAAAATCTTGTTTTAACAACTGTTCGAATTTAGATACGAATATCACCATACGGGTTTTCAATAATTGTTAGATTGGCAATTATAGCTTTTGTTATGTTTTAAAATAAGGATCATCAAAATCGGAGCCGCTGGAGCACTGCGGAAAGAAATCCAAACAAAATCGCTTTGCCTTTTAAATATATAGATTCGTGATCAGCGACCCCGAAAACCCCCTAATGACATTTTTTCCCGGAAAAATGGGAAAACGGATATTTGCATTATCCTTACAGGACCTTCCGTTATGAATTTTGAAAATCTAACACCGGATTCGTGATCAGCGACCCCAAAAATCCCCGAGTGGTACTTTTCAGCCTCCTATTGAGCAGGATTCATGGCGAAAATCACGGTTTAAAAACACTCAAACCCCCTTTACCCCCCGTTCACCCCCTTAGCTATAAAATTTCGAAAAATCTCGATGGTTGGGACATATTCTGAAAGTTTCAAGTCTCTATCTTGAGGGGTTTGGGCTGGGCGTCAGGTTAAACGATTTTATATATAGAGCAGATGGTTTTCACTTTTTCCAATAAAGACTCAATTTCAACAAAAAAAAATATTTTGCCACCGCTTAGAATTGAACCCGTACCTGGCGCGATGTAGTTTACACTTATTCAGTAGTAAGAATATAAATTTTAAAGACAAATTAAGTAATAAAAAAACAGGCAGTCATTGGGGACTGCCAACAGAAGTGAAAACAATAATATATGTAAGGTAATTTTGTCGTGTATTTATGCCTATATATTTTTTAACCTGAAATTTTGAAAATATATGCTAATAAGCAGTAAATGTCAAATAAAAGTCAATATGCATATTAAGGTTTGAATTCCTGAGCAGCACATGATTTTCTTATACAACAAATAGCTACAGATATTTAATTCTTTCTGTATAAGAATGCCACGTGCTGTTCAGAAATTTTCTGTGTAATTTTATTTTGCTGTATATATTTTTCAAAAAAAATCGATTTTTTGTTATTTTCTGTCTCATTTTATTTTGCTGTATATTTTCCAAAAAAACAAATCGATTTTTTGCTGTATAACAAAGTCTCGTGCTGTTCAGAAATTTTCTGTCTCATTTTATTTTGCTCTATACAGTCTTCAAAAAAAAACCGATTTTTTCTGTATAAAAAAATCAAATGAAAGCAAATCAGCATTCTTAACCCATTTATTCGCCACCCGGTAAGAATTCTTACCACAACTTTGAATATTCATCAAAGCTCATCAAATTACTTTTTCGTTGATTGGGTAATTGGATTTTCCCATTTTTGGCCACAAAACAGACAAAAACCCTCCCAGAAACGTAAAAATACTCGTTTCTCGCCATTGGTAAGAATTCGTATTACAAAACCTTTTTTCACATTTTTGTTTATTTTTTCGAAGAATGTACCGCAAAGCGGTAAGGGGTTGAGCCCTTAGATCATTTTTATTCCAAAATCAATAAAAATTTTCACGTTTTTCTGGAAAAAATACCACATATTGAGCATATCAGAGTATTGGCTATTTGTCGTGGTTAAGAATTTTTACCACAATTTTCCGGAAAACTGTGGGTCGGAAAATTCTGAAACTTTTTGAAAGTCATATTCGACCCAAAAGTAGCTTCCACACGAATTTTGATGGAAAAATTCCCACGCGTCTAAGAGCGGCGAAAAATGGGTTAAGCTGTTAAATTAGCATGTCGGTGACGCGAACTCAAGGTTTTACCCATCCAAAAATCGCACAACGCGCCTAACGAAGTATAATATAAATAAAATAAATAATTTAAGGTAAAAAAAAAAATTAAAAAAAAAAAACATTTTGCCACCACTCGGAATCGAACCCGCACATCTGGCGCATTGTAGTCTAACACTTATTTAGGAGTAAAAATGTAAACTTAAAGATAAATTAAGTAATAATATATTAATAAAAGTAAAAAAATCAAAAAAAAAAATTTGAAAAGAAAAAAAAAAGAATTTGTCATCGATAAGAATTGAACCCGGGCCTGGCGCATGGTAGTCCAACTTCTAACTCACTGCACTAATCGAACAGTACGAAATGTCGTTTTAACATTGAAGACTTAGTTAGCGGCATATTTATAATTTTGAAAGGCAAATTACTAATAAAGTATTATTAAAAATGGGGAAAAAAGTAAAACGGACATATCTACAGCTATAGAGCTTTCATTTAAAAAAAAATCATCAAAATCGGTTCAATAGGAACTCCAGGAGCTCTGTCGAAAGAAATCCATACAAAATCGCTTTGCCTTTTAAATATATAGATAAGATGAATAAACCTTCCACGAAACTACACCACAGCAACTAAAGGTTGTCGCTTTTATCTGTAGAATAAATATCTATGTTTTTATTGACTTTGTCTCTATGAAAAATCTTAAGTTTTCACACACACACACACACACAAAATATATATGATACGAACATCACATGACTTTCATCTGCAATATTTCTAGTTTTGATAAAAAATACTCTTTCAAATATCTTAAGTACTGCTAGAGATACATAAAAGCCGTTAAAGCAAAAATGTAGGGAATTTTATTTCCTTTAAATTTGGTTGTAAGCATTTTTTTCCAAACGCGCGTAGTTTTCAAGAAATTTTTAAAAGATTTTATTTTTAAAAAATGTGTGGCAAGTACCCGTCCAAGTTGATAGAATACAATGAGTTTGGTTAAACTCATCCACAAAAAAAAATCAAGTCGCTAGCTTAACGCTTTCCCGAGTTATTTAAGATACGACATCGGACAGACCGACAGATAGCCGCGAGGATATACTCATAATTTTTCCTGAAACGGATTTTGTATTGATTAAAAAGTTTCAATCCGCCCCGTTCTCGAATAGGTCCCGGTTTTGAATACAATACTTTCCTTCTACAGCTACGCAGAGGAAAGTAAAAATTGCATGCAATAAATTTTGATCAAATAAGAGAATAGAGTGAAAAGTTTCGGGTACGCTGAAACCACATTAGGCCTAATTTATTCGCTAAAAAACTGCATAATAAAAATTTTAAAAATACACTCAGAAAAATGGAGGCTAACTCGACGACCTACATACGGCGTAATTGGCCTCGGGCAGGAAAATTTAGCCTATACGAGGCGCGCGTTCGCCTGCATGAGGGAATGTAAAATTTGTGTTGACCTGTGGCCGGAGAAATTCTGAATTTAAGCCACCAGCAGGTGAAGTAGGGCATTGGGAGCTGGACGAGTTGGCCTTAGATAGGTATTTCGAGGATGTAATGTCATGTAATGGAAACGTCTGTCAGCCAGCTAGCGGTCAGAGTTAACCTGACAAAAAGTTGACCTGGACATTTTTCTGAGTGTAATAGGCCAAAATTTCAACCCGGCTTGTCGAGTTAAAGCTTAAAAAAGCCAAAAAAAAAATACGAAATTTATCGCAATTTATGCTCGTGTTGTTTTTCGATGTATCAACCCGTTTGCGAGAAAATCAAAAAAAGGACAAACTCGAAAAAGTTAGCCTGACTTGACTTACATTCGAAAGCCCCAGCTCAAAAACTACTCAATTTGAAATTTCGCATTACGAATTGTGAGCGAACGTGTCACAATTCAAGTGTCGCAAAGCCAGAAACTATGCACCTAACCCTCATTGTACAATTTTTCAACAGTCGTGCAGACACCTTTAATCGTAAAGCGACTCAAAGTGCTTTCAAAGAGACAAAAATACGTAAAACTATTTTTTGCATTTCTCTACGTGTACACTTTAAACTACGTTCAAGAATTTTCTGGACGTATTTGTTGTATTCCCCTAAAGGTTCCATTGAGGTTCGTTTCTCTTTGATGTTCCCCACAAGTGAAGCAAACCATCATTTTTATATTCTCTTGGTATTTTTTTTTTAAATTCATTTTCAAAAGTGTCTTATGGTATTGTACTTTGACATAAGGAATTTATTTCTTTACTAAAGATGCAGCTCCGTTTGAAAACTCTACGACTTATTTTTCAGGCTAATGATTTTATTTATGATTTGTTCTTATTGCGGATTTAAAAATACTTTGACAAATTGTTGCAGTAGGGGAACTTTTCCAAAGGAAAAGTCAAAACAACCCGATTTTATGAAAATGCAATAAAATAAAATCATTTTCTTTTAATTTTAAATTATACATTCCCAACCTCTTTTCGTCAGATATTGTCCTCTAGTTTATTTTTTTATTATTTTTAAGTGTCCGGGCACTGCTTTTCTAAGGCTGCATTTTGGTGCCTGCGTTTTATCCGTTTAGAAAGGGAGTGGGCGCCAAATACTGGTTTTGTCCTGGGCAACTCTTTGCCGTGGTGCGATCCTGCCCGTATATTACAATTTTTATGTAAATCTATCAAATTTTTTACTCTCGGTACATAAAACAAAAACATTTTCACGGTTCATGGATTTCGGTAAAGTTATACAAGCCAGGAATAATAGAAGTGGAATTAAGATAAAAAGAAACAGAAAGATTTTATTCAAAATTGTTAATTAAATTGAAAGATTGAGTATAAATCAATGGACCGGTTTGTTGAAATAGTAAACGTTCTCCACTCTAAGTATTCTTGGCTCTTAGAAAATTTTCCTCAAACTATGACACACGAAGTATTTTGGCTTGCATGTAAAATCTTTACGTACCTACAATTCAAATTGACTCCGTCGTTACTTTCATTACACAAAATCGCCCATTGAGGTTGAAAATTAATGGTAAACGTTACAACACAATTTTGAGCAACATACATTAAAGTGGTTGGCTGGGTATACCTTCGGGATGGTTATATCCTTATTTCTCATTCACTCGACACATTTGGACGGATTGAAAATGGTAGGCAAGAAACCTGAGACACCGAACCAAGGATACAAAGTCATGAAACAAATTTCAAGGTAAATGGGGTCAGTTCTACACTATACTTTTATCAACCGTTCTGAAATCGGTTTGAACAATGGAAGGAAGCATTGAACCAGAAGCTCTTTCAGTGAATAATGTTTGATGTGAAGGATTTCACTTGACATGATTTTCACATAACATTTTGTTCGTTGTAACATGACCCCAGCAACATTTTACGACAATTATGTTACTTTGTACCGTTGGTTCTAATTGCTTTTAGCAACATTTAACTGAATAATGAGTGCCGCTTGATCATGGGGTATAATAAAGAACTTTTAACGATTTTTAAACTGTTTTAATCTTTATGTCGTTCATGTCGATTGCATATAAATTCCCAACTAATTTATCGTTAAATTCTTTCTGAAGCGAAACTAAACATTTAATCGGATTTTTTTTATTACTATTATAGTATAACCGTAAGCACCAAAAATGTGTGAAAATTATAGGAAATTCAGGAAGCAATTTGAGACCATTATAGTTAGACACTTTAGATCAACCAAAGTAATATTGAAATAGTCTGTTATCTTGATAGACTTTTATGGTTGTTGGCAATTGACCAACAACGAATAATATTTAATTCCAATCCTTGAAATTTATTGCTAATATTTATGATTATGATTTCTATTTCAGCTCCAATATGCCTCAAAATATGCTTTTGGTTATCGAGTTCGTGACTTCCACACCGGAAATGATTTTAGCCACACGCAAAAACGCGACGGCGATGGAATAACAAGAGGTGAATATCACATCTTATTGCCAGATGGACGTGTACAAAATGTTCGATATCACGCCGATGATAGTGGATTCCATGCCGAAGTTAGCTACGAAACTGGGCATTAAATTGAGTCAACTAAAAAGTGGACGATATTGAAATCAATCAGTCCTGGTCCAAAAGTCCACACAGAAAAAAAACAATTTATTTTAGTACCTGTTGATTAAAACTGTTGTGCAATACATAATCGTTAAATTTAATATAAAATTCATTTAATTTGTTATTTTTGTAAATGATATCCATTTAACTCTGTTTTTATTTATTAACATTTTAAGAAAAAATAATTCATTGCGATTTTATAATTTATGGGAAAAGTGCAATATTTTTTTCCTACATGCTTAAATTATTTTCATTTTTGTTATTTATATGTTAAAAAATGTTACTTGTTTGAATTTGTTATTTTTTTTAAATAAATTTAAGTAAAATATTTCGTATTATTTTACAGGTGTGCCAAGCACGAAAAGTGGTGGCCAGAGGAGCTCGGCTAGCTCTCTCCATCTGGACCACGAAAAAAAGGTGAAACTATCTTGGCCAGTAGGGAATGCAATACCGGAGAAAATCTCTATACCGGTATTTCGGTATTGTAAAATGATAATACCGGGATCCCGGTATTAAAACCGGTTTTCAACGAAATTATTTGTGTTAAAACTTCCTTGTTAAATTATTCAGTTCAAATTTGCTGTACTTTTATTTTTAAGATTCAAATAACTAAGAATACACACCCAAAAGTTTATTTGGTGTGCAGTTTTGATTTCAGTAAATGTTCGTCTGGTTTTATCTCCACCGAACTTACACTTTACACAAATAAATAAGAACGGTAGGAAAAATATTTTCACCCGTATTGTCTTTCTCACCCAAGCGACGCCGTCACCTGAGCGCTCACCCAACTTTGAATTTGGTATTGTCTATCTCACTTGGAGCTAGGTGACTGGACACGCGTGCATTGCTTTACAGTTCTATGCGATGATATTAATAGGTAATAGAAAAATGAATGCTTTGCGATTGCGATACAGAATAAACTTCTAAAACGAATTGTCTCTGTTGTGAAATGGAAATATCTTCCAAATTAGAAGAAAACCCTTTGGCTCGCCACAATCTTTTACGCTCTCCTGGCGCAATATAAGTATGAAATATACAAATCAATCTAAACGAAAGAATTTTTTTAAAACAACAATACCGATTTTTCGTCCATCACATGAATGAGTATGCGTCGTCGCCTGGGTGAGAAAGACTTTAATGAGGGATTTAATACCGGACAAAAATGAATACGGGTGTTTAACCCTAGACCCGTGTACTATAAAACTTCCATTTATCGTGTACTTGGGCACTCAGTGCCCAGATGTAATTCTAATAGAAAATGTATGGCTGGTTTGTTTAAAAATCATAAAAATGTGGTTTATTCGTTAAACAAGTGAGAAATACAATGGAAAAAAATTAATTTACAAAAATCGACTCAGAATATAGACCACCTTATAAGCTCGTATAACGAAAGACAATGCAATACAACAATACAATATAAATAATATAATAAAACAATACAATATAATATCTGCATACAAGAATCATAAAAGGGGAAAAACCCAAAGCTGTAGTCAAAATAAAAAGAATTTTCATACAAAATGTACGGAGTTGGGCACTGAGTGCCCAAGTACATGATATCACGCATTTTTTTTACAGCTGCCTCAACTCCCCCGGAGATATGCAATTTTGGACATCTGTATTTTTTTGTAGTCTAACATACAGTATCTTTCAGAAATATATTGCATTTCATCATATTCTTTATTAAAAATATGTTTAATTTCGGTTCAAAAATCGTTCTGGGCACTCACCGAAATACCGGTATTGAATCTTCGAAAACCGGGATTTAATACCGGACAAAAATGACCGGTATCCCGGTTTTCGGGATACCGGGATACCGGTATTGCATTCCCTATTGGCCAGAAACTACTGTATAGGGGAAGGTGGCAGATCCATTACTGACGCCAACCTCTCACCCCCTCGCAATTCCGCAATGCTCTACCCACACCACCGGAGCAATCACATCTCTCTCATATGTTAAATTTATTCAAGCATGATTAAATGCAAACTTACCTTGCAAATTGTTGTAGTTCGCGACTCTCCGCTAAAGTTTTAAATGGTTTCTTCTCTTCTTCTTCCTTCTTTGCTCCACTCGTCATCCTGCTCCAGTCACACTTCCTTTTCACTTCTCCCTTGTCCAGAAACTCCCTCACTTCCCTTCTCCCGTCACAATTTCATTCCAATTTTCTCCTGCCCAAAACTCCTTCACTTCCCTTCTCCCGTCACAATTCTCTTCTCACTTTTCTCCTGTCCAAAAACTCCCTCACTTCCCTTTTTCGTCACACTGCTCTCCTTGTCCAAAAACTCCCTCACTTCCCTTTTCCTGTGAGACTTTCCTTTCACTTTGTCCAAAAGCTCCTTCACTTCCCTTCTCCCATCACAAAATTCCCGTCACTTTGTTCCTGCCTTAATCCCTGAACTTATCCTTGCCGAATTTCCCTACTGTTCCTTTTCCTTTCCGTTCGAGAAATTTTTTTTTTTGCTCGAAGAAGGAAGAAGTATATAAAAAAACGTAACGCGAGTTGTGGTCACGACTGACCGATCGAAAAAATTTTCCAAGAGTGATCCGCTGCGCTTTTTTTTTGTTTGTGCCCATCTCGCTTAAAAAAGGAATCGATCAGACAAAGGCTTTTTGTTCGAACAATCGCCAGCCAGACAAATTTACCGTAAGGATCTCGATCATTCGATTCTATTATCAGGCGAGCTATTATAATAAAAAAAATTCTTTTTGATACAAGCCGTTCGCTAGTTACCAGACGGTTAAACCAGGGATTCTCAACCTTGATATTTGTTGCGAAAAGGATTTTTCTTGAAGATGAAAGAATTAATATAAATGTTTTAACTGGCGTTCATTACACCGATTGTTGCTAACGGGATGAAATCAGGGATGCTCAACCTTGATATTAAAAGAGATCTTTCTTGAAGAGAAAGAAACTAATCCAAAATCAATTCTTTTGGTTCGGACCTTAAAGAACTAACCGATCGCGTCGTGGTTTTGGAGAGTACATCTTGCAATTCGGGAAATGTTATTCATAATCAGTTTGATGCGTGGATTAGGCAGCATGACATCGTTATTTCTGGCATTACGGATCCTAGTCTGAATCTCAAAAGCGCAGTTGTCAACATTAGTTCGGTCTTGGGTGTCAACTTATTGGAACAGGATTTTTAAATGGCAAAATAAGGGTTCAGTTGCCTAGTGATGAGGAGCTCCTGTTTTCTGCACCTGAGGAGATGGATACGCTTGCGAAACGTCCTGCAAATATTCGGGATTCAGCCTCATCGTAGATGGAACTTCATAAGTATTATTCTTTAAAGGTTTTTCTTTTAATTTGCTAATTTGTTTTGTTTTTCTTTTTTTTCTGATTCATATATTTCATATTGAATTACTTTGTAAGATCTGTTATTGTAAGATCCATTTTTTTTCTGCTTATTTTTGTACCGTATTGATACTAGCCATACGTATTGATATGGAGTTCAATTCCATAGTTTTGGTTTCATTAATGTTCTATTGTATTATTTGTCTTTATGAGCCCTTTGCCCCTGGGCCATCCAATTCCAATTCCTACTTGTTCGTCTCTTATGATTTCTTATGATGGTAGAGGAGAGGATCCCCTTGGTCATGTGTCAAGCAATTTAGATGTGCTGTCCATCAGTCATTTTAATGCCCAGAGCATCAAGCCCTGTTATCGATCTGGAAAATGGGATGAGGTGGTTAATATTTTCGACAATAATGATTTTGATATGGTTGCTGTTACAGAAACCTGGCTTAAGCCATTCGTATCCGATGCTTCTATAATTATTAAGGGGTTTAATGTCTTTAGAGCAGATCGTACCTCTTCCCGTGGTGGTGGTGTTGCGTTGTTTATCTCATCTAAGTTCCAATCTATTCTAGTTACAGCTGACTGTTCACCAGATGTTGAATATCTTTTTATTGAGGTAAAATCTAATCCCTCTCTACTGTTGGGAGTTGTCTATTGCCCGGGTGGTAAATTCTCGTCACTTTTTGACGTCCTTATGGATCTCTGCTCTAGATTCGCTTACATTATCCTCGTTGGTGATTTCAATTGTAACCTTTTGACTCAAAGAAACCTGGTCGGTTGCTCTTCCTTTTTTAACCAGTTCAATCTCAATATTGTTACTAAAAATTTTGCTCCCACGTATTGTGATCCTCAGTATGGGTCTGAATCTCTACTTGATTTCTTTGTAGTCAGTAGTAACCTTCAACCTGTCTGCAAGGATCATATTTGGATTCCTGGCATTTCTCGACACGCTCTTATCTCTTTGTCACTTCCTTTTGATCTTATTAAGGTGTCCTCTACTTTTTCGTTTAGGGATTTTAACAATATTGATTTACAGTCACTTCGGTATGAGGCTGAGCTGATGTTTGATGACATCTTTATTACCACAAATGTTAATAAACAAGTCAGTATTCTTACTGATGGATTGACTTATTTGTTGAACAAGTATGTCCCCATCAAAACATCTAATCTATCTAAGAGATCCCCGTGGTTTAATACTAAAATTCGCAATGCGCGTTTAAAAAGAGACTCGGCTTTTCGTGCTTTTAAAAATTGCAAGACAGCAGAAAACTGGGTAATTTTCACCAAACACAGAAATCGGGTTAACACGCTTATTCGTGATGCCAAACGTTCGTATGCAATATCTCTGTTTCCTCCTAATCAACAAAGCTCTACTGTTTGGAAGACCCTTCGTAAATTGGGAGCCTGTAAAGACTCTTCTCATGACTCTCCTTTTTCTCCGGAGGATTTTAATAATTACTTTGCACCTGGTGCTGATAGTTCATTCGCTTCTCCGGTAGTTTTTGACTTATCTTTGGTTGATCCTGATGGTTTTTCTTTTTGCAACGTTGGGTTACTTGATTTGTATTCTGCTGTGTCGAAGATTACTTCGAGTGCAGTAGGTTCTGATGGCATACCCTTGAAATTCATTAAATTGATCCTTCCTGTGATTGATAGTGTTTTACTCTACTTATTGAATTCGGCAATTACGCAATCTGTTTTCCCAGACCAATGGAAGCTTGGATTAGTAACTCCAATTAATAAGGTAATTTCTCCTAAATCACTCCATGATTACCGTCCAATTAGCATTCTTCCCTGTTTATCTAAGATTCTTGAGACACTTATTAAATCTCAGATTGTTGATCATCTTAATAGCTCCAATCTTATATACGAGTGTCAATCTGGTTTTAGAAAAGGGTATAACACTACTTCGACCATTATGGATTTATCCGAACAATGTAGAAAAGCCCTTGATTGCAACAAGTTTGCTCTCCTTGTTCTTATCGATTTCAGCAAGGCTTTTGACAGCGTTGATCACTGTATCTTGATGAATAAGTTAGCGAGTTTTTTCAAATTTTCCAGAACGGCGTGTAAATTTATCCTCAGCTTTCTGTCAAATCGTTCCCAAATTGTACGTACGAAACTAGGACAATCATCTCCTAATGATCTACTTTCAGGTGTGCCTCAGGGTTCTATTCTGGGTCCAATTCTCTTCCTGATGTTTCTGAATGATGTTGCGGGGGTTTTTAATTTCGGTAAACCTCATCTCTTCGCTGATGACTTACAGTTTCTTTGTATTGGAAATCGCTCTGGTTGTGTCAGATGTGTTGACGAGGTTAATGCTGATTTAAACTCTCTTATGCTTTGGTCTTCTGAGAATCGTCTTAGAATCAATGCTGCCAAGACTCAAGTCATTGCAATTAGTAGGAAATCTATATCGGGGCTACTGCCTGAGGTATTTTTGGGTGATTTACCTATTCCTTATAGTACTAAAGTAAAAAACCTTGGTTTCATTATTGATGAATCTTTAACTTGGAATGACCATATCAGTTCCATCATTTCTAAATCTATAGGGGTTCTGCGTAGGCTAAATTCCTTGAATGTCCGTCTGCCGCTGATCATAAGGAAAAGACTTGCCCTTTCTCTAATTGTACCTTTTTTCAGTTATGGCTGTGAGGTTTATTCCGGTTGCTCTATTGAGAATTTTCAGCGTTTAAAAAAATGCCTCAACTCCGTTGTCCGTTTTGTTTACGGAATCCGCAAGTTTGACCATATTTCTTCCTATGTCTTGGAATTTCTAGGTTGCGATCTGAAAGCGTTTTTTAACTATCGTTCATTGGTTTTCCTTTATAAGATTTTGTTGACTAGTTTACCTTCCTATCTGCTTAAAAACATTAATTTTCTGACTTCTCGACGGGTCAAACTCATTTCAATTCCCCGTCATTCACACAAAATAATGGAGTTGTCCTTTTATGTGAGAGCGGCCAGACTTTGGAACTCCCTTCCAATGGAACTTCGTTCACTTAGAAATGTAAATCTTTTTAAGAAAAAGTGTTTTTTTGAGTTGGCTCGTCCACCTGAATCTGTGGGTTCTACATCTGTTGTTGGTTAGTCTTGGGTGTATTTGGATTATGGAAATTTTTCTGCTTAGCCCTTGTGATATTCTCCATTGCTTGACATCTTTTTCTAGGTGATTCCTCTCCAATAGACTTAATTTCGGTTTTCTTGATTTCATTTTTCTGATTTTCATACTTTTTTTTCTCTCTTGGAATTGGTTTGTGTGGGGGCACAGGCTTTCTTTGTATCCTTATGAGCTTATTATAGCTCCAGTATTTTTTTTGACGATTTGTCTATTTCTTTTTTTTTATTTTTTTATATATATATTTTATTTTGTTTATTTTCATTCTTATGGCTTGCGTTAAATCGACTTTCTTTTTCTTTTTTATATTAACTTTTATACTTAATATGCTATATTATTTTTATAATATACATTGATTTATTTGATCTTTGCCATTTATGGTCCTAGCCAAGTAAATATTGTATTTATTAGTTATCTGTTTTGAATTATATAGATTCCTTTTAGCTTTTGATTACCTTATAAGATAAGAAATTATTTTGAACTGAATCGAATTGTTAAAATATTTAACTTTCTTAATTTCCTTGAGCTTTATATTGTATATTTGTATAAGCTTCTTATTAATACTTATATTGTATTTAGTTAAGTCAAAATTGTGTACAACCTGTATAAAAAGGCAATTTGCCTTATATGATAATAAATTGAATTGAATTGAAAAAAAGTTCCACTTAAATAGAATCGATATATTTCCCTAAATTATCAACACAAATAAGTAATCAAAAAGCGCTTATAGAAGTAAATTTGATAAACAAATTTTCTGAAAAATACAAGAACCAATTTGTAAGAAAATCTATAGTCGTTTTTATAAATTGACTGTTCGGAAGTCTTTTAAATTGCTACAATTTCCAGAAGAGACATTCCTTGATTCCGATATTTTACCAATATGAAAATGTGAGCCAGCAACTATCCTGAAGACATTTAGATTTTAGATATTTATTTTAACTGAATGAAAATAAAAATCCTAAAACTCTCAAATAGTTGTCCATTTTGTAACGAAAACACTTTTCTTGCAGACAACTTAATAAAAACTGAAATTTTGTTATTAATTCGAAGATCCTCAAGAATCCCATATCCTAACAGACACATAGCTTTAATAACAATAATGAACTTGATATTAATATATGGGATCATTAATTATCCAGTTGAATACAGCAATAGTGTTTATCTTGAGGCACTAATCTAGCCAACACTTTCATTACATTGTGCTTTCGCTTCATTAAACGAAATTGCATCCCGATTACATTTCATTAAGTCATCTTCAAAGCTAAGGCTGGTATTAACATAAACCGAACTAAATACAAACTAAATTCATAATACTATTAATCATATTTATGTATTCTGTATAGTGTATATAAACACAAACGGTAACAAAATGAAATAAACAATTTTACTAGCTTTAATGTTTATGCACAGAATTTTCACAAGATTTCATTTATAACATTTGCATTGAATTAGTAAGAAAATCTCTTACATTCAAAATATCAAATTTATTTTACTTTACAAATGAATGTAATTTCGTTTTAATATTCTCCATAATATATTTTAATTTTTAACTGCCAAGTGTAATGTTAAGTTTCGCAATTATTTGATTGATTTTCTTTTATCTTATTGGCCATATTTTTTTTGTGTGAATCCGGGGCATGAGTAGGGGAGCGGCAGAATTAAAAATGAAAATTTTGAATTTTTGTTTTTTGTTCATGATTATATAAAATGTTTTTATGGGTATTTTATGTTCCCAAACGACAAAAAACCGGCAAAACTTAAAGAAGCAAAAATCTCACTATTGAAAATAATTCAATGAAATACATAGCAGGCGATTTTTTTAAAGAACTTTTTGGATTCGAACCACAGAACTATATAACATAGAACAACTGTCACCATACAAAGCTCTGCTGAAAAATGGTCCCAAAAGTATTTCTCTCTTTATCGTACTTGAACGCATCCACTGAACTGTATAAGGTCGCGAGATTCAAATTTAGTTTGCAAATAACTTTACAAATAACTTTAGGCGCCAACACCATTCCGAAAGTCTATTTTCCTTTGACAGCTCACGGTTTAAATGAGAGGACTATATTTATTTTCATACGGTTATCTCGCTCTTACTTGACTCGTTTTGATTCACTGAACTGTATTGAAATGGGACCATTTGAGACAGCAAATCGAGCGATCTAGTATATCTATGATTCGAACATAACTTTTTAGTGATTAGGAAATTACAACACTATATTGCATAATTCGGACACAAAAGCTTAGCTTCCGTCACCCTGGGACGACATGCCTAAATCCGGAAATTCTTGGCCGTACCTATGAATTATTCAAAGAAAAATACACTGTTATATATTTAAAACTAAAAAAATGATGACAAAACAAACACAGGGTGTAAAACTGAATACAAATGCGCGCATAATTTTATGTTGAAATTTATCCATGGTTCGAAGCTATGTTAAACTAACTGTAGGTGCGAAGGAGCAATGAAAATTGCTACATCTCAATTGAGGAAATTTTTTGAAATAAATAATTTTTTTTAAATCGGGAAAGTCATTTTTCTCCGAAATCTAAGTATGGGCGTACACGGAGCAACTTTCGGTCATCAGCATGCCGCAACTTCACCAAATTGTGGGAAAGAAACGAGTGCGGCAAGAGGGGAAAAATCGCCACTCGAAAAGTGTTCTTCTCGTCTTCTTTTACGCACACAAACGAAGTCGCTCGTGTAGCACGTCAGCATGCATTTGTGCGTAATTTAATTGAGGCAGTCAGTGCTTAGCCACCGAATCGTAAACATATCCCAAACAAACAAAAATTGAATGCAAATAGTGAAACACCAGTTCCAGGTAGTTTTATTTTTCAGGTAGGTTGGAAAGGGTAAATGCCATAACAAATTACCAGTCCTTATTCTTCTATTATTGGCAGTTTCTATTGTGGCAATTGATGTTGCCTCGGTGCTAGCTAGAAAGGGAATGAGCTGGAAATACAACACATATATGAGAACCACACACACATGAGCGATCGCTTGTTGTAAACAAGTTTTTGCTACTAAAAAGTGAAGAAGCGTGTACGTCGGAAAGGAATTTTGAGGACCAAAAGTTGCCGCGACGAGATGAACCGTGTGCGTTAGCACTAAGACTTATCAGCATAATGTACGTATAAAAATAAAATAAAAAATTACCCATTTCAAAAAAATTACCCGGTTTAAAAATATTTTTTTTTACTTTCATAATTTGCGTCTTTTGATTTTTGAACTAAGAGTAAATCCTAGATGCTAGCTACTGACTGAAGCCAATTCAATTTTCTTCATCTCACAATGATTACGTTTTTTGTCTTTCAAGTAACAAACAAACATTTGATTGCAAAGTAATTAAGTAGTTTATCACAGGAACTAATAAAAGTTCCGGGAAGTACGGGGCTGCAGATCTTGGCTCCATTGATTAAAATTACTTTTCCTTTGTAGATTTTTCCAAAGATACAGTATTTTGTTTGCTATTCAAAGAACGAAGTAATCGAAATTTAAAAGAGGAAACTTTTTAATCATGTCTTGGATAACCATTTCAAGAATTTATTTTCTGGTCCCATTCGAATTATTTTCTTTTGCACCAAAAAATTCTATTTGAGTTTAAAAAAAATCGCAAAAACTATAAAGTATCAGCTGCAGGGGATTTGAATCCGGAAAATTGTAGTTCCTCGTATTCCTTCGCATCAAACGAAAAATTCTTAATGTCAGAATTTCATATTCCTCGCTTAACCATTGAGATAAGAACGTATCAAGATGTTTTTATTTTTATATTTTCAGAGCAAAATGTTAAATATGCTGCGTGTTGTACAGTTCTATACAGATACAGATGGATTTTTAGATAGATATTGAAAAACCGTTGAAGGACTCTGTTTAAATAGATTTTTTTGGTGTACAGAGGAGAAATTCTGCTTGCCATGCACCCGTTGCATGATGGATTTCTTTTGCAATGATAAATAAAAAAAAATTTCATCCTGACAGAATGCAGCGATTGTGCGAGTAATTAAAAAGTTCGAAATTAATTCCGGACGGGCATCAAAGATGTATCGCATTTCCTATGGGTATTTTTTCCATATAAAATGAGGGAAACAAAATGTCTACTATTCATTTTTCATGTCAAAGGAAAGAAGACATTTTAATTTTCAAAAAAAAACTTTTAAGAAAATACATGAAACTATTAATATTGGGGCTAAGTTTTTAAATTGAAAAAAAAAAAACTTATGAGGAAAATGGAACAGAAATTTAAAAAATATTCTTCCAACTAACAAAAAAAATTTTTATTAGCCACTAAAGCGTCGTATTACGTGAGAATTTTAAAATTCGTCAAACAACTGGGTTTGACCATAGATTAAACATTAAGATGTCGCAAGCCTAACTTTCGAAGAAAGCTTTTAGCATAATTCAAGCAAGCTTTCAGAATGTTTCTTGCAGTCGACTTCAAATAAATATCTAATGAATGTTATATTACTGTGCATCCGCCACCGAACAATGTCGAACAGAACTTTTTTTTATCCTCTCATTAGTTGTCTTTTTTTTCTAAGATCCGGATTAACTCTTATAAAAATTCGCAACCGAAGTTTTATCGGTATCATGATCTGATTTGCTTCCTAAGTTATTGGGAAGATAAAAAATTTCCCTCGTGGAGTGTCTCAGCTTCTGTCTTTGCTTTCATACATTTTATTGAAATACTTTGTTGTTGCTGCAACCAATATTTTGTTTGACCAAAATAAAATTTCCCCATAATAATCTTTATTTGCTTAAATTTTGGTTGTAATGTTTTCTAAAACAAAATATGTTTACAGTAATTATAATATGGTGGCTGAATCAAAAATTATGGGAGTATTAACAGAAGCTATTAAAGTATCTGATATCGTCTTAAATAGTATTACAGTAGAATCCCGATAATTCGTATTTCAAGAGACCAGCAAATTCATACGAATTAGCGGAATATACGAATTAGCGGAATATACGAATTATCGGGGTATGAATTGTCGGGATTCTACTGTATTTGTTAAAGTTTAGCTCTAAACCGTAGTATTCACATTTACCCTTTTATGTTTTCCGTGTATGATAAAAGATAAATTCCAATTGTTTTTTGATATTTGGCAAGAACTTACGAGAAACCCTGTAAAGGTGTAAAGCCAAATTATACTCCTAATACTCTTTTTTTTTAAATCTGGAAGAATCTTATATAAATCTTACTCCGTGCACGAAATATGAATTTTTGACCCATGGATTTGCAATCTGCATAGTCAAGTCATTCGTTCACCAAAAATATTTGCGTATTAAAAAGAAGTTCATACAAAAAAGTATAACAATCAATGCGATTACCACATAACACGTTCCTGTTAACAGGTAAAGGAAACACCTTTTTTATTATAAGGACCATTCAAATGTTCACCATAAAATAGCCACTAAAACCTCGATTGTGGTGAATCTATATTGGAGCAACATCTGCACAAATCTGTTTGGTCTGTGAATAATTCAAGAAGTTAGCCAACCATATACGGCCAGGTGAGATTCGTTACAAGCCGGCCAGACAACGGAACCTTCCCCAACACCATGTAATTCGTGATGTTATAGCGAAGTGTCCTGAAAGCTTTATGGATACGAAATGATAGTAGGCCATATTCAGCAATAACACTCAATCTAGTTATACAAACGTATATCTTTAGCGAACGTATCCCATTTGCCTACCCAGGAAAAATACATCCTTGGATGGACGACGTGAGTTCCCAGTTCGGGATTCTCAATGCTTCCTGCAGGACATCTCGTTTATAGTGACGAATTTTGTGTTACATTTTCCGTGGCCATCAGTCCCGATCGAGAGCGGCGGGGTTGTGGAGTGTGTGAATTCTATTTGGACTTAAATTATGTTCGACGTTGGAGCAACTGTCGTCTGTGGTTGAACATGTGAAAATTGCATTCCCAACTTGGTATGTGGACTGTGAAACTTCGCACTAATGTTTCTTTTAACGAGAACTAATGGCCGACGGTGTTTAAAGTTTATGATAAATTTAGATGGTACATAAATATATGCCGTCAACTCAGAGTTGGATACTCGTTGTTAAAATCACATTTTGCGCCAAGTATATGATGGACAAAGTGCGTGAAATGTGGAATAACTCGTATTTATCGGTAATTATTGCTACATTAAATGCTTCAAGAGTAGATTATGGTGTTATTCATGTGTAATCTAAAGATGATTATTTCTGGTTAGATTCTCTATCGCCTGGTTATCAAGCATAAAATTGACATTTGTATGGAAAATAAATTTTAAGAAGTCATTGAAAATATCTTTGATATTTCAGTGCGACACAAGGGTGTCCTTCATTTAAATGTAATTTTACAAAATATTTACATATTTTTATTGGTACACATTTTAATTAATTTTTTCACAAGTTTTTTTTATGTTTTACAAAAGCTTTTCATCAATAATTCAAATATAGATGGAGAACAGCGAACAGACAGAAATACTGACACAAATATCAATAAATCGAGGAAGCCGGAAAAAAAACAAGGACTAAAACCCGCTCATTGTTTCCAGTAAGCTATCACAGGGGAAGGAATGGTCAGATTGGATTTTAATTTATGGAAAGGTTATGAAAAATCATATTCTAAATTAATTTCGTCTTTATAAATTTTTAGATACCATGCACTGTTTTTGTGAAAATCGCTCAAATCGTTTATGTTTGTATAGGAGGGAGGGGAAGGAGTGGGTCATTTTTTCCTGTTTTCGGTGGATTAAGCTGTGTTTTTTCAGTGCTAGTATGTTTTTAATCTTTTTACAACCGCCAAAAAGTGCATTCATGGTTTGGACCAAAACTTGAATAATTAGTATTATTTTACTATGATCTCAAACTTCTAATACAGAATAGAGAATACCCCTAATTACTTAGCTGATAGATATTTTGTATTTTTACACAATTCCAAAACAATAAAAATTATTGTATTTTGAAAATTTGATTAAAATTTAATTTGGATGAATTACTACGAATAACTTATTATTTCCATTCACATTCCAGAGCGACTTCATTAATTTTTGAATATAATTATTTTATTGATTTTTTTTTTTTGAATGACTAATTAATGGAAATCATTATGATTCATTGCTCTTCTGAGTGAAGCACGAAATCAAATTAAATGAACTGCAAGCACTTTGCTAATGAAGTGTCATTCATTATCGCCAATACCTGATTTTAATAAACTTGAGCAAAAAAAAACTTCGTTTTTTTCTAACACCTCATAGTTCAGCTAGAATTTCATCGAATTGTAGAAAAAAAACCCGTCCACCTAAGAGATTTTTGCAAGAGGAAAACAAAATTCTTTTGTGTTCTGTGAAAAGTTGAACACTTCGGTAATCATGTTAGAGTACTTTAGTGTGAAATTAGTGCTAGTGGTACACTTAAAGGAGAATCCAACAAGTCAATCAAATCTCTACTTTTGGCAAACAAAAAGTTCCGAGACGTGCCTACTCAGAATGTGCACCCCAAATGCTAGGCCAGGTCGATTTTCCTTGTGAAAAGTCCATAAGGGAAATAGATTACCGGAATTCAGTCTCACACCTAAAACTTTCATATACGACCCCAATTTCGTATATGAACCTCTAAACAACCTGAAGTCACATATCGACACATGATGCTTCCTTCCAGTGTTGTACTCGGAAAAGATTTCTTGATGATGATGGGATAGCGTTTAGGATGCTTGCAACTCGAAATACAACAGCCCATTAATGTATGTACGCAGGCTGGTTTTGAAGGCTCATGGAAATCTGAAATTTGAGGCACAGGAAGGGATGGAAAATGGATTTTCTTTTACGGAAAAGTTGTTCAGTTTGTTCGTCGGTACGTGAATAGGTGTAGTATTCGTGTAGTTTTTGGCCGATGCGATGTGATATTTCTTTTCGTTTTTCCTTTTTCAAACTCAGGTAGACGCCATTTTGGCTAGAAACGTACGAGATAAAGCGAACACGTATAGCTCGTAGCCCCTTTCATAAGGATCACGTCAAATATTGGATTTCATCGACCTTTCAATATTCATTTACTATACTTTGGTTTCTATGACAGCTTCTTACCGTATTTGTGCACAACGGGTGTTTTTATACCCGTATGGTGAAACCAAAGGGTATATTAACTTTGCTTTACCGTTTGTAACGCCAAGATCCCGTCATCACACACAAAAATGAATTACACCAGTGTGTTTAGAATGATAAAAAAAATTGAATTTTCCATGTCCGTCCGTCTGTCCGTCCGTCCGTCCGTCTGTCCGTCTGTCCGTCTGTCCGTCTGTCTGTCTGTCTGTGGCGCGGATTGGTGTAGTATTCGTGTAGTTTTTGGCCGATGCGATGTGATATTTCTTTTCGTTTTTCCTTTTTCAAACTCAGGTAGACGCCATTTTGGCTAGAAACGTACGAGATAAAGCGAACACGTATAGCTCGTAGCCCCTTTCATAAGGATCACGTCAAATATTGGATTTCATCGACCTTTCAATATTCATTTACTATACTTTGGTTTCTATGACAGCTTCTTACCGTATTTGTGCACAACGGGTGTTTTTATACCCGTATGGTGAAACCAAAGGGTATATTAACTTTGCTTTACCGTTTGTAACGCCAAGATCCCGTCATCACACACAAAAATGAATTACACCAGTGTGTTTAGAATGATAAAAAAAATTGAATTTTCCATGTCCGTCCGTCTGTCCGTCCGTCCGTCCGTCTGTCCGTCTGTCCGTCTGTCCGTCTGTCCGTCTGTCTGTCTGTCTGTGGCGCGGATTGCGGGCGTACGGATTGAGCTAGAGACTTGAAATTTTGCGCAGATTCGTTTTTCGTAAAATGCGAGGCTAAGTTCGTTAATGGGCAAAAATAGACCATTAGGGGGGGTACCCCCCATACGAACGAAAACGTTTTTTGCGAATATCTCAAAAACGGTAAATGTTATCAAAAAAGTTCAAGAACAAAAGTTATTTAGGATATGATTCTACATAAAACTCCCATACATCAAAATCCGATTGGAATAAGTTTTAAAAAATCTTATTGGAAAGTTTGCCTTCAAAGTGGAATTTTGATACAACTGTTCGAATTTTGATACGAATATCACCATACGGGTCTTGAATAATTGCCAGATTGGCAATTATAGCTTTTGTTATGTTTTAGAATTTAAGGACGATTTAGTTATCTTTTTTTATAGTTCCTAGTACAACGGCAGTCGATTTTTTCCCGCTCAGTTTCCATCATATAAGATTTATGTTAGCAGTTCTTGTAATAGCCAATGGTGGCTGAGAAATAGAATTGAAGAAACAAAGTTTTTTCGAGTTGCGTCCATGTTTGAGCCATTGTAAAAAACAACTAAGCCGAGTAGTCCGGTAGAAGTTTAACTAAAATTTGCGATTGAACATTAAATTTGTACTAAAGGTATTTCCATGGCCTGCCATTAAAATTACATTTGCAGACAGATTTTTTCGAAAAATTTTTGTCCGAGACATCAGAAAATTTATGAAAAATGCTGTCTCCATGGCACATTTTTTTGGTAGGAGATGAAAATAGGCAAAATTTTTATCTAATCGAGACGAGGTCAATAAAGAGCTTTTCCAATTTCCAATTTTCTTGCTTAATCGTGTTCAAGTTATTATGTCTACGAACAGACAGACGGACATGCAAAAATCAGATCTATTCATCATTCTAAAAAAACTGATTTAATACATTTTTTTGTTCACGATGCAAAGAACTATCGTTACAAACGTATTATTACATGGATTTGTTTTTCATATCGATATATCAGCATTGCAATAACTTTACGCTAGTTTCTCAGATTTCTAGAGAGCAAGGTTCAAAATTTCAGCCTAATCGGTCACCTATGTGAACTTGGCTTGCGAAGTGCGGAAACTCGAAATAAAATTTACATGAAAAAATTGTACTAAAATTGTACTAAATTGTACCGCAAAGAAAAAAAAGTGTACTAGTACAGTTTTCTCAAAAATCGAAAAAAAAAATATTTTTTGGTTTCGGAAGAATTTTTTTTTCGTAGAATAATTGTACTAAAATTGTACTAAATTGTACCACAAAGGAAAAAAATTGTACTCGTTCAGGTTCCTCGGAAATTGAAAAAAATCGAAAAAAACGATTTTTCGCGAGAAATCGGCAGTCTTGTTTCGGAAGGAAAAAATGTTTCTGCAGAATAATTGTACTAAAATTGTACTAAATTGTACCGCAAAGAAAAAAAAGTGTTTAGAATACGATTTTACATAATTCGGCCATACGTCAAAATTCAATCTGACCACTCTTTCTCCCCTTTTTTAATTTTTCAATTAAATTTCTGCCACTACGGGTTAGTTTTCGGTTCATAACACGAAAACTGTTTGAAATACCACCTTTATGTCTTCAAAAAAGTTGTAGAGAATTGTATTGAGCATCTAATACTAAAAAGTTGCATTAAAACAAGTAACCACAAAAGGAGTTCTCTCGAATTTACCGAATCTATTCTTCGCCGTGAAAAAATTTGTATGACATTTTTTTCTCACGATACTTTTTTTGAAAATTTTAGACAATTTTCCTACATTTTGCTGTAAATAGTGTGTATCTACGATGAACAGGTCAAAAGATATGAATTTTTGAAAAAAATTGATTTCATGTAAATCTGCAATAAAAAATCTGCAATGGAAAATTTTCCGTTTTTTTTTTTTCATTTTGCCAACACTTTTCTAAAATTCTCAGCTCGTACGGGTCTGCGCTACTTGCGAAATACGGCAAAAGAAAGGGCATGAGGAGGGCTAAAACATATAAAAAATTGAGGTGGGAAAATTTTCCATTTTCGAGGAAAGTGTCTTTGAAAATTTCTTATAATTTTCCGTTTTTTTTCATTTTGCCAACACTTTTCTAAAATTCTCAGCTCGTATGGGTCTGCGCTACTTGCGAAATACGGCAAGTCAGCCAGACAGACATTCCTCGTATTATATTATAGGACTTTAGTACAATTATTCTGCAGAAACATTTTTTCCTTCCGAAACAAGACTGCCGATTTCTCGCGAAAAATCGTTTTTTTCGGTTTTTTTCAATTTCCGAGGAACATTAACGAGTACAATTTTTTTCCTTTGTGGTACAATTTAGTACAATTTTAGTACAATTATTCTACGAAAAAAAATTTCTTCCGAAACCAAAAAATATTTTTTTTTTCGATTTTTGAGTAAACTGTACTAGTACACTTTTTTTTCTTTGCGGTACAATTTAGTACAATTTTAGTACAATTATTCTGCATCAAAAAAAATTTCTTCCGAAAACACTGCCGGCTGGTCTTTTTTCAATTTTTAATTTCTGTCGAATCCTTTCGATTACATTTTTTTTAAAATGTAGTACAATTTAGTACAATTTTTTCATGTAAATTTTATTTCGAGTTTCCGCACTTCGCAAGCCAAGTTCACATAGGTTAATCGGTCAGTTAGTTTAACCCTAATCAGCTCAGGCTAATTTTGTCCTTAATCCACGCAGGCGGTGTCTGAAAGACACCATGCCGGAAAAATAGAATAATTTAATAAAAAAATTTTTTTTTGAATTTGCATTTTTTAATTCAGTTAATAATATTTATTTATTTGTATATACATTATTCGTACTTTTTATAATTGTAGCATAAAATTGATTTTTAAGAATTTTCGTTACAAACATTTTTCTTGGATTTGCACTTATCTGCTTCAAAGCGCGACCTTAGAAATGGGGACACAGGAAGCAACGTTTTCTCTTTTGGGAAATGCTACAGTTATTATCGCCTACTACAGTCCGATATTTTGCGAAATAGAAGCAAAGTGATATCAAAATAACCTTTCTTTGCTAGTAAAACCGTTACGGTGTCTTTGAGACACCGCCTGCGTGGATTAAGGGTAAATTTCATAAAAGCGAAATATTATTGTTGTAGTAAAAAAAATAATTTTTTTTTTTCGTTTTTAAATAGTATTGGCTTAAAAAAACAAAGTCAAGGAGCATGAATGCAACAACTTTTTTAACATTCGTAACAATCACTCTCAAAACTGCATCGGTGTCTCAAAGACACCGCGAATGCGGATTAGGGTTAAAAGGGCTTTATTTAAAACGAATCACTTGTTTTGTACAGATCACAATTAATATTGTTACTAAGAAGTTAACTCTAAAATTTCGTAGAAATCGGATCATTAGTATTCGTGTTATAAAATGCTAACTGCTGCCAATTATGGTGTATATTAAAAGAATTTTTTTCACGTCATATATGTTTCCTAAACGTTTTATAATTTACTAGCGTCGTTGCCGGGTTAAGTTTTCTCAAATTTTTATTTTTATTTTTTGATGATCTATGTTGGAGCTAAACTTCAGGCCAATCGGCTCGGTAGTTTCTCCGCGAAAGAGTAACATAGCGCCAAAACTAAGTTTCGAAATCACTTTACCCCCTCCCCTTACTCCCTCCTCCCCTTACTCCCCCACCCCTCGCGCTACTTTTCCGTATGCCTATATTGGAACCAGAACTACCACAGGCACTCATGCCAAATTTCAAGTCAATCGGTTCAGCCGTTTTTGCGTGAAAGAGGAACAGACAGACTATGATGATCTTCTCAATTGTATTTAGAAGGTCCTTAATATTTAAATTACAGATTTTAAGTTTTTTTACGTTTAATTTCCGTTTTAAAACCCTTTCTAAAAGTGCTCTTTTGCTTTGTACAAATTTCCAATCGTTTCCGACGAGTATTATAGTATATTTCAAAAATATGATATTTAAAAATGCATAGAACATCATCACGTTGCGACCGATAAATGTTGACAATTATGAAAATTGCAAAATGACATTTTAGGCTGCGCGACACAACAAGGACGAAAAAAAGAATTTTTTTTTCTGGAACTATACTTGGGTAGGAAAAAAGTAATCGTTGCACAGCAATCACAACATATTTGAAGTGTAATTTCAGCTGGATGAAGGGATGAATTCTGGGAATTGCAATTGGATGCCTGTTCCACAGTATTGGGCCGAATTTCATCGGGATGTAGATCCTAGAAGTTTATCACACGAAATCGTAGCATATCCAATCAGGTAGTTGTCGAGGCAGCGAGTTTGTTCAATTTTGAGCGTTCGTCGCTGGCATAAATGCAATCCAAGCGTGTTATTTTCACACGAGATGACATTTGCATTAAAATTGCATACAGAACATACACCAGCAGCAACAACACGACAGCAAACAACTGGAATATCAACCAACAACGCCATTTAAATATGTACAAGTATAAAAGCAACACCATGTTTTGTTTTGCAAAAAAAAAAAAAAAATTACAGAGAGGAAAAAAAAAACTTACTGAAATTCATGTTAAAATGGGAGTCAGAATGAAATTATCTGATTTTCGTGTGTGCACTTCAGTTTATGTTTTTATACCCGTATGGTATATATACCAAAGGGTATATTAACTTTGCCTTACCGTTTGTAACGCCAAGATCCCGTTATCACACACAAAAATGAATTTTACTAGTGTGTTTAGAATCATAAAAATATTTAATTTTTGCATGTCCGTCCGTCCGTCCGTCCGTCCGTCTGTCCGTCCGTCCGTCTGTCCGTCCGTCCGTCCGTCTGTGGCGCGGATTGCGGGCGCACGGATTGAGCTACAGACTTGAAATTTTGCGTGGATCCGTTTTTTGTAAAATGCGAGGCTAAGTTCGTTAATGGGCAAAAATGGACCAGTAGGGGGGGTACCCCCCATACGAACGAAAATGTTTTTTGCGAATATCTTAAAAACGGTGCATCTTATCAAAAAAGTTCAAGAACAAAAGTTGTTTAGAATATGATTCTCCACAAAACTCCTATACATCAAAATCCAATTGGAACAAATTTAAAAAAATCTTATTGGAAAGTTTGACTTTTATTGAAATTTTGATACAACTGTTCAGTTTAATCACCATACGGGTTTCCAATAATTGCTGGCAATTATAGCTTTTGTTATGTTTATTTTTATGTTTGAAAATATGATGCACGGGAAATATAGCTAAATTATGTGTTTGTCGCGGACATGTTTGAATTGTTCAATTTCATCTTTGTCTGCTTAGTTTATGAAACTATACACCACAAAAATTATTATTAAAATGTCAACCATATAAAATGCATAAACCGCGAAGGTCACGATCAAATTTATCGCTTTATACTGTATTATAAAATTCACCGTATGCAGTTCAAACCACATGATAAAGTTGATAAAAAAAATACTTCTTAAGATTCCGTAGATGCATGAAGGAAATTTTGGATTAAATTTGAGATTAACCTTTATGACGGTGATACTCGGATACTTTTTGAGTTAAAAATCTGGGAATATTCAATTTTGGTTTGCCAAATTTAATAGAGGTTCCTGGACATCTTCAAGTAAACGATTTTTTATTTGTTTTGAGGCTTGCAGGTCTGAGTATATATGGGAGAAGAAAAACGAAAGCTTCATTTCATGTCACCGTCCATCAAATACGAAAGTTGAAGTGAAAGCTGTAGTGGAAGCAGATTTCGTCACAGAAGTCAAGCTAATTTTCGGCCTTTCGAACGCCCTGCCCTTCTCTACTCTTTTCGCGATTTTTTGTCTGAAGTTTCCCCTTCCATCTATGCCATTACACTACCGTAGCGACTCCACCCACCACTAAAAGGTGACGTATTTTATAGACAGTAACTTAAATGTTCTCGAATTCTAAAGTAACATACCAGAATTAAAATTTCGATGTCAATCGTATTAGAAATGCTTGGAGAGGTACACAAAACACTTTTATTTTTGTACAACCCCTTCGTTTTATCAAATCTTCTTTGTGCTTTGCGTGGGAGTTTATTCCTGTTGACAAGATTTGTTTTTTTTTTTTTTGAATTTTTTTCGTGAAATTGAAAAAAAAATGTTTGAACAACAAAAATTTGTAAATATGCCAATTCATTCTGACAAATTAGGCATTGTTAAATGAAATCTATATGGAAACGCTATAGTCCCAATTGCGGACTCTGCGAGTCCTTAGAGGCCCCGCACCCTTTAATTGCAAACTGAATCTTGATACAAAAAATTTCTTTACAAAAAATCGACTTGATTTCAAGGTTTGGGTGAAATTACTGAAAAGTGAAGGAAACCAGGGTACCAATCATGTATTCCGACGCGTCTCTGACTTTCGACTTCGACGCAGCTTTTAACTCTTGACTTCGCCATATCTGCAGCTTAAAATTTCGCGGAATCGTCACTATGAATCGAAACGTGATTCTGACTGTCACTCCAGGAAATTTGAAGATGCTGATATGGCGAAGTCAAGAGTTAAAAGCTGCGTCGAAGTCGAAAGACAGAGACGCGTCGGAATACATGATTGGTGCCCTGATTTATTGGAAATATTAAACGTTTGAACAAATTGTTCCTTTCGTTTTTGTGGCATTTTATTTGCTTGAAAGTCAGAAGGCTAATCTGTTCAATAATGAAATCGAATTATTCTCGTGTGAAATTTCAAAAAATCGAATCTTATTGCAATTGTGTATATATTTGTAGTCGTGTTACTTCCCCATCACGCAATCTTTTAAATGATGATGTACTGTGGGAAGTATCTGAATTCATTCATGAAACATTCTTTTGTTTTTGGTGCTCGGCAAAATCAAGATCAAGTTTGCAATTAATTTTTTTTTAAACAATTCTTCTTATTTTAGTTTCAATAGTTGAACTTGACGAATGCGTGAATGGAACTAAATTTCATTCGAGGAAAAATCATGTGATTCGAATTTTATGTTATATACAATTATTAGGGTGACCACATTTTTTTTTGTGCGAATCCGGGGCTTATTACGCCGGATGGGGAGTGGAAGATGACCAAGTGTGAAGAAATTTTTAATGCTTCGATAATAATCGTGAAAACGTTGAAAACCCGATCAGAGAAATATTGGTTTGTTTCAATTTTTGTTTTTTTTTTATATATATTTTCGAAATAGAACAAAAATTGCGGCGCACGCAGAAACAAACATCTCAATATTGAATTTTTTTAATGAAATGCGTCGCAAACAAATTCAAAGAAAAACGCGCTAGAAGTAATAATTCCTAAGGAAACTGCGGGCTGTTAAGTCCATTTTTTACTGATTGAGAAATTGCAACACTATATAGATTGGACAAAAGTTTAGTTTTCGGGACGCCGGGACAACCTCCTTATATCCGGGACTCTAACGACCATTCCGGGAAGTATGGTCACCCTAACTGTTATATAAATTAAATTGCATAAATATTTAATTTGAAGTTATTTATTGCTGAATGAAAAGATATTTAAGAGAAATTTGTGAAAGTAATTTCCAGATAATTAAAACTGATACGAGTCAAAAATATTTTTCTCAGTGATTTAAGTTTATCTTATAAAGAAATTAAGACACAACCTGTAAACAAAAATTGAATCCATTATAAAAAATCATGAAAAAAGAGATTCTAGTTTATGTTCAATGTCGGGACAGGTCAAATTGGAGCTTGGGGATTTCAATGATTCTCTTTTTGATCGAAACCTACATAAAAATCTATTACAACTCGCGATTATCTTCTCGAAAGTTGTTAAAACAGTGGTATCTAGAATATTTCCGGTATTTTTAAAATGTACATACAAAATATTTTCAACCTGTAATACCGGGTTCACATTTCAATTCACTAAGAACAAGAACAACTAAAATTTACTCATCTTAAGGTATGTACCACTTTTAGCTTATTACACATCATACCGATTGAACTTTAAGAGGTATATCAATAACAAATTTATGGCTGTACTAAAGTACTATGCATACCTTCGATGAGTTATTTGCAAATTGTACCTGAACTACTTTAGTTTCATCACACCGAAAGCTTGTTTTGTAAGATTATGTAAAAGGCCACCACCACCGCCAAAAGAGGAGTGTGGAACTGGTCCTCATGAAGTAGAAAATAATGGTGATCATCAGTGGATCCAGTTTTCCATAGATCCGGGCCCGTATTGGCCAAAGACCAATGCCCGTTTACAGTATTGAGTCAGTTAGCCTGAATTCTGATTACACCCAAGAAAAATATATCTGCTTTGAGATTCTGCTAGATGACCGGACAGGTATTTTGCAAAATCTGGTGAGGTTCCATTGTTTGCAGATTATTAAAAACTCATCTTTCGAGAGATGCTACTCCCTAGACATATCCAAAGTGCATGAATTTCGATTCTCTATGGAAGTTGAATTGCCGCCATGGTCTGGGGCTATCGGTTGATAGCTTCACCGGGCCGACGTATCTCGGCCTATTGTTATATTTAACTTTTGGCTTACCTGTCTTTTGTTATCTACCAACTATATTAATACTTCGCGTAGCATAGATCCTCTATAGAGACCATACAACAAAATACTTAGCGTTGTTATTCCCTGTTCGGCAAATGTGAAGTAATTCTGATTTAATTATTCATGTTCTACGGCACGTTTTGTGATCCACTTGGATAATCTGCCAACATAAAAACTTTATTTTTTTCAATTGGCTCCATTCATACGGTACGAATTTTGCAACATTGCCCACCTGAGTCTATGGATTTATCTTTAAATATCAAAATCACGAAAAAACTTATATTCAGGAATGGTAATTATATACTCTTCAAAATTTTGACAGTTTTATTTTCGCCCATATAATTAAATATCTATAATAGATACGAATTATCTTAATCGGTGTATAATAATTGTGGGTGGTGTTGGGAAAATACCACGATTTCATTGATTTATTTGTTTATTTAAACAATCTGGTATCAAAAAATAATTCGGAAAAATGTCCATCAACTTAATACAATGAACAATATTGCAGTTCAATGATTTTTTTTTTATCTCATAGAATCCCAGATTTATAGAACACTCTAATTTCAGCAAAACAGCTCTACGTTGTTTAAAATCTCCAATTTCAGTGCCCTGGGATAGAGTTCAATTCGAATACGCGAAAAAAATCAAATTGTCAAATTGTGTATTTGTTTTTAAATTTCGTAATTTTTCTGATTTTGTATTGTGTGTGTTAAAGTAGCCAATTTTGAGTCAAGTTTTTGAATCCATTTTGAGCCAAGTTTTTGAGCAACCTGTTAACACATAGAAGCCAAAGCTACTATTATGGAAATACAAAGTAGAACCAAAATGAGTTGTGAAATCTGAATTGTGTTGGCTATGAATATTCAAATAAATTAAGAGCAGTACAAATCAGTCAGGCTGACAGACGTTTCCATTACATGACATTACATCCTCGAAATACCTATCTAAGGTCAACTCGTGCAGCTCCCAATGCCTTACTTCACCTGCGCGTGGCTTAATTTCAGAATTTCTCCGGCCACAGGTCAACACAAGTTTTACTTTCCCTCATGCAGGCGAACGCGCGCCTCGCATAGGCTAAATTTTCCTGCCCGAGGAAAATTACGCCGTATGTAGGTCGTCGAGTTACCCTCCATTTTTCTGAGTGTAGGATTTTTTAACTTGTTTCAGGTAACAGCTATGTGTAAATGCCCCAAACTCTGATCGGCTTACATTAATTTTCAAGTGTGATGAGAAGTGAATATACTTAACTAGAATCAACTATCGGATGTGTGAATTATAATGCTAGAAAAATTAACTTCGAAACCTGAACACACATAAAAGAATATTCTTTGTCTAAAAATGTTTGCTGTAGGGAATTTCTGTAAAAAAAATCACCAAGAATTTTTGCATGAAAGTTTTGATTCTTGTTGTAAATATCCACTAGGAATTTCCATGTGGAATTTTGTGGAAGCTTTTGATAAAGTAAGAGCTTTAAAATATTATTACGTCACTCCATAGCGGGAATGAAATTTGCAGTGAAATATTTCATAAAGGCGGTAGATATTTCATAACTATTTCATTGCTTTTCTTGGGAAACTCGTTAGGAAATTTTTCCTATTCATACCGCTCCGAAAAAATTTCATTGAAAATGTCCACTTGGGTTACACACGCTGACATGTTGCGGATACATTTAACTAAGTAAGTACCGAAAAATCATTGTGAATTTTCGACTGTTAGGTGAAATGGTCCGAAAGCTCTGAAATTTCTTTAATCATTCAACTCCAATTAATAACTCTTTAAGAAGAATTATTAAAATTCCCACAAAAGAAACAGTAAATGAACACGACGCCAACTTTCGTTTTCAATTGTTAAAAATTAATTTATTTGAATTTAATTCGATGATTTAAAATCCTGAAAACCCTTGATAACGCTGCATAACTGGTCTTGTGGAGATATTAATATTGACTTAATTTCTTATCCCATTTTCTTCTCAAGAGAAACTTTCCACTAAAAAAAAGTATTTAAAAGTCGCATCTTTGAGGGACATAGTCGACGAGATAGAATTTTGATTCAACGCTAGAAAAGTGAAAAATAATTGTAAGAAGCAGTCCAACGAGTTCGTGAAAACGTGGAGCTTAAGACCCAATTTACATGGTTGCAACGTAGAATCTAGGGAGTGTTCCTCCCGATATCCCAGCAACTCTGATATTAGAGAAGATGAATTCCATTTGAAGGCAGATCGGATGACATTCACTTTTTGTTTTTTAGTACTACTGCCTATTATGAGGCATTGGTATTACAGGTAATTTAGTGAGGCGTTGGTTTAAACTTTTGCTATGGGTATTAAACGATTTAATAGAGCTTTTAGTTTCTGCGAGTAGCAACGTTTTAATGTCTCATTTCAAATAATATTGTAAATAACGACTACTTATCTTAAATTCTGTCAGGTATAGTAATAACTCGTAAAGAGGTTTTAGTGTCAAATTTCGAGTCATCTTCTTTGGATCGCGCACAATAATTCAAATATCAAGGTGAGGTAATTGCGAGCAAATGAAATCGAACGTGTTGAAAATGATTTACAGAACATAAAGTTCATGTACGATTGTAGCCAGAAACATTTAAGTACGGAATCACGTTTTAAGATCAGGAGCAATGTTTACTTGTCGAGTTTTCCTTGGGGCGACGTTCATCCATTCAAAAGTTTACATATTAATGCAATGAAGTTGTTAAAATCGAAATCATCTGTAATGTACACATAGATACGGTTTTAAAAGTAAATAAAACACGGTAAAAAAAAACTCAATCATTCTTGTGTCGTTGATTGAAATTTCACGGCTTTACTACTATGTGTCTGATTACAAGAGTTTAATGCCAGGTCGTTAAATTTGTTTTTTTTATATCTCAAAACTGATTAAACCCTGGGAAGAAGATTCATCCTCTGCTGAAAGATTCTTGTAAGCATGTCTCACTAATCAATATCAATCAAGGTAAAAGATTTCACCACTTTCGTACATCGCCTCATCGTAATAGTAAAAACCAATCATGTTTAGTATAGTTGCTCACTTAAACGTATTGTAAATGTACTCCGTTTGGCTGTAAATTGGCGAGTAGTAAATAGTTAAGGCCAGATATTCAGTTTTACCATCAAAAAGATTGTCAGATTTAATTGGATTGCACTTGTACTTACTCCGAAAATAATCGTTGTTTTTTCGGATGTGTAATTATAATCATCGCGAACCGCAATTGAAGGTTGTACTTCCATCATTAATCATTAAAATTTTTGCATTAACAGCTTTGACTGGTAAAATCAATAGTTTGTAGAGCTACCGCGAGCATAATTCACATTTTGTCAATTAGTCAAGTTGGATTGATGGTTTTTCTTTGATTTCTTTTCACAATCTACCACATCTAATTAAGTCTGTCTCTACCTCCCCTGAATACCTCTTTTTGGGTTGATTAAAATTAGAAATTCTAATGACTTGGAAAAAATCACGAGATATGACCTATTTAACATATTTGTTGGAGTGGCAACGCCCTTATGCGACGTTGTAAAATGTTTCGTGCGAAATCAAATGCTTTGCAGAGCCGTAAATAGGTAGGTATAATACGTGCAGCTGCTCCGAGCCAATCACCAAAAATAAATAAGAGTTTAAATGCATACCAGATAGAATGAGAAATTCCCCCAAATATCCAGTAAGGCCACCACATATTAAACCAGCTAAATAGTTGATACCGCGATACCGCGAAGATACCGCGATCTTCGATTTAAAATTATTGGGGGTCGACGCCGACTGGGGATTAGGGTAAATTATGCTCTTTCTTGGGAACTTTTTACCATTTCTTTGTATCTTACCGAAATAAATTCATAAAGTCTAAGCAAAAACATTGCTTGTAAGTAAAAGTTTTAAACTAGTGGAAAACACTAGAAAAAATGTCACATTTGAAAAATCGGTTAGGAAAGCCAATATAGTATAAACACAGTAAAAATTCCGAAGTGTCTCTAACAAATTTTGAAAAAATCTGAGAAACTAATAAATTTTTGGGCGTTGCGTATCACAAATAAAAGCGAGATAAAAGCATAAAACAACCAAAAATAGTATATTACGCAACAAGTCAACGATTTCAAGAGTGTGAAGTTAGCTGCACGAGCGAAGCGAGGCGTAAAGTTTTAAAAGAAACAAAACAACTATATTCTATAAATTCGTTTTATTACTAAGAAATGTTGGTCAAAACAGATTTTAATTTTTAAATTTCTCTCTGAAATAAAAAATCAACATAACAAAAAGTGGAAATCGGCAATGCTCAACTAAATCACACTTCGCTCGTGCAGCTAACTTCACTCGTTCAGTTTGATTCATAAATTTTCTGTTAGAAGTATATATGGCTGTACTGCTTACTCTAGTGTTTTCTGCCTATGAAATTTGTCTTCTGTATTCTGTAGTACGAGAAACACGTCGCGGAAGCACACTTTCGGTAAGCTGTTCGCACTTTCGCCCCTAGGGCCGAAAACGCAACTTTCGTCCCGCTACGGAGGCATCGAAAGACATATTTTCGATGCATGTGTTATGAAAAATGTTTGTCTCGCTTTTAATTTTAATACACAGCCTAAAAAAATTTTTCCCCTTTAGTACATTTCTTAAATAAAAGCTTTCTTAGAATCTTTTTCATTATCTTCGTTATTATCAAAAAAAATTTTAAAAATATTTTCCATGCAGTTTTTCAAGGAAAAAAAATGTAAACTTATTTTTTGGAAAAAATTCTATTGCCTATAATAATATTCTCACAATCAGTTTATAAATCCACGTTTCATGAAAACATTTCCATGGAACTGCATTTTCCATTTCATTTCTAGGAAATTAATTTTATTTACGTAGTTAAATACATACCAAAATAAATAAATGGCAATTCCAAAGAATAGTTTAAAGGATAATTGCTTTTAATTTGATGCCATCCATGATGAAGGTATCTACTTTTGCAATACTCAAGAAATAGTTTTTCCTCTTTTTTGCCAAACTTTTAAATCGTTTTTTCGTTCATTTTTTGTGTTATTTATTTCGTCTCTTTTGCTATACTTTATGCTTTCTCTTATCAAACGAAAAAGTTTTACGAACATTTCATTAACAAACCTAAAGTAGAAGAATTCAACCCATCGGATTATTTGATTCTGCCGAACTGAAAAACTTTTATCTATCTTGTAGTACGCTTTTCTTTTTTTTCTTTTTTCTCATCTTCTCCTCAACTATGTCCCGTGAATATCTCGAAAAAAAAGGTTTTCCGTTTCGGAAGCAGTAGAGAAAACTTTCTGTCGAACTTTATTTAAAACAAAAAGGAGGATCAGCGAAAGTACAAAAATAATAAAACTTGAGGACTAAATCAGTGAAAAAAATGATACCAACCGATGGGAATGAAAAAACCAAATTTTTTCCGTCTCTTTTTGTGATTTTTTCTATAAAATACTAAAGGAATTTAATTTTCTGCAAATGCAATCAATTTGAATTAAGGTGTGTCTCATGGATTCCATTGAATTTATAACAAAGCACAATTTTGTGAATTGTTTTTAATTAGTTTGATTGAATCTATTTAACAATATTTTTAAAACATGAGAAAGTTACAACTGTCGACCAAGTTTACGAACTGAGAAATGCTTGTTCTTTAATGAAAACATACATTGCAATAGCAGGTGACGAAAACTTTAACATGAAATTACAAAAACGAAGAAAACATTTTAAAAATGTTACATGTTAATGTTGAAATTTTTTTTTTTAAACTGATTTTTGATGTTTTACTAGCAATTAAGTATCACTAAGTAGTGAAAAAAACATCAACCGCTAACCATATGACATGCAAAATATCTTTCGTACAATTGTCGTCTTATGCTAACCAAGTTTTTACCTGGGATTTTAATAAGTAATACTAGGTCCGAGCTATTAAAAAATGATTAAATAAAAGTTTTGACACCTAACATATTAAAGTATAATTTAAATCATTACAATTATGTATGAAAAAAAATATACAGGGTATTCACAGTCCTCTTTTAAATTGCGAGTAAATTTACCGTTTGGTAATTCAGTCAAATTTAACAGATTTTTACCGAGACGGTAATTTGGTTCATGTAAAAATGAATTACCGGATTCGGTAATTGTAGACATGCCTTGAGTCGTGTTTTCCGGCCCGGTTATTCGGTATCAAGAATCAACCGCGAGTGGCGCTAGTAATGTTTTTAGTTGTCAAATTTTCTCGCTGGTTTTTTGTTAATCTCATCGGACTGCAAATTTTTTCAATTTTGATAGCCGTTGTCACAATAGAAATTCAAGAGAATACATCAAACATGGATTTAAAGGTATGTGACATATTTTACAATCAAATTCGCAGTTCATGATTTGGTCACGTATCCAATAAAAGCGCTGTTCTCAAATCTGTGCTGTGGGATGTTCACAGCAGAATATTTTCAGTCTTTTAATATTACCGAAAACACCGAATACCGAAAATTAAAAGAGGACTGTGAATACCCTGATAGTGTAAGTTGCCGCCCTAAGTGATATTGGATGATAAACATAATTTTTATTGTCTAAATGAAAACCATATAGTAGTATATTAGGTTTAGTAGAGTTTTTTGATATTACAAAAGATTTTAATAACCGCCTGTCTGTCCGTCCGTAAATACCATAACTATCGAAAGGATAGAGCTATATCTTAAATATTTTTACAATTAGTTCTCGAGTTTTCAAATGTTTTTGCATAAAAACTTTCAACAATATACCCACTTATATTCATCATGGTAGGTTTGATTATGTATAAAAGGTATAATATCACCGTTAGGTGGTTAAGGTGTGTTTTACGATAAATATACGGCAGGCAAGAATTTGCGAAATTGCAGCGCCTGGAGCCGCTGCGTCTTCCACTGCCTGCCCTCGTCCCTTCACCGGAATAGGTCTGTATAAAGATATAGAGTAAAAATCATGAATCAGAAATGGTTCAATGGTTAAACACTAAATAGTGATATAGAATTGCCGTTAAAAATCTAAAACTTTTTATTTTCTTTAGCCAAGCATCATTAAATGAAAAAAAAATCACCAATTTTGTCATCAGGCATTGTACATATGTAAAAGCGACCAACTAGTGACATAATAATTTCTCATAATCAAATACATTCACAACATAAATTTTCACGGCATTTTAACAGGAGTCACTAACGTCTTAATTTGGTCTTAACGCCTCGGAGATGATATATTTGAATTGCCACCAACATTTTTACTAAATAGCCTTGTCGCAAATTAAACAATGCTAACTAACAAAATAAATAGAAAGAAATGACAAAAATTAGGTAGTTAATTTGCAATCCATTGACTTCCTATTCTTAAACAAATGTTCATCGGAAAGATTAAAAAAAATCTAAAATGGATTTTATGCCATCATCAATCAAAAGAATTTGTTGAATAGCAATTCTCTTGCCTTTTACACCTGCCTCCATGACATCACCTGTCCATACGTTAACAGATAATAAAAGTGCCGATTTCAATTATACGCAACATTAACAAAGTAATTAAAATACCGGTGAATTTTAAGTGTTTAGCTATCTTTTTGGACAATAGATGGGATTTTCTTGACTTCCGAGAGTTTCACATCGTTGATGATGCACTGTCGGTGGTGCAGGACTACCCTCTCTCTCTCTTTCTCTCTGTGGGCGGATGTATATCAAAAGGTCTTTTTGTACCAAAAACTAAAAATAATCGATATAAACGCAATACTAGGTTTGGTGCAACACTGACCTGAAAATCTAACGAGGGATTGGTTTATTAGAAAATTCATCCCCCTTCAAAAGACCCACAACAAACGCCTCAAAATCAGTCGAAATTCCATGATTTTAATTTTACCCATTACTTATATTGAGGGTAATTTAAACACTTATTGAGTATAATTGAATTTTAACACTGCACGATTTTCAATTAATCGCATTTCATGGAAATAAAAAAAAATCCAACTCTGTTGTTTTAACCCAGTGATGGTGGCATTAACCTTTTTGTGGCGACCTTGTCTTATACCGTGTTTTTACCGGTGATTTAGGCATGTTAAAAAAAACAGGTTCAACTGAATAAAAATAATATTGTGCTATAATTGAGAGTTTTTCGTATCATTTTTCGTGTCACTCACCAGGTCTCAAAGTCAAACAATCAAGATTCATTCATCTTACACGAAATTTACTGTCATCACATTAGGTTGAATTTTGGTTTCGGTATAAATATTTGTTGTTGGTAATTTTGATGTGTGTGCGGTTAGACCCAGAGACTTCATTCACATCCGCCGGAATTCTATCGTGCTAACCAACATTTGGAGGTAGATTTTAGGTTCAGGTTTTAGGTTCGGCACAAACATATTTTCCAGACAAAAAGGTTATTAGGCATGTTTGACATTTATCTGCCACAGTACAGCATTGTACACCAAAATTCTATTTTAATGGCCTTGATGCGTAGATTTTATGGTAAAAATAGCGTCTAATCGAAATCAACAGTGTGGAAAAAATGCAACCGGCAGGGCATTGATGTGAGATGGATTTTTATGTTTTCTGCCACATTGACTATATTTTGTACACTAGACCTTCTTACTGTTAGTACCATCTTCATCACAACGTTAGACATAAGACACGAATTTGTAACACTCCCATTTGACGATGATGATGATGGCTGAACATGCCGAACTCGACGAAGAAAAAGAAGTTATTCAGTGTAAGGCTAGACAAATAACGATCAAGAAGGTCATTTAGACTGAATTGTTCTCTCTTAATGTCATAAATTGCATCATTTTGACGAAATTAATGGTAAATTACGGCCATTGTAAAGAAGAATTCATAGCACTCTCGATAATAAAAAAAAATAGGGGTGAAATCTAAATTCTATACCAACCAATTCGAATTCGAATTTCCCTTGCTGCATGAAAGCTTTGAAATTAGTGTTACTAAAATAAATAAATACTTATATAAATATCTAATTCGAACAGCACAAAATTTTCTTTTAAAATCAGGTTGTAAAAACTTTCCTGTCTGTGTCTATACAGTATCCTCCAGGAAGGCAAAAGATTTGTCCGAATTCGCTCCTTACGTTCAAACCCTTTCATCGAAATCGCAACGACAGATCGTTATAAGCTTTAATCAATAATGTAACTAGAAATATTCCTCCCATCCTCCCAACTTCACCCGTCAACTATTTTTCTGTGCCCCACACCCCCCAGATTTTTTTGTGGGTTTTCTACGAAAAGTTAAGCACATTTTGGGAGAACAAAAATTTTAAAACTTTTCAAAAGTGTTGGGACAATTTTAAGAAAACTTCGTAGGAAATCAACGTTAGGAGGACCTTGAACCCCCCTCACCATGCTTTCCTAAGTTACGTCTTCGACTTCAATAATTAAAAAAATCGCCAAAAATTAAAAACAATTTTTTATTATTCGTATGAACGTCCATTGTTAGACTTTATATTTACCAATGGAAATATTTGTAAACACATGAAAGAATTAAAATAATTTTGCTAATTGGTCTTGTCAACCTGTTGGTCGCAACACAACCAATTTTCTTAAAGCCTAATTACATGGTCTCTCAGATAAAAAATTGAAGCATTCATGCTTAAACGAAATAAAATTACGACAAAATTTAACCGTCCTGAGACAAAACTTGTCCCATTGTAATTATGTTGGGTAAAATTAGTAGATGCCGTGCAACTATGATCCAATATCTGAGAAAATTTGCATTTCAGCTCAAAAAAAACTTTTTTTTTTCAAACAAAAATTAAATTTTTAATACAACAACGAAATTGGATCGGCTGCGGATGAGTTTTTCAAAAGTAGTTACAAAAGATGGCCATCTCAAAATGAATCTGCATAGCCGAGACATTTTTTAATTCTCAGAGGTTGTTTATTTGGTTACTTTATGTTATCTATGGTCACCATAAATTCACCTTCAGTGGCGGCATCTCATTATGTAATTGAAAGTCACTGAGATAATCTTCTTTCTTGTGCATCTTAAGACATCGTTCCGGCACAATTTCAGTGCAACCATTCCAACAGCACTAAAGATTATTTACCTGAAATGTTCAACACTTAAGCATCTCCCAGATAGCTGCAACACTACACTATACTAAACTATAGAAAAGCAAAGCGAAAACACTGATTAAGCCAAAAATTCAGTGAGTTTAGCCACAGCAATGCTAAATTAGATCTTAATTGCCAACATTGGATCTTCATTTAAGAAAAGGTAACACTTGATCTATGGTGTTTTTATTAACAGTAAATCAACAGAATCTCATTCAATTTTTGTTAATTAAAATCTAGCTTGTTGGTGGGCTGAGAAATTCACCATAAATTTTATGATTCTGATTTTATTATATTATGGTTGTAAAGTTTTCCATTAATATCTTCATGGTCTTTGATTTATTCGCAACAAAAGATGTAATTTACTATAAATAATTTAATGAATTATCTTAATCATATTTTTCATACAAAGTATTTTTGTTAGTAAATGCTAGTTAAATGTCCTCGGAAAATTTTTAATACCTTAAACCCACTCAATTAAGTTACGTGTTTTGTTTTCACCACAAACTGTAATTTTGAGAAAAACTCAATAATTATTGTTGTTTCTAATTAAGGTCATTTTGAAGAAGAAGTAATTCAAAAACGACACAAGCTGATAGTAAAAAATTGGTCTTTTGATTTTTTTTTTTTTGATTAGAGGTGGTGATAAATATAAAATAGAAGGACATTCGGATGAGTATGTATGCATATATAGAGAATAAGGGTATTCATGGAATCTCGGAAATGCCTCGTAAACAGTGTAAACCACGAAAGTTTACCACCTCGTAAATTAATTGTCAAAATTTGTATGTGAAATATTTTACGCTTACGTAAGTTTACACGACGATTTTGGTGTGGAAACAACCTCGTAAACTTACGCAAACGTCAAATATGGAAATTTCGAGATTGTGAAACCCAATTGCATTAGTAAGAATTTCTTTTCTGCCATTTGTTCACCTATTTGAATTAGTTTGAGTTTTTTACTGTTTTTTACTACCACTTTACTGTCATTCTACATACTAACTAAAGCGATGTGCGCCTGCGATCACACTTTTCACGGAAAAACTTTATCATTTCGGTTATCATAGAATGCGAATCCACACCCTAGGATGGAAAACAAATTATTTGTGGTTTTCTTTTCTAAATATTACTTTCAAATCAAATAGATCTCCGTTTTACAACTTGTATGGAATATTATTTAATTTTTCCGCCATTTGATCGGAAAATTGGAAAATTATTGACCTTAAATTGTACTAATATCGTGCTAATAGTTACATAAATTGATTTTAAATAATATTCAATTATGTTTATCTTGTATTAAAAAGGCATTCGACATACCGATTAATACAAAAAAAATTTAAATAGCAAAAACTAAATGCATATACAAAATACCTTTCATGTGTAGGTTAAATACCAGGTTCCAACCCAAAAATCCGATACGGGCAAACAGTCAATAATTGACTCAAGAATAAATTATGGTAACAAAAATCGCAAAAATTATAGTAATAATAATAACAACAGCAGTAATAGCTAAGAAAAAAAAATCAATATTCAGAATAGATTCAAAATGAAATAAACAAATGTTAACAAATTTAATTATATAACACTTTTGAGTACAACGGAACGAATTTTCGTTCGTTTTTCTCAATTTTTTCACAAAAGTTTCGATTTGAATTGAAGTTTACGGTGCGGAATTCCTGCATAAAGAAAAAGCCAAGTCATTTTTATTTCAGTTTGAATAGAAGAGAAGATGCAACTCCAGTTTTATGCTGTGATCAATTGAGATGGGCGCAACCTCACGTTTTCCTATCGAAGGCTCAATAAATGCTCTTTTATGCTTTTTAATTTAGCTAGCAGCATAATATCATACCATCATTGTAGACATTTCGTTAGTGTATCGCATATTTTTAATCAAAATGTTTTTTCTTTAAATGAGAAGTGGGTAAAATTTATCATTCAAACATAGTGAATTTAAAATGAGATATGACAATTAAGTTTGTTTAAAAAAATGTTTTATTCAAGCTTATATTTTAAAGTTGAATCTTAAGGTAAGGGGTTATTAAAGAAAATCTGAGATTTATGAAAAATTTGGACATCTATTTGGCTTTTTTCCCGATTTTCTCGAAATATTTTTCTCCTTTTCTCGAAACCGGCAAAACATCTTGGAAACGAAAATACTTCAGCCAGTCTACGCACTGTGCCAACTGCACACTTGCGAAATCGCTGTTAAAAGTCAAAATCCATTAAATGTTTCCGAGGATTTCTCACAATTTGCTAATCTGAAACCTCATGTTTGTATTTACTTCGATCTGCCCTATCATAGAAATAAAGTAATGATATTTTCTCGGTTACAAGATCAACCTTTTTGAGGTGGTTTCTATCGACAAATGTGGAAGGAAGAAGTTCATCGGGCCAAGTTAACTTGACGATGCCATGTGCTTTTCGCGTTCGTTATGAGACTTTAGAATGACGTTAACTTTATAGCTTGGAAGTGGGTGTCACCTTTAAATATTGAATCGATGGAATCTCTTTGAATATTCCAATAAAGTTAAATAACACTACAATTCGCAGTTGAAAACAATCTCAGGTGCAATCTATTTACAATAATCATGAATTACATAAATTGTCCCATCATAAAGGAACGTATTTTACCCATTTGTGAGTGTGTTTTTACTTTCTTCTACGGAGTATAATAAAGTATTGTATTCATGAAAAATTTCGACCTCTTAATTTTGCCTAAAAAACATTTCCCGATCACTCCTGAGTCGATTGGAGTCATATTTAAAAAATGTCTTTCTGTCTGTCAGTCTGTCAGTCTGTCAGTCTGTCAGTCTGTCAGTCTGTCTGTCAGTCTGTCTGTCAGTCTGTCAGTCTGTCAGTCTGTGTACAAGATTTCTCAAAAACTAATAGAGCTAGCGCCATGAAATTTTATAGGCATGTTGGGTCCTGAAATGGGACGATCCTATCAACTTTTGGTGGAAATCCGTTAACCGGAAGTATCCAAAATGGCGGTTTTTCAAAAATCGTAATTTCGTTTTTCTCGATTTACTCCCAAACTACGCGTTTTTTAGTGGCCTTAAGTATGACAAAACTTGGAGAAAATAAAATTTCCCACACTTTTGTCTTTAACTATAACTCGATATCTCCACCTGTTATCGAGATAAACCGTTATTTCCAAAAAAACAGTTTTTTGCGATTATCTCGAAAACTAACGGGTTTTTGCTGACTGAATGTATGAAGTGAATTAATGAGAATGGCATTCTGCACAATTTTGTCTTTTACCGTTATCCGTTATCTTTTACCGTTATCGAGATATTTTCATTAATATGTAAAAAATCATATTTTTGCGAATAATTTGCAAACTAACGGTTTTTCGACAAATCAGTTAAAAGAATAATTAAAGACGTTAACATTTTCTACATTTTTGCCATTTACCGTAAATTGATATCTTTTACCGTTCTCAAGTTATCTCAAATTTTGTACATTTTTGATATTTTTGAATACACCAAGAATTTATTGGGAGGTCGTCTTAGGTTGACAACGCGACAGGGCTCTAGCGTAAATTGCGCAGGGTCGTAGATTTTGTAGAAGAAAGTTTTGTGTTGACCACAACTGATATTTTTAGATTGAATTTGATCAAAAATCTATCAAGATGTCTTTTCGCGTGGGAATGTTTTTTTAATTACCACAAATTTTTTTTTTGATCAAATATACTAGTAAATTAAATTGATGGCAATTTAAATGTTTGTGAACATTTTACTTGAAATCTTTAAATAAAAAAACCTACATATATACGTTTACTTTTTTGTTTACTTTTTTATACTATTTGTACTAAAATCCGAATTGTAGGTTTCCATAAAACTTAGGATGGTTGAAACAAATTTAATGTTATCCTTAAAATGTCCTCAAAATCCTAATTTTGAAATTCAAAGATCAAATTTGTCAGAAATTATGGGATCTCTTGTTCAGGACAATTTTTTAAATCACTGAATTTTCCCGGTAAAAATGTGTCAAATATTTTATCCGCTATTAAATTTAAAAAAAAACCACTCCATTTTACAATTTGTATAGAATATTTTTTAATCAATATGAATGTAAAAAAAATAATAAAACATTTAATAATATTATGTCACTGTTACAAATATGTATAAGAAATTCGTTGCGATTTCAAATTACTAAATGGCGAATAAGTTATGGAGTCTTCCATGTCTGGAAATGTGATGAAAATTCGTTTCACGACGGGTTCAATTTTTTACTTCGACTTCAATCTAATTTCGTAACAAGTAAACTAAATCGAAATAAATCAACATCAAAAGTTAGATTTCATCGGAAATTACTCTCTTTTTATAAATGGAAAGTGAATTTATTCTGATTTTTATCTCGGACGATGTTACACTAATAGCTGTAATTAACATTAAAACGCAGTCTACAATTTATTATATTTTTTTCTAGAAAAATACTTACCAAAGTATTTATTTGAAGATAACACATAATACAATTCGAGTTTTTGCTACATCTACGGGTGAAATATCTTTAATGTTTGAATTGCGTGGATCATAGTTCGTGTCGATGGATAAGCGATGATGTCAAAAAATCGTACCTTTTTTATTAACAAAAACATGTTTTCTCTAAGAAAAGTTTAGTTAAACGTTGACATTATAGCTTTTCATTGTATTGCATTTATTTAACACCTTAGCTTCTTGCCATTTTCCATGAAAATTTGTGCCGTCCTCAAAAGAACACCACTTTTATTGTTCCAAAAAAGTTTTTTTTTCTTGATTAAAAATTTCGATCAAACATTTCAACTTCGAACAAAAAATACCTTCTAACTTTTAAGGATTAAACAGCCCACATGCAGCCTTCCATCATTGCGTATTCAAATTCACTTCAAATTTTATTTTCCCTTCAGGCTACCATCTCAGAGAATTTTCAAATTTTGATCATGATATATGAATGTCTATAATACAAGTACAAATTCGTTGGTTTCATATAGTCAACTACAAGGATATAATAATAATGAAAATGATGATGATTTTCAGGAAAACGTCTTGCGGTTGGATTAACGTTCAGCCACCCATATGACTGACAGAGCTTGATTGCTATTATCATATCAAATTGTCCTTCTTGGGGAATATGGAAAATAACATCCTTTGCTCTTAGTCAGTTATGAAGATCGGACGAATTCTCGTATCTTATTCATCGTTGTCTATCTTTTATAAAAATATACATACAGATAAGGCTAGGACAAAAAGAAGCATTATTGGTATGTATGAAGGTTAGGTGAGAAGTTCCAGGACGAACTCTTAATAAGCATTCATAAACCAAGTTTTAACCGTGCAAAATTTTAACACATTTTGTCACGTACTTCTGAGTTAACCCACTGAGGAAAAAATTTCTGCTAAATCAGTCCGTTGTTTTTCGAGTTTGGTCTTTTGAAAACGCGTTGGTTTAGATTTTTCAGTTATTTTCTTCTCGATTTTCTAAAACAAAAAAACACTTTTCTGAACATAAATACCAAAATGAAGATAAAGGAATTTTTCGAATCCCTCTTCCCCCTAATCATCCACGACGCCTCTATTGCGGTTTTTTAGTACTGCTTCCACACAAATTTGGTTCGGTTCGGTTCAAATTTGAATTTTTAGAATCAAAAGATTCTGAATAGTTTTTGAACCAAAACCGAACCACCCTCAAAAAACTTTTGGTTTACATCTCTGAACAAAAATGTTGACGGTACCGAATGGATTAAGAAAATATTCCGGCAAAGCGTGTGTTCCCCTTTTTAGGACCGAAACTTTTCATCCCATCCTCGTACGCTTTTCCGCAATAGTCGAACAAATTATGGTATGAGAGGATATACGAATTCTATGCGCCCTACAAAGGGCTCATAAATACAATTTGCACATTTTAATATTTATGAAAATTTTCGTCCTTCTATACATTGAGATCCATTCTGTATAAAATTTTTTATCCACACGCTATTTTCTCATATAGGAAACAGTACAGACACAACCAACACTCATTCAATATCCTCGAATTTTATAACCTAATCGTATTTCTCGTTGGTTAGGTTATCCTCTTATTTTAACATTTATATTATTTTTTCGCTTTTCATGTCAAGTAACGGTGTCCTTCTTACCGCAATTTGAATTTTTGAAACATCTTCAAAAAAAAAACCCTCTCAATTTTTCGTCCTTACCGTTGACAGTAGCTGGTCGTCAGTTGTTGGTCGTATTGTGATTTCAAAGACATAGTAGTCTGACTATCGCCGGAAGAAAAGAAGCCACAAGCTAAGGAAAACACTACAAATAGTGCCACTATACCAACGGAAGTGACGTCATCATCAACAGAAGGAGCAGTAGCATCGCTTCACATCCTGGATAATTTCATCGGGAAGAAATGTTGGAAAAACTTTAGAAATAAAAAAAAAGACGGGAAATTGGATTTTTGCTTGAATTAAGCCCTACAGGATAAACTACTTTTGTACAAAAGATAATACAAGCTGTCCCGCTTGAGGACCCTGTACAGCAAGAAGAAACCAAAGAAACAGGATAGAATGAAGTGTACTATGCAGATTATTGAAAATGTTTGAAAATTGTATTTCACACTCGCTAATTAATTTTCGTTTATGTCGTTCGAACGTTAAATTACGAACAAAATGTTGGCTTTTCGGCTGTTATTGCATAAAATTAGCATAAAGTTTCGAAGATCTTTGAGAAATTTAAAGCTCCTAAAATTTTATTTATATACGTCACTCAAAATTCTACTTCATTCAGATACATTCCTCTTTCAGAAGCCGGCTGAATGTCACCATCAAGTTCTTCGTGTGTAAAATATATATATATGTAAAGATACCCAGCTTACCAGAATGCATTTGGAGGATGAAATTTCTTCGGGCTGATATCGCCCTCTTCAAGAACGAAATTAACTTCGCCTACACGACTTACGGATTTATTCAAGGCAAATATTTCATGTTGGTTTTGACTAAATGAAATCTCATCATTAGGCGTAATTGTGTAAAATGATTCATAACTTAATTTCGAATTTCAATCTTAAGTAAATGAAAATTCCGTCCAAGAAATTAATTAATATCGTGTAATAAATTTAATTACTATCGTGTAATAATAAGGTGTTGTTTTTATGGAAAAAAGTAAAAATATCTAATGCATGGCCAGGCCACATTTGGAGTAAATTACAATTTCCTATGATTTAAAATTAAAAAAAAGTTCTTTTTTTTCGAAATTAAAAGTCGTAAACCAAATGTTTATAGTCGTATAACAAAACGTTATATATCGGGACGTCTTAAGTCAAAAAACCTTCTCTTTTCGCGATATTTTTTTTGTGTTTTTATCTTTGTAGCATAATTTACGTGCTTCGCATGATTTTAAAAGCTTATATTTCGTTTATGTTGGATTTCGTTTAAAAAAGTTTACATGTGTGCCAAGCACGAAAAGTGGTGGCCAGAGGAGCTCGGCTAGCTCTCTCCATCTGGACCACGGAAAAAAGGTGAAACTATCTTGGCCAGAAGGGCCGGATAAACTACTGTATAGGGGTAGGTGGCGGATCCATTACTGACGCCAACCTTTCACCCCCTCGCAACTCCGCAATGCTCTACCCCCACCACCGGAGCCATCACATCTCTCTCATATGTTAAATTTATTCAAGCATGATTAAATGCAAACTTACCTTGCAAATTGTTGTAGACCGCGACTCTCCACTAAAGTTTTAAAGGGTTTCTTCTCTTCTTCTTCCTTCTTTGCTCCACTCGTCATCCTGCTCCAGTCACACTTCTTTTTCACTTTTCCCTTGTCCAGAAACTCCCTCACTTCCCTTCTCCCGTCACAATTTCCGTCCACTTTTCTCCTGTCCAAAACTCCATCACTTCCCTTCACTTCCTTTCTCCCGTCAAAATTTCCTTTCACTTTTCTCCTCTCCAAAAACTCCCTCACTTCCCTTTTCCTGTGACACTTTCCCCTCACTTTTCTCCTTATCCAAAAACTCCCTCACTTCCCTTTTTCGTCACACTTTCCTTTCACTATGTCCAAAAACTCCTTCACTTCCCTTCTCCCATTACAAAATTCCCGTCACTTTGTTCCTGCCTTAATCCCTAAACTTATCCTTTCCGAATTTCCCTACTGTTCCTTTTCCTTTCCATTCGAGAAAAATTGTTTTTTTTTTGCTCGAAGAAGGACGTAACGCGAGTTGTGGTCACGACTGACCGATCGAAAATTTTCTCCAAGAGTGATCCGCTGCGCTTTTTTTTTGCCCATCTCTCTTGAAAAAGGAATCGAACAGACAAATGGTTTTTGTTCGAACAATCGCCAGCTAGACAAATTTACCGTAAGGATCTCGATCATTCGATTCTATTATCAGGCGAGCTATTATAATAAAAAAATTATTTTTAATACAAACCGTTCGTTAGTTAACAGGCGGTTAAACCAGGGATCCTCAACCTTGATATTTGTTGCGAAAAGGATTTTTCTTGAAGATGAAAGAATTAATATAAATGTTTTAACTGGCGTTCATTACACCGATTGTTGCTAACGCGATGAAATCAGGGATGCTCAACCTTGATATTAAAAGAGATCTTTCTTGAATAGAAAGAAACTGGCGTTTGTTACAATGCATATACAATGCATAACACATTTATATGCTAGCCAGTAATTTATCTTCAAATAACGCCATTAAAGGTTTTTAACAGATTTTTGCTTTCTATTGTTAGATTTTTGTGTTGACCGCAACTGATTTTTTTCTAAAAGTATTATACAAATATTCAAAGGATCCACACGAAAATTTGGAGGTTCTGTTGTGACCCACTTTCAAATAAAGTTCAAAATGTCCATAGAAATATTTGTTACTTAACATTTTCTAAATATTACTACAATGTAACACAGCAGCCATTGGCGTTATAAAGCAATAAACCTGTTGCGTTCTAAACGAGGTTAATTTTAATCGCAACAGGACTCATGTTCACAATGCCTACAGTACAATAAAATATCAGTGGTGCAATACTCATCATAAAATTACTACTGATTCACATTCAAAGAAAGAAATATTAAAATTTTTATCTCAATTAAATGCAATATTTCCCGCAGTAAACGAAAAATCTTTATGTGTTGTTCATATTATGAATAAATTTATTATGTGGGTGAATGAATCTATGAAGTGTAACTAAACTTCTCCGTACACCTTTCAAAAAACTCCACGGTGTGTAAAATTTGAATATTGCGCTGAACCTACACTCCTTAAGTAAAATGTTGCCAACATCCAACATATTTTAGACTTGAATCAATGTTAATCCGGATGGGAACATCAAATCTTCAACTATGCAAGTACGCAAAACTCTTCTTCTATTTTCATTTTGTCATGATGTTTTTTTTTTAATAATTTCTTTTTATTCTGTTCGATTACAATTTCGGCCTTGCATTTGCTGAGTATCGCGGAATTACTTGGTACAAATGAGTTACACAATGTGTTGCAACTTCTTCTTAAGGCAAGAAGATCAAATCGACGCGGTAAGATCGTGTTCCAGATTTATGTTCCCAACAGATCAATCTCATCGCCGACATAAAGACACCGCAGATCGCGTACACCTCAAGGTCTCTGATTCTGAAGATCCGCATGACTCTGCGACTTATAACGTTAATCATAAACGTGTAGCCACGGCTCTTCTATACGATCAGTTGACTTTCGGAATTTTCCGAATTTTTATTCATTTTTAGAAACTTGCAATACCGAAGAATTTATTCGCGAACTGACAAGAGAAGTTTGAAATTTTAAAATGCGTCAAATCTTAGAATTGTCTACGTATTTTAGAGATAATTGATTCTTATATTTGACATGGAGTATGATGAATGGAATGCAAGGTGAATTTAATTTTTGAGAAATGACATGTAGCAACTGATTTAATTTCTTTTTTTAAATTTGATTGAGAAGTTTTTAGACAGAATCAGATATGGTCACCTCATGACTTTCTTATTGAATAATTATGTAATTAAACTATAAATATGGGCCACTTGAACTTTGCTTCACAATTTAGCATACATATAAAGAAGCTAAAATGTCCTAAGCAGTAATTCAAATTTTTACGGTTTTGATATTTATAGTTGTTTTACGAGACCCCATAAATTTCAAAATAAATACAAATGATGCTTTATATATTTTTAAATTGGATGTGTAGGCAACCAATCTTTTATTATAAAAATCTCAGCTCAACGCGTTCTGGAGTTATTGGTTAAAATCGAATGTACAAAAAAGTTAAGCGTAATATTACTCTAAAAAGTTTTTGTATTTTTACTTTTTTCGAAAAAATGCAGTCATTTAAATCTTTCTGTAAATGAAGAGCAAAAAAGTTGTCCGATTGAATTCTAATGTATGGAAAATTTATGAAAATTAGTATTTTCAAAACTTTTCAATTAACACTTTTAAATTGAATAAAATATTAACAAATAATCTAATATTCTAATACTGCGCTATCCGTGCACTGCAATATAAAGTTTGAAAAATCATAGACAAATTAAACAATTTTCACTTAATCTACATATTGAAGTCATTAAATAAACAAGTTGTTTCAACTTGTTAATCGGATTTATGTCTCTTAATATCCATCAGTTTAGAATTTTCGCCTGTCCTCACGTTTTAGCGATTGTTTAAATTATGACAAGGTGCCACTGATTTTAAATCCGATATATGTGGTTTTTCTACGTGGCCCTACCTACAGTGGCTCCTCCATGATAGATCGACGAAAAGATAAATTGGCACCTCCAATGAAAATCATTTAAGATGACTTTGACATGTGTGTGATATTCGTTTGAATCTCTGTACTCAAATCACTTGAATTTATGATAAATGTTATGGATTTAATGGTTTAAATTGCGGAGGATGGAAGTGCTAATTCGGACGAATTACCCGTATAGCATAATTTAGTGATGGCTATGTTGCTAGCGGGCGACAATTTGGGTCAAAAGGTAAAACAATCAAACAATTTAATCTGGGATTTAATCTAACATCCGTCGATCATAAAATGAATCGCGTGAATTTTTAAAGTAAATTGATATTACTTAATTGAACTTAAACCATATACATTCATTACACGATTTGGACAATTTGTAAGTTGATTCGAACCTGACCTTGCAAATGTAAGATGCTTTAGTAATTTACTAAACTTTAAGTGGCTAAAATATTTCTAGATTTTGGGAAAAAGTTAACAATTTTTCGAAATATTTTTGCAACTATTATTATTAAGAACAAATCCGACAAGTAAGAAATAAATTAACTAAATTATTTTAAATGCAGGAAGGTTGGATGCGGCGCGAAAGCAATGCCGAAACTAGGGCAAAACCTGCATTTGGCTCCCCTTTTCTAATCAAAAAAAATTATGAAATAAATTCTGTCTGGTAAAATTTAAAAAAAACGAGTTTCAGTCAGAGCAGTGCATCTTTTTTTATTGAAGACTGCGCCCGCACCAACACCTCCCTTTACCCACCTCTCGGCAAAGCCCAGGGAGGTTCTAGTGAATGACATGATAAAAACTCACTCTCCTAAAAATTGCTGTTGGCAATTTAAAAAAAAATCAATAAATCAAATTCTACATCTGAAATTTTTCTTGGCATTTCTCCGATATAATGCAAAAATTACCTGTGCTTTATGGTTAAATTAATTATCAGATTTCAAACTTCAATCTATACAAAGACTTTGCTTTCGAAGATAGAAAGTAGGAAAAATTAAAAAAGAAATCCTTTAATCTGGGGCAGACCAGGGCAGACAGTAGAAGAGAGAAATCTAATCCAAATGGTCATTAGCGAAATGAATTAGCCCCGAACTGATAATCCAGCTTGAACTTTGCAACCTTAACGAAATAAAATTTCCGGTAATTATGGTTTGCTAGAGGCGATTTTAGATACCCTCACGACATTCTAGCTTAATTTTCCACCACTTTTGATTATCTCTTTTCTGATTTTCCCAATTTTCATCTCTACCGGAGCATATTTATTTCACCGAGTAAGTAGGATAGCCAAGATACAAGTTTTCAATTGAATAAACACAAAAATCTATGGAAACACAGGTGCATATAATATAGTGGCACCTTTAGGAATTTATCCACAATCCCAAATAGCCAACAGGACACCTAATGTATGCTCTTAGTCGATGCAAACTTCATAAATACGTTTAACCCGTGGACATTAAAGTTTTTCATTATATACGGTATAAGGTATTAAGCAAAAGTAAAATTAGATTAGCAAAATGAAATGCAAAATGAATGGAGAACTTTTGACCTATTTGGTCAATTTCAGGATACGAGCGTATTACCAATTTTCAAATATTTTCATACAACGCTAATTGCGTTTTATCAGCGATTTTAATTGAACCCATTTCACTGATATAAATTCAAACAGCTATTTCATATTTCATTTCGAATTTTAGTGTCGAAAAGTCATAACGATGTTAGTTTGATTTTTTTACTGAAATGAGATTATTAAAACAGAATTTTGTTAAAAACAATTTTTTTTCCAAAGGCAAAATACCAGATTTCGATTCAATGTTTAACGATCTTACGCTGATCAGAAATTTATTATAGAATGGCTTTGTCGTATGTGTACAAAATCTATGTGTATGTCAAACGAGACTTTTTTTTGAGAATGATTTTTTTAAGATAGTCTGGTCATTTGTGACAAATTTTTCCTTTTTCCTATCAGCCCCATAATCCTACACCTCTCGAAGGACATACAGTGAAATTTTACCACAATCGGGCTTAACGTTTGTTTTTGTTTTGCCCGATTTTCTCGAAAACACCTGGATATACTGAAACAATAACAAGCCTGAGTTGTGGCCAACGGGTACCTTCCATACATTTATTTTTAAAAAATTACAGTTTTTTTTAATTTCTCGAAAACTATGCGCTTTGTGGAAAAAATGCATTTAACCGAATTTAAAGAAAATAAAATTTTCTACACTTTTTCTTTCAATGGTTTTTACGAATCCTTAACGGTTCCCGAGTTCTTAGAAAATATTGCAAAAGAAAGTTTTATGTTGATCATAACTGATGTTTTACACATTTTGTTGGACAAAAAGTTTGTGGGAGAATCGATAAAAATCTTACACAAAAACGAAGTGTGTGATCTAACTCCTAAACCACTCCACCGATTGACTTAAATTTTGGCTCTTGTCTTTGTACTAGAGCAACTAAGAAAAATTTCTGAAAAAATTCGTTTTTTTTTTTTGTAAAACTCAGGACTTTTTACCGTACTATCGTAAAATTTGTTAATATAATCTTGCCATTGTTAGCTTTAAACATAACAAAAGCTATAATTGCCAATCTGGCAATTATTGAAAGCCCGTATGGTGATATTCGTATCAAAATTCGAACAGTTGTACCAAAACTGCACTTTGAAGTCAAACTTTTCAAAAAGATTTTTTAAAATTTACTCCAATCGGATTTTGATGTGTGGGAGTTTTATGTAGAATAGTATCCTAAACAACTTTTGTTCTTACACTTTTTTGATAAGATGCACCGTTTTTGAGATATGCACAAAAAACGTTTTTGTTCGTATGGGGGGTACCAACGAACTTAGCCTTGCATTTTACGAAAAACGGATCTGCGCAAAATTTCAAGTCTCTAGCTCAATCCGCGCGCCCGCAATCCGCGCCACAGACTGACAGACAGACGGACAGACAAACGGACGGACATGCAAAAATTAATTATTTTTGTCATTCTAAACACACTGGTGTAATTCATTTTTGTGTGTGATGACGGGTTCTTGGCGTTACAAACGGTAAGGCAAAGTTAGTTTTCACCATATGGGTATAAAAAATATTTCACATTTTCCCAATTTGCTGTCTAATTTGATATTGTGTTTAATTCAGCAGTGAGTGATGTAAATCAAGGCCAAATTTTCTTGCTACTAGAAACAATCGTATAACAAATCTATGAGATCTTAGTGCTCTCAACTCAATATGGTCTTAAATCGGAATGAGGGTCGTGATGATGGCACGTGTTTTTTATGGAAAATATGTAGGAAAAATTATAAATTATGCGGAAATTCACTTCAAGTTTTTTCTAGAATTCCACAACCTCTATACAAAGTCGGTGGCAACATCAAAACAATAAGAGTCAAGTAAACTTCTCCCAAGTACAATAATTTCGATTTTCAAGATGATATAATTATTTACGTACCCAACATATTTTATACTCTACATGAGAATCAGTATATTAGAATTAGTACACCAATTGTCGGACATAAAAATGTGTTTAGAATGATTAAAGATTTTTATTTCTGCGTGTCCGTCTGCCTATCGGTGTGTCTGTCTGACCGTGATCACCATAACTTTCGAAAGAATTGAGCAAGATTTTTATACATTTTTTTCGTAAATAGCCAGGCTAAATTTTCGAACGCGCAAAATCAAACCTCCATTAACATATGAAATATTTTCTGCGATTTTCTCGAAAACGGTGAGTCCAATCGAAAAATTTGTGAAGGTAAAATGTATTTAGAATACACTTAACATAACCGTTCGATATATTAAAATTCAATCGGAACACTGCTTCTATCCTCTCTCATACAAATGGATTTTTATAAATAAAAATGTTGTCTCTTCTCATATAAAGTATTTGGCAATTGTGGCTTTTCTTATGTCTAATGTTACACTTTACACCAGGCCTCGGCACCATGTATGTAGTGATTTACTACTACTCGAAAAAATTTTATGTTTCTTCATATACTATAACACAAAATGAGAAAACGCATCATTTTCATTTTTTACGCTCTTTCGCTTTTGATGGAGACGTTTAGGAACAGTGAACTACACAATTTATCATTATGCAATTTCAGAATCATTTGTTCCGCCTAAAGGAAATTTCTCTAAAAACAACTTTCTTTAAGTTGTCAACCTGTCTTACTCTTTCTACTTCATTGCATCGGGCAAAATCGAACTTATGACAGCTGTTGTAATGGCGTTTTAGATTGAATTTTTTATTCGACATGTAACTGCAAACTAGACATTGACGGTTATCATTATTTGTGGTTATTAAATATTTGTTTTCCCAATCCCACGACATAGTATTTGAATTTGAATATGAGCGCTTCATAATGGAAAAGGAAAACTAAAAAGATCAAATTTCTGAAAAAATTTCGTACATCAGTGTTCTTTGGGAAGCAATTATAATTTTGGAGAGCAAATGTATACACCCGTACGCATCAACAGCAGAAATCATACTGAATGACTGTCGTAGGCTCGCTCCATCGATTGTTAGTCAATCGTTTGATTTCGGCTGCCGAAGTGGCCGTCGTCAACCAACACGTATCATGGCGTTGGAGAGTCGAGTAAAAACGTTCATACATTGATTGTAATCTCGTAAAATTTGAATAAAAATGTTATCGTATTGAGGAGCCAGACGAGCCAAGCAGTGCCGAGGCTTGCTTTACACTTTACCAAAGATCATTACGTCGAATCATCGTATAGTTCCATAATTACAATGGTGTTAGTTTTTCAAGATGAGCATTGAATAGTTTTCTATGCTATATTTGGAATTTGACTATTAATCAGTGAAAAGTTGTTCTGATCAGTTATTTTTACAAAACAAGGTCAGTTTCAAGTAAATTTTTGCATTTTCAGATAATCTTAACATATTTTTTTACATTTATCACATATTCCTATTAAATGTCAATTAAAATAATATTAATTCTGGAATATATTAATACAATGTACATCTGCCATAAATTTCAAAAACAACATTTATGAAGAGCGTAAATTCTCTAGTAATAAAATTCATATAAATATGAAATTAAAAAACAAACAATCGATTTTCGTATTTAATTTCAATATCCTTTCATAATTTATTTACATAAAAACATTGATAGCATAAATCAGTCTGTTATTCTGCTTTACTAAAGCAAATGTTAATTGATATATAAAACAAACAGATGTGAAAATTTTTATTCAACATACAACGTCCAGTACTAATTGGTATATTGTTTAGAAATAAGGGAGAGCCTTTAACCCTTCTTAATCTAAAATATACGAGAGAAAATTCTATGTCAATCGGTTGCGTGGTTTTCATGTTAGATACTTAAAAAGCAAGTAAAGACCAGCTGCAAAATATCCAGTTTTTGTCAATTTTCTCGAAAACGGCCAGACATGTTAAAAACACAAATTCAAGTGAGATCTATTTCGCTGTTAAGAGTATGGGTTTTAAATTTATTGTGCTTTTTAAAAAGAAAAATCGAGGAAAATAAAAAAAAAAACACGCAGCAAATGAAACGTGACTTCATTTGCTTTAGAAAATTCTGACTATAAAACCACCCGATCGATTGAGCTGAATTTTTGGTCATATGTTTTATGGAAAGGGCCTACAGGAAATTTCAGGCAAATAACTTAACAATCTACCTCTGTGTATTTAAGCTAGAAATATTTAATACTTATACGACCAATAAACACACTTTTATTTAGTTAGCTTTTTTGTCTGTCTGTCTGGTTGCTGTCTGTCCGTTGGCTATTTGTCTGTCTGTCTGGCTACTTGTGTGTCTGTCTGTCTGTCACGGTCACATCTTGATTTAACGTCAAAGTTGCTCTAAAATGCATTCATTTCAAACGTCAAAGTTGCTCTAAAATGCATTCAAAAACTGATTTACAAGAAGAATTTTCCTGTAATAAAAAAAATACACATACTTGCGTATTTCCACCGTTTCGGAATTTTCCCTTCATTTCAGGTATTTTCGTTACATAATCATCGATCATTTGGATTTGATAGACCGATGTGGTAATAATAACGATCGAAATTATAAAGGAATCTTCTTCCATATAATTCGATTGAATTTTCAAGAAGCGCTGCATTTTCTCATATTCTTCAAGTAAATCCAATTTCTAATTTACCGCGAAATTACAGCAATTTGAAACAGATTTACGCACCTCGATATTTTGATGATTTTCATCAGTACAATAAAATATTTCGTAACACTTGTATATTTGTTTGTTAATGTTTTATAGAAAATCTTTTAACAATTTTTGATAATGCCATTTATTTACAATTCTTGGAAAATAATTTTTTTTACTAAAGTGGGGTTAATTGATTTGCCCTTGGCAAAGAAAACAAATGGTTTGTGACGCACAAATCGGTTGGGTAGCTTTAACCTAGAACTTTCAAAAGCATTTAAAATTTTATGTTTGGATAACATTTTAGTTTTGGCAAAAACTTATTTTTGTTTCTCTCAATTTTCCTAAATTATAAAAAAAACATAACAAAAGCTATAATTGCCAATCTTGAGAACGGGGTCAGATATGTACAAACTTATGTGCTGTGCTTCTTCTATCGGTCTGGTCTGTTGGTCTGTCCGTTGTATGTATCTTAAATAATTCGAGAACGCATTGACCTAGTGACTTGAATTTTTTTGTAAATAAGTTTTCGTAGTTTTCTATCAACTTTTGGAAAAGTAAAGGGTGCCATACAATTTTTTCGAAAAAATACAATTTTTTCGAAAAAATACGATTTTTTGGAAATTTTTGTTTTTTGAAAAAATTATACAGTTATATTTAAAGGATATAAAATGTTCTACTTTAACGGCTTTTACGTATCTCTAACGGTTCTCAAGATATTTCAAAGAAATTAAGTTTTTTGAAAATTTCTCGAAAACTATGCACTTTTGAGAAAAAATGCATATAATCAATTTTAAAGGAAATAAAACTTCTTGCAGTCTCTCCCTTATAAGTTTTTACGTATCTTTCACGGTTCTCGAGATTTTAGAAAAAATATTAAATTTTACATATTTTTTTCGAAATATGTTTTTATTACAGTTCGTCCCATAAATGGTTGTAACGCTCAACCAATTGAAGCACAATCAAAACGCATAAAAATGTACTTGGTTAATTTCTTGCATATCAAAAAACATAATCACCTTGCAAAAACCTAGTAAAAATTTCAATCTAACATATAAAATCATAAAATTCGCAGTCATTTTAACATGCATGATTGTGTTTTTTTAATTCCCCCGCTTTACAATCGCTTTTTTAGTTACTTTTCGAAATGCCGACGTAAAGATGAATACTCGAAAAAGCAATAATAACTTTAATAAAACATCAATCAGCAAGAAACTTTTCTAACCCAATCATATAGACCACCGTTCTGCATATTTTCCAGAGAATTACATCAATTGGTAGCAAAAATATATGAGAAAATCACCAACTTTTAAATTTCACGATGAAACACAATGGAAAAATTACATATTTGGAGCAACATGACAAAACAAAAATCTAGCAAGAAAAAAAAAATTAAAGAACATAAAAATAAGACAACTTAAAGAAATAATTCATGTAACATGTACTACACGTTCACCTTTCCACAGGTAACTGTCTGAAGTTCACAGCAATAGAAGAGTTCCATCAAAAACTTCAACTTCGAACTGTTCAAATAAAAAGAGCTTTTGGAGCATAATTTTTTTTTACGTATTTACCTTGCCAGTAAATTCTTTACACACAATTTCGGTGCGGCAGTTTTTTGTCTTGTGTTTGTGTGGAGAGTTGGGAGATCTTCACTAAAATCAATGATGATATTTACCCCACTATTATGCTCTAACTATTTTCATCATTACTCCAACCGTTAGCTTATTACCTTTGTTACTAACAAATCCATTTCAACTCGGATATCTCTCGATTTTCTAAAGATCGAATGGATGGCTAGATCATCTGAGCACCTTCTAAAAGCATCATCAACTAAATGTGTAACTAACACTACTTACACTTAGGTGATCATCACTATTTCACCTGAGCTGATCTCTTTTGCCACCTTAAATGTTGCTGCTTCTTGTTTAGCACAGCATTGTTATATTTTCTACTTCTTGAGAATTGATCTTGGTTAAAAAGCACTACGAAACGATCATACAGATACTTATGCTAACCATATCTAAGTATGACTGTCATCTTATTAGCCCACCTGATCATACCAACCTCACCTTACCACCTTCGCTACCTTTCACAATGTTTATTGATCATGTGGTAGTAATAATGATGATGATGTGCACCGTATGAGCATAAGTTGCTTACCCCGAATTCAAGAAGTTTTGTGGGGATATAAAATTTAGAATGCAATTTCATCCACTGCGCTACTTACGGGGGGAGAATTCACAATACAAATAAAACTCCCCTAGAAGACATTCCATATTGATATAAAAAGACGAAACCAAGTTATTTATCCTTTATTTAACCCTAGTTTGGATTACCGTTAACAGTCATATTATTTCATCTTCCATACGGATTTTGAATCATATCTTCAGCAACGGCAACGGTTTAAAATTTTATTTTTATATCACCAATAGTGTTCAAAAAAAAAATTGTGCCGTGCGAAATTTTTCAAATTAAACCAAAAGTGGAAGTGACGAAAAAAATTAGTTGCAAAGGGACTAAAAATTAACTTAAAGAACACTCTCAAATTGTGCTATAAATTACGAATGTTTTGTGAAAGAAAATCTGGTACTTAAATGTTATAAAAAAGAATCAAGTTTGTTTCTTTTTGCGTTTATTTTGATATTGAAAGGATATTCCTGTGATTGATAGTAGAGGATTCGATATTTATAGCCCGTATCCTATAGGATTGAAAGCCGTATTGTATTAGAAAGCAGGAGTCATAATAAAGGACACCACGACCAGCTATAAAAAGGACTAAAAAAGAGATACTACAAATATGATCTCTTCAAAATTGATTGCACTTGCCGTAAGTACTCTCCTTTATAGATAGTCACTTGAAGATTTCTTCGGTTCCTTTGTTACCCATTTACTTTTTGCAAGAACGAGCTTCAATCTTTTTTTTGATTTTGTGTACTTTAATCATTTCTATAAGACTTTGTCGTCAAGATGGCTTTTTAGTTCTTCTGAAACATACATTTTTATTTGCCTTATCAGAAGTCTGGAATGGGAGTAACGATAAAATGTGTATTTATATAGAAGATACAAAGCTTTCATACTACATTTTCGAGTATTTTGAAAAAAAAAATAATAACTTGTCTATGCCTTCAGATCGTGTTATCGTTGTTAATTTTTTCGGAAAAAGTACACAAAAAAATATTTGAAATTAGTTTACTTTAACTTTTGCTTTAAGTCGATAACTTATTTTCACATATTTTGAACGCATTAAAAGAAGAATTTTTATATATATGATTTTTTTCCTATATGAGAATTTTTATATATATGTTTTAATCAATAACCTCCTTCAAATATGTCATATAAAGTCTCCAATTTCTATGATCCAATGGTAAAAAAAAGGTTTATGAAACTTTCCTAGAAGCATTTATGTAGCGGTTGACATGGATTTCAGTATATGTAAAATTACATCATTACATCATTTTTGTCTTGATAATTTTTTTTATTAATACACACTGTTTTCGAGAAAATAGGGAACAAGTTAGCCCTCCTTTTTTTGAAAAAAATACACGTAGGGTAAAGTATCCAGATCTGAGCCCGGCACCAGTTCTGAGCACCCCTGTTAATTTTCCGTCTAAAACAAGTAACTCATAGAAATAAGAATTAAATTCGAAAAATAATTCTGTACCCCAGAGTTAAACTGTCGTAACTGCCAAAACCGCGATTTTGGGGTTATTGTTGTAACTACATTGTGGGGACGTATATATTATATCAACTAATATTTTGTTTAAACAATGTCCTAAAATAAAATAAACTACAAAAGTTTCAATAATTACCGAAAATCATACACAATAAAAAGTTTGCAATTCCGAAATTTGCTAAATGTCAGTTACGACAGTTTACCTCTGGGGTACAGAATTGGTTTCATCACGTTGTGAAATGTGTTTTAATCGGCTTAATCGCGCACAATTCTTGTTTTAGCCGGAAAATTCTGGATACTTTACCCTATCTAGTTTTTAATAACAGCAACCTTTACTGAGGAAATCACAAAACCTAAAAAATGTTTAAAATAATATGGGTATTCATGAAACCAGATTAAACTACCGGTTGCGTATTTGCGTTTTTTTTACGAAGCATTTCCGAGATTTCGTGGATCTTCATAGTGTTTTGCTGGTTTTTTTTTGTTTTGCAGATAATATTTCATAAAAATTATCGAAAATAAATCTGTGGCAAAAAATCCTAATTCGATTTTCAGGCAAAATCAAAGTGATCTGTATTTGCATCCTCAAACAGATCACTTTGGCTTTTTTTTATATTTTTCTGCCAGGAGCTTAGGCAAATTGCCTCTAATGACGAAGCACAGCTCAAGACATTCATTCATTACACCATTCATACAATCCATCCATACACTGACAGGCTACGCCTGAGAATTTACCTAAGTCCGGTATTACACTTGGCTTTTTTAAGCCGGCAACTTTTGGGCTTAATAAGCCAATGTGCTTACATTTGTGGCTTAAATAAGCCAATCCTGTTTTCATATGCTACACAAGTTTACATATGTGTGTGTGGACTCAAACCATTGAAATTGCTGCTGCTCATATACTTCCCAAGATCTTTACCTGCTGACGGTCAGAACGAAAATGATTTCTGCCTACTACTTTTCCCAAACCGGTTCACACACTTTGCATGTATGCAGATTGTCGATAAGCCATGATTTCGAGTGGCAACTTTTCCCTCCTCAGTCGTTTCTCCCGAAAATCGGCTTAAGTAAGCCCGAAAGTTGCCGTGTGTAATATCGCGCTATGATGTTTTGTCTTCTTGCCACAGAAATATAGGGCAATAGAACCTAATTCTGAACTTCACCAACCGAAACTAGAACCAGATTTAACCAAAACCCGAATCCAAATCCATTAAGCCAGTCTCAAAGAGAAATAAACATAAAAAACGCCACCAAACTTTTGTGAAGAAAGTGAAAAAGATCAAGCTTTATTCTTAAAATCAATAAAACTACCACACTTATGAAAAATTACTATTTTTTTCATTAATTTCGAATAGTAAAATTTAAATTTCCTAAATTTTATTCTTGTAAACACTCTAAAGTAGAAGAATATTTTCTAAATAAATGCAATACTCCAATGACCGTGTAACGATAACACCGATCGATGAAAGTAAAATTTATGCCACTCGAAAGTACCAATTCGTTATGTGAGCTACGATAGCGTCATAAAGCTCAGCACCAAAGAAATATTTCTCTAAAAAATACTATCGAAATTTTTTTCTTCTTCGTAGATCCCTTCGCAAAATATTTGAATTTATTATATTTCACATATTGTACACACTGATAAAGCATTGAGAAGCCCAATGTATGTACCTAAGAGTCGAATATAAAGTACGGTGCTTAATGCCAGGATCAAGGACATAAGACACTCCTTGACAATGCGTTGCATCCATAGGAAAATAATTCGCTCGGAATGAAAAAAAAAATATGGAAAATTATGAGAATAACCAAAAAGTCAACGTAAGGAAGAAAATACTCATAAAAATCTGATTCGACGGAAAAGCTAAAAGACGTGGCACCAGTAAGCGATGTCTTATTTCATTTTTTTTTTCCTTTTTTCATGGTGTCTACTATGCTTGATTGTCATGCTAGACAGATTTTCGGGAAATTTGCATAACTTTTAGGTGACAGGATCTGACGCTAAGCTTCTTTCGTCGTCTTTAGTCAGTGGTTATATGCTACTATAGTATTTCTTGTACTACCAGACCTAGAATCTACAATGATGTTTGCTTTTCACACGTTTTCCCAACATTATTTGCGTTTGTAAATATGGCACTAACTTACAAACCTTCCACAAGCATTTTATCCCCATTCCCCTACCAATTTCACTTTATCCTGTTGACGATGCGATTTCTTTTCGACCATTCAAATGATTTGTTTGCTGGGGTTTATATTCGAAAGGCGAGAACTGAACCAAAGAATGAATATTTAGATAGATATCGGTCTATAGATGGATATAAACAGATATCCAATAAATAGATGTGAAGTATTGGCAATTTACCCTGAAGCAGATTGGTTAGGTCTTGACTCCAGAGATATTCTCACTTGGTTCAAATAACACCATCATTTGTTTATTCAAAGCAACCAAATACAAGTTTAAGGACCAAACCAAATCAAATCCAAAAAGAGTCCTTCGAACGATTCGAAATACGAATCCACACACCGAATAACACGTGACATAAATTTCAATGTGTTGACACGCACATTTACGATATGTTCTGAAAGTAGACAGTACCGTTTTACGGGAGTTTGGGCATAAATGACTCTTTTGTTTGGGTCTTTTCTTGAAATATTTAGCCGTGATATAGGCTTTCTATGTTAACACATCCACCGTACTCACCTGATCTAGCCTTGTTTGAATCTATCAAAGTGGATGAAATCTCAATTTGGTGATTTGGCTTATGGACATGCGTCAAGAATTTTAGGGAAAGATGGGATCGACGGCATTAAATATTGTATGAATAGTCGCAGAAATGTGAAATTGTAGAGAGGCGGGGGGAGGGGGCTAAACCGTCAAAATTAACAGTCAAAAAGTATTTCCATGACATCGCCTCCACCCCATTTTCTCCTATAAAAGTAATCAAATAATCATACTTATATAGGAATTCAGTTTATTCCTAGTCGAAGTTATTGTTTGATTTTGTAATATTTTCGGAATTCTATTGCGACTAAAACGAACAGAATTCCACTTGATATTCCGATAGATCCGCCAAACTTTGTTGAGTCGAAATTTTGAAAATCGTGCAAATCGAATCCTGCGATTTGGGTGTAGGATTTAACTCAAAACTCGCATTTCTAATTCGATTTTGAATTTGTTTGGATGTCACACATAAAGTCCGCACTGTAGAATGTTTATTTACGTGTTTGTTTGTTCATGTCTCGCTTATTCAAATCTTATTATTAAATTTTCATTGCATAACAGACATTTTCTTGACCTTCTCTTCATGAACTTCTCTTCGTGAAACTCAAAAACCGGAAAACTCATTGATCATTTTCCGCAGTAAAGAAATTTTATTAAAAAAAACATTAAATACATAACAAAAAGATTATAAGCACGACATATACGCATTGTGAGTTATATTACCCGCAGTAAAAGTGTTTAAAATACTTTACTTTTCTTCGGTTAATACACATTTTCTTGGGAACATGTAGCTTCGCACAGCAATGAAAATTAAAACGAAAGGCAAATAAAAAAAATGTCAGCAATTCATAATTTTATGTTGCGTTAAATTACTAGTTCTTGAATATATGATTGTATATTTTCTGGTTTTAATTGTTAAAGAAAGTAATTAGTTCTCTGGACACAGTGACGATTAATAATTAAGACATTATGCCCACTAGCTCTTAACTAAACTATTATAATAATCTAATGATAATATGATTATATTTATTAAAGATAGTTCATTCTCTAATTGATAGACACGTGTAATATAGTTTTTTTTCGGCAAAGTCTGCTAATAGCTTTTTAATTTGCATAGATATACGAAGTTTATGCTCGCTCAAAAACTACATAACAATGTTGGATTTAAAAAATGTAATCGTTCAGCTTTCTTATTATTATGTTTAATACGCCCAGATTATAAAAGCGTTTTCACCCTAAATTGAGCGGAAATTACCTGAAAATCTTTGTTACGTTTTCGTAAAATTTTGTGTTTATAAACATGTGAAGAGTTACTAATTTATTATGATTTTGGAAGATATATACTATAATTATTTGATTCTTGTGGTTTCTAGAGTCTAGAGAATACGAAATTTTGGGAATGCAAATATGTTTATTCCTAAATATTTCACATATTTTTAAATGGTTTTTTAATAAATTTCTTGAAATTTCGACGTTTTTTTACCAGGACTGACTAGGAGCCCCGTTTTAATTTGGATTTTTCAAACGATTTTAATACACCGTTCTTATATGTATGACAGGTAAAGCAAAAAAAAAATCAACCTAGATGAAACCCTGAAACAATTAAATTTCTCCTTAATTTTAAATGGTCAATAAATTGATTAAAATTAAGGCTTCTAACGGTTACGTCCAGCCAATTGTCACTCAGTTGAATATGAAATTATTATTCACATTCGATACATATGTATATATTTACTGGTCATATATCTAGATATGTTCATTGATTTCATCTGCTTGGATTGATTAAACTTCATAGCCCGTAACCTCAACCGGAACCACATATTCAATTACATTTGTTATGAGTGTGTCAACAGGGTCCCTACCCAAATTTATGTATATTCACTTTGCAGAAAATTTAAGTCACTTACCACGCTATGTACAAACATTCATTTATTGCTAGCACAGTTCAATTCGACTCATGAATGTTGAATAATAATTTTCAAGGGTGAATTTGACCGCATGTGTATAAATTGATAAAGAAGAACCATGAAGAAGTTTTCTTCCAGAATCAACGAATATTGTATGATGCCCAAAGGCCTAATTTGATTAAAGTTGTCACCAATTTTGTTTCTAAACAAATCAACAGTGTATTGAGACATTCGGGTTTATCTTGATTCCGACTCCCAAAAACTTTTTTTTTTGCTATCTGCGAAAATCTTGATTTATATTGCGGGATATACACGAAACTTTGAAAATGGCACCGTTTTCGTCTTGCAAAGGCCTCCCTTTACACAGGGATATTTTTTTTTTTACTTTCCTCTGCTTCATGACGGAGACCAACTTGAGAACGGAAGCAAGCAGAAACTTTCTGATCAATACGAAATCCGCTTCAGGCAAAATGATCTGGATATACGTGCATCTGCTGTCGGTCTGTCCGTTTTAAATATCATATCATACTAATATATAAAAATGAGTTGGTGTCTGTCTGTCTGTTCCTCTTTCACGCAAAAACGGCTGAACCGATTGACTTGAAATTTGGCATGAGTGTCTGTGGTAGTTCTGGTTCCAACATAGGCATACGGAAAAGTAGCGTGAGGGGTGGGGGGAGTAAGAGGAGGGGGTAAAGTGATTTCGAAACTTAGTTTTTGCGCTATGTTACTCTTTCGCGGGGAACCTGCTGAACCGATTGGCCTGAAATTTGACATAGATGTTCGTCGGGGGTCCAGCCCCAACATAGACCCATTAAAAAGTAGCCCGAGAGGTGGGGAGTAAGGGGAGGGGTTATCCTCTCGAAAGTGATCTCGAAACTTAGCTCTTCCTCTATGTTACCCTTTCACGGGGAAACTACCGAGCCGATTGGCCTGAAGTTTAGCTCCAACATAGACCATCAAAAAAAAATTGAAAAAACTTAACCCGGCAACAACGGGTATGCAAGCTAGTCTTAAATAAATCAAGAAAAGCGTTGACCTAGGGATTTGAAATTTTTCGAGTTTTCCAAAAATCATATTTTTTTATCAACTGTTGGAAAAGTAACGGTAGCTATAACAGGTACTCCTCATACATTTTTTTTTTTTTTTGAAAAAATACAGTTCTATGGAAAATTTTCGAAACCTATCTGCTTTTGGAAAAAAATGAATATAACCAAGTTCAAAGAAAATGAAATTTCGTGCATTTTTTGTGTCTACCGGTTCTTGAGGTATTTTAAAAGGATTTTTTTACATGTTTTTTCCGAAAATAAATATTGTTTTGTGTTAATCACAACTGATATTCTTATTCCATTATAATGTGACAACACAAGTTTTTTTTTTATATGGTTTTGAAACAATTATAGAACATTAATTTCAACTATTTTTTACTCAAAGTAAAAATTTGCCATTCCGAAAAATTCTAGGTTTCATACATCTGTAATGGCATCAGAATTTCTCCTTTTATTTCAAACTAATGTCGGTATGCAGGGAGTTGATTTATTCAAGCCGTATCGAACAGGATAATTTCATTTTACCAAAGCCAGCTTCAGTTAAATTCTTTTGATAAAAGTCAATGCGCTTCGAGTTTGAAAAACATCATCCACCCATATCCCTAAAAGTTCACACATAAATATATAGACATGTGACTGATATGCAGGAGAAATTCAGGAACAGTGGTTTCTATTCACTTCAATTCATGCGACCAGCAACCGACGAAAATATCAAATCTTCCTCGCTTCCTGAACAATGTTCTGTCCACCCCATCCAAGTGGACAACTTTTTATCGCTCCCACACCTGATCCGGTCGGAGAATCCATATATAGTGAACGAATTAGTTTTTTTTTTGGTGCGCTTTCAATACGTGACATGAATACCAAAAAAATTAAATCCTTTAACTTTCCAATTTGATGAACTAACCAGAGTCAGGACCCTCTCAATAAAAGTCGTTGCAGCTCTTCCACCATTTAGAGCTAGTCCCATTGGCTTTCCAAACAAGTGATCAGCGATGGTATTTTCCATAGTTGGAAGAACTCAACTTTAAAATCCGCATTTTTTACTGCACATTTTCCACACCGGTGGCTTATACACAGAAAACTCCTGTAGAATATATCTTAAATTCAGAGGTGGAGTTTTTATAATGCTATGATTCAGTTATGCTGCAGTTCTCAGCTAAATAAAATTTCAGCATTGAAAAAATTGTGGTTGTCGGAATGAACGGCAGAATAGTCATTTGCTAAAAAGTAAAAAAGGGAAAACTATTCGAAAGTTCACAATTTCCATCGTAAAATTCCAGTATTGCAAGTCTCTTAAATTTGAAATTTGATTTTTATTTAAATCAAATATTTGTGTAGTAATCATGAACCCATTGGTGAAAATACGATGCTTCATTTGCTACAGATACACAGTTTACATATGGACGAGAATATGGTAATTGTAGATACAGTTTTTAATCTGGATTTCAAAAAATCGTTTTTTTTCTCTAAAGAATCGTTTATATTTTTATGTATGTGGGGTGGGTGTATTTATAGGGAAAATATAGTTAACTGCAGTCTGCAATGTACGTTCAATACTTTGCTACTCATCCTGAAATTGCACCAAATGTTATGGATATAAATGAATGAATGATTTCCAACTGATGGTGATACTGGTGTGAATTTTCATTTAAGGGGTTATGCCTACCTTGCAAGGCCTGAAAACGTCTCTTTGAACCTGTTCACATTGGTTGAAATAGTCCGCCTAAATAGGACCGATGAAATATTGTGTTCAGATTGAGAATCAGGGTATTCACCAGTGACGTTTCTTCTAAGGTGCGAGGGTGTTCACTGCACACCCTACTGAAATCCAATATGTATCGGAAATCTATTGTTAATTAATTTCTTTTTTTTGTGCCAATTCTTTCGACAATTTACCAATGGCAATGGTTGCCTAAAGCACCCGCACCCTACATTATCAACCTGTTTCTTTATCTTTCGATCTTTCGACCAACCAAGTGTTCTCCACTTTACAGCGAACCAAAGTAAAAATTGCTTGTGGCCTTCTTTCCTACTCGCCCCTTAGCGAAACACACTCGAAACGCAATACCCACTCTTTCGGTCGTTCGACCGACTCGAGTGTTCTCCAATTTACAGCGCACCAAAGCAAAGTAAAAACACATATGACTAAGTAAAAGTCTATAATAAAAAACGTTTCACCGCACACAAAGTTCACAAGAAATAACCGCACACAACGATGAATTTGGGTGCTCCAGAAAAAGCCGCACGGCGAACCGATGCGATGTTGCTTGCTGCTGGCCGCGATGCTGCGAAACCCGACAATAGAAAACCGACCATCGTATGGCCGTTCGGCTGACGTGCTGATGCGTGTGGGTGTGTGTGCCAAGCAAAACAGCAATATTGCTTGCTCATCAGCTCAGTCGGTTTCTGATTTTACAGGTGTTCAGTTGGCTTTTGTGTATGAGAAATAATTAATTTAATATTATGGCTTGTGAATGCGGATGCGCAATCGAAAAATTGTTTGAGAAACCATTTTCTCAATTAAGTATCGAGGAAAAATGGGATCTTCGTCTATCACGTCCCGGACGTGATCCTGGATAAAACTAAGAGTAGACGTCTATATCATTTAACAGAAACTTAATATTGAACACCCTACTGAAAGCAGCACGCCACGTCACTGGTATTCACAATCCTCTTTTAATTTTCGGTATTCGGCATTTTCGGTAATATTAAAAGACTGAAAATATGCTGCTGTCAACATCCCACAGCACAGATTTGAGAACAGTGCTTTTATTTGATACGTGACCAAATCATGAACTGCGAATTTGATTGTAAAATATATCACATACCTTTAAATCCATGTTTGATGTATTCTTTTGAATTTCTATTGTGGCAACGGCTATCAAAATTGAAAAAATTCGCAGTCCGATGAGATTAACAAAAAACCAGCGAGAAAATTTGACAACTAAAAACATTACTAGCGCCACTCGCGGTTAATTCTTGATACCGAATAACCGGGCCGGAAAACACGACTCAAGGCATGTCTACAATTACCGAATCCGGTAAATCATTTTTACATGAACCAAGTTACCGTCTCGGTAAAAATCTGTTAAATTTGACTGAATTACCGAGCGGTAAATTTACCCGCAATTTAAAAGACGACTGTGAATACCCTCACTATTTGAACCAGTAGCTGTGAACAATCAGACTGGCGTGAAACATTTGGGAAACGGAACATTTCTAAAGAATTGCAAGTAATACGCCTTTTGCTCTGCGACGTGTTGCATGGAAGACGACCGAAACAATAATGACAATGGAACACATTCAGTGTGGCAACCAACCAATCAGAGCACGACAGGCGGAACTCTGAGAACGGAGATTTTAGTTTTGAGGATGATTTTCCTATCAGCATTCCCACTTCCTCACCTTGCCCTAATGTTGCCAGTTTCTGTCCTATTTAGGCGGACTATTTCAACCAATGTGAACAGGCTCTTTAACTTGAACTTTGCATATGCCACACGATCCACACAATTTTTACATAACGTTCCAAGTTAGTATTATAGTTCTGTAAATATAGCTACGTCCCACTACTATAGTGCTAAAAATTACAGCACATACAAAAACCAAAAAGTTTTGGATTGCAAAAAAAAGTCTTGTTGCATTTATTCAAACTGTTTACTTAAATTTTTCTAAGACGTTTCATCCAATTAAGAAATTAAAGTCGAAATGTTTCACCATATGCAAAAAAAAATCGATTTTTCCAAAGTTTACAGATATGTATAACCCCTTAACGAAATTGTTCCTGCTTGATTGAAGTCAGTTGAAGCGAACAATTTTACAATGAATTTTTATTTGGACGCATGGAATTGTGAAACATATTTTTCTAGATGGATTCTTTCCACTTTTATTCATTCTTGAAAATATATGTTATTTAATAGAACATTTAATTAATTTATTGTTAGTAAATGACGGCTTATTAAATGATTTTAATTAATTACACGTAACTAATGTAATCATTTATTGTAATCAATGTATTTAATAGTAACTGATGTAATTTATTAGAAAAAACATGTTTTTCTTTTGTCGAAAATTTCCAGAAGACGTTGAAAAATTTATTTGACACTTAGGATTTTTTGTTTTTACAAAAATGATAACTAACCACCAACAGAAAATCCTCAATGGAAAATCAAATGTCAGAATTATTACGTTGAAGTTAGCAGCACTTCATTACCGTACATTACCGTATAAAATTTCCCTATGTTCCAAACGCTGTCCGAGATGAAAAGGTGGTGCAGGATTTTCTATGGAAAGCTTGTTCTGAACTGCTTCAGAACATTAAAAAAACGCGACTAATAACGCATAAAATCGGAGATTAGTTACATACATTATTTACGCGTAATTAATTGCATATCTAATTCAACGTAAATTACGCTGTCAACACTGATTGTTGGTCGTTTGAAAAAGTTTTTAAAATTCCCAGAGGGCAATCGTCAAATACTCGATAGAAGTTTTCAACAAAAATTTCTATGAAATCGCCTTTTATACATTCTGTTGCTAAAATCGTTGCAATCGTGGTATTGGTTTTCACATTTTTTCAATTTTTTCAATTGTGGAGCTAAAAATATATTGCGAAAATTCTTCTTTCCAAATTGACAAGCAATTTGAACAGAACTAAAAAATTTCGCTCCGGAAATTTTCAGAATTCCGTGAGATTCGGTACCAGTTTTTTACTTCAATTATTGTACAAATTGTGTTCAAAGATGCACATAACAACGTTGAAGGAAACCCATTACACATGAAAAAGGAACTCAATTATACCGACAAGGAAAAACAACAAAAATGCACATCTGCGGTTGCTAACAACTAACAAGCTAATTGGCACAAAAAGCATTTTTCCACCGAGCAAGTCAGCAAAACATATTCACAAGAAAAAAAGGAAGCGCTCACATAAAAAATAGCAAATAAAAAAATGAAATCATTCACCGTTGATGTTCAAAACATAAGTAACTTCACTTTTCTCTGTGCGCAACATGAAAACAAGCTCTAGATGGAAACCAAAAAACATTCTTAGAGCTCCCGGCAGTATGGAGTAAAGGTTCTTCCGATCCGTGCCTTAATGAAACTGTCTATCAAACTGAATCAAGTAGCAGGAAAAAGTACAAACGTATTTCAGTTAAACAAAAAAAAATAACCTCACAACAGCTTACCCTATAAATGTTCGCCAAAATTCAATTGTGGCCATCGCCGCAAAAAATCTGAAGATAAAAGCCAATACAATCGCTCCCTTAAAGATCTGGAACAACATTATCTTTGTTAGTTTATCTTGTTTATCACTTTTTCTGGGAAAAATTTTGCTTTTCACAATAAAAGATTCGTGAAATTTTCTAGGAAATTTTAGTAAAATTTCTAAGAAAAAATAATGCAAAGACTGAGAAAAATTGTTCATAAAAACCTGTTAAGAATCTTTCAATGCAAATAACATCTTTACCTATCTTACATAAAATAAACATAAAAACTACGCACTTGAAAAATCACAAGCATAATGGAGTATGCAACAAAAATTGAGCCGCAGGCGAAAATCATACATAAAAATGAGAATAACTGCTGCTTGAGTAATACAAAAATTAAGATTTTGGCTACAACTGCACTGTTTTCTTAAAATGTAACCCGTTTTCGGCGAAAAGAAAGAAAGTGTCAACAAAAAATTAGCCTATTCACAGTTTCTAAAGCTCTAACTCGGAAATAGTGAAGCCGATTGAACATAAATGTTGGCCCATGTCGTTTGAAAGCAGGAGCCATGCAAGAAGTAAACAATATTGTCATAGGCCGGGTTTTTTTCCTTGCTATAGGAAAAACTCGTATTTTTCCGAGGGTGGATATTATCAAATCTTTTCTTTTGAAATTAACTTTTGATAAAAAAAAATGTTTGTTGTTTAGCTTTTGGTTTATGAATGTTATTAAAAGCGCGTGAATGTGATTTCTAAACCAGACTAGGTAATAAAAAAATTTAATGAAATGTTAAATTCTTATTTATTTAACTTTTGTTTGAGAATCTCATTGAGTATAAAATTCAATTGAAACATTTTATTAATCAATTCGGTTTTGGCGGTTAACGTTTTTTGGTAGTGTCATGTACATATATACAAACCATTCTTTTCCTGATTGAGGGTTTTTTTTTACTGACGCAGGCAGATTTTTCTATCAGTGTAACCATTTTAACCCCTTTTTTTATACTTATTCTGTTTCTGTGGTTTCATTATTTATATGATTGAACAACAATCAAAACAAATTGGTTTTTCACGCATTCATTCTGACAAAATGAATTGCGGCTTCATTAAAACCAATTTAAATGTCATTTTATGTTATTTTCGTGTATACTAATATAAAATTTGTAAGCTGTATATAATTATTTTTCCGCTATCTCAATAAAAATATCTCAATTTCGCACAATATTTTATTTCTGATTTTAATACACAATGGGATAATTTTTATTTATGCCCTAAAAATCGATGGATTGATAATCAAAAAATAATAACGTATAACAAAAATAAAAACCTCAAATACTCTACTTTGTATTATATTCATATCAAACATCCGTAGGTAATTAAAAAAAGTTCATTTTGAACTTAATTTTATTTCGAATTTTGAACTTTTCATTATGATATGTAAATATAGTGAATGGATTTAATTAACTGAAAATGACAATATTTTATTCTCCTTTTATCTGGGGGTTCTAAAGGTTTTTTAACAGATAATAAAAATATGAATTTAACTCCCAAAAACAATATCCCGAATATTTTAAAATTGCTTTATACAAATATCATCCTTTTGTTTTGTGTAATAAACAATTTTAATCCGTATCAAGTGGGATAAATGATTTTTTTCCATATTTTTTTTGATATTCATGTTCTTTAAACATTAATGTACAAATAACGTATTAAAAATAAAAGGGATTGTTCTACAGTTTAATAAACACGTGTTTCTGTCTATTATTATTTTTTTTTATCCCATGCTGCGACACGAATTGTGCTAAAGTGGCAATTGGAGTTTTTGAAAGTAACCCGGCCTTTACACGCGACTATAAAGACTGTCAGTAGCACAGACTCCAAATGTCAAATTACTGACAACGAATTAGAAGACATTTAGCGAACTGGCAGCCAGTTCATTTTCAAAATGACTTCGTTAGTAACACAGCTACAGTCCCTCGTATTTCAGAGGCCTGAATTTTGCTCGTATGCTTCAATATTTTAATTATCTCGTTCCCAGTTAGTCTTCTTTCACCAGTCTGAGAGTTCTAAAAGTAAAAAAAAAAGAATTAAAAATAGTGAATTCATAATAATTTAATAGATTTACCTCAAATTCTTCATTTTCCGCTATCTTAGATTTCTGAAATGTCAAATTACTGGCATGTCTGTACTGACTACAAAAATGTCCCGTCAGTACAGACTTGTCAGTGCCAGTAAGCATTTACACGAGACTGTGTCAGCGACTGTGTCAGCGACTGTGTCAGCTCTACAGACGCGTGTAAAGGCTATGTAAGTAAACTTAGGTAAAAGAAGTAGTGTTTCAAAAATACTGATTGGCACGTAGACACCATTCTGCATACTCACCATCGCAGTGCGCGCCTGCACTTTGGTCTCCACAAATTGACGTCTCGAAACAAATCTCTATCCGCTGCCGCACATAGTGTTTTACGTGAATTTCATGAATTAGGGTTCAACAACAGAGACAACTCCATGAGGTTCTCGCTGAAAGTGCGCAAATTGCCTAAATTTCGTAACAACAAAAATCTTCAAACGCAAAAACGTAACCAATGTTGTGCCGCGTAGTCTACGTAATGTAGATAACATCGTTACGTACGAGTAGACTTTCATTGTAGACAATAGTATATTCTCTACTGTTTACGCGTGAAATAAAAGATAGCTTTGTTCTTATGAAATAAAAGATAGCTTTCTTCTTTTCAAAATCACTTTTTGATGGAATAATTTTACTAATAAAGAATTCACAATTACAGGGCAGAAATGAGAACATCAGGCCTAATTTTTGTGGAAATTTTATTTCTTTTGCATTCTAGGCATGCAATCTATAATTTTTAAATTTGGCTATTCCTTAAAAAATTCCAGTTTAATTTATTTTCACGCTGCTTCAGACTAGATTGAAATTTTTGTAGTAAATTCTTATAGGTACAAAGTAAATGCTAGACTTTATTCACTACAAACTAAGTAAATGCTAGAAAACACCATTGCTAATATTAAATGGTACAAGCGTTTTTAGTACACTTGTGAAATAGCAAATGATTCACACTTTATTTATTTATTCGTACTAAAACCTGCTAAAATTCTAGTAAAAGCATTTGTTAAATTTTATTTGGCCCATTGTCCGCCACCAAAGTCTACGTTGCCTACATCAATTCTGTTGGCTATGCTATTATTTACTATAAAGTGTAAAAAACATAAAAAAAAAACATAACGTAAAAAACATAACAATATTTTCTGCCTAAAATAGATCAGCAATGGATTTTTTTTAAATAATATAATCAGGGTATTCACAGTCCTCTTTAAATTTTCGGTATTCGGTGTTTTCGGTAATATTAAAAGACTGAAAATATTCTGCTGTGAACATCCCACAGCACAGATTTGAGAACAGCGCTTTTATTGGATACGTGACCAAATTATGAACTGCGAATTTGATTGTAAAATATGTCACCTACCTTTAAATCCATGTTTGATGTGTTCTTTTGAATTTCTATTGTGGCAACGGCTATCAAAATTGAAAAAATTTGCATCAGTCCGATGAGATTAACAAAAAGCCAGCGAGAAAATTTGACAACTAAAAACATTACTAGCGCCACTCGCGGTTGATTCTTGATACCGAATAACCGGGCCGGAAAACACGACTCAAGGTATGTCTACAATTACCGAATCCGGTAAATCATTTTTACATGAACCAAGTTACCGTCTCGGTAAAAATCTGTTAAATTTGACTGAATTACCGAGCGGTAAATTTACTCGCAATTTAAAAGAGGACTGTGAATACCCTGAATGTTTTGTATAAACAGTTCAAATTTTTAAAAATAAACTTTTTAAAATTCATTTTAAAAACAAAACATTCAAAGTACTTTTGAAATTCATTTTAAAAATAAAATGAAATTCATCTTCAATATCTCCACACTCTGTCCACGCAAAAGAAATCGGTTTCCGCTTTTCAATGTTTATGAAAAATCAATTTGCAGAACATCAGATTAGTTTAATTACAGTTTAAATAATACTTCCCAATCAAAACAAAACCTTGAAAAAATAATACTAGATATTTCGATATATCTTTCAACTAATTACAAATTATAGACAAATTAATAATCTACAAACTAAGAATTATCTAAATTATTATTTAAAACGACTGATAATAAAATTGCACAGTAGTTGAACGTATTAGACACCAATCTCGTGAATGGTCATCGCTCCTGCTGTGATCGATCAAAACATCTCGTCAATCAATCCATCAATCATAAAATTGACTTATGATTAATCGTTCGGGCAGTTAAGTTAAAGTATCTGAAAAGAGTTTCAGTAATTTTGTTCATTTTCTACAATATTTTCCTTTGCAAATTATATAGTCATAGCCATAGCAATATTCAAGGGTATTTACAATCGGTTACCTGTGTTTCCTGACCTGTTGAAATCATTAGATGTGCCATCAAATTGAAATTGCACTTTATCTGCCCATAGTCTATAGGATTTGTGTTCAACTCCTATTGAGTTAACTTTGAACCGGTGGAAATGTTTAGTGGAAGATCAATCGAAACAAAGCCTTGAAGCATTTGAATTCAAATAATGTACATTTCCTTACGTCTTTCCGCATATTTCGTCTCTCCCAGATGATATACTGAATGACATTCTTCAACTTATTGGCGGATATTTCTTCGGAAAACTCATTTCCCGTAATGAAGTGCTGATGTTTACCGATACTCGGCTACTCTGCCGATGCTTTCTGTACCTTACAGGTAAAATTGGAAATTTTATCTTTTCTACGAGTGGAAATGTCGCTAGCAGATACTAGAATATTGGGATTGGTAGTTATTTGTAAATTACAATATACCAACAATATTGCGCAAAAAGCTATTGAAACTATTCAATTGTTAACATCAATATGTTGAATTGGAATACATTCGAATTTATTCGTATTTTCCCAGTATGTATTGAAGTTTAAGATTGGAATAGCTTAACAAACTCACCCAGATGGATTCACCTTTGCAATTCTGTATTGCTTTTAGTAGGAATTTACATTGGAAAATGACATTGAACCGAGCATCTAGGTTTTTGAATATTTTAAATTGTCGGTTTTAATGTAATGAAATTCTTGGCCAACTTGAGTGTTTTACGTTGGAAAGACATAAAAGGACAAGGAATTACACAGCAAGTATCGGATGGTACCTGCAAGTATAACATTTTTAAGGGGTTAATAAAATGGTATCTGAATTTTTCTCAGTATTTGCAAAACACATACAAAAAAAATTATAATTCGGCAACGGCGGGTCCACATTTAAGCTATCAAATAAATTGCTTGAATCTTTACTTATTTTATCTACATACTTTGATGAAGTTTAATAATTTTTAAAATAACAATTAAATTGTTTAATCAATTTTAATTCAAACACAAACCAGGACATCAATCGTGTAACGAGACGCGTCTCCGTCTTTGAGCTGAGACGGCGACATCGACGCGACACGTTTATCTAATCGTTCATCCATGAACTTTACAAGGGTTTCCCATTGGTTTTAACTTGTTATCTTCCTGAAATAATATAAATTTATTATAATTTAACTTATATTTACTTTGGTTCCTCCAGTGTGAAATGACAGACGAAATGACACTGAGCGACGCCTCGAACTGTGTCGCTGAACGAAAAGACGCGTCGCTAGTATGCAACGACGCGTCACCATACACGATTGCGAAAGACGCAAATTCGTGTCTGCGTCTCGTTACACGATTGATGCCCATGACAATTAAACCCCAGCATGCAATACGTACAAATTATGCGTGATTTTTGTTCATTCCAAATAAATGCGTTTCCACGCTTAGTTTCTACTAGGTAATTAGCAAAAAGAACATCGGGTCGCGTGTTTAGCAGGTGAAGCCATTTGTCCAACTCAGAAACAACATTCAAATGACGATGCACTCACAAGAACTCACTAAAGATATGACGACCATGTCACTGACATTCATTCAGCGTTAGTAATCGACCACTTTGCTTCACTATAAATATGATTTAATTATAGAAAATAATGAACAAATTAATCAAAAGTGTTGCATTAATCAAATGGCTTTCATGAATCTTTATTGACATTTTGTAGAGATAAATTATTTTAATTTGACCAATCAATGAAAAAACATGAGAATATCAGGAAGACTGTAATATATGGAAATCATGTTAAGACGTAAATAATTAAAAAATTATAATATTTAATAAAATCTGTCGAAATAAATTTTTATGATTTGCATTTCATATAATATAGGAAGTCTTGATAGATTTATGATATTTGATAGAATTTATTTTACTTCTATACCTCATTAATTTTTGTTTTCTTATTCAAAGTATGTATAGTCATATACGAGGGTGTTTTTTATCATCACGGAATTTTTTTTTTTGATAATTCTAAACATAGCCGCGCTTAAATAGAACCGAAAAGCTCGGACACAGAAGATTTTGTTCTATACTACATTAAAATGCAGCAATTTACGGAATTGGGCCTAAAAATATATAGACCTATTACTCATATTCGCGTACAAGAAGCATAATAAGGTGATGATAACGACACACTGATTAATCATGTGTCTCCAAAGCCACAATAGCTTTAATGGGAAAATTGGTGGTTGACGTGTCGACTCTGTGTCAATATTTGCTTCGTGAATGTTCTGCAGCGATATAGCGGCTTTTAACGGTTGTCGGGTCGATAGAGTGATTATTTGTGTAGCCTGAAAGCCAGGGCACCAATCATGTATTCCGACGCGTCTCTGACTTTTGACTTCGACGCAGCTTTTAACTCTTGACTTCGCCACATCAGCAGCTTCAAATTTCCTGGAGTGACAGTCAGAATCACGTTTCGATTCATAGTGACGATTCCGCGAAATTTCAAGCGAAGTCAAGAGTTAAAAGCTGCGTCGAATTCGAAAGACAGAGACGCGTCGAAATACATGATTGGTGCCCAGTTTCGCTTTAAAGAAGCGTGTAATAGGAAAAGGGTTGACACCGTTCCTACTAGAGTTACATTAAATCCCCCGATTTACAAACAAAAGAAAATAGTTCATGTCTTCAACCGACATATTCGCTATTCATATTTGATTCAAACCATTTCGCTTCGAGAATTAATTTTTTTTATTTCTGGTTAATAACTGAATGAAATTATATAAAAAATGGATAAAAGACATTTTTGAAACAACACAATTTAATTGGCATCAACATTTGCAAAAAAAAAATTGACCGATAAAATAAAATTAAACAAATTAATTTGATGGTCCATTCAAATATGAAGCTTTTTAGATTCAATTCTATCAAAAAATTTTGGCAATTTGCGGAAAAAAAATAGTTTTATCCCAAACAAAATATGTTCCTCACAAACATAATTTAAGTCCTTCAAGTGTATTACGTTAAATTAAAAAGAAATTATGTTTCCCAGTGAACAAATACTAAAATTTTTATGTTTATAAAATATCATCGAAATCTTTGACTCATAAATTACATTCACCCTTGACGGATTATCTCTAAACTGTCGATAAACCGGTTTCTCTATAATGAATCTAGAATTTTGAATGCTACGGTATAAATTAAGATTGTCCGGCTGTGCATATCTTAATTGTTATCTAAGTATTTGTCCAATTAATGAATTAATTTATGCTTCGGATTTTTTTTTTTACAAAACAAACCCAAGTTTTGCTTAATATGCATCTAATTATGATATAAACAGACAGATAAATATTCTTTCGTTTTTATACTTCATATGAGAATCGTATAGAATTATATTAGATTTAATATACCGCTTGCAACGCATCTACCCAATCGTTGGACACAAAAATTAACTATCCGAGGATCTTTGGTATGACAAAGGATTTTGATTTCTGCATGTCCGTCCGTCTATCCCTGAACACCATAATCTTCGAAATGATTCATCTGGAGACTTGAAAGTTTGTATAGTTGCGTTTCTCGCAAATGGCAAGGCTAAAGGCCCAACTATGATAGACATAAGAACGCATATGTAAATATCCAATTCACAACGAATGTTGACATACATAGCTGTCAACATAAAAACTAATCTTCATTTTACCTCAAGTAGAAATTAATATGGCCACAATATTATTAAATTCACACTAAAATTTTAGGTTATGTTCACTATTTACATATGCCAGTTCCATTTGTATCGAATTATTCATGCTTAACGAATGTTTAACGAAGGTTTGAAAGTGGCAACACTTTGACACATGTCTATTGTGGGTAATAACATTGACTTTCTTATTCTGGAAATGACATATGCAGCTCAATATGCGTTCTTATGTCTATCATAGTTGAGCCTTTAAGTTCTTGAACGGACAAAATCGGACCATTTCTTCCCCCCTCCACCAAACGAACAAAAGTTTTTTTTTTCAATTTTCTCGAAAATGGTGAGTCGAATTGAAATATTTATAAAGGTAAAATGTGTTTCGAATTTGATTTTACATAACTCATCCATACACCATAGTCCAATCGGATTTTTTCTTCTTCCCCAGACAAATGGATTTTTTAAACATAAATTTTGCCTGTCCTCATATAGAGTATTTCACGGTTGGCCTCTAGCAATTGTAGCCTTTCTTATGCTTTATTTGGAAAATTGCTTCTTTTTATTATTACTCACTATATTAAAATTGTTCAATCAGAGATACCGAGCTGTCATGCAAATTAATTGCAGTCCATGAAGATGTAAAATTATTGTAAACATGCTTAAATTTCCAGGTTCCTTCAGAGGTGTTTTTGCATTCAGTGTTTCTTCTTAGTCCGACAGACAAAACTCATAATTGCTTGAAAATCAATGATAAAATAATCATCATCTACATTGCCATCTTCAACATTATTGAATGGAGTAGAGTATCTACCCTCTCCAATTGAATGCATTTCAATACGATGGAAAATGCAAAGTACCAAAGATGTTTAATTGTTTTTATGAATTGCTAACTAGATGTAAATTCAATAGCTTTAATTTTATCAAATGGAAATTAATTATTGATAAATGATAAATGTTTGGAATTTATTTTCTTTCCACTTTACTAGACTCCATCATCTTTCCCGTTGCTAATTAGTGAACTCTTTTGAACTCTACACCTTGCATCTTTTACTGCTTCTATTATGCAGAAAAAAAATTCTATTTAATTTGATGAAACTTATCAGGCGGTATTAAATATTCATTTTTAAGAGTAGGAACAAATTTTCTATTTAAATTTTTATTATAGCTGTTCTAATTGAAGGTTTATGGGTTGTGAAAGATATTTCAGGAAATAGCAAATAGAAACATAACAAAAGCTATAATTCCCAATCTGGAAATTATTGGGAATGCACCGTTTTTGAGATATTCGCAAAAATCGTTTTCGTTCGTATGGGGGGTACCCCCCCTAATGGTCCATTTTTGCCCATTAACGAATTTTGCCTTGCATTTTACGAAAAACGAATCTGCGCAAAATTTCAAGTCTCTAGCTCAATCCGTGCGCCCGCAATCCGCGCCACACTCGGACGGACGGACGGACATGCTAAATTCAACTTTTTTTATCGTTCTAAACACACTGGTGTAATTCATTTTTGTGTGTGATGACGGGATCTTGGCGTTACAAACGGTAAGGCAAAGTTAATATACCCTTTGGTTTCACCATACGGGTATAAAAATACACTGCAGTCATTACCAATAACTACAAATCTTCTAAAACAAATCAAATTTTATCCAATCAAGGCAAGTTGACAATTATATCAGAACCGAGTCAAATCCCATCAACTAAACTAACGATTTTTTGAAATCAAATCAAATTGAAACCATGAAAATAGTGCCTCATTCAAGCATAGCAAAGTTCATTTGATTGATGGCTCAAATAGACTGAAATCACACTCGCCAAGAGACAGTTTTATATTCATACGGTATGGAAATTTCTGGGTTAAATGATAAATTCGATTTATTTGAAACTCACGGGAAATCAGTTTTTATTTGGCTCCAAAGCATGTGAAACACTGGAGACAATGCGCCTAAAATCCATTCACAATCTGCAATTCCTCACTAGCAGAAGTGGTGCCAAAAGTCAACCTGTGCCCCCCAACTTCCCTTGGGGCAGTTTTCAACTGGTGTGGAACACCTAATTGCCGGAGTCCGTCCCTCAGGCCGACAGAGCATCTATCACAGGAGATTTTGTTATTGTTGTTATTGTCGTTGTTCCATGATGGAATCATTGGAGCACTAGCCCCACGGGGGTGCTTAGTTGACAGCCACATTAGGTGGTAATCAGATTTTAGCCAGGAACAGGTACCATAGCAACATAGAAGACAACCATGGATGGAATACTTTTTTTTGTCAATAGCTATCTATATCTTTATGTGTTGCTCTTGTATCTATGGTTGCTTAGTGCAGTTTGTAACATCGACCAACATTTTAATCTTTTGGCAGAAGATTCTCCTTTGTTTCGCTAATTGTAATTAAAAATTAATGTCATGCGCGAGTGAATTGCAACGAATTGCATTATGCAATTTGGGACATTGGTGCTGGTGTCTACATCTCGATAGCATGCCTGTATCTACCTCAGATATTAACTAGAATATTCATTATATCTCGATATGTACATAGATATATTAAATATTGAGCTTATGCTCATTTTATACACCGCGAAGCCTTTTGAGATTAGTAAAGTAGTCTATGCTATGGTTATGCTGATGAATGTATGCTGGATTAAGCGACTGTTGCAGTACTATGAATGTGAAATGAAAACGATGCAAATTCTATGCAACCGCCCGCGATGCTACACCACCAAAACATAGCACTATCGTATGATATTTACCTGTGGGACCTAGGTTTGCCTGTATATCACAGATCTACACAGAGTAGTCTCCATTGTGACATTTTCAGCATACAATTTAAAGCATTTTGATAGAATTGTGAAAAAAAATCTACCGACACCATGGCAAGTGGTGGAAATCTCATTCGAAAGGTATATCTTTTGAATTTTTGTGAAGAATTATGAGATTTTTTAAATTAAGATGTTTTATGACTATCCATTAAAATCAGGACTTGAAAATTATGATGTTTTTGTTCGAGTTATTTAGCAAATAACATTTCCATGGCATAACTATAATAAAGCCAAGAAAAATGCAAATGCAATGGGAAAACACTTTCAAGAGAATGCAGTTTTGTTGACGAAAGAAATGTTAAACAAGTTTTGTGGCTGCATTGGTCAATTAGGAAATACAATTTTTATGATTTTCTATTGCATTTTTTTTTTTCAAACAAAAAAAGAGAAGATAAAATAAATAAATAAATGAATAAATAAAAATAATTTTGCATTTAACCGAGTCGTCTCATTTGTTATGTACATTGAATTACAAAAGCTCCGACTCTTTCTAGCTGAAAACTTCGACAAAAACGCTATATTGTATCCGCACACAAAAAAACTATAAAAAAAACATCCCGTGGACGCGTTTCACTTTTTTGCAAACCCTGAAAATTATATACAGTGAACTCTCGTCGTACATTAGAGTAACTATATATGTAGAGTTTATTTTGATTCAATCCGCGGCAAGATGAGCGTGAGGGGTGGGGGTAGGATTGCTAAAATGGAATTCTATCAATACAGCAAATATTATATAGAAAACTTGATTTTACCAAGAAAAAAAAATGGTTTTGAGCTCATTATGTCCCATAGACAAATGCATGTAAAATTGTGAAAACACCAATAAAGATAAATGTGCCGCAATTTTTATACCCGTATGGTGAAACCAAAGGGTATATTAACTTTGCCTTACCGTTTGTAACGCCAAGATCCCGTCATCGCACAAAAAAATGAATTACACCAGTGTGTTTAGAATGATAAAAAAAAATTGAATTTTGCATGTCCGTCCGTCTGTCTGTCTGTCCGTCTGTCTGTCTGTCCGTCTGTCTGTCCGTCCGTCTGTCTGTGGCGCGGATTGCGGGCGCACAGATTGAGCTACAGACTTGAAATTTTGCACAGGTCCGTTTTTCGTAAAATGCGAGGCTAAGTTCGTTAATGGGTAAAAATGGACCATTAGGGGTTGTACCCCCCATACGAACGAAAACGTTTTTTGCGAATATCTCAAAAACGGTGCATCTTATCAAAAAAATCCAAGAACAAAAGTTATTTAGGATATGATTCTACATAAAACTCCCATACATCAAAATCCGATTGGAATAAATTTTAAAAATTCTTATTGGAAAGTTTGACTTCAAAGTGGAATTTTGGTACAACTGTTCGAATTTTGATACGAATATCACCATACGGGTCTCCAATGATTGCCAGATTGGCAATTATAGCTTTTGTTATGTTTTTTGAATACATGCGCCATAAAAATTGTGCAGGAGGAGAACAAAAATATTTTGCAGCAACCTCCAATCGATGCAAAGTATATTTTTCATATTTAGTGATCGTTTTTTCTAGCGTTTGATGAATTATAACACTAAATTGAAAAATCCGAGACAAAACTTTAGTTTCCGGGACGCCGACCATTCCGGGGCGTATTCGGGGGTCATGTATCGAAACTCGATATCAAGCTCTGTCACTTTTTCTGAAAAACCTGATGAACTACAATATTTGGAAAAGATAAAATGATAAAATGCCTAAAAAATTTACAAAGAATCGCCAACTAAAATCAACCCTACAACTTGCGTGCTAACCCCTCTCCTGCAAATCTTCACCAAGAATAAAAATGAATAATCTTAACTTATTTGAAACTAAAACTCGCATATTCGTAGTTTTATGGCCAAATTTGATTATTATCCAAAAACTGTAATTTTAATGACACCACATAAATTCAACCATCTAAAATTTTCTTAAAAACAAGTTTATGGTTACCAGTCGTAGGACATACTATAAGTTATTACATTTAAAAAATCTTATCGCTGAATCTATATTTTATCTTATTTTTGAATTAATACCGGATTCTGTCAATGCCAGCTTGACAAATAATTCAAATCCCAAATGGAAGAAATAATTGTTAATGCAGTCATCATATTTTATTTACTGCAAACATATTTTGTTTGAGATAATATAATGTGGTTGCTACAACCAAAATTTTGTTTGCCCCAAAGAAAATTCATTCAACATGAATATAATTATGTTTAGGAGAATTTAGGGGAAAACACATAATTATATTCATGATGAATAAAACCAAAATTTGGTTTGTACCACCAACAATATATTTATGTTAAACAAAATATGTTTGCAGTAATTGTAATATCTTAGAAAAGGCGTTGTTACCAAAAAGTGAAGAAATTAATCCAAATTTAAAACTATACAACATCTTATGCTACTTGAGATGTTACCGATGTTGAATTACATTAATTTTTTATACTCAACTAATTGTTATGATCACCAATTTTTTGACTGCACCTACTCTAATTAATGTAAATAACTGCACCTTTCAAAAGCAATTTCACAAACATCCAACTATCCATTGTTTTTTTTCGAAGAATTACAATTTAAATATTACTAACAAAAACTAGGTGTTTATCGACGGTTAGGTCCCACCTAAATCAAATTAATCGAATGATTAATATTCTCACGAATTACCCGTAATTCGGTATAATTTATTCCCATTTATCGATTGCAAACTATTGATATTGGATCATCTGAATAATTTTTATGCATTTCCATATTCATCAATTCATCGAACCGTGTTTTACATGTTTTTTATCCACCAACGCAAAAAAAATATCATTTACCGAGCAGTAATCTTGTGAAATTCTTCATTTTGCATTATTTCTATTAATTTTTTCATTTAATTTTGTATCAACAACATAAACCTTATTCTATGCTACGTATTGGGATTGCTTAACTGACACACCATTCCATAGCTAATACAAAATGAATTGTGAATTTGATCGATCTGCATTGTTAGAATAAGACGATCATGGGAATTGACTTCTACGGAGACATGAAGTAGCTCAGTATATTAAAAGAAGCACCTGTACAGGTAGATCACAAAAATTGGAATTTTATATACATTTTAGTATTGAAATATCAACAAAGAAGTTTTGTACTTTTGTATAACTATACTTTTGTCGTTTCGTTATTTTCAATACTAGCATAAAATTACTTTGAAATCACATCGCGTTTATTGGCAACATAAATTCAATCCAATCCAATTGATTCACGTATGAAAATTCATTTTCGTCTAGTCTAGCTGGGAATTTTTGACCTTTTTGAAAATCTTGATCGCTAACTCAACATATGTTCCATATGTAACCATCAACATATCGAGTTTAGTTTGATAATCCTATACAAGAACGATTTTTTTAATATTATTTTTCCGTTTTTCATAGATTCATCCATCTTTCCATCTTCACTTATAGATCATTGCAGGTCCAACAGAAGTCATGAGAACGAATGCCTTGATTAGGTAACCTGCATTCCATATATGCTGGGGCCATCGATAAATTTTATTACAATGTTTTATCGTCGGTTCCATAATGTTTTCATGCTTTAAAATCGAAATATGCATTTTCTTGGGGCTCAGTCTCTGGAGAATCTGGAAACCTTGAATTTTATTTAGATTTTCCAATGGATTCTTCGCTCTTTCTGATCAATTCAATCTCACACAATTCATTCAACTTTTATTTATTTATTTGTAATTTAATTTAATTTAACGTGTTTTTACCTTTCATTTTTAGTGCCTGGCGACATTTTCCATCTCCGTGACGTTAGCTGCAATTCCAGGTGGAGCAAACACATATTTGCCGCCCAATAAAGGATATGATTACAGCAAGCCAACAGTTTCATTTCCAACGGTTTGTATGGATTTTTAAACTTTAGGAAAATGTTTCATAAATTCCATATTCCTCCCTTATATTAGTTCTCGAGTTTTTTTAGTGCTGTTATATAATAAATATCTTAGATATTACCCTTTAGTGCATATTAAAATTCATACAAAAAGCGCATGACAGTTTTTAATAATAAATATATTTACATATCAGATTGAATCTTTTAAGTAAAGTAATTTGGAACAAATATACATTTACTACAAACTCAAAGCCCACATAGAAGAATTTCCGACACCTAAATATGTACCATATGTCCCTCGGCAAACAAAATGTGAAGATTATTTTTGAATTTAATTAAACAAACATTTCTAATGACATTATTATCCAAATTAACTGAATATTGCGAAAACAAGATACTTTATCAAAAACACTATTATACAGGATTCTGAAATTTAGAAATTCTAAAATCTTTTAGACAACCGTCAGTCATACAAACGTTTTCCAATGTGAATTCCTTTATGTAAGCAAAGCTCTCTTACAACAATACTCACTGTCTATCTTTATATTGTCTGTAATAGCATAAAAAGCTAAAAAGATATTCTCCTTTCGCCAAATTACTTCAAATCCTCCGCAAATTGCTACTCATCTTATCCATAATCAGCGCGACGAAAGTCAACTTAAGAAAATGAAGTCAAACATGAAATCTGTAAATGTTATCTTCAATTATGGAAGTAATTTTGTAAATAGCAACCAAATACAAGACGACAACCTTATAGACCATAAAAATTCATACACTTTCCGCTTTATAGTGCTGGTATATCGGTGGATACTAAACTGAAAGGATCGCGACTAAAAGGTAAAATTATAAAAAATGACTCCAGAATGAAAATATGACGGGCATCTGGATTTTTCCATAAAGGAGGAGATGAAGGGGATAACAGAATTTAAAGGTTTTCGAAAGGGAGCGAGTTTTTCTGGAGGCATGATGGTAGCTGGTTGTCTTCTAGACGGACTGTGACGCCTTATAGTAACGTCGAATGAAAAATCATTAAAGATTCGACACGAAAAGAAGTTGACTTGAACTTTAAGTTCGTTGCATCCACAATCAATAAAGAAATTCCAATGTCTCGTGCTACACAGTAGTGGCGGTTATACCGCACCTAGAATTTTTTTTTAGTTTATCTATTTTGCATTTTAATGTCAAATTGACAAATATAGAAATTTGAATTGCATTAGAAAATTTTTCAAATGTTTCTTTCATATTTTAGCCGCCACCACCTACAAGACCTCCAGTTCGGCCTCCCACAGGTCCTCCAGCGAGACCTCCACCAGTAAGACCACCACCAGGACCATCACCACCGGGCCATGAGGTAAAATGTTTTTGCATTTAAATAAGAGATTTTTAAAAACATAAAAATATTATACAACAAAAATGTTGATTTACGTAGGAACAAAAAAACTTTCCGGTCTGGCATGAAAAACATATCATAGTGTCTCCACACAGAAGGAAAAAAGTGTACAATAATTGAGGCGTTAAAAGCTAGAGTGGACCAAGCCACATAATCGAGTTTTTGAAGCTTTTCCACTTTTGTACTATTATTGACTGTAAATTTTTGGAAAAAAAACATTCTGTGGACTTTATTACTCAATGTTGAAATGTTCTTTTGTGCATCCAAACATTTTTATCTAAAAACTCTAGTACCAGAAAAATTCACGATTTCGACATGTGGGTTGGTCCACTCTAGCTTTTAACGCCTCAATTATGGATTTGCTCATAGTATTTATGAACAAGCGTTCATAAGAATCAGAAAATCAAAATTTGTGTATCTGTTCTTAGTATTTATGAATTCGTTCACACATTATTTAATTATATTCATCATGATATTTATGAATCCATGGTCATAGTAGTCATGAAAGGTTTCATATAAAATTCCAATTGATTTAGGAAATCTTTCATAGCAGTAATGAAATTGTTCATAAATACTATGAATGACCTTCTATGAACCCCGTTCTTAATTGTAAGGAACAAAATTTCGGTCAGTGCAGAGAAAAAATCCAAAGTTTTCTATTAATCGGTCAACTAGTTTCAAAGTTAAGCGACGTTTAAATATATATTAAAAATATTATTCTGTGACATAATATTCAAGTTCCATAACCGTTTAGGTTACAGCACAAAATTCTGAAATTTATTTCTGGAAAACAAATTGATCAAATGGAGAAAAACGAAAAAGAACTGTAAAAGATCCCCCAAAAAAAAGGGCAAAGTTTTCGTAAGGTGCCAAAAGTTTTCAAAAATTTAAAAACCACTCGCCCGATTGAGTTGAAATTTCCGCTCATTTCGTCAGTAGCAGAGGTATTCTAAAATAATAATAAAAAATCTCTCACGAATCGTGTATTTTGTTTGCAATGCTGAAAAGTTTCTACCTCCCTATGAAAATATATGAATATGCTCTCAGATTGAATAAATTTCATACTTTTAAACTATCCTGCAGGAACATCACCATCATGAGCCAGGAATGCCATTCGACTTCGAATACTCAGTTAATGATATCGAAACAGCAAACGATTATTCACATAAGGCAGTTAGTGATGGCGATGTAACACGAGGCGAATATCGTGTCCAGTTACCAGACGGCAGAACACAAATTGTCCGATACACAGCAGACTGGAGGAATGGTTTCAATGCTGAAGTAACGTACGAGGGTGAGGCTAGATATCCCGAAGGACCCTTCCCATCTGGCGGCGGCGGAGGACGAGGGCCCAGTCAGGGTGGATACAAATACTAATTTATGCGCGACGGTTGTTTGTAATATGATAAGCGGTTTTCTTCATTCTCGTCTTTAATTTACATCTTTTACATTCTGCCAACAGACCTAGAGCCCCGTTTTCTATCATAAATTTTATCTTGTTTTATATTATTTTATGAAAATCCTTAATTCCTTTTTTGTTTTATTTTTTCACGCCATAAAAAACTCTTGCCTGCCTCCGAATGGAATTGCTTCATGGAGCCAAAAAAAAAAAAAGAATCTAATAAAACAACAACAAATCAAATCCCATAAAACGTTTTTTCAGCGAAGACAAGATCTGATTTCAAGGACAAAGTAAAGGAAAATGCCCACCCATCCTAAAAATTATCTTAGCTCAGATATCTTAATTTAGAATTTTTTGAAATATTTACCATTGTTTCCTGAATAGAATATAATCCCTTCTATTACTTTCTTACTTTTGTATGTTTATTTAATATAGAACTCGAAAATGTTTTTATTTTTTTTTTAAGAACAAAAAAGCATTTTTTTTAAATTTATTTTTTAAGAATTATTATATAAAAATGAAATAAAAGAATATGAAAAAAAGGAGATGTGTTTTTTATACGTTCGTTTTTCGGAACATGCCTTTTTGAAAGGATGATGAATGTTCAAATTGTCTATTAAATTTAAATGAAAACAACGAGGAATCGGAAAAGATTATTTGAAAGGAAACATCAAGTTTCGATCCCGAGAATCAATGGCTGGATCTCATCAGACTGACACAATTATCTATGTGACTCACCTGGCCACAAAGGATGTGGACGACGCGACGGAGGGGAGTTTAAATTTCTCTAACTCCCTATTTTCACTTTGTGAAGTAGGGTTTCTTTGCAGAGTTAAGTTTAAATGTTAACTCTGAAACGGATTTGTTGGTTCTAGAATTACCTCTCAATGTCTTGTTCGCCCAAGACAATATTAGTTATTATAGATTTATTAAAAATTACTATTACAAATATTGTATGAAAACAGGTAAATGGTTCTTCGTACACAAAAATTTGAAAAAAATTAGATTTTATTCACTCGATCCATTATAATTAGTACCAGGAAGACGGAGCCATGCTCGGCGATCTGAAAATCCTCCTTCTCCCTCTGTCTCTCAGTAATTGAATCCGATTGTAATTGCAACATGATTCGTATAATGAGGTTCAGGGAACTTGATTGTTTTGTAATTACTATTTATCGCTGCCGATAGATATCTAAAAAGTGATATTTTTAGAATGCATATCGAAAAACCTTACTCCCTAGCAATATTGCGAGTTTTCATTAAGATACCTTCACGTAATTCGAAAACACCAAGCGAGGGGTATCGAGGGGAGGAAAAAGTCAGGTTTTTGGGGGGAAAAATCGAAAGCCCTTAGCCCCTTTACTAATACTGTAAAGTTTCATTAAAAACGGACCACCCAATTCGAAGATAACAGGCGAGAGGTATCGAGGGGAATTTTCTCAGAGGTGAGACCTATCTAGATCGGCTTTTTGTCCTCGAAAATCCCTAGCTCCCAAGTTTCGTGAAAATCGTTAGGCGCGTTTTCGAGATCGTTGTGCAAACATTCCTCGTATTATATTATAGGATTACTGCTTATAGCAAAGATTGAAAAATAATATAAATACTCAATTTTTTCTCCAAAAAAGTTCGTTCGTACCAACAAAACTTAGAAACTTATATTCAACTGACTTAATTATTTAAGTCACAAAGTTTTTAGGACTTAAATAGGCCAAACTCAACTTAATTTTTTATGAATCGTACACCAAAATCGATCACAAGAAATTTTCTCTGATATTTTAAAGCTGGTGTTTAAAAAAACTTTTTTTTCTTCAAGAAAATCTGTTTGTTTACCAGAAAACAAAATTTGATTCCAGCATGTAAAATCGGTTAATATTTCGTATGTTTTTACTTTCTTCTACGGAGTATAATAAAGTATTGTATTCATGAAAAATTTCGACCTCTTAATTTTGCCTAAAAAACATTTCCCGATCACTCCTGAGTCGATTGGAGTCATATTTAAAAAATGTCTTTCTGTCTGTCAGTCTGTCAGTCTGTCTGTCAGTCTGTCAGTCTGTCAGTCTGTCAGTCTGTCAGTCTGTCAGTCTGTCAGTCTGTCAGTCTGTCAGTCTGTCAGTCTGTCAGTCTGTCAGTCTGTCAGTCTGTCAGTCTGTCAGTCTGTCAGTCTGTCAGTCTGTCAGTCTGTCAGTCTGTCAGTCTGTCAGTCTGTCAGTCTGTCAGTCTGTCAGTCTGTCAGTCTGTCAGTCTGTCAGTCTGTCAGTCTGTCAGTCTGTCAGTCTGTCAGTCTGTCAGTCTGTCAGTCTGTCAGTCTGTCAGTCTGTCAGTCTGTCAGTCTGTCAGTCTGTCAGTCTGTCAGTCTGTCAGTCTGTCAGTCTGTCAGTCTGTCAGTCTGTCAGTCTATCAGTCTGTCAGTCTGTCAGTCTGTCAGTCTGTCAGTCTGTCAGTCTGTCAGTCTGTCAGTCTGTCAGTCTGTCAGTCTGTCAGTCTGTCAGTCTGTCAGTCTGTCAGTCTGTCAGTCTGTCAGTCTGTCAGTCTGTCAGTCTGTCAGTCTGTCAGTCTGTCAGTCTGTCAGTCTGTCAGTCTGTCAGTCTGTCTGTCAGTCTGTCTGTCAGTCTGTGTACAAGATTTCTCAAAAACTAATAGAGCTAGAGCCACGAAATTTTATAGGCATGTTGGGTCCTGAAATGGGACGATCCTATCAACTTTTGGTGGAAATCCGTTAACCGGAAGTATCCAAAATGGCGGTTTTTCAAAAATCGCAATTTCGTTTTTCTCGATTTACTCCCAAACTACGCGTATTTTAGTGGCCTTAAGTATGACAAAACTTGGAGAAAATAAAATTTCCCACACTTTTGTCTTTAGCTATAACTCGATATCTCCACCTGTTATCGAGATAAACCGTTATTTCCAAAAAAAACAGTTTTTTGCGATTATGTCGAAAACTAACGGGTTTTTGCTGACTGAATGTATGAAGTGAATTAATGAGAATGGCATTCTGCACAATTTTATTTCTTACCGTTATCCGTTATCTTTTACCGTTATTGAGATATTTTCATTAATATGTAAAAAATCATATTTTTGCGAATAGTTTGCAAACTAACGATTTTTCGACAAATCAGTTAAAAGAATAATTAAAAATGTTAACATTTTCTACATTTTTGCCATTTACCGTAAATTGATATCTTTTACAGTTCTCAAGTTATCTCAAATTTTGTACGTTTTTGATATTTTTGAATAAACCAAGAATTTATTGGGAGGTCGTAGGTTGACAACGCGACAGGGCTCTAGCGTAAATTGCGCAGGGTCGTAGATTTTGTAGAAGAAAGTTTTGTGTTGACCACAACTGATATTTTTGTGTCGTTTTTAAAGAACTTTCAACCATTCGTCAAAGACTATAGAAAGACTATCTGAAAATTTTCTGGACAAAAAAAATTAAAAAAGGTTAATAGAACAAACTCAAGTCTTCTGGTAAGTAATGCTCTACAGATCATAACTTTAGATATTTTTAAATTTTTTTCGTTTGAAAAAATCAAACGTTAAAAGCTTTTCCGCCCACTGAACTGAAATCGTGTCTCTGCTTAACTAAAATTTGTTTTCAGTTACTTCCAGTCATTTTCATTTTCGAGTCAGTGTGCATTTTCGAAACTCTGGCTCAGGTAAGTAGAAGAGACACGAACACTCAACAATACGCGGAGGTTGGTAAAGCAAATCGAAGGAGAAATGCTTGATTCAAAGTTTTTTTTCAGATTTTTAGTACGTGTAAACAAAGAAAACTAACACATTCACACTGCTGCCAGTAAAACTGTCAAAAGCACTTAATGGAAATGGATGATCCAAAATGGAAATGGATGAACCAAAATGGAAATGGATGAACCAAAATGGAAATGGATGAACCAACAGTGGTTTTTTTTTGCAGATTACGCTCTAAAATATGCAATCATTCTTATTTGATCTCAGAAGCGCGTTTTAAAGATCAACAAAACTCTAAATAGATAGAAATCCAAGTATAGAAACCTATACTGTTTTTAGGAGTTAGAAGTTTAAGGCTTCTAACCAGTATGTTATTAACAAAAAAGCTCAACTCTATTATTGCGATATTTTGAGGACAACTTAACCGATTCTGATTAAAATTTATGGTCAGTTTTTTAGTATCAAGTGACACATTTTCCCCTTTTATAGTGTTGCTTTCAATTGAAATAAGTTTAGAAACGTAAAAATTAGATTCAATTTCTGCTGGTCTTCTGGTTCTAACAAAGTAGAGCCGTAAAAATTTTAGCCAGATGAAACTTTTTCTGGCTAGACGAACTTCTCAATTGTAGTGTTCACACGTAGCTGCTATTTAGGTTGCACCGCATTTGAAATATATTGCGGCTGTTTGTTTTCTACGCAGTTTTCTGGGTTTCAGAGGGCTTCGGATATTGCAGCATTCAAGTACCGCAGTTTTTCATAATGCTGCGCAGTAAAAGTAGCCAAATGTGGTACTAGCATAGCAGGGATGTTACTCGCATTGTAAAATACATTCAATAAACTTTGCAGCTCACAAATTACATGACAACAATGTTCTGTTAACTTGATCTTAAAGATATTTAACGGAAAATGCCTTTTCATGAAACTTTTCTGTTTGAACAAATAAAAATACACTTGTTGCAATGAGCGAAAACGTAAAATTATTAAATATAGTTTATTATTTATTTACGATCTTATAAATATTAAACTCACATCAATATGAAACCATAATGACGATGTTGTAAAAATGATTTCTTCAACCAAACCATAATTACAGCTATGGTCCTAACCAGATACTTGAGATCAACTCCTCCAGCATTAATGGCAACAATTGCTCATAAACAAATAAACATGGGAAATAATTCAAGAAGCGCCAAATTGAGACTAATTTACAACGTTTAGCATATAAATCGCTAAATGTCAGTGTTTCGCTACTAATAATCGATTATTAAAGTCTACATAAGTTTTATTTGTTTTTTTTTATATGTACCTATCATCGAAGTCATACAGTACCAAAGCTGTGTTAGCAATTTTCATCGACTTTGATTGAGTACCATTGACATAAAAATTTGTTTCCTTGGAATGAAGACAATTCTGAGTTTAAATGACTGCAGTTTATGGAAAATTTTATTTCTTAATAAATTCAAATAGAAATTTGGTATGTGATGTTTTGCTAACGTTTTTAAAACTCGCAGATTAGATGAAATATTCACTTAATCTGCGAGTTTTCAAAACAGTTAACGTAATTGCTGATTCAAGCTAAAAAATATTTATGATAAGTTTTTTATTTTGCCAGTCTCTGACCTTGGTAGACATGATACAAAATTTCAGCTCAATCAGGCGGGTAGTTTTCGAGTTTTCGTAGAATTCATTTCTAGATAAGTTTCTATTTTTTCGACATAAAAGCTTTTTTTACCATATTCAAAAGTATTAAAGGACCTGTTCATAAATACGTCACAGCCACCTACCTCTCCCCCTTCCCCCTACCTAACACAGCACTTCCCTGACCATGCATTTTCGAGATTTTTGCATGGGATCATCGTCCCCACTCTCGTATTTCGTGGTGTTAGTAACAATATGTATCGTGATAAACTCTTTCCACAAAAAAAATATTAGTAATCTCAAGCTGTGTCGTTTTTAGGTATTGAAAAACCTATTACTAGTTCTTCTAATAATGAAAACATAAATATTCATACAATCTTTTATGCTGTCAATCAATAAAACCCCTGCACATATTTTACATTAAACAGACACAAAAACCTAATCTATAGTCTAAAAAAAGTTCATCACATTTTCTTAGACTTCCCATTGCATTAAATGTTCACCAAAGCATATAATGTTCTCTTAATTACGCACGACGTATTGCATAAATTTTGATTTATCGAATTAACATTTCAGTAAAAGTTATTCAAATTTAGTATTTTATTTTTATTTACTCAAAGAAAAAAAATGTATTTTATTTCTTTATATGAATTCCATCTCAAGATTGTTTATACGAATTTTTGTAAGTGATTTTAATTTTAAGAAATTTAATTAAATTAAAGATAATACAAATTCATTCTACTAATGTTCCCTTTTGAAATTAATTGTTAAAATTTTCCATAAATCATTTGTCAATCTGAAAGTTTGACTGATTAAAATCATCCAATTAGTTTGTCACGAAAATTTCGATGATGAACAAAAATTGAAAATCGTGGCCAAGATGGTGCCAAATAGTGATGTTTCAACAAATCGAGACAAAGGATGAAATTATGTGTAAATTTGTGTCAATTGAATAATTTCAAGGTAAGCATTATGTAGTGATCATGCAAGGATAGAAAGGAAATCAATACACAATTCGATGATCATCATATAGAAGAACGTTTATTCGTATTTCACGAAAAGTATGACATTCGAGTCAAAATAAATGACACTACATGATCATCAAATGGGAAATGAGCAGCAAATGATCTTGCGTCGGAGTGATTCAAAAGTTCTTGCCGATTCGACAAATATGAAAATAAGTTTTTGGAAACGAAAAATCATGTAAAATTTTCCTATATGAAAAAATTATTCAAAAGTTTTGAAAATGTTTTGAAAAATGGCGGTTCGGAATCATTAAGAGTTAGGTTGATGAACTATTCGGTTTATGAACTTCTCTTAAACTCAAATTACACTCAGAAAAATGGAGGCTAAAACGACGACCTACATACGGCGTAATTGGCCTCGGGCAGGAAAATTTAGCCTATGTGAGGTGCGCGTTCGCCTGCATGAAGGAAAGTAAAACTTGTGTTGACCTGTGGCCGGAGAAATTCTGAAATTAAGCCACGAGCAGGTGAAGTAGGGCCTTGGGAGCTGCACGAGTTGACCTTAGATAGGCATTTCGAGGATGTAATGTCATGTAATGGAAACCTCTGTCAGCCAGCTAGAGGTCAGAGTTAACCTGACAAAAAGTTGACCTGACATTTTTCTGAGTGTACATTTAAATTCATTTACAAAAAAGATCTCTGTATGGGTAAAATTGATTTAATTAACAACGACTCAGTTTATGAACAGTCTTTAAATATTAGTTTTTAAAGGTCGATTTACGGCATCTCGATATTAGGGGAAGGAGTTTTGCGATAGTGTGACAGCGGGACTAGCTGCATACAAAAAATATCAAAAAAATATGGCAAGGAAGGAAGAGGGGATCCAAAAAGTCTTAAATTATCGTCACGTATTTTGTGGGCAGTCTCGAAACATTTTGTTGTCAACTCATTGAACTTTTATCTATTTTAAATTTGGTCGATCAATTCTCATCACTAATTTTCTAATATACCGACGAATCTTTAGGAAAAATTTAAGCTGTTTGCACAAATCGCAAGATTGCAAGAACCGAATTTCAGGCTGGAAATTCGATTTGAAGAAATTTAAAAAAAAACGGTGTTACATCTTTTATTTGTAATGCTACATTTACACGAATGACAAATTTGTCATTTTTTTCTTGTCATTATGTTAATTCCCGTGTAAATGGCATAATTTTTGTAATTTTTTCTGTCAGAAAATGTCAATCTCTCATAAAAGAATGAACTTGTCCATTCTTTTATGCCAGATTGTCATTCGTGCAAACGCAATATTAGTTATGACAACTTTAGTATTCAACTTTTGTCATAACTAATATTGCGTTTGCACGAATGACAATCTGGCATAAAAGAATGGACAAGTTCATTCTTTTATGAGAGATTGACATTTTCTGACAGAAAAAATTACAAAAATTATGCCATTTACACGGGAATTAACATAATGACAAGAAAAAAATGACAAATTTGTCATTCGTGTAAATGTAGCATAAGATTTATTTATAGCTAGCATCTATATAAAAAGGACAAAACAAGAAAAATCCTTTATATACGATGTTTCGATATACGATGCTATTCGACGCAATTTTACCAGGTCAAAAACCTCGTAAATCGAACAAGGTCAGTGATTTATAAAAAAAAACCAAAAAAAAAAAGAATTATTTTTGAAAATTGTGGAAAAAAGTCCACGTTGAGAAAACCGTTTTAAAAACATTAGAACGAATAGGAAATTTTGAGCCAACCTATATTTGAACGTTTGAACTGCGTCATTCTATTAAAATTCCCTTAAAAACCAGATAAATTTACAAAGAATATTTACTTCGTGGTTGTGATAATTCTTTTCCCAGCATATGTTTTTGTGTTTCTATTTAGCTCCTATAGTTTTTAAATAAATATATTGTTAAATTAAACGCATAAATTCATTATAAAATAGCTTGGATTACTACTGTTTGAAAATGTATGATTTTTATACATGCCGCACGTTCCAAATTCTAAACGATTGATAATCAACGCCGATTTTATTTACAATTTTAAGTTTATGATTATACAATAAATAATATTTCACTCAATGATGTAATTCAATCTGAATCCAAATTCATTGTATCGAACTTGTTCATTGTTGGCGTGAGGATCTTCTTAAACTTCATCTTCTTAAACGGCGGCGGCATCACCAGTCGTGAATATCAGCATACGTGCTTTACTTACAACACAGTTTATAAAACATTCGGATGGATAGAGTTAGATTATCGTCAAACATACTCGTATATATATATAAATATTTATGCTGCCAGTTGAAGCCCACAATAGAAATATTTAGTCGCAGGCGACATAATCACGGTCGGATGTCTTTGTTGTTTATACTAAAGCAGCAGTCAACTTTAGAAGATAATGCTAAGCTGATTTTCATGTATTATGTTGCAATATAACAAAGATAGTACCTTCCATTCATGACTATCGATAGCTATGTTGAGCAAAAACCATAGTGAAATTCATAATAAGAACTTTCAGGTTAACTGCGACATTGCAACGTATCGGTTATAATTGAAACAAAAAAAAATTGAATCTGAAAAAGTCTCGAAAATCGTTATAATATTGTGCAAAAAATCGAGTTTTGTGAGCATTTTACAATAAGTTTGCTCCATGAAATCCGTTTACTTTCGACTCAATTGCCGGAAATTGTTAGAAATCTCATTAAAGTATAGTTTTCTTCAAAAATGACAGTACTTTTATTGTTCCATAATAACACTATTTAAAGTCACATAAACAATTATAAAATAAAGCAGGCAATTATATATTTATCAATAAAAGATGAATTTATGATCCTAAAATAGTATTAACTATTAGGAAGTCAACACTTTCTTATTTTAAAAAGATTTTTCAGTCTATTTCAGAAAAACTCGTGTCTCTGTGAAAAAACCCCGTTTCCTATAAAAAAAATTGGGAAAAATCTTTCAACAGGAAGTTTTTATTGAAACAAAAAATAAACCTTAGTTAAAACCTCTCCAAAAAAATATTTTTCACGAACACATACTATCAACAAAAACGGAGTTGCGGATGGATTTCAAACCTTTTATAAATGTAAAAATCTCATCTACTTGGAATTCATGTATAATCATCATACTAATCTATAAAAATGAGTTGGTGTCTGTCTGCCTGTCTGTCTGTCTGCTGTCTGTCTGTTCCTCTTTCACGCGAAAACGGCTGAACCGATTGACTTGAAATTTGGCATGAGTGTCTGTGGTAGTTCTGGTTCCAACATAGGCATACGGAAAAGTAGCGCGAGGGGTGGGGGGAGTAAGGGCAGGTGTAAAGTGATTTCGAAACTTAGTTTTTGCGCTATGTTACTCTTTCGCGGGGAAACTACTGAACCGATTGACTTGAAATTTGGCATAGATGTTCTTCGGGGGTCCAGCCCCAACATAGATCCATTAAAAAATAGCCCGAGTGGTGAGGGAGTAGGGGGAAGGGGTAAAGTGATCTCGAAATATAGCTCTTCCTCTATGTTACCCTTTCGCGGGGAAACTACCGAGCCGATTGGCCTGAAGTTTAGCTCCAACATAGACCATAAAAAAAATTGAAAAAACTTAACCCGGCAACGAGTTGTAGATGCAGTTTTCTTTCAAGTATTTCAATCATTTTTATGCAATTTGGTGTCTTAATTTAATTAAATGCTTTGTTCCGTTAATAACCGATGACCTCTAAACATATTGTACTACTTTGCCTATTATTCCTTAATTTCCAAGAGTCGATACAATTGTTTTAAGAAATTCTTATTATTCTTAGAGCTCAATTTGCAAAAACTCGCATATTTTTGGAATTTTTTAAATTTTTTTATTTTTTGTTTTTGAAATTTTGACTGCTGCGTGTTGTGTGCTCATATTTTAAGTAACATTGAAAACGAAATTTTCCAGCCAACTTAATTTTCGGAGTATTTTACTGAAACCCATTTACATTCAAAGTACTATATATTTTATTTATTTATGAGTGAGGTAAGTGGAAAGAAAAACAGTGTTTTTCTTTAAAGTGCGCATATCTCTCGTTATATTCTCCCTCCAATACCGAACACCGCAAGTTTCTCGTTATACAATTTAACAATATTTGTAAAATACTCAATCATTTTAGATGTAAAACTTTTTGCCTAAATTCACTAGAATTTTTTGCCCTAAATAAAAGTTGTAATCTGACTATTAAAATTTGTAATTTTAGAGATACCTATTAAATTAGCTTACAAACAAATTTGTTTACCAAAAACCAAATTTAAACAAACCGATGACCTCTAAACATATTGTACACTTTGCTTGATTAATGACCATCAATATTAAATAAGTAAAAACCGGAAGCCCAAAGTAGCATAATTTTGACCACCTCAAAGCCACTTTTTCAACACTAAAGTAAAAAAATAGAAGAGTAAAGTAAAAAGGTTAAACAAAATTTAATAAATTATTACAAAATCCTGAGTGGTCCTTGACTTACAGCTTCCCACTTTGCGAGGGTGACTAAACAATTCGAGCATAATGCGTTCCCGTTGACATCATTGATGATCACCACTGACTGATCTGTGAGTGAAATATTTTAAGTACGCATTTTAAATGCATGCAAGTGTGAAAATGATTACCTTTTATAACAAGTCCTAAGAGCAATTATGTGTCAATAGCGTCCTCAAAATAATTGGACTTGACTGGATGTTATGCGAAATGGTTTCTATGTTGCCTGACTTTCGGTATATTAACTCCGATGCGAATTGTCGGTTACCTTGAGACATTTCGCTTATACGATGTGCCTTCTGATGATAGATATTACAGCGTTGGATGCTGTGGTACTTCGACTATGATTGAATTGGATTCGATTGCTGGTTAGATACATTTATGTAGTTAAGATTTATTTTGCTTGCGACTGTCACAATCACCGACCGCCTCTTACAAGTAATTGTTCCGAAAATGACGTCGTCGTCATCTGCTTGGTAAACAGATATCCTAAGTCTCATCATCATCATTTCAGTGCCATAGCTTTACTATCTTGTGAACTATATTTGGGATGCATGAGACAAAATATGTTTCCATATCTCCACATACTCCTATATGTAAGACAAATCCGTGGCACGACTTACATGCCATGCCATACCATACACAATTTCAGCAGCAGAATTTTTACCCAAAGCCCGAGACACATCATCATCAGCAAAACACCTATGGATCCATCGTGCTCCTCTTCTATTTGGATTTTTTGGAATTTGGAGGCATCTTCGAAATGCTTTTGGTATAATGCAATAGCAGTACTTAGTGTCTAGGTCTCACTCTATTTTCACAGAGATTTCGATATAAATAGACGACAAAATTGTCATCCTAGTCAGTTAGAATTGAAGCTCATCGGACAACTATCAGAGGATAACAGCCGAGCCGTGTTCTTAAAACAAGGATAATAGAAATTCGAATGGCAATGATTAAGGTTGCATTTGATAACTTCTTGATCAAAACATTTCGCCTGAAACTAATGAAATATTTTTTTAGTTGACGTGTATTTGCCTTCTGGCGTCAACAGTTGTTGCCCGACCAGAACCTCCAGTTAATTCGTATCTGCCGCCTGGTCAGTCGCCATCTTCATCCTATGGACCTCCAGGTAGAGGGGGTCAAGAATCATCAGGCAGTAATGGTTTTGGATCATCATCGTCGCCGTCATCGTCCTATGGAGTCCCTGGATTCGGCGGACAGGATGGGGGTGGCAGCTCAGGAGGTGGCAGAGGAGGAAATCCGTCCGAAACTTACGGACCCCCAGCGTTCGGAGGACAAAATGGCGGAAGAAACGGTAATGGGGGACGTCCATCAGACTCGTACGGAGCCCCTGGACTAGGAGGTGGTCAACAAAGCGGTGGTTCTGGCAGGAACGGTGGTAATGCGGGAAAACCCTCGGACAGTTATGGCCCACCGCCAGCAGGAAACGGAAACGGCAATGGCAATGGAAACATTGGCCGAAGACCATCAACCAATTACGGACCCCCTGGAACGGGAACAGGGTCGCAAAACGGTGGGGGACGAAATGGACGTCCTTCTGATTCCTACGGTCCACCAGGATCAGGCTTTGGATCCGGCTCAGGATCAAGCTCAGGACAGCGGCCATCTGAGTCATATGGAGTTCCAGGAGTTGGTGGTCAACAAGGAAGTAGCGGAGGAAGACAAGGAGGTAACAGGGGTGGTAGTGGAGGTGGTAGTCCATCTTCAACGTATCTTCCCCCAAATGAACCTTCAAGTTCTTATGGAGCTCCTGGCTTTGGGCAGAGTGAACGATTGCAAAGCGGTTCAGGCAGAGGAGCTGGTCGGGGTAGCAGCGGGGCAGACGGCTACGATTATTCACAAGGCGGAAGTTCAGGTGGTAGTGGCGGACGAGGAGGTGGATCACGAGGTCAAAATGGATTTTCAGGCAGTGGAGACAGTGGTTTTGGCGGTGGCCAGAATGGTGGAAACGACGGAGGCAGCAATGTAAGTCTCAATTTATTTTAACTCTTCACGATTCCTTTAAAACTCGTTAGCTGGTCCTTATGTGTCTAGCTTCGTACGTTACTTGTTTCCTACCTGGTATCAAAATTCAATATTTGTAGGAACCGGCTAAATACGAATTTAGCTATGAGGTTGAGGATGCCCCAAGTGGTTTGTCGTTTGGGCATTCAGAAAAAAGAGATGGCGACTTAACAACTGGTCAATACAATGTCTTATTACCAGATGGCAGGAAACAAGTAAGATTCCAATAAAAGAAATTATCCCAATTCAATCTTAAATCTTTCATTTGATATTTGTAGATTGTCGAATATGAAGCAGATCAGGGCGGATACCGGCCTCAAGTCAGATATGAAGGTGAGGCACAATCAGGAGCGCTGACCGGAAGTGGCCAATTTGGTGGTAGCAGCGGTGGACTCGGTGGCGGATTCGGTAGTGGAAGTGGAAGTTTCGGCCGAGGGGGAAGCGGTGGCGATGGCAGTGAAGGCTACGATTACTCATCGGGCGGTGGTCAGCAAGGACCGCAAGGAGGTCAAGCTGGAGGTCAATCTGGAGCTCAAACTGGAGGTCAAGCTGGAGGTCGTGGAGGATCTGGTTCCGGACAAGATTTGGGCGAGCAAGGATACTCGAGTGGAAGACCAGGTCAAGGCGGTAGCAGTGGAGGTGGGCAGAACAGCAATGGCGGAAATGGGTATTCTAGCGGTAGACCAGGACAATCCTTCGGTCAAGATTTGGGCTCACAGGGCTATTCCAGTGGCAGACCCGGCAATGGCGGTAGTGGAGGCAATAGCGGTGGTGGACAAAATCTAGGTCAAAATGGCTACTCAAATGGTCGCCCTTCGCAAGGAGGCGGTGGCGGTCGTGGAGGATCGAACGGGCAAAACTTGGGCTCACAGGGATATTCCAGCGGTCGACCAGGAGGCAACAACGGAAATGGTGGATCTGGTCGTGACGGAAATGGCTTCGGACAAAATTTAGGTAATGACGGTTACTCTAGTGGACGACCAGGTCAAGGCGGCGGCAGTGCTGGTGGTAGCAGCGAATTTGGACAAGATTCACAGGACGGACAAGGCTACTCAAGCGGACGACCAGGTAGTAATGGTAGAAACGGAGGCGGAAATGGATTTTCATCAACTGGAGGACGAGGACAAGATTTAGGAAGTGATGGTTACTCCAGTGGACGGCCAGATCAAGGTTCTGGGCGTGGAGGTGGTGCAGGAGGTGCTGGCAGAAATGGAAATGGCTCTGGACAAAATGGCAATCGATCGGGCGTTTTAGGTCAAGACGGATATCAATATTAGGTAAATCACATTTGAACATTCCCATTGTTGTGTAATTAGTTAATCACTTCATATCGCAATGATCCTCTAAAATCTTTTGTATGTATATTTATTTAAGTACCAATAGATTAATTTCTCAACTCTAAATATGGTTTTATTTGGTTTTTTTTTCGTTGGCACAAGATTTTTATTTTGGAAATGTCGAGAAAGTCTACTTAGAAGTACTCCGGAGCACTTAGAAGTTCTTTATACATGAGAATGGAATGGAGATATTAATTTGGGTTTAAGTATTAGAAAAATTTCCGATTTAAAACTTTTAAATATGCATTGGGGGTTGGCAAAAGCGCAACTAGAGGAAGCTTACAAAATGAGGGGAGGGTGGGGGGGGGGCGAATATCTATCCCCTAAAAAGGTTGATTAACTTGGTTCGTGTAAGAAATTTCATCGAAATGGGTTGAGCCGTTTTCGTGTAATTCAGACAGGCGGACAAATCTAAATTTTAATTATTAATTTTAAAATTTCATTAAAAAAAAGTTTTTTTTATTTCTTAAATGACAACATTTGTAAAACTATAATCTCCGAAATCCGTCCAAGTGTTATCCCAGAATCTTGGATCACCTCTAGGATCCAATGGTTTATTATTCGGGGGTATTGCTGTTGAATTATATTTATCTAATTGAGCCAAAAGTGCTTCTAGAATATTCGGACATCTGCAAAAAAAGTTGATCAAATAAATATGTCTCTAGAATTTATTGCCAATAAATTACGCTGTTGCTAAATTCGTATGTTCGCAAGGATCTTCTTTGACATTGAATAGACATGGACGCTTTAATGGTTGGCATCCATCAGCGGTCAAATATGTTCTGACTGCTTTACAATCAACCGACGCATTCTGACGCAATATTTTAATTTTTTCCAAATCCGGCATTAAGCCCAGATTTTGAATTGCTTTTCCTACTGGACTAGAAAGGACGCCATGGAAGTTATATGCGTGTTCTTGTCTCTCACCAGCTGGACCATACCATCCGTCCCACTCTCCTTTGTAATTCGTTCCCTTCATTACTTTCCAATCACCAACAGTTAGGGATGCACTGCCATAAATATCGTCGATATTGTGAAGGATTTCCTTTCGATCTGATTCTGTGTCTGAGGACAATGCTTCCCACACATTGACGCCGTCCAATCCTGGTTTTAAGTCGCTGTTAACAAAAAAGAACTAAATTTTTAAAAAATCCAATTAAACTTTGCTGCAATGAAATAAAACAAGCTAAGCGGCAGCGTTTTTATGCTCTTTTTGGGCACCTTGTCACAGAATATGTTGTCCATATATGTCATTCTAGTTCTTTAACCACCCTCCACCCGCCCCCCGCCTCATCATGATTTTTTCTGGTTTTTTTATACATATGAAATTTAGTACCGCCAACCTCCAAATAGTGTTATATTTTTTACAGATAGCTTCTATGCCAAAATTTCAATTGAATCGGTCAAGTGGTTTTGAAGTTAGAGTTTTTGATAAAAGTATCGACCTAGAAATGGACAATCTTAACGAAAAAAACTCGATTTGCTGGAATTTTGGCTCAATCTGCTTAAGCGAAATGCACAGAAAGTAGTCAAAAACTTATCAATAATAAAAACAATTTTTTTTTAAAAGGCCCAAAACTTTTCACTTTACCTCGCTACGCCTGATTAAAACATATTTTAAAAGATCAAAAAATGAAAGAAAGCTAATGTCTTTATTTATTTTCACTCTTTAATGGTTAAAAACTTACCCCTGATGCCCACCAGCAGCGTGATATAAAGTTGGCACCCAATCGGCAATGTGCATAGTTTGCTCAGCAACGCGACCTCGTTTTTGCAAATTTGGACTCCAAAGTAGCCCTGCTCCCCTTACGCCACCTTCCCAAAGCGTATTTTTAACACCCCGTAGTGGCCAATTCGAGGCATGATTCAAATTGAAGCCTTCAGCAGGACCTCCGTTATCCGTACTGAAAACAATTATTGAATCCTTCAACATATTATGCTTTTGCAGTTCACTAACAATTGCCCCAACAGAATCGTCCAATTTAGAAAGCATCGCTATAGTTTTGATAAAAATGTTTTTCTGAATTAAAATTAAAATTGAACTTTAGTGTTTACCAGCATATTTTCTTCGATTGAAATTCGTTATGTGAGTAAATTTAGCGACCGTGTTGTCTGGTGCGGGAAGTGGATTGTATGGATTTCCAGAATGTACAGCCGCATGAGGAACAAACAGGAAAAGTGGCTGTGAACTGTTATGTGATTTAATCACATTTACAGATTCATCCGTAATAATATCGGTGCTATATTTTCCATGTAAGTCGTAGGCAACATCCAAACCTATTGAAATAAATTCTTATCAATTAAAAGTTCAGGATTTGAAAACCAAAAGGCGAAAATTGGACGCCGTGACTACAAAGTCAAATGAATTTGTTTGCATTTAAGAATGAACGACTTCTTGCGGTTCTTCAGTATTAACTCATAACCACATTTTTTAAACTTGAAAAACAAACCTCGCCTTATATCCAATCCCCAAGATGGATTTTCCACTGCAGTGTGATCAAAATAATCATGATGTCCTTGAAGAAAAATAAACATTAAAGAATTTAATAACAAATTATCCAAGTTTAAATTTAATTTACTTTACCTGTCCAAAATCCTGTATGCGATTTGAATCCTCGATATAATGGCGTGTATTCACGTTTGAAATGTCCCAAATGCCATTTCCCCACTATGTGTGATGAGTATCTGGTTTGAAAAAAACATTAAAAGCATAAAGCAAAAATCCACCCTAAATAATTAGAATTAGCTTTACCCTAAGTCATTAAGATACTGCGGTAAAATCTTTTCAGTTAATGGAAGCCCTCTGGGCTCAGCTCCAAAGATAACAGTATGCTGCATACCTTAAAATGTGTACAAAAAATATCACAATGATGAAAAGATACATAGAAGTATGAAAAAGATACATTTCAATCATTGAAAGTGAACTCTTCAATTACGTCTGCATACGAAATGTTTTTGTCCTGACTTCCTCAAAATAAAAAATCTGAATACAATTTGTCCAAAATTACCCACCTATACCACTTTGTCGAAGGGGTTTGTGAAACTCATTGAAAGCCTTGATATTAGACTATAAGAGATAAAACCCACCTGTGTGAATTGGATATTTCCCCGTCATCAAAGCTGACCTAGACGGTGTACAAATTGGATTCACATAGTATCTATTGAGAATAAGTCCTGAGTACGCCAAAGCATCAATGTTGGGGGTGGGAATTTGCGCTGATCCATGAAATCCCAAATCATTCCACCCCTAAATGGAAACAAAAAAATTATACTTTATGTCCGTCTGATGATGGCCAAAAAATGGTAATTGACTTTGACTGCGATAGATAGATAGTTTATGTGGTCATGAAACTCTATTCTTATTAGTATATCTACTTCAAACACATTCACAAGCCATCCACCCCAAAAGCTTTACCTTTTATCGTTATGTCTTACCAAATCATCCGCCAAAATAAATATGATATGTGGACGGAAAACTTCATTATTCGCCAGACCGGAACTAATCAGGCTAAGTGTAGTAAGTATAGTCACAAGGGCTCTACTAGTGCTTGTGTTTGCTGCAAAATAAATTGAAAGTGCATTATATATCTTTAGGTACATCAATCGGTAGACGTTATTAGCAAATATTTCTTTTTTTACGCAGAATTTTTATGATTTTTTTCCATAAAGTGAAAGTTGAGAATTTATAGTTCGTTTTCATAACACGCTGCATATTACAATTAGTAACCTTCTTTATTCATTTAAAAAGCAGTAAGAAGATGAATGCTAATTTGGTTGCACTTGAATTTAAAGAATAGCAAGTTTAAATGGTAGAAGCAAAAGTCGTAAATTCCACATCTATTTGATTGGCAATTAATCTCAATTATGTATTGTATGTTAAAAATAGCATAAGAAAAATATTGTGACCTTGGCAATTATGTACAATTAGAAAAAGTAAATTTGATATTTTCGTTTAAAACTTGTTCAATCCCTCCTCTGGCTATATTTGGCCTTGGACCAGGTTTCTTAATTAGATGTATCCTGGCGCTAAAAGTATAGCACTCGATGTGCTTTTAAATAAATAACTAAAGGTTGCTTTGTTGGCGTGATGCGTAGAGTGATTGGGTTTAGGCCTTTTCGAGTTTGTAAACCCCAATTGGGAGCACGGTTTTTTTTTCATTTTTTGTAAGGTGTTTTTTTATTCTTTATAATTCTTAAAAGAAATCTAGTAAAACAAATTAAATTTAATAACAGAATTTGAAGACGAAATTTTTAAACTAAAAATGGATTGCCATTCAAGTGCATATAAAAGTTTCAATTGTCCTAGCCGGAAAATTCCGAAAAAAATCTGATTTTCTCTGAAGTTTTCCATTTGTTGTGATTTAGTGAATTCACTGTCTGCCACTCCGTTTTACGTATCTTAACCCTCTAACCGGAATATATCCGAAAAAATTCACTAAAATATGACTTTCAACTTTCGACAGACCGTAACCAAGACAACGTACAGGGCTAAATTTTTTCCAGCATGTAAAGCGATAAGTTACAAAAGTCAGTGTAACACGTTCCGGCGATTAAAATTGTTACCCGTTATAAACAAGCGAATTCCCTGAAGCCCGGCTTTAGGCGGGCATTCCGGCTAGAGGGATAACTCAAGAACGCGTTGAGTTAGTGACTTGATTTCTTTTGCAAATGAGTTTTGCGAAAATTGTGGTTTCCTGTCAACTTTTAAAAAAGTCACCTCCCATACATTTTTTTTTTTTTGAAAAAACGCATTTTTTTGAAAATCGCTCTTAAACTATGCGCCTTGGAGAAAAAATGCAACAACCAAATTTAAAGAAAACAAAAAAACAACCAAATTTAAAACATAATTTCCCGCATTTTCTCTTTTAACGGTTTTTACAGATTTTACCGGGTCCTCGTCATATTTGAAAAGGTATTATTTTTTTCATATTCCTCCCGAAACTAAATGTTGCGTAGGAAAGTTTTCTGTTGATCACAACTGATACTTTTTAATGATTGTTTTAATATAAAAATACACAAAACTAATTACCTACCCAGCATTATTTCATTTTTATGTAGTCATAATATAATTTTTATGCAAAATAGAGACAGTTTTATAGTTATTTACAATCATTTAATTGAGGTTAAAAGTTTGTTTGCCGTTTTGATTTCACAAAATCGCGCCAAAATCATTTAGTTTTGGAATAAAAAATTACTTAAGACTCTGGGAAAAAGAAATCAACATCATATATTTTATTTTTAAACTAGTTATTATTTAGTGAACAATGAATTATCAACTTTATATTAAAAACCATCCACATTCGGACAATCGCCGACACTAAACAATAATTCACTTGATATACGAACTAGTTTGAAACTTCATTAAAAATCGAGAAAAACAGGCATGTATAATATTTACATATCAATAAAGCGACACTTTATTAAGTAGACGTTTTTTTCTACTGTTGATTTTTTTTTTACATCGCACTATTCGTAAATAATCAGCTCTATTGTTAGTGTTATGCGAGCAGCAAAAAACCACTGGACATGTAAATAAAGGCACTTAGCAAAACCCCAAATTATATAAATTAGCACATTTTTCAGCCGTCAATTTAAATTGTGGTAATGAAATAAATTATATCCCCCCAAATTATGCCAAAAACCACTGAAGGGGTATTCCAACATTAGAATAATTTTACTACTGACCAGAAACAATTTGTATTCGCAATGCATTTTTAATATTTTGCAGTTCAATCGATTCTTTTTTATTGACTATCCATATATAGGTTAAAAATTAATCATCTGCACTTTCTTTTGCGTGAGTTGCATGAATATTAAACGCCTCTGTCACAGCTGGAAAACACTTTTGCTGTTAATTTCCACCATATTTGACGAATCTGAACCGGTTAACACTTTAACAACATAATTACCAGAAAATTTGCATAAATTTCTTTGCGTTAGCTACGAACATTTGAATTACAAACAATAATTGAGATTTGAAAATGGGTGAAAAGAAATGATCAAAATTTCAATAAAATGCTACTAACCACTTCTGGCAGTAATTGAACGACCCATTTTTATGATTTTGCACTTTAATCCAGTCCGGATTGGCGTTACATTCAATTTTTATGCAAAGTTTTTTTTTATATATTCAATTTTTTGTTGAAACTATTCAACTGACCATTTCAAATTTAAACTTATATATTGTATAGACTTAAGAAATATTACAATCACAGAACTAATATCTGCGGTCCGTTATCTCTAAAATGTTCAAGCAAACTTAAACAAATGGCTGTTGAATCCACCCGTTAAGTTCGATCGCCGATAACAAACTGAACAATTTGTCCTCTTATCGCACGAATTTTTACTACACTTTTCAGTTTGGTGATCGAGGCTGAGGAGACTGAAAGTAATGTGATAAACCATTTACAGACTGAAGCTACAATGACAAAATAACTGATGAATAAACAAATAAACGTGCAACGAAATCAATTTAACGAGCCACAAAGTTTTTTTTTATTCAGAAACCAATATCGTATTGAGTTTTTAAAGAGCATCATTTGATCGATTGATCGAGACATTTTCTAAATTAAATCCGTAGTTAAAAACTAATAAACATCACGGTTTTGATATAAAAAAAAATAAATAATTGTCCTACTCGTTAACCCTTTCACTCCAGAGGACAATTTTCTTTCCATATTTCACAAGTAACTTTAGGTCCATAACAATTTCTATGCTCTGGAGAAGACACTGGAACTGAGCAGGTTTTTTTGGATATATTCTTACTACCTGTAAAATAGTCTAATCAGTAAAAGGTTTCTTTTAAAAATTTCCCCATTTTTTCGAGATTTTTAAAAACGTTCTTGAAATTTTTTAAGAGTCGCTTCAAATCAAGTGATATCTGAAGGATTTATTTATTTTACAATTGAATCGAAAAGAAATTCGTTGAGTGCACTCGATTTGAGTTGTGATAAAAGTTACTTATAGGAAAAAATAAATGCTCATAGAATCTCACCTAATAAAAGCAATTTAAAAAAAAACCTTCACTTGTCGCTAAAAAGTCGCACTTTTTCAAAGTCTTATATTGCTATTGTAACCAATATAGAGTTTATCAGAAAATTCTTATTGTTTTAGAACCTATTAGTAAACATTCTAAAACAATGAGAAAATTTACGTAACCCCCGAAGGACGGATGTAAATTCAAGTTAATGAAATGTAAAAGGATTCCATACTACAAACCATGAACATCTTACCTTTTTAAATTTTACGGTGAAAATACTAACTTTTTTTTTATTTTTTCGGAAACTTACATAACGGAAGCTTTCGAGTAATATAAGAATCATTCAAATTGGTCCAGCATATTATTTGTGTGAATGTTTTCACGAACGAAAAGTTCCTCCTAATAGATCAGGCATGTCTGCTCTGAAACCTACACTAGAATCTGGCATGAAATCTTCATTTAATTTGTAATATTATTGTCCAAAAGCTGATAAATAAAGCGAGAAATAGTAAACGTAATTTCAGCCGGGTCAGTTCGTGTGATATTTGTCGTTTCGCAAGTCTATCAGAATAATGGCTATTGATATTTACAGATGATAAAAATTAAAACACATAAATAATAAATAAATAGGAGATTTTTATTATATGAATTTATTAATCAACAATTTTTAATATTTTTTTAAAAAGGTTTTTCTAAAAAACTGGAATAAAAGAATTGTTATAAAAATATTGTGTTACTATAAAACACACAAACAAAAAACATTTGGGATGATAGTCACTGGTAATAAACACTTTGGTTGATCCTGTAAGTTTTCCATTTTCAACTCTTAGGTTATAGGAAACCAACTTTCATTATTGAAAATTTTAACAGATTTTTTGTTTGATTCTAAGTTTGTTTAATTTTTGACTATAAATACTTTTCACTGAATACATTTTTATAACTCCAACAAAACTCACAATTGCATGAAAGTGTTTTAAATATAAATTTTATGGTTTTGTTTTTTGTTAAATTAAAAAAAAAATATAAATCTAAATAAATTAAAACAAAAGTTTAACATGTTGCTTACAAAATTTCTAAATCACAATGCCGTATTTCGGGGAATTTTTTCTATAACATTTAAAAAAAATGAATTTTAAGAGACAAAAAAATATTAAATAGTTAATATTACCCTTAATTTCATTTCTATTCGATCGATTTCACCTCCCATCAGATCGACGATATTTTCACCATGTTTAAGTAGGAACGATTCAAGTTCTTCTATCGTTTGGAAAGATTTTACTGTCTAAATAGGGTTATTGAAAAAAAACATACATTTTAATTGTTAAAGTGGTAAAATATTTATGTTAAATACTTCTAGTAATTCATTTAAATCCTGTTTGTCTAGATACGATCTTGTTAATTCCCTTCCATCAAAATCCATTTCAGCCTGCAATGAAAATTGATTTTTTTTACATTAATTCATTGCAATATTGATTCAGTCAGAAATGTAGTGCTATGAATTTTACATTATGCCTCCACGAGACATATTTTTTGTTTATGTTGATGTCCTGACATTGAGATTACTGACCGTGACATGTTCCAGGCAGTGAGTTAACCATAAGAGGGAGATTCGTGAGTCTGTGACCAAAGTTATAATATTTTTGAGTATGTTATTTTGTTGAACCCCCCTCTGGCTGCGCGAATGGTCCCAGATATAAAAAATATTTGGCTAAATGTCGTCTCTTCGGGTGGTAAATCACAAAAAAATCAATAAATTTTCACCGAGAAAGTATGGGGACGGCAAGATTTAGCATCTACCCCGAACGTTACCCCATTGTTGCCTCCACGGAAAATTTTCATAGCACAATATGGACTTGGACTAAATTTATGCTTAGTCGAAACGGCATGCTACTTACCTTATATCTAACAAGAGAGTTACCCATGTCTATCCCTTTAACATCATGAATTGCTCTTATCATGACATCACTCTCCAATTCTGCATTAATTCTGTCTAAATGTTCTCGTTGAATCGATCTTTAAAAAAATAATAACAAAAAAATTAAAATATTTACATAAATGACTGCGGAATTGCAAAACAATGCCAGAAAATTTAAATGTCACTCACTTTCCCACAAGAGCGGCAACGTTTGTATAAATAATAAAGGAAGCAACACCACCAAGGATACCTCCAACCAGTAGTGATCCCACAGCATCTGGTACTGAAGATCCAAACATTGTGGCCAAACCCATGCAACCCCCCGCCACAGCAACACTAGCAACGGCAGCCGCATCTTCTGTGAGAACGACATTAACGCAGGGATCCTGACCACGAACAACTGATAACAAACAAAATAGAACACAAGAAAATTAACAAATCTATCTGGTTTTTATTTCTAAAGCACTCACCATATTCTTTAAAAGTCATATTCGACGCCTTCGCGGATCTACGGATTTCATTAACGGCCACCAAAAGTGTTGCACCTTCCGAAACTAATGATCCTCCCAATATGAAGAAGGCCTACAAATGAATTTTACTTGGAATCAATCTCTCAAACACCGCATATAACCGTTTTTACCCAGTAGAAATCTTGAATTGGCTCGGGATGAAACAGACCAGTTAAACCATGATAAATCGACAAACCAGTACCAACGCAAAATATCCCAACGCCAGAAATCAGCGATGAAACGTACTTCATATTCGCATATCCGTAGGGATGATCCGAATCAGCCATCTAAAATTTTATATTTTTTGACAAATAAACAAATATTCAGTAGTTTTGTTACCTGAGTGGATTTATGGATCCCATAAGCGAGGATTAATTGATTGATAGTGTCTGCTAGCGAGTGTATGGCTTCAGCAAACATACTATGGGATCCCGTATACAGCCAGGCGAATGATTTAAATACAAAATTTGTTGCATTTCTAGAAACAACCAAAAACATATTTTCAAAAATCATGCAAAATTCGATTGCAGTTCCAATGGCTAAAAGACTTACATTCCAATAGCTATGAGGACAACTCTCCCCGACTTTCCAAACAGCCCCGGTTCATCGTCCAACACTTTTGCTCGACTACCGACTTCTCGCCTGTAATCTCGGAGTCTGCGCTTCACAGTAAAAATATCTGGAATGAATTTGTTTTTCTCGAGAAAAATCTTGTATAATAAAATAAGAAAACCAACTCTGTTGATGCTTTTTCCGTTCAATTTCCAGTTTGAGGCACTCTCTCAAAAGATTCTCCCTCGATTTCCAAACTTCGATCGCTTTTGCCTCGACATCTTTTCGCCAATATACCGTAATTGGAGGCTCCTGTTCATACGGTGATCGCCTTTTGATCTTTGGTAGGCTTTCCAAATCAGATGCCTTCAACAGGAAGTCCGACATTGCCCTCGTCGGTGTTATAAAATTACGTTCCAACGACGATCTGTTAAAATCCACCCGAATTCGCTTCTGTAACGGAATTTACTTTAAATTTTGGTTTTATTAGTGATGTTTTGTCATTTTACCGCCTGTTTAGCTTTCAGGGCCTCCTCAGATAGTACGGAAGCAGTTGGAGTAGGAATTGGAGTGGTTCCCTTTTTCAAATCCTGTTTCTGCAGTACGACGTCGTTTACTTTTGAATCCTCGATGCTTGCAGTTACCATAAGAGTACCCTTCTTCGTGGGAATTTCAAAAGAAGCCTTCTTCTTTCCCCTACCAGTCGCAACTGGCGGACCGTCCGGTGGTCGTGCTGCTTCCGGTGAAGGAAGGCCACTAGTTTTAACGGAAACATCTGTTTTAGCCTTGGTCTGAGAAGCTGTTTGTGCAGCAGCTTTAGTCTCCTCTCGGGACGGCTTTGCCTGAATTATTGTCTGCAAGATAACTCATCACTGACCTAGAATCTACTAAGATTGCCCACTTTTACCTTCTTTCCATTTGACGTAAAACTACGTTGTGTACACAATAAAGCACTTTTCGGTTGATTTTGACTAGTTTTGCTGCTCGGCAGTATAAATTCATAAACTGATGGTGAAGCTGAATAGTTTCTCACACCGAAATTACATCCCTAGAAAATTTGAGAAGAGTTTGAAGCATTTTTACCCAATTCTTGTTGACATTTTGTTGTGACGACTTACTCTTTGTTTACCATCGCTGTAACTTAATATCCCCCGAAATCTTAAAACCCGAACCAAGTCTACACTTCGATGCAACATTACTTTGTGCAATGTTGATTGAATTAAATTCAGAATAGGCTGCAATTCGGATAAAACTAAAATTGCAGAAAAATCAATCCGAACAAGAAAGTAAGGTTAGCTGCTGTCAACTGGTACAACTTTTTTCTCTTTCTGCTCATCTTCCATCGTATTCGCACTTACACCACGTCTTGATTAACAATTTTTCATCCGAAGAAATATCTCACCGCAATGAGATTTTTTTGACAGCTGGGCCGAAAATCTCTTGAAATTTAGTACTCAAAATGCCGATGAAAAGAAAACACATAGTCGCCGCTCCCGCAATTAATGCAATACGTGAAATTGAAAAGGTTGAAACAGAAGAACAGACGAAAAGAAAAACCCCTTAATGTTATATATTCTCTTCCAAAGCTTTTTGTATCGTATTTTGTAAAAATTAGTTATTTTTGCAATTACTTGTCGGGAGAAATTGGATTCCGCCATCTTGAATTGTGAAATTCCAAGAAATTTTGCTATTGCAAGATTTCAAGAAATTTCTCTCTGGGATTTTTCCCCTCCGTCAACTCGAGCTCTGATTGGTCAATCAAAAATCTCTGCGATGAAAAATCCCAGGTCAAGACGCGGTGTTACACCACGTCTTGATTAACAATTTTTCATCCGAAGAAATATCTCACCGCAATGAGATTTTTTTGACAGCTGGGCCGAAAATCTCTTGAAATTTAGTACTCAAAATGCCGATGAAAAGAAAACATATAGTCGCCGCTCCCGCAATTAATGCAATACGTGAAATTGAAAAGGTTGAAACAGAAGAACAGACGAAAAGAAAAACCCCTTAATGTTATATATTCTCTTCCAAAGCTTTTTGTATCGTATTTTGTAAAAATTAGTTATTTTTGCAATTACTTGTCGGGAGAAATTGGATTCCGCCATCTTGAATTGTGAAATTCCAAGAAATTTTGCTATTGCAAGATTTCAAGAAATTTCTCTCTGGGATTTTTCCCCTCCGTCAACTCGAGCTCTGATTGGTCAATCAAAAATCTCTGCGATGAAAAATCCCAGGTCAAGACGCGGTGTTACACCGCGTCTTGATTAACAATTTTTCATCCGAAGAAATATTTCACCGCAATGAGATTTTTTTGACAGCTGGGCCGAAAATCTCTTGAAATTTAGTACTCAAAATGCCGATGAAAAGAAAACACATAGTCGCCGCTCTCGCAATTAATGCAATACGTGAAATTGAAAAGTCTGAAACAGAAGAACAGACGAAAAGAAAAACCCCTTAATGTTATATATTCTCTTCCAAAGCTTTTTGTATCGTATTTTGTAAAAATTAGTTATTTTTGCAATTACTTGTCGGGAGAAATTGGATTCCGCCATCTTGAATTGTGAAATTCCAAGAAATTTTGCTATTGCAAGATTTCAAGAAATTTCTCTCTGGGATTTTTCCCCTCCGTCAACTCGAGCTCTGATTGGTCAATCAAAAATCTCTGCGATGAAAAATCCCAGGTCAAGACGCGGTGTTACTTGCCGAGTTGTTTGTGGACGTGCGCAGTAACCAAGCTCATCCGTGAATGCAAATTTCCACCGTGTGCAAAGCTTGCAAGGTATAAATTTGCCTTTTTCGCTATACAAAATTTCCCTTAAAAAATCCCTTTTTCAAAAAATCATCGAACCGCCTAATTTCTTTGAAATGTGGACTGTTACAAATAAGACTTTGATATTCAGAGATTCTATTTTATTTATTCGACCTTTTGCTCGTCTGATCTGCTGTGGAAAATTAGAAAACTTAGGGTTAATAGGAGAGCTAATGGGAAAAGAATCAAGGTTGATTTTTAATTATTTAAAGAGAAGCAAACCGTTGAGACTTACAGTTTTAACTGAGAATATATTGTTCCATCAAAGACTTGATAAAATATTTAATTACACAAAAGACGAAAAAATAACAATAATTTCCATTAATTTTCTGTCATATTTGAATTGCCAGGTCCAGAATTCTAGTCTAAATTATTTGGAATACGATTTTTAATAACTTTTTCATGCATCGTCGCAACGGAAAACGATTCGAAAATATTAACCCTTCGTCGAGGAGTCGTCAAAACGTGTTCGTCTCGGGCAGAAATATACACATGCAGTTAATTTGGTACAAATCAATATCAAGAAGCGAAATGTTTTTAAATATATTTGCCGCCTCGAAATTGGGGTTGTTGAATTGTTGTTAGTTAATTCGGTACAACCCTGCACCGATGCCGCGAGATTCAAAAATTCATCGGGGCACAGTAAAGTAGAGACTTGAAGAATCCTTTTAACTAATTATGAAGAAACATTACTCATTTTTCCTACTGGAATATAGCAATTAACTTGAGCATTGCGTTTTTTTTTGTTTTTGGCTTAAAAATATATATGAAATATTCTTCAATGCCAAACAAGGCTAAAAACTAAGGTAGAAATAAAACAAAATCTGTTTATTTTAGATATATTTTAATTACAACGTTTTTGAATAAATGTAATTAGTAACTAATTTGGTCAATAAATCTATTACACATTAGAATCATTTGAATTTTTTCAATTTGAGATAAAATATTTAAAACAAAGTTATTTTGAAAACATATAGTACTAGCTCTTCAAAACACTACAGGACAAACGGATCCATTTTGCGTCCTGAACAATGAATATTAAATCGAAATTAAATGGACTTATTCCAATCATTTACACATATTCCATCTACGTCGTACGGAATTGTTATCCAATGACATGATAAATAAATTTAATTAAGCACATTGACTAGTATACTTCTGCAAAAAGAGAAAATATAACTACAAAAAAGCAACTCAAATAAAAAATAAACAGTCAAGTATGAACTTTTTTTAAAAAAGAATCTAAAAATTCGCGGAATAAAGTAGATCTGACACTTTATTCCGCAAATTGTTTTCTCTAAAAAAAAAAACTGGAACCAGGAAATCTAAAGTCGCAAATGATTTTTGGTCTTACGTGTAAACACGTTAATTTTAAAAACATAACAAAAGCTATAATTGCCTATCTGGCAATCATTGGAGACCCGTATGGTGATATTCGTATCAAAATTCGAACAGTTATACCAAAATTCCACTTTGAAGTCAAACTTTCCACTAAGATTTTTTAAAATTTATTCCAATCGGATTTTGATGTATGGGAGTTTTATGTAGAATCATATCCTAAACAACTTTTATTCTTGCACTTTTTTGATAAGATGCACCGTTTTTGAGATATTCGCCAAAAACGCTTTCGTTCGTATGGGGGTATTAGGGCGAATAGTCCATTTTTACCCATTAACGAACTTAGCCTCACATTTTACGAAAAACGGATTCACGCAAAATTTCAAGTCTCTAGCTCAATCCGTGCGCCCGCAATCCGCGCCACAGACAGACAGACGGACAGACAGACAGACGGACAGACGGACAGACAGACGGACAGACAGACGGACAGACAGACGGACAGACAGACGGACAGACAGACGGACAGACAGACGGACAGACAGACGGACAGACAGGCGGACAGACAGACGGACAGACAGACGGACAGACAGACGGACAGACAGACGGACAGACAGACGTACAGAGAGACGGACAGACAGACGGACAGACAGACGGACAGACAAACGGACAGACAAACGGACAGACAAACGGACAGACAGACGGACAGACGGACGGACATGCAAAATTCAATTTTTTTTATCATTCTAAACACACTGGTGTAATTCATTTTTGTGTGTGATGACGGGATCTTGGCGTTACAAACGGTAAGGCAAAGTTAATATACCCTTTGGTTTCACCATACGGGTATAAAAATCTTCAATCCATTGCTATCCAAATACATTTTACCGAAATTATTTAAAAGAACACCCACAATTGATGAAAAAAATTCTTTTATGCTAAAATAAATAGCTATGATTATTTATTTTTAATTTCTTTACCACTAATTGAAATATGATTAAAGATTTTTTTAAGACATTACTCATTTTATTCTGTTAATGCTTTTAGTGAAAGTAAACTTTCGTTCATTTCGACTTGTCCTCATTACCAATTCAATTATTTTTGTATTTTTTCTCCATAACAATGGTTGACGAATTAATTTATTTTTGATTGAAAATGAGTTTTAAACATTTTAACAGTGCAAGAAGAGTTCAAGTTCAATTACTTAAACTTTTAAGTCGCGTAATCAACATATTTTTACAAATAAAACGATTTTCATGTTTGAGTCATCAGCATAAATCATTTGCATAGTATTACCGGACATCAAATGTAATAAGAGTTATAGAATTGATATTATTTATTGTACAGCCATGAAAACAATTAATTTATTCATCGCCAATCGCCAGGTAGTGAGAAGAAGTTCTATTATTTAAATTTGAAGCAATTGATAAGAATTTTGTGGTTTTAGTGATATTTACTGTTGAGAAAAAATAACAATTATTAAGAAAAATGGCAATTAACTGAGGATTTTTGAAAGTTATTATCGCTTATAGTGATAACTGAAATCTAAAAATTTAATAAATTTAAATGACGATTGAAACAAAGACGATGCAAACAGGTTTAAAATACGAATGCTAATTTATATTTAATTCCGGATATGTGAAGCTTTTTAATTAGAAAATTAAATGAAGATCACATGAATCCTTGATAATTGTTCATTGACTCTTTGACTGGCATGACAGTTTAATTAATTAAACTTATTTTAACTTTAAGGTTGAAAGAAAAATTCTATCGGTAGTGATATATCTATTAAATTTTTTTGTTCAATAACGGGTAGAAATTTTTACTACCCAAGTTTTTTAAAGAAAAAAATTTTCACTTTATTTAAGATAGAAAATAATTGATTTACACAATTTTTCCAAGCATAAAAAAAACTGATTCTATATTGGACTTTTATTTTTTTTAGTTTTAAAGATGTTTTTTATACTTGTCGATTTTTTTTAATGATTTTTGAATGAGTTTACATTCTTTTTAATAGTTTGAACTAACACAAAAAAAAAATTTTTTCACTAAAAACATTTAGAGACAATTATTTTTCTTCTTTTGAATTTCTTATGATTTTTCTTCAATCAATTACAGACGTTTCCAACGAAAAGAAAATACTTTTCCTATTTCATTTTTATTAAGAAGATTTGTTTTCAGGACGTTTTACAGAAAAAATGACCTATAATTTTTTTGACTACTCATTAAAATTGACTTTTGAAAAAGCCCTTGAATTTAAATGGATTTTAAGGTTTTCAACTTGTAATGTATTCAGAAGCATATACGAGATTTTTTTACTTTGTAAGCCATACACATACCTATACCTTATGGAGATAATAACACCAATCGAGTTCTTAACTTGAATCTTGCACGCAGTTAAGTTGCCAAAAAAGAAATCAATTTTATTTCACAATAATTACCCGTGTCGCATCAATATTGTTACCTCGTATTTCCACAAAAATCCAAACAATTAATTCCACATTATTAAACGACATCAAAAGATTACCGAAAAAATCGTACGATTTTTTTGACTTTTTTTCGCAGAAGAAAAGCTAATTGATTGTGAAAAAACTTCCATACCATAAAATTGATCACAGTAGCAACATAGCATAAATTTGTAATATGTCAGTAATGCAAGCGCAATCAATGCCCAAGAGATGATCGACATCAGATAAATTCATGATATCAAAGCGCATTTTGATCGACACACCAGCACCCTTTTACCTTTTCACCGTTTACTGTTGTATTCGCCACCACTAATAACAGGTGGATATAATGATACCTACCTGTCTACACCTTTTAGATCTTTCTTAACTGATTTCAGCAAAAGTATCCACAACTCAGTCATAATCGGCGCGCTAATCGAATAACACTTGTTCGCGTAATATTTGTACCAAAATCTCGAAATTTTACAACCATTGAACTTTTCTCATATTGCAGTTTTTTTTTTAAATTAAATAAAAAATCGTTTAGATGAATTTAAAGTGTTTGTAGTTAATATTATTTTCAATTCGATCAACGACTACAAAAGGTAACAGAAGATTTTTTTGGAAATAATTCATAATTTTGATATGATGGATGAATTAGAATTGAGTATCTATAAATTTTCAAAATCTCGAATGCTACTGAAAACATCTTAATTAGTATCAATTAGTATAAATATTTCTCACTAATTCCTGTTAAAAAATTTGTACATAATCTATGCTATGAACATCAATTTTATATAATATAATTATTACATTTTTTTTGGAGTGTTTTGTTTGTATATATATTTTAAACAAATGGTTTTTCCTTAATTTCCGGCTAATAGATTGGCACAAGAAGATATTTCCTGGCCACTGTTACTTTTTGCTTACCTCAATTTTGTTTTTGTCTCTGTAAGTATATTTGAGAAAATTTGTGCAAATCATATTGTGATAAAAAAAAGAGTTATCAATGGTTTAATGAAAAGTGTCCGCGAGAAATTCGCGTTAATGTGTCACTCTGCTGAATCGATTGAAAGATGATGATTGGAAAAATCGATTTTACGGGACAGTCGTGTACAGATATTTCATCAGTCTGTATATCGTTGTACGCATAATATTAACACAATTTATAGTATACCATGCGTAAACGATAACGATAATCAATTTCAAAAGAAATCAGTGGCTAATAACCTTAAATGCGAAATTTATGACTTGTTTTAACAGAAGTTCTTAAATAAAAAACACACGAAAGAAATTCTTCGAATTTTTATTACAAAAGAAAAGGATTTTAAATGGTTTCAGTCAAATGACAATATCGACCTGGGGCCCTATCGCCGAATACATAAACCATGGTTCGAATTATAAATTTGATGTGGTTGTTTGTGTTTTATACCAACATCTACGTTAAACTTACGATTCGAACCATTCGTATCGTATTCGGCGATACGGCCTTGTATTATTTTTTAATGTTTTTTCGATTACTTGAATTTTTTTTGAAAAATCTTTTTTGATTCCCAAAAGGAAATTAAGAATTTTTAATTCTCCCTTTTGCTCTAAAATTATCATTCGGGATATGTAAATTGTTCGTGGAGGGAGGGGGATGTAAATCTTTAAAATTATTAAAGCGATTTTTGATGATGATATGGAACACATATAAGGACTGTCCATAAAACACGTCATGCTAATTTCCATGTTTCCCCCCTGTTTTGTATAGAATTAATACCAACATCATTCTATTGCAGACCTGCTCCCTCCCTCCCAACCAAATCAGTAACATATTTTAGGGAGAGCTTGACAAAAAATTTTGTCCAAAAAAACGTTTTTCCCTCAGACAACAAAAAAAAAATCAGCATAATTGTTTGAGCGGTTTGCCAATAAGTTTGTTTTTCAACCGAGATCTTCGGTCCGTTTTTGAATAAAGTAATTATGGAAAATTTGAAAGCCAGCTAAAAAGTAACTCACAAATGAAAACGTTGTAAGCCCCTGTCGAACGAGTGCAAAAGATAAATAGATATTTTCATTAGTGTTAAATGTTTAATGTTCAATGCTTCACAGTTTAAGAGATAAACCATGCGCATCAAAATCACTTATAGTGGTTTTTAAATGATCTTAAGCGTACATCACACTTGAGGTATTTAATCCTGGAGTAGATTTTTGAATTTTTTTTTTGTGAAAATGGAACTAAATTTAAAAGGGAAATCGGTTTTTTTTAGCAAAGTTTTACTTATTTAATACCTACAGATCTTTCAGGGTTCCATATGTGTTGATTTCTTTCAAAATTCATTTTAAAAGGGGTGCGTTCCTTTATTCCCGAGTAAAGTAAAGGTTGGGTTTGTCAAAGTTAGAACAGCTGATTGCCAAAGTTGAAATTTTACCGACGTTAACTCTGATTAAAAGAACGCGATTTGGTTAACTTTGACAGCAGTGATGTGCACAACAATACATTTAAAGAAATATAATTCTTCTTGATGTCGTATTTTTCATTTACAAGGACCACAATAAAATACTCCATTATTCTGCACAAAACTCATTCGAAATTACGAGACGAATTGACAGTTGATTGACAGTTGTAACCGTCTCGGTTAACTTTATCGCGTTCTTAAATTACAATTAAAGTTAACTTTCTCCAACTCAGCTCTCGAGCAGAGTTGAGAAAAGTAACTTTGACAGCTTAACTTTGGCATTTAGGAACGGCAGTAAAGTTTACTGAGCGTTAACCGTAGGCATTTAAGAACGCATTTCTCTTTACCACGGTTAACCACGGTTAATAAAGGAACGCACCCAAGGTGTATAACTATCATGTGTATACACCTTTAAGCAGGTAACTAGTATCATCGTCTCATATTGATCGTTAATTGCTGCCAATTTATGTCTATCCACTGATCGGCGATAGTTTTCTATTTGTCATTCACATCGCTTATTCAGTCTTGTCAAATGTTTCTTAAGACAGCTTCTTTTTTAGTTGAGCTCAAGTTCTTTTGGAGAAAAGAAAAGTTTACCATAACTAGTGTTTATGCGTAGTTTGACACAGATTTAGAAATATTAAATAAGAATATTATGAAACCAAACATTTATCATAAATCTTTTGATTTGATTGTGAAATATGTCTTTGAATATTTTATGATTAACATTTTTAAAATTTAATAAAATTAAAATAGCACTTCAATTCTCGGAAGTATATTGAGAGCGGTTTGCACCAACGAAACTTAGCAACTTATGTCGAACTTAAATTTGTTAAGTGCCAGAATTTCTATGGTTTAAGAAGGCTAAGCATAACTTAAATAGTTATGACTTGTATCAGCAAACGGGCCTTAATCTGTTTTTTGTAAAAAAAAATATATAACGTTCCAGTAAAATTTTATGATTTTCATAAAAAATTAAAACAAAATTTCGCAATTAATTTACACGTAGCGGAAATTTACAAAAAGATGTCCTAAATTTTTAAAATTTTGTTTGTTTTTTTAACAATTTAATCTCTTAAGTCGTGGCTAAGTATTTAAAAAAGAAAAAGAAAGACAATTGAATAATTCATTTCCACAAACAAAGATAAAATCTATACAAATTAAAAAACTGATTTCATCATCAAAAAAAGTATTTTCGAGCTATTAAAAAATTGAATAAAACCAGTGACATTCATAATATAGAGTGTCTTACTCCTTGACGTCAATTTCAATAAGTCGAAATTCAAATGGGAATTCCGTGGTAGTAAGACAGCATTTTTTATCAAGAGGTCACTAAGGGGACATTAAATCTACCCTCTTATCCACAAAAACAGCCAGTAATGTTAAATAAATTCAATGCCAAAAACAAAATTAACTATCGGTAGATTATGTTTACTATTGCAAATGATATCAAGAATGAAATTGCTAAATCCGTGATATTAAAAAATGGTTTTGCAGATAAAAAGTAGGTGCTCGTCTTTAGAAAAAATTCAGTTTGTAACCCAATTATCGTTTTTAGTGGTTTCCTAATAAAAGTAAACAAAACAAATTTTCAATTGAAGCCAATAGGTGATGAAATCTTTAACAATCTTTCTTCATTCAAAATGATAAAAAAGCATTTTTTTGATAACAAAACTGTTTAGACAAAAGAGTGGAGGGGAATTATTATCTGAATTTGGGGAATTTCAATATGTATATTGCTTAAAAGGCGGCAATATTCTAAACTTTTTTTAAGAGTTTTAAAAATAACTATTTTTGGAATTTTGATTTCGGATTTTAGAGAGCTTTTTAGAGGATTTATCATTTTTTTAGCTTTTCCCAGCATAATTGAAGTTTATTTCTCGGTATTATAGACTGTTTTAATCTATACACTTCATCCCTGCCTAATTCGCGCTCCAGCCTCTCCACCCACAACCGGCGGGTGAAAATCGAACTAAAATCCATTTAACCGTCGTCGGAGGAAGAATAAGTGAAAAAATTTCAGGAAAAGAGGGAAGTAGATTTTGTATCCGAAAATTTTCCTTTACGTACAGCCTGCCTACTGGTGAAAACTAGGTACAAATCCTTTCAGAATTTCAGGAGATAGCAGTAGCGGGGCTTACAAAGACAGGGCGTAATAGACTTTAGTTCGTAATAATTTACTAGATATATAGTCTGTTTCGAGATTAAACCCAGGTCGAAATCCCTTCAGTATATCAAGATATAATAAGTGGCGGGGATTTAATAGTTTTTGAGAAAATGCGCAGCCACTTTTCTTAATGTGTAAAAATTGTGCATACTATTCTAATTTTTTTCCAGAACTAAAAAACCTAACAATTGATAAATTTATTTTTCACCTACAATCTCCCAAAAAAAAAACGCTTCAACTATTTTCTGTGACGTATTTAAATACATTTTTCTTGCTATACTTACTCATGATTATTCTCCAGATTTTATAGCAACATGAATTCCTTTAACTTATCATATTCACATCAATAAATTCCTGATAAATTCTCATATCAAATGCTATTAAATCAATGAATGACAGTAATCAAGTGTCAGTAGTAATCCGTTATCATTCATTCTGATTAAGAAATTGATTTTGAAATTACTTACCATTGTTAGGTATGAGTTTGAGGTACCCAAGTACGAAATCTACGTACACTTGTTTCATAGCTTAAGGTAAACCGTATTATTATTAAAATATTGTAACAAGTTTTTTTGCCATGCGTGTCTTAAGTGAACGGAAACACTTCAAGCTTAAGGACCATTCATTAATTTTTTTTAAAGTATTTTCTTAAGAATTGATGAATTGATATTTATAAAATTAATTGGAAAAATTGTATTATCCCAAGATTTTTTTTTTTTAAATTGAGTTAATGATGTGTAAAGTACCTTCTTATGCTATGAGATAAATCAGTTTTCAAAATATTTATATATCTTGGCACAAGAGTTGAAGAAATAATTAGGTTTCAAAAACTTTTCTTTCAAATAAAATTAGTTTGATTAGAGATTTTGACCCATTTAATGATTTTTGTAATTATTTCAGATTTTGTATAACTCCCTTCTAAATATTTACCATTCTGTTTTCACACGATGTAGAACCATTTGCACCACATAAGGTTGCCATACGTCTATTTCATACGCAGGGCAAGTTTTGCAGGTCAATCAAAAACAGTGGGTTTTAATGAGAAAATAAGAAACTCGTTGCCCTGCTGTTTTTAAAATTAATAGTTTTTGAAATGTCGTAAAATAACTTTTATTTATTTATTTATTTGCCCTACATTTCATATCTTGCTAGTTATTTTTTAAATGAGATTTTCCTTTTAAATATTGAGGATCGTCATAGTAAGTAAGCTTCAGACTTTTTTTTTTAATTTTTCAGTGATTGGTATAACAGGGCCTTAATAATTGTTATATTGGGCTGTAAAATCAAATTATTCTGTGCCATGCTGAAATATGAAATGCCCGGTAATTTGCCCTGCGTATGAAATAGACGCGGTTGCCATCCGTCCTATTTTCCCCGGACATTTGCCTAATTTTAAGGTATTTTATTGTATCCGGAGTTTATTTTGTTTAATTTTCTTTGTCAAACCTGTGTCGCTTTAAAAAAAAGTGTTTTTTTTAATAAAATGATAGAAATTTTAGCAACAAAAAAAAATAGTGGTGTAACTACTATTCATCTTCTTTCTATGCTGATAAATTTAAAGACCAAAAGACAAGGGAATACGAGTAGGATTTTTTGATTTTTTGTTGTTCAATTTAGTGAAGATTTAATTTCAATTTAAAAAAAATATTATGGGCAAGACATACTGAATAGTTTTTAACTGTATACCTACTGTTTATATAAAAAATCCAAGGTTTTTATTCGATTAATTCGTCAATACAAATCATTTCCTTTAAAATTAAGCCCCATTTTCCCTAGTTAAACTAACATAGATTGCTGGAAATTCCAAGGAAAATGAACTTTATTAAATAATGCCAAATGCTATCAATATCATTGTAATCAATTATTGTGTTACAAAAAAAAACTTGAAAAAATTCTGTAAATTTTTTGATATAAGTTGAAATATTTATGGCACACTTTAGATTTGTTGGGTCTATTGTGTTAATTACTTTACCCTTACAGATTGGATTGGAAAATCCAAATTTTGGTAGTCACAATCATTTTTGATAAATTAATGCAAAAAATAAGATTAGGATTTATGGTTGCTTGTTCTCGTCCAAAAAATTTCGATAACTAATTTTATGGGCACAAGCTTTTCAATATCATGTTGAAAATAAAATATTTATTTAAAAATAATAGTAAAAAGCATAGCAAAAAAAATACGTGGACTCAGAAAAATAATAAAGCTGTTCCAAGTCAATTATTTTACAAGTCAACTCTGGTTTGTAGCAGCAGGCGGAGTTATCTATTACATGACATCACATCCTCAAAATACCTATCTGAGGTCAACCCGTGCAACTCCATATACCCTACTTGCTGGTTTAATTTTTGAATTTCTTCCGTCACAGGTTGACACATTTTTACCGTTCCTAACGTAGGTCAATGCGCGCCTATCATAGGCCCAATTTTCCAGCAGGAAGTTAATTACGCTATACGCAAGACGAAGACTTTTACTGAAAAGTATGACATTGAATTGAAATTAATTTTCGCATTTATCCAACTTATTTAATAAGTTAATTAATCCAAAAACGCTTTTTGTGATATTAATAATCGCATTGCGTACAATTCACACATTCTTTCACCATCAACCTTGAATTATGTAACTTTGGCACATATGGGAAAATAAAAAGTAAAAACTCACCCACGAAATGAGATCGTAAGCTATAGAGAATTTGTCACATTGAGTAAAATGTATTTATTTTATCTGATGCTGTTGATCGATTAATTTCCAAAATCAGTAAAAATCAAATCGTCGTTCACTAGCACTTTCACTTTTTTTTTTTATTTTTTTTTTTAATATTTACAACGAATTTTCCATTTTTCAATAAGGGAACTGTGTTATGCTATTACAAATAAAACTATTTCATTATATAAACATAACAAAAGCTATAATTGCCAATCTGGCAATTATTGAAAACCCGTATGGTGATTTAAGTGAACGGCAAACAGTTGTATCAAAATTCCACTTTGAAGTCAAACTTTCCAATAAGATTTTTTAAAATTTATTCCAATCGGATTTTGATGTATGGAAGTTTTATGTTACCGAACTTAGCCTCGCATTTTACGAAAAACGAATCTGCGCAAAATTTCAAGTCTCTAGCTCAATCCGTGCGCCCGCAATCCGCGCCACAGAGAGACAGACGGACATGCAAAAATTAATTATTTTTATCATTCTAAACACACTGGTGTAATTCATTTTTGTGTGTGATGACGGGATCTTGGCGTTACAAACGGTAAGGCAAAGTTAGTATACCCTTTGGTTTCACCATACGGGTATAAAAATGAAATACTATTGGGATTATTATTAATTTGAACTTTTTTCGACGACGAGAAATCAAGGCTATATCAATATATCGAAAATTTCAAAACCTTTTTTTAGGGGATCGGTCTTTGTGTGCTCCCAAAATCTCGAGCCCCCACTTCTTCTTCACCTCTTGGTTACGCTGCTGGTCAGAATGTGAAGAACTTTCCGGCTTAACGTGATTTGAAACAAAATCTTTATATTCCCTCTTGTTTGTTCCTTCAAGATATGTGAAACCAAATTACAACTAAGATGGTAAAGTGGTTTTCGAATTTAGCATTCTAATCATACTAATATATAAAAATGAGTTGGTGTCTGTCTGTCTGTCTGTTCCGATTGCCTTGAAATTTGGCATGAGTGTCTGTGGTAGTTCTGGTTCCAACATAGGCATACGGAAAAGTAGCGCGAGGGGTGGGGGGAGTAATGGGAGGGGGTAAAGTGATTTCGAAACTTAGTTTTCGCGCGATGCTACCCTTTCGCGGGGAAACTACCGAGCCGATTGGCCTGAAATTTAGCTCCAACATAGACCATAAAAACAAAAAAAAATTGAAAAAACTTAACCCGGCAACGACGGGTATGCAAGCTAGTAGCAAATAATATTCGGCTTGCTTTTTTGACTCCATTTTTGGTTTTCATGATTTTATTCAAAAGTTATAAGATTTTTTAAGGGTTATCTTTTTTCAAGGTTTTTTTTTGTTTGGCCCAAATGGTTCTTAGATTGGTTTTCGATTTCAACACCTCTTCGAGAAAATCGAAAGCTATACAAATCAAGTGGAATATTTAAGCCAATTAAATAAGCCTGGTCCGCAGGCACTAGAATTTGAAGGATTTATTGCGAATTCAGACAACGACGGCTACTTTGCGACCTTCTTACCTACATAAGAAAGTTCAATTCAAGTAATAAAATTTTTTTTTTTTTAATTAAGTACAATATAAACTAACTATTGTTTGCCTGGCATATGCTGGTACTCAAAATGCCATTCAACTGATTTGAAGTGTATTTTTGCAACTATTTAAACGGTTTGTTTAATGTTTAAAAATACTAACAATAATTTAATCAATTTTTGGAAAAACCCCGAATCAACAACCTTAATAACTTTTTAATTTGATCAGACTGAAGCATCGTGCTGTTAATCTTTTCGCAATTCATTCAAATAATGTCCTGATAATTTTTTATCAATCGTAGACGCAAGCCTGATGCTAAGACTTTAGCAAGTACCGTGTGAAAAAGAAAAAAGGTTACGAAATTTGTGAGTTTTTCAAAATTTATGACGTTTTATATATGATTCTGTATTTTATCATATATTCCTTTTCAGAAATCTTTTTCTTTCATTAAGAGCCACTTAAGGCAATCGGAAAAAAATTCAAGAGTACAAAAGACGTACGTACGATCACGATTTTAATTTTTATAGAAAATTTTCAAGTGTAGTCTCGTCTCTATGCATTATACGAACTATTTCTTTCTCTTTTCTAAATTATTTTTATAATCTTTCACAATCGCACATTATTTTAGATTAAATTTGATTGATAAAGAATTTTGATAATTATGGACAATGTTAAATAGTTATCGATTCTATGAAATTAAACTCAGTTTTAACTCAGCTTTAAACTGGTCAAGTTGTAATAACAGTACCTAATAAAGACCAGAAATAAAGCTAAAAATTGACTTTATCTGGAAAACCGCTTATAGTATAGACATATCTAAAACATATTTTGTGCACTTAATAAAATAATTAATTATAGTTAATTAATTTTGATAAAATTGAGATGATAATCTTTAATTTGTTTTAAATCGGTTATTAAATGGACATTTTGTTTTTAAATTTTTTATTGAAGTTTAGTGGAATTTTAAATAACTGTGAATAAAGGATTTCCGAGTGGAATAAAGAAAATCATTAGCGGAAAAGGAGTATTATAGAAATAACAAGGTAAAATAGCATAATTCTACTATCACTATGAGGTGGTCCAGATAAAAGAAAATCAATATCGATTTAATTTATAGAAATTGTAAAACACAAAAAAAAAATACTTAGATTATGTTTTTACATAACTTTTCCATACATCGAGACATTGAATTTTAAGCCGAATTGAAGAATGTTTTCAAATTTTTAGTTCTTTAAAAATGTTTTTAAGTTTTTTCACTTGCAAACATTGAAATAATTTGTAGTTACTCCCCTGCTCATTTCGTTGTTCTGTGGTTTCATGTTTCACGAATTTATAATCAACAGAATTCAATTTTATATGAATTTGAAATAACAACATGAATGTTGTATTTCATACGAAAACTGCATGTAACCCACTAAATTTGGTATTACTAGAATTTTCTGTAAAAATCATAAAACCAGTGTCAATTGGGTCAACCAACCATTTTTTAAATATTCAAATTTCAAAAGATTTCTTGTTCTTCTTACAATAAGAACAAACCTGATCTATAATTTAAAAAAAGGACTGTCCATAAAATACGTCACGTTAATTGTCGGCTTGTAATCACGGTTTTTTGCAAGTGAGTTTAGTAGTAACACGAAATTTTATTTTCTTTGAATTTTGTTATACGCATTTCTTCTCAAAAACGCATAATTTTCGAAAAATTTCAAAAAAAACTGTATTTTTTTTTTCAAAAAAAAAAAAAAAAAATGCGCGGGAAGTAGCCGTTATATATTCGTCTAACATTATTTTTCCAAAAGTCGATGGAAAACCACGACTATTGTAAAACTTATTCACAAAGATTTTCAAGTCGCTAGCTCAACGCGTTCTCGAGTTATTTAAGATACGTTAAAAGGACAATTTCCTTCTTTAGCAGAGGAAAGTAAAAACCCACAATATTAATTCAATGAAATCATATTTAAATCAACCAATTGTATTTTTATTGCTCTTCAAAATAATAATGGCTTCGCGTAAATAAAGAACGCAATTGAGTTTATGAAGTGTATATTCGCACTTAAAAATCATATTGTGATAAAAAATTCAATGAGATCTTTGATATTTCTTTGATATTTATTAATTATACTCTGCGTGAAATAAAAATACGGTACGGAAAATTCCCGGTAGAGGGTAACAACTTCTACATTTATTTTCATTGCAACTTTTTCATATCCGTATTCGATAGGCATTTTTATTTTCAATTGAAAGTTGCACTTTTGAAGTTGAATAGCAATTATCCTATTTGTCAATAAGGTGTTTTTCTCTCTTTAATTTTATTGTTTACAAGAGATATCTCAATGTCAATGTTATTGATATGTTATTGACATTTTCCATTTTCCAGATAAATCTGGCTAAAAAGTGATTGAAATTTTCTAGTTACATCTTGAAAATCAAGTATACAATAAAGTACTTTTTGATCAACTTTGTTTTTACAATTTAATAGGTGAGGTTTACTGGGTTGAACTAGAATTTTTTAGACTCCAATAAATCACCTTGATATCTTCTTAGTATCTTGATTTTTAATGGCGTAATAGCAATACAAAACCATTTTGGAATAGAGATTTGGTTGTATTTAGATTTGGAAAGAAAGTAAAAATATTGTGTGTAACTGCTTCATCCTAGATATTGGAAAATTAGAAAATTGTTAAAATTCTTTATGAAAAACTGCTACAAAAAATTTCATATAGAATTTTATTTTTCATTTTTGCAAATATTTCGAGTGTCGTAGCATAGATTTCAATTGATTGAAATATTGATAAAAACGCTATGATCTTGATAAAAACTTCCTGAAGAGCATAAGGGTCTAAAAAACAATATACGATAAGAAAAATATTTAAAAGTTTATCGAATCTTATGCGATTTTTCCTAACACATTTCCCAATAAACTAACCTTGTAGCATCCGCCTGGAAAGGTGATTTTTTTTAATAGAAAGAAAAAAAATATGAATGAATAAGGCACTTATCGGCACTTATCGGAAGGATTGTTCATGTGTTCATCACGGGTCCGTCCGTTGAGTTTCTGATCTTCTGATCGTCGTCCGTTTGCCGTCTGAACCCTTGCGTCGAAGTCACACAGGATTAGTGAGTGGAATAAGAAACCTAAAATCTAGAACGGAAGGCATTAAAAAAAATAAGAAATCCCAATTCGAAACACTTTCTAACCAGAATCGAATTGTTTACCTTTTTGCAATCGAAAACACGCCTTCGTCGCTCGTGTAATCCTGGTCTTCGTCGCTTGTGAGACTCCCTGGTGGATGCGGAATGAGTCCTTTGTAAAGCCGCACTGAAACTGGAATAAAGATTTGTCAAACAATTATTAAAAACAATGTCACCAAAATATTCCTACCTGATTTCACTTCGATCACTTTGACAGCACAATAATAACAAATAAAGGCGTTACCAGCTGTGTACTAATATCCTTTGGGGATCAATTATTATAGTACCTCGTAAGAAAATTTTCCCACAGAGGTCACTTGAGTAGCACAAGAAAATTTGAAAATCTTCAAATTTTGATTTTATTTAATTTGGAAATAGTTGCTGATTAATTGTCCCCCAGTAAAGGTGATATAGTATTATTAAAAGTAGAAAAGGGTTTTAAACCCTCCTTCTTCGTAAAGTTTCTAAGTGCCGTTTGAAAGTGGGAAAGAGTAGGTTTTCTTTGATTTTGAAAATAGTGTAGTGAATATTAATTAATTGATTCCTGCAGCTGAGCCACCTTTTTACCTGGAGGGACACCTGTTCGATTAAAAGGAAATATTCGCAGACAACTCAAAAAAAAGGGAAGTACCCTCAATATTTATATATATAAAATTCCATCAATAAATTGGCTGCGAAATTTAAATCGAAATAAAAGCCGGCTAAAGTTCAGGGCAAACTTTAGCCGAGACGCAATCGCTCAGTCTTTCCCGTGGTTTTTTCGGTTCTTCTGTTTCGTTTTTGTTCAAAGAACATTCTACGAGCAGTTGCAATTTTGCATCATTTTTGGCATTATTGGTGGAGTAAATTTTCCTGGGAAAAGTCGGCAAGGAAAACCGTTGAGAAAATTAGCGTTAGTCTAATCAAGCCGCTTTTCGCGCCAAAATTCCATGGCAGATAATACCGCATTTTCTTCAATTTGAATGACTCAACGGATGTATTCAAATCAATCGATTGTCCAGCAGAAAAAGAAGGATTCTCAACGGAAAATCAGATCGAGTCGACCTGTTAGCTTTTGTTCTTGGCCTTAGTTAGCTTCTATTATAGTTTTAGTTTTAATTCTAATTATTTAATTGTTTTCGAATATTTAATTTAAATGCAACGCATTCTCCAATTATGATTTAAACGGTGTAAATGATACCACCACTTTTTATGATTTATTCATGATTTTTTTTGCGCAATTTTTATTTTCGTCGTAGACATAACATCTCTGGGCCCAAAGATTTTATCCCTAGTTGTAGTATGATTCCATATGTGGATAAAATTTAAAATAAACCACTAAATAGCATAAATTCTGTGTGGTAAACATTTATATTTTTGTGTGGAGAATTTAATTTATTTATTTGTTTAATTTTCTTCGCCATATTTATGGCCAATGTATATTTGGTTTAATTCATACTATTAGATTTTAGACATTTATTTATGCCATTATGTATGCAATTTTTGCGATTATTCCATACAGTAGCATTATTTTTATAAGTAAATTTAAACATAATTAAATATTTCTTTATATGATTATTGAAATGTGTTTTTGCAATTTGATCATGTTTGTGTGAACGTTTTGGATTTAGGGCAGATGCAAAATTCAACGATGCAGGATGAAAAGGTAAGCGCCATAACCGCTCCGCCTCGTCCCGCGAATATTAAAGGATTTCCTTTCCCCATCCCCTCCCAGTAAAGTTTAACGAAGATGAGATTTGGTCCTGTATCGGCACGAATTATTTTGTAGCAGAGAGGTGATAGGAGGATGGTAAGAACCAACCCCGTCCGGCGAGCTCAGCCCTCGAACGTCCAACGTGCCACCCTGCCTCCCCTTCTATCACAACCACAACGAAAATGTATATTATCTCGTCACTCTGTACGCTACAAAATTGGCGCCCAACGTTTGGCTGTCGCAGAGTTTTCCTCCACGGAAAACTCAGATAGTCTGCCTAGTCCTTAACGGAAAGTGCATCCCCAATCTCTTCTGAAAATGCTAAGGCTTTTCTCCCCCTCCCTTACCCGAAAATTTCCTTTCCCAACTCCTTTAAATTTTTCCATATAAAAAGATCAGTTTTTTTTAATAAACTTTTGAAATTTTTTTTCCGTCAGTCTGTTAGTAATTGCATAGTCTCATCTTCTAATTTTTTTTGTATTTCTTTATAAATCTTGCTGCGTAGACCTTCGTGAGTCCCGGGGCGTAAAGTTCGTGGAACAGAGCGTTACTCGCGTTTGCCACGAAGTGTTCTGCAAAGCGGATTTATTGGAAATATTCGCATAGCTTGAAAATCCGAATCTATGAAGTGTCCCAGCTAAAATGTGCTACAATTTTGGTTGCGTTTGCCTTCATTGAATTCGCGCAATATTAATTACATATATTATGCTCGTGGTAAATTTTTGTCAATGCATTTCTTTATGAGTCCGGCTTCGTAGACCTTCGTGAGTCCCGGGGCGCAAAGTTCGTAGAACAGAGCGTTACTCGCGTTTGCCACGAAGTGTTCTGCGAAGTGGATTTATTTGAGGTGTTGGTAAAATTTTTATCAAAGATTAACACCTGTCGATTGTGAGGTTGAGTAGAGTCCCGATACTTAAGGTTGTAAATAAACCAAGTTTCGCGTTTGCCTACATCAATCATCAATCGAATTAACAAGACACCAAGCATACGCAAAATTTTTAGTTTTTTTAAATTTTTCTCCTGATTACCTCACCTTTCCTTTAATAATCGCAAATCTAGGACGAGACATTTCTTCCGAAGTCTTCGGTTTTGCATTTGCCCTAATGAATGTATGGAAATATTGAAACAAGGATTTGATTGTGTTTGAATTTATTTATTGGCAATTTGGTAAAACTATAATTTTAGCATAATTTTTTTTGGATATATATATATTTTGTTATTGCCATAAAATTATAAGTATAAATTATTACTGAAAAAAAAAAAAAAAAACAAAAATTCTGAACAAAGCAAGATGGCAGACAATATTTATTCAGATGATACATTTTTAACTCATCTGCAACAGATGGAGAAAATTACGGCACAACTTTTTGATGACAATCGTAGGGAGGTCGAGTCAATAGGACTATATGTTTACCATTTAAAGTCGAAATTCGCTTCCTGTTATATCAATTATCAAAGAAAAGTTCAATTATGCATAAATTTAGCTCTCACTAAAGTTGGAGACGAGGTTATTCCAAAATCATTTAACCTGCCTAGAAAATTGGAAGCGATCATGGTCAAAAATCTAACATCAACCGTGATTCAAACAATACATGTAATGTTTCCTAAAGTAGCGCTTCAAATTATATCATGGGATAACGCTAAATTTTCAGCAGAAACTATAGCGAATTTTCTGGCAAGTGTGGTCGAAGATTTTTATGCAACATTGGTAGAAGGTCTAACTGTAAATTTGGTGGGAAAAATGGAAGACGCTATTAGTTTTGTGCTAAGTCCATATCTTCAGGTAAATCAATCTACATTTCCAGTTATTAATAGGTGGAATAACAGTCAAGACTTTGAAAAACCCAAATTTAATAACACGACTCGGAAAAATCAGATTTTCTGTCATTTCGATGATTTAGTGAGAGTCGATTCTTTTCAAAAACCTTACAGCGTAACCCACAAGTTTATAAAACCAGTTAATGTGCTAAATCAAACAAATATAGATAATGTTTCACAGATTGAACAAAAGAGTATACACTCATCAGAGATTAGAAGTACGGGAATTCAATGGCCTTGCCAAGAAAAGAAATATGATTCGGATTCTCAAATTTGGGATCGAGTTTTCGAGTCCTTGATCACTGTCGGTTTTGGGTACAAGTCGGACGAGTATACTAATAACAAAAATCTCCGAAAACCCACTCCTTATTGGTACCATAAAACCAAGGACAGATTGGACATCTTTATCCTTTTGTTAAGGGGTAAACTGTGGTTCTGGCGTTACTTCCGGAGCAAATACAGACCAACATGGCCGGACTTGAAACATCATAGTTTCCTTCCCATTCAGAGTGTAATGACCCACTCTGAATTTTTATAACGACCTTGGCAAATCTAATATGGTTAAATTCTTCGGTTAAATTAGTTCTAAAATTCGAAAATGTTATTGTTATAGTGTAAGAATATTAATAATACTTATTTTTAAGAAATAGTCGATAACTCGATAGATCTTCCGTCCGTTTAATTCAAGCTCAGCCATTGAGTTCGGTCCGTCTTAAAAATTTATCGGCAACTTGCAGCGATCTTGTAAGGTTAAAGTATGGCCCGGCTAGCTCAGAGCTTGAGACTCTTAATCTCAGGGTCGTGGGTTCTTCCCCACGTTGCGGATTGTCAACCCAGAGTGACGAAAATCCCAGGTAAACGACTTTCTAAACATTATCTGGCTGATGTTTTTCCAAATTCTTCATCTTCGCTGCAGCACGATGAAGACTCTGGTGTTGTAGCATCCGCCTGGAAAGGTGATTTTTTTTAATAGAAAGAAAAAAAATATGAATGAATAAGGCACTTATCGGCACTTATCGGAAGGATTGTTCATGTGTTCATCACGGGTCCGTCCGTTGAGTTTCTGATCTTCTGATCGTCGTCCGTTTGCCGTCTGAACCCTTGCGTCGAAGTCACACAGGATTAGTGAGTGGAATAAGAAACCTAAAATCTAGAACGGAAGGCATTAAAAAAAATAAGAAATCCCAATTCGAAACACTTTCTAACCAGAATCGAATTGTTTACCTTTTTGCAATCGAAAACACGCCTTCGTCGCTCGTGTAATCCTGGTCTTCGTCGCTTGTGAGACTCCCTGGTGGATGCGGAATGAGTCCTTTGTAAAGCCGCACTGAAACTGGAATAAAGATTTGTCAAACAATTATTAAAAACAATGTCACCAAAATATTCCTACCTGATTTCACTTCGATCACTTTGACAGCACAATAATAACAAATAAAGGCGTTACCAGCTGTGTACTAATATCCTTTGGGGATCAATTATTATAGTACCTCGTAAGAAAATTTTCCCACAGAGGTCACTTGAGTAGCACAAGAAAATTTGAAAATCTTCAAATTTTGATTTTATTTAATTTGGAAATAGTTGCTGATTAATTGTCCCCCAGTAAAGGTGATATAGTATTATTAAAAGTAGAAAAGGGTTTTAAACCCTCCTTCTTCGTAAAGTTTCTAAGTGCCGTTTGAAAGTGGGAAAGAGTAGGTTTTCTTTGATTTTGAAAATAGTGTAGTGAATATTAATTAATTGATTCCTGCAGCTGAGCCACCTTTTTACCTGGAGGGACACCTGTTCGATTAAAAGGAAATATTCGCAGACAACTCAAAAAAAAGGGAAGTACCCTCAATATTTATATATATAAAATTCCATCAATAAATTGGCTGCGAAATTTAAATCGAAATAAAAGCCGGCTAAAGTTCAGGGCAAACTTTAGCCGAGACGCAATCGCTCAGTCTTTCCCGTGGTTTTTTCGGTTCTTCTGTTTCGTTTTTGTTCAAAGAACATTCTACGAGCAGTTGCAATTTTGCATCATTTTTGGCATTATTGGTGGAGTAAATTTTCCTGGGAAAAGTCGGCAAGGAAAACCGTTGAGAAAATTAGCGTTAGTCTAATCAAGCCGCTTTTCGCGCCAAAATTCCATGGCAGATAATACCGCATTTTCTTCAATTTGAATGACTCAACGGATGTATTCAAATCAATCGATTGTCCAGCAGAAAAAGAAGGATTCTCAACGGAAAATCAGATCGAGTCGACCTGTTAGCTTTTGTTCTTGGCCTTAGTTAGCTTCTATTATAGTTTTAGTTTTAATTCTAATTATTTAATTGTTTTCGAATATTTAATTTAAATGCAACGCATTCTCCAATTATGATTTAAACGGTGTAAATGATACCACCACTTTTTATGATTTATTCATGATTTTTTTTGCGCAATTTTTATTTTCGTCGTAGACATAACATCTCTGGGCCCAAAGATTTTATCCCTAGTTGTAGTATGATTCCATATGTGGATAAAATTTAAAATAAACCACTAAATAGCATAAATTCTGTGTGGTAAACATTTATATTTTTGTGTGGAGAATTTAATTTATTTATTTGTTTAATTTTCTTCGCCATATTTATGGCCAATGTATATTTGGTTTAATTCATACTATTAGATTTTAGACATTTATTTATGCCATTATGTATGCAATTTTTGCGATTATTCCATACAGTAGCATTATTTTTATAAGTAAATTTAAACATAATTAAATATTTCTTTATATGATTATTGAAATGTGTTTTTGCAATTTGATCATGTTTGTGTGAACGTTTTGGATTTAGGGCAGATGCAAAATTCAACGATGCAGGATGAAAAGGTAAGCGCCATAACCGCTCCGCCTCGTCCCGCGAATATTAAAGGATTTCCTTTCCCCATCCCCTCCCAGTAAAGTTTAACGAAGATGAGATTTGGTCCTGTATCGGCACGAATTATTTTGTAGCAGAGAGGTGATAGGAGGATGGTAAGAACCAACCCCGTCCGGCGAGCTCAGCCCTCGAACGTCCAACGTGCCACCCTGCCTCCCCTTCTATCACAACCACAACGAAAATGTATATTATCTCGTCACTCTGTACGCTACAACCTTGTGCCACATTTTAAAACTGATTAGATTTTGTTATACCAAACACTTGAAAATAATATAATTTGCTCTTTCCCAGATGACTGAAAAACCGGCAACGGACTTAAATAAAAGTGTATTCACTTTAAATGATTTTAACTCAAGGTAAGTAGCTTTTCACACTTGAAAACTATTGAAATATTTAACACACAAAAAAATTAACGCAATTTGTAATATTCTTTTTAACATTTTTCGAATTTTTTTTATTAGAACTCAATTGACGGAGAAATCCAAGGGAGATGATGATGTCTATGATCCATTCACGGAACGCAATGTCAGCAAACCTAATTCGACTACAGGATCTTTGGTCCACCTGCTTAAGAGTTCTTTGGGATCCGGAATTTTGGCCATGCCAATGGCATTTAAAAATGCCGGTCTGCTTTTTGGAATGCTGGGAACAATCATAGTTGGATTACTTTGCACGCATTGTGTTCATATTTTGGTAAACAATTTATTTATTACTAGCTTGCATACCCGTCGTTGCCGGGTTAAGTTTTTTCAATTTTTTTTGATGGTCTATGTTGGAGCTAAATTTCAGGCCAATCGGCTCGGTAGTTTCCCCGCGAAAGGGTAGCATCGCGCGAAAACTAAGTTTCGAAATCACTTTACCCCCTCCCATTACTCCCCCCATCCCTCGTGGTACTTTTCCGTTTGCCTATGTTGGAACCAGAACTACCACAGACACTCATGCCAAATTTCAAGTCAATCGGTTCAGCCGTTTTTGCGTGAAAGAGGAACAGACAGACAGACAGACAGACAGACAGACAGACAGACAGACACCAACTAATTTTTATATATTAGTAGGAGTAGGATGGGTGGTTAAAAAATTTCGGATTTAATAAGAAAAACACATGATTTGTGACATTTTTTCCATTTTTCTGGACCACGATATAATTTTAGCAAAATCGGTCTCCTAGTTTTCAAACTCAAGCTAGCTTTTTCGGGTCAATTTGTTTTTTGTTTGAAAAATGGCTTGCAAAATCCAAAATAACGTAAGTACAAGTCATTGTACCTCACTTACAAAACTTAAAAACCACTCGGATAAAAATTGATCAAAAAATTAAAAGACACTGATCAAAACTGATCAAAAGATCAAAGGGGACAATTGTCGCTATTTTTTAAGAGGGTTTTCCCAAAGTTTGATTTTCTGTAAAGAAATTTACCCCAAAAATCACAATCCAATCGCAAATTAATCAATATTATTTGGCCACGTGCCACTATCAAGAATATCAGTATATTATAATTTATCAAATATGTTTATTCGATAGCCACTTGAAATATATTTTATGCGATGTCGCCGGAAAGTTGGCAAGATTATCAGTAAATTAATAAAATCCTCCTATCAACAAAACTCGAATAGCTTTCGACTACCACCAGGGTTAAATTGAGATTGCATTAAATGCAACTAATCAAATGTCAGATGGTATGACATGATGTCAAGAGTTTGTGACATAATATTTGAGTTGATTTGTTTTTTTTTCCCCCTCAATTCATTCCGCATTAGTAAAAAAATAATTAGGATTGAATGTATTACCTATTTCCGTTCTCAATTTTTTTTGTAAATTAATTTCAAATTTTTAGATAAGTTAAATATGATTAGGACGCAATATTTTTTAATTACCCAATTTTCATCTTATCTCAAGAAATAGCATTCATCGCAACGTCCACGATGCCGTAAAAATTATGAACTAAAAACACAGTTCTCCCTTCACTGTTTTTTCCACTTTTTCATATCAAAATCCTACGATCAAGTCCACATGTTGGCGTCAAAACCAGTTTACTGTGATCTCTAATAATAATAAAAAAAACTTATCAAAGCGAAATCTTCCCTTACAAGAATCGATAAAGGTATTTTTTTACAGGTCTATCGATCGTAAGATCCTCACAAAATTCGTTAATGAGAATGAAAGGGGTTTTTTGTGCTAATTTACCTGTCTTTTCGGCTTGTGGTCAAATTATGTATTCTACATTCACTTTTCGATTTACTTTTGCATGAGCTGCATACTAAAAGCACGCTTTGATCAATGATCTTTAGGCTTGATAATTACTGTGGTCCAACAACTTGCAGTCCATCATCAAAATTGTTGGAAGTTTTTGCGTCTTATTGACATGAAACCGGCCTCCGTTCTTAAGCCAATCAAATTTAAGATTATTTCAAGTGTGTTACAACCATCCATATTCGATTTTAGAATTTTGAATGAATAAATATTTTGGTGATGTGGCCAGGACCGTACTAGAAAACGGATTTTAACATAAAACTTTCTTTTTGCAATCGTTTTAACACACGTTTTGAAACAAGTTTGATTTTTTCATTAAATAGTACCGAATGTATTCTAGCATTAAAACACCAGTTCAAATCAAAAATGGTTTAGTGGGTTAAGGGCTGTTCATAATGAAATACGTCACTCTAATTTTCAAACCCCCAATTTTCGGCCTTTCAAAAGCTAAGAAGTGTTTATTGCCGCTACGATAAGTAGTTATATTTACGTCAATTAATTCGTGATTGGTTTTATCAAAATGTGCTTAACCTTCTCAATCGCGGAAGAAAACGAACGAATGAATGGAATTTTCAAACAGAATAACAACAGCATTTTATAAACATTCAATTAATCTCCACTTTGATTTAATATCACTCTTTTTTCGTTTATTGTTTGTAGTTTTGTAGTACAAACAATGTACCTAAAAGAAAATAGGTTTTCTTTTGTTTTAGCATTTTTATTTATTTATTTATTCTGGGGAAAAGAATTAATCATAACACTTAAAGATTAGTAAAGGAATTTAAATTTAAACCTAAATAAACGAAATTTATCAATCTTTTTCGCGAGGAAACTCCTTAAAATACACGTGAAGCCCAATTAGGGCATAAGTTTGCTAGTCAGTAGTTTGAATCAGACAAAAGTTCTCTGAAACCGCATCCATTTGCAAATCGTGCTTTAACTTTCAATTTTTTTTTTCCTTTTTTCATGAAAAACAAAATATTTTTTACTAGAATTTAGAGCCGGCTACGCCCGACTAAAAGCTACTCACGCAAAAGAAAAAAAATCTAAGAAAATAAAATTAGATAGAATACCATAAGTTGTCCGTGCTTTTCTTTAAAAGATTCGGATTTTCTTTACCCCCTCCCCTTACTCCCCCCACCACTCGCGCTACTTTTCCGTATGCCTATGTTGGAACCAGAACTACCACAGACACTCATGCCAAATTTCAAGTCAATCGGTTCAGACGTTTTTGCGTGAAAGAGGAACAGACAGACAGACACCAACTCATTTTTATATATTAGTGTGATGATCCACAGATTATTACCAAATAAATTACCTTTTATTAAACAATTTTTTTTAATTTTGCGTTTCAGGTAAAAACGTCACATGATATCTGCCGACAAATTAGAGAACCATCTCTTGGTTTCGCTGAAACAGCAGGAAAAGTTTTCGAATATGGACCACTAAAAGTTCGACCATATGCTAATTTTGCAAAGTAAGTAAATATTATTAATTAACTCCGGTTACAGGGGAAAAACTATGTATAATACAATATGTATTTGAGCTTACAATTAACCAAGTGCTAAAAAATAAATATTTTTGAGAAAGGTATCGAAAAGTAAAGTGAATCATCATGTTGAAAGATTTGAAGAAAACAAATCATCATATTTGTTTATTCACATTTCATAAGTAGAAAAATTTATTTTAGAATACAATTTTCAAACTCCCACACTAATTACAAATGTAAAGAGATTTTTTTTCGTGAACCTGTCGACAAGTGAATAATTTATAAGTAATATTGACATCTTGAACGCCTAGATAAAAGTAGTTCAAAAACGCAGCCAAATCGACGCCAATAATTATGTCAATTTGCCGCATAAAATGTATATAAATAAAATTTTTACAACCTCGTGCTGCAGCAAACACCTGGCAAATACGGCTAATTAAATTAAACATAACTGGTAAAAAATTCTTTTTTTACAGTAAAACTCAATTTAAAATCCCAAATGTTCGAACTTGCTTTAGAAAATATACGGTTTTACTTATGCTTATCTGCGACTAACCATTTTTAGCTTAAAACAATTGGGCTAAAAATTTAAAACGATTGGGCCATTAAAAACCTAATACTTTTGCGATGTTCACTGGTGTCAAGAAAATCGAGATAAACACAAATGAGGTGAAAATTCTGTGTAGCTTTTGATTGAAGTCATTGCGCCGCAGTTTGTTTAAACGAATTTAATTGGTTTTCTTTAGTTTTCGCCTCACCGCCCCCTTCCTCATCTTAACAAATATGGTCACCTTAGTCCGGTATTACACTTGGCTTAAGTAAGCCGGCAACTTTTGGGCTTAATAAGCCAATGTGCTTACATTTGTGGCTTAAATAAGCCAATCCTGTTTGCATATGCTACAAAAGTTTACAAGTGTGTGTGTGGACTCAAACCATTGAAATTGCTGCTGCTCATATACTTCCCAAGATCTTTACCTGCTGACGGTCAGAACGAAAATGATTTCTACCTACTACTTTTCCCAAACCGGTTCACACGCTTTGCATGTATGCAGATTGTCGATAAGCCATGATTTCGAGTTGCAACTTTTCCCTCCGCAGTCGTTTCTCCCGAAAATCGGCTTAACTAAGCCCGAAAGTTGCCGTGTGTAATACCGCGCTTAATTTTTAGGAATGTTTGTTCTCTCTACATCATATTTTATACTGACCACAAAAATTTGGTTTGTTATTTCAATATTCAAATTTGAAAATTTAAAACAAAAATTTCTTATTTCGAAATTTCTTAACTATTTCACTGTTGAAATTTTATAGCTTTTATGTTTTATCATTCAATTCTGACCCACCTTCTATTTGTTTTATGCAGACTGGTTGGCGCTTAGCTTAATGCTTGGGTAACCATGGCCTGGTTAAAAAAGTTCTCTCTAATTTTTAAAGCATGAAATCAACATGCAATTAACTGATACAGATTTTTTTTAATAGATTGACTTGTAATACTTGAATTTTTGCAATGATCTATCGAGATATGTGCTCGATTATTGTACTTTTTGATAAACTTATATAACTTTCAATCAATAAATTCTAGATCAGGTTCAATGATCACGGAAAATCGTTTTAGATCTCTTTTTTTACTAATTAATTTTATTGCGGAAAAAAGTGCAGTTTTGTCACTAAAGAGAATTGTTATGTGGGGACAATCATACTGACGATGACGAAAAAATGTCATTGAAGATCTAGGCTTAATCATGGTTATTTTAATTTCCGCCGGAATTAAAAATAAATTCTTTTTTAATGTGAAGTCAGGTTTTCGCAAAAACGCGATCGTCATCGTCAGCACAGCAATGCAGATCAGTGATGATGACCAAACCAAAATGCAATAATAGAAAATTACCTTCGAATAAGGTCAACATAATTATGTAGAACTCTTGTACGAATATATTATTTAATTTTTCCAAATGTAGGAAAAGCGAATAAAAAACATCTTTTTATTACATTACAATAGAAATAAAACAATTGACAAAATTGTGAAGGCGATAGAAGAGTGATTAATTTGTAAAGAATTGTAATTATACTGTAAAAGGTTTATTTTGGTACTAATTCAGTTTTAAATGTTTTGGCAATATCAATTCTCATGTCCAAAGTAAAAGTGGTAGATTTTTGGCAAAGAAATAGATAAAATTCGTTAAGCTTCTCCGGGAGATTTCAAAATCACAATCAGTTGAATTGCGCAAAAGTTATTTGATAAAAAATCTGATCAATTTGATAAAAAATAATGATCTCTTTTGTCTGTCGGTCGCCTATAACTGAAAAACCACAAAACTAATTTGGATGAAACTTTCAGGAGAGCTAATAAGCATTATTAACACGTTGACTGCCAGACCAATTTTGCAAAAATGTAAGGGAGATGCCAATACATATGTAGAATGTAGATTGTAGACCCAGCTATCGAAAATGATAGCCTTGGCTGCTCATGAATCATAGTGCCAATTTTCACTGGCTATCAAAAATTATAGCCATGGCTCACTGGCTATCAAAAATGATAGCCATGGCAGTCAATGTGTTAAGAGAGTTTCAAACCATGTGTTTTTCCAATGTTTTCCTTTTTTTCCCCGCTATAGCTATTTTAATAAAGCCTCAAGGGAAATTTTGATTTTTTTCCGAGACCATAGGTTGTCTTTTTTAGTAAAATCAAAATAAAATGAATAATTAATAATTTTTTTGACAAATGCCTTTTTACGATTTTATTATAAAAAAGTTATATTTTTATTTGGTTGAAGATTTAAAAAAAAATGTGAAACCTCTATAAGTCTGTTAAAAATGTTGAAAATTTTAAACATTTTCTAATAAGTTCTTCTTGATTATTTCCAGGCAATTTGTGGATTATTCGCTAATGGCGACTTACTATGCAGCGAGCTGTGTCTACATAGTCTTCATAGCAAACTCCCTACATGATGTAATCAACTATGATTTGAACATTGATTGGAATATTCGACTTTACATCGCGATAACTTTAATTCCCCTGCTTTTCATTGGCCAAATTCGCGAACTGAGATTTTTAGTGCCATTTTCGGCCATAGCAAATCTATGCATCATAGTAACATTCGCAATTACGTTATATTACATGTTCGACGTCGAATTGGACTTTAAGGATAAGCCGCTGATCGCAACGTTTGCCGAATTGCCGCTGTTTTTCAGCGTAGTGATATTCGCAATGGAGGGAATCGGTGTAGTTATGCCAGTTGAAAATTCAATGAAAAAACCACAGCACTTCCTCGGATGTCCTGGCGTTTTGAACACCGCAATGATCACAGTAATCTTCCTGTACGCGACCGTTGGATTCTTCGGTTATGTTCGGTATGGTGATGACATCAAAGGAAGCATCACACTGAATTTGACGCCGGGAGAGCCGTAAGTGTTAATTTCAACCGTTACTATAATTTTTGGAAAATTAAATTCATTAATTACAATACATTGCAAATATAATTGAGCAATCAATAATAGTTTTTGCAGAACAGTTTCTAAAGACCTTTATAACAGTCCTGTTCTGTTTTTTTACACTTAACACATAATTTTTTTACGAGACTTTCTTTTAACAATTTGTTTACAATTTAAAATTTTATGCCTGAATATTAAAAAAAAACTTTGATTTTTCTAACAGACTGGCAGATACTGCAAAACTTCTTATGGCATTGGCAATCCTTTTCACTTATGGCCTTCAATTCTACGTTCCAATGGACATTTTATGGCGAAAGATTGAAGATCGTATTTCCGTGGAAAAACGCAACGTCTCACAGATTGCATTACGAACAGGAATAATTCTAATTACTGGAGCTATTGCCGCAGCTGTTCCAAAACTGGATCCATTCATTGGACTCGTCGGATCAATTTTCTTCTCTGTCTTAGGTATAAATATTTAAAATATGAGAAAAAAAGTCACATTTACTAACAAAATTCAACTCTTTTAGGACTCTTGGTGCCATCGGTTGTGCAAACGATTTTCTTATGGCCCAACCGACTTGGTCCTGGCAACTATATTTTATGGAAAAATGTTTTACTTTCATGTTTTGCTATTTTCGCCCTTGTGAGTGGATCTTTGGTCAGCATAGAAGACATAATTAAAATGTACAGTGGAGAAGATGAAAATCACTAAAATATTATTATACAATTAGTTTAGTTTAGTTGTAAGCAAAAACGAGCTTTAGTTGTAAACAATCATTCATTAATTATCAAAATGAATGGCAACGATTTTAAAAGATTTTTTTATTAATTTATTTTTTGGATAGTTTTCACTAAAAACACACTTCAGAGTGTCGTAGTTAAGGTAATTTTAACTAGTTTAGTCATAATTTGGAAACGACTTAATACAACATATAAGAATAATATAAATTGATAAGAAGTAAAATGCGATAACGATATTGTTGTCGAAAATCGAATTTCAATCGATATAATAAGAGTAAAACAGGTAGAATTTGTTGTTTAAGTATGTAATTTCCCTAAGTGCCTTTAAAGGGATGCTGTGACAAAAGTATATTTTACGATTTTTATATTAATTGCTAAAAAATAAAGAAAAAAACTCATAATAAATTAAATTTTTAACAAAATGTTTAATGTTTGCTTGTAATATTCCATTATGCTAAATGATAAGCGTTGTCCTTTTGCGCCAATGATTTAAAAAAAAAAAAATTAGGAAGAAAAGACGTCCAGTATGAAAAGCGGCTTCAACAAAAATTTCTGAGCGTGCTAAACGAGTTTAACGTAGTTTCACCAAAAGTTTATACGGCTGTCCCATTCCAGGACTCACGGCTTTAGTTTAAGAAATCTTGTAGATTGAAATACTGGGAAATATTTCTGTAAAACACACCTTTCGACTCGATTTATGCTGATAAATACAATCTGTTCTACAGTACTTTGTACTACGTATAAGAAAAGAAAAATGGAATAAAATCTATACCTATTGGGAAAAAACCAGAGAAAAAAATCCAGTATGAGCAAAAACGTTCATAAGTTGAAATAAAATTGTCCTATAAATGTGACCTTAAAAACCACCAATGCAAAATAATAATAAAATTCATATCCCCTAAAAAGCAAAGTCAGACGCTCTTCCCGATATTTTACAGCACTTCCAACTTATCCTCAATTTTCTTAAAATACTCAATTAAAACACGTGTATTTCCACTTAATTTAATATATATATACTTTTAACTAAAGAATACATTTGACGATAATTTAAAAATTATAATTACTTGGATGTAAAAAAAAATTAAGTATAGAATACAACTTATAACATTTATTAATTGAATGTCTAATCATTATTATACTGATTTATCAGAAATTTTCAATGGTAGTATGTCCAGCGAATTCAAAGTTTTGTTTTTCCTCTAGCAGCGAAAAAGTCGTCACAATATTTTACTTCTTCTTCTTTTTATTATTTTTATCATTGGTCATGACATCATTTTTGCGCTTTTGACCAGCCTTTGCTTGCCCTGAGTTTGTCAAAATGCCAGTACCACCCTTGGCCGCTTTCTTTTTCTTCTCCTGACGTTCCTTCTCTTCCAGCTCCTGGTTTTCTCGTTCAATCAAGGTGATTAGCGTGTTGCAACGACGCTGCAACTCTAATGCAGTGCGAGATTTGAGAAACCAATCGAAACGGAATTGCGTTGAAGCTCTGGGGGAGTAACAGAATTGTAAATTTTTCTCAATATAAAAAACTTATTTAAGGGAAATTTGAGCGTAAAGCCTGGAAAACCCATAAAAATGAGAAACAGACGCAAAACGTTTACTGGAAACAATGCATTAAAATACTAACCTGATAGCTGCTCGTAACTCCTCATAGACATTCTCTTTATCGAAGCCCAGCTTGTGAAGCATACACACAAGAAATCTATCCTCGATTTCAGTGTAGTTTTTACCTTTATTGTTGCCGTATTGCAAGCGTAGTTGATGAAATGGTGCTCGATAGCGGGACATCTACAAAAAAAAAATTCGATTAAAAAGAATTCTTAGGACTGGCTAAAACCCACTACTTTTTGATCGAGCGCTTTTTTAATCGATTGACGACGTTGAATTTTCGTTTCTCCACGTTCAATTTGAGCCATAATCCGCTCAATATCCTGCAACTCATGACAACGTTCCCAAAACACGGCGCTATATTCAATCACCTCTTCTGGTGTTTTACCCTCGACATCTTTTGCGATGTTTTCAATATCGTCACGACCGTATTTCTCATTTGCTTTGATAAATTGATTAAAATCACGTTTTGTCCAGTTTGTAAATCCTGAAAAACATCACAAAAATTATAATTTGCTGGTGGTTGCAAGGAAAATTTTTTTTTTATTACCCTGAGTGAGAAGAGATTCTTTCTCGACAACTTCTTCCTCTGTTAACGGTTCAGCGTCGTCGATTTTCTTCTGTTCTTCACGCTGAGCTTTGGCCGCTTCTGACCCTAATTCTGGATTCTTTGGAACCTTGTAGTTCAACGTTTTGCGATAGTAGTAAATTTCCTGATCCAACAGCTCGAACAGACGCGGCGGAAAGAATTGAAAGTCCTGAACGATTGGCTGTTTGGGTGGACGTGGAGCTTTCGGGGCTTTCGGTTCGGATACACGCAACGCTTCACGGAAATAAGCATCAACGGCGTAGTTCGCTTTACGTTCACGTTTCGGTGGCTCAATCCAACTTCCCATGGTGTTCATCTTCTGCTTTTCGCGGTAATCCTCGCCTTCAAACTGATATACGGAACTAGGCTCGCCAGTGTTGTTGTCCACAGTGAAATTGCGAAGTGATCCCTCGCCCAGATCATCGAGTTTCGCCTTTTGCTGTTGCGTTTTAGCCTCGCCCCTCTCCAAAATCGTATCGATGTCCTCCTCGGTTAGCTCTGAATCCTTCGAGGCGAAAACATGATTCGCTCCGAATCGGATAATGTTCAACATTTCATCCTTATTCAAATTGGCGCGATTGTCCACCAGTCGTCCTTGCTGTATGACAAGTTTGTCGAGCCGCAATTTAACCTCGGCCCTCTCGACAATCTTCTCCTCGACGGTGTTCTCCGTGATGAATCGAAAGACGCGAACTTGCTTCTTCTGCCCGATACGATGGGCTCGGTCCATCGCCTGTAGATCCATCTGCGGATTCCAATCTGAATCGTAGATGATTACCACATCGGCAGTGGCCAAATTGATACCCAAACCACCGGCACGGGTGGACAGCATGAAAATGAATTTCGGGCTGTTGTCGGCGTTGAACTCTTGAATCTGTCGGTTTCGGTCCTCGTGCGGAGTCTGACCGTCCAATCGGCAGTATTGATAGGTACGCCACAGACAATAATCCTCCAAAATATCCAACATTCTCGTCATTTGACTGAAAATCAACACCCTGGAGCCCTGCACCTGCAATTTCGGTAATAATTTGTCCAGAATAGCCATTTTTCCAGAATTATACGCTAAATGCTCGTCTGTGGTGTAGGGTGGGCCGGGCTCGGCGCCATCAAACAAGTACGGGTGATTTGTACACTTTCTAAGCTGCATCAAAATATTTTGTAATCTCATTTTCTCTACTTTTCCCGCCCCATTCACCACATCAATGTCTTTCAACAAAACTTTAGTGTACCATTCACGCTGCATTTTAGACAAGCCAATAAAGATTTTAATCTCCTTTTTCGGCTTCAAACGTTTCTCCACCTCTGACTTCAAACGACGCAACAAGAATGGCTTCAGAACCGCGTGGAGACGCTCAATCAAAGCATTATCGCCGAGGCAAGAATTCGTATTGAACCAGGAATCGAAATCGTCGGCACTGTTGAATACGTCTGGCAAGAGGAAGTTCAACAAGGACCATAACTCGTGCAAATTATTCTGCAGTGGTGTTCCAGTGATTAACAGGCGATTTGCTGTTTTGAACTCTCGTAGAATTTCCGATAGCTTTGATTTTTCATTCTTTATACGATGAGCTTCGTCAATCACCAGGTAGCGCCAATTGAACTTTTTGAATACGGATTTCTCACGGATGCACATTTCATAGGACGTAACACAGACATCCCAATCGCCTGGCATCAGGATTTCTCGGATAAACGTCATACGAGCTTCTTGATCGCCGATTAGGCAGACGGCATGAACCGATGGACACCATTTGTTAAACTCATTGACCCAATTTTGTAGTGTGGATTTCGGTACGACGACAATGTGTGGACCGGGATTGTTTCTGAAATAGGAATTGTAAAATTTTATTCGGCAGCCAATAATTTAAATTTTTTGAGTTTTCAGGGGGTCTAAATCGTTTTATAAAATTCTTATTTAAGAAAAAAAATACAAATTATTTCCTGATAGACGTTTTGACCACAGTCAAGGTATTGCAACTTACTTAAAATGTTTAAGATATCCCAGCAATGAAATCGTCTGCAGAGTCTTACCCAGACCCATTTCATCAGCCAGAATTCCATTGATTCCATTTTCATAAAGCGAAATCATCCAATTTAGACCACGAATCTGATAATCTCGAAGCTCTCCATTTTTTATGTAAGCAGGCGAAGCCTCGAAACGGAAAACCGACTTTGCAGAAGTCTCCTCCGCCAGAAGTTCCTCGTCCTCCTCCTGCTCGGTTTTACGATGTCGGTGACTGTAGACAAAAAAAAATTAGAAAAATCAACTGAAATCGCATCACAAATCTCTACTCACTCGGCAGCTTCAGCAGAAGCCGCAAGAGCGCTAGCGCTGGTTTCCTTTGGCTTTTTGGGGCGCCCCACAGACTTTGTTTTCAATGGGCTTTTAGGGCCGGTGTTGGTGACGAAGTGGGTGAAAATCTCAGTCTGTTTCAGCAAGTAATCGAATCTCTTGCTGCGATCTGTTTCGATTTTAGTTTCGAATTCGGCTTCCTTTTCCCTCGACGAGGTTGTGTCGGAAGTGGATTCATTCTGGAATTAATCGTTTGTTAAGTTTTTCCGCCAAAAAAGATGAGATTTTTGCTGAAAAGCCGTCTATAGACAAAGCGTCCCTAGCAATTTGCCACGAATTCAGCGATTTCTCGTCTCTACTCACCGAATTGTCGTTGTTTTCCGCGACCGCGGGAGCCTCTTCCTCATTGGACATATTTAATTCCGTGGATTTCACCTATTTCTCAGGTGATTTGCTAAAAACTTCCGAAATCCCAATTCACGCTTCTTTCCAAAATGCCGTCCCGTGAAGTACTTAAATCAAGTACACTGGAAAGTCGAAGTACGGTAGGAAGTACACTCGAAATAAGTGTAATGTACATTAATGGGTCGGCGAATTGTCAAAGTTTCGAGGTTAGATCCGACAATTCCGAACGTTTTGTGTAAACACTTGATTTTCGTTAATAAATACTCAGTAAAATCATATAAATTCCGATTAAATTTATAGGAAAAGATGATGCTAGTGAAAACTATCACACGGTCCTATTCCGTATCACTCAGAAGGATGTCAACAATCGCCACGAGCCTGAAATACTCGGAATTCGGAGAGCCGGCGGATGTGGTCAAGATCTGCCAGGACAAAATCGAAGATCCAACGGGAGATGAAGTTCTTGTAAAGATCCTGGCTGCGCCAATCAATCCCGCGGACTTCAACACAATTCAAGGCAAGTACAACCGATGAAGGTTTTGCATTAACTTCCGACTCATCTAATTCTAAACAGGAAAATATCCCGTAAAACCGCCCTTCCCGGCCATTGGCGGCAACGAATGTATAGCGGAAGTCGTTTCTGTGGCCCCAAACGTGAAGGATTTGAAGGTTGGCGACCGAGTTGTGCCTTTCGCAACAGGTATTGGCACCTGGACTTCCCACGCGAAATATTCAGAGAACATTCTTCTTAAAATCCCCAAAGAAGTCGGCATTCCAGAGGGGGCAACCATAACTGTTAACCCTTGCACAGCTTATCGAATGCTCAAGGATTTTGTAAATTTAAAGCCCGGTGACACAGTCATCCAAAACGGGGCAAACAGTGCTGTCGGACAAGCAGTCCACCAAATTTGCAAGGCTTGGGATATCGCTTCAGTTGGTATCGTTCGTGACCGTCCAGATATTGATAGTTTGAAAGCGTATTTGAAGTCGCTGGGCGCCACCGAAATTCTGACCGAGGAAGAAGCTCGAAAGACCACTTTATTTAAGGACAAATTAAAGAAGCCAAAGCTCGCTTTCAATTGCGTTGGTGGGAAAAGTGCCACAGAGATCACTCGGCATTTGAACGACCAAGGAGTGATGGTAACTTACGGCGGAATGTCCAGAGAACCAGTGGTCGCTTCGACAGCTGCTCTAATTTTCAAGGACATCAGTTTTAGGGGATTTTGGATGACACGATGGACAAAGGATAACTTTGGGAGTGAAGAGCGACGAGCAATGTTTAAGGAGATCTGCGATTTAATCATTGCCGGGAAAATGAAAGCACCGGTCCATGAAATTATTCCACTTCTAAATTACCAGGAAGCGCTAAGGGCGGCGTTGGCTTTTAAAGGATTCACCGGCAAGAAATTTATTTTGGACTTCTCAACGTGAATTTAATTGTTTTGTTGTTTAATAATAAATGTTTTTATTAAATTAGCTTAACGACAGCATATTTTTAATTCAAAAAGTGTTTGAAAGACAGTTATAAAAATTAAATTGTTCAGACATGAAAAAACGATTTTCCTCCTTTGCTAACTGGGATACACCCTCCGCCTTGCAAAATTTTTACCCCGCATATACTAAGGAAGCCTATAAAATGCCTCCAAACCGTTTCTGAACCGTCGGTTCTTTAGGCGTTCCTCTATTCTTATATGACACGCATATAAGGTATAAAAACAATTTTTTTTATAACAGACAAATATATTATTAGAAATAGAGACGGGAGCAATTCTAGCACACCACACAAACTATAATGAAAATATTCTATCTAAAAACATTGACGAGTTCTACACATTCTCATAAATTCCAAAATAATTTACGATAGTTTAGCATTTAGAAGTGTTTTAAGATCTACACCAGCAAAAGATTTATTTTGTCCCATCACTGCCTCCCATGATGTTGAATTCGTATTCGTTTTATGGTGAACAGTGTTTAGTTTTACGAATTCCGTTTGCTTGGCTTTGCTGCTCTCGTCGTCATCATTTTCTGGATGTTGCGAATTTCCCAACGCAATCCCAATATCATCCAGAATTGTATTCCGATTCAGTTCAAAAATTTCACCACTAGTTTTTATATTCAGCTGCTCTTCGAAGTCCGCCAATTTATTGCTGCAATTTGCTTGGGCCTCCTGTAACTTCTCAGCCTCGGCCATTTGCATGCTCTTCATGTAAATGTTGTCGCCGATGTTTTCCAAAAAGTCCTTTGCGTAGCTCTCCGTCATTTCTCGAATAAAATCCCCATCCAATGACTGGAAACCGAGTCGAATGAGGATCGATATTTTGATATTGAATGGTCTTAGCCAATCGACAATCGTCTCGTATATCATTTGCTGTTCGTCGTCAGTGTGGATGTTCCAAAAGTCCACGAGGTTGCTTTTCGTATAGTCCATTAGGACGGTTTTCTTATCTTCCGGATGAAGTTGGGCGACTCCATTCAAGTGGCGATAAGTGATGTCGAGAATGTGATTTGGATGTGAAACCACACTCACCTGCCATTTGAAGACCATCGTTAAGAGATCCCATAATTTATCCATTGACTTTTCATCCATTCGCATTAGAGAACAACATGCTATATCGGTTAACATGATTCGACAGTGTTCAGGGGTAATTAGCGCTTGCTGTTGATTGCCAACCATTATTCTGTCCATGAATTTCGGATCGAAGAGGACACTTGTTATGTCTCGAAGGACTGTAATATAGAAATTTTCAGAGAAATCAATTTTGAATTTCTTATTGTTTAATTGATGAACTAACCTTGAGTTGATTTATCCAACGAGACACATTGAGCCTTGAGCCTCTGATCAATTATGTACAGCATTTCCGATCCTAAATTTACCAACAAAAAAATATTTGCCCGCGACATTTTCCCTCGAGTTCTACAATTTTTTTAATTTCTATCTAAGAAAGTTTCAGTATTTTAACAAACCGAAAACTGACCCTTTTTCCTCAGTTTTGTTGTGGACTAAACTCAATTTCCGTTACTATGCTAACGGGTATTGTTTTCACAGTTCAGTAGCTTTTTCATAGTCAATCGATATTGAAATGTCTATCGAGAAAAATTAGTTCATTTTTTTTTTGTTTTGCTTGTTGATACTAAATTACAATGCCCTTGATAAAATCATAATATTTTAGTAGTAGGTATCTGCTGTTACTGGTGGAAAGAATTTCACTAATTTTAGGTTTTCAGAAATATTAAAAGGTGTGATTACCATCGAGGAGGTTTATTGCAGCGTAATGTTGTTTTGTCATGAAAATGTTGTTAATTATAGTTAATTTGCAAATTATCCTAATTGACAGAGGGCTTTCCAAAAGAAAATTTCAATTAAGCATACTGATTGCAATTGGAAATGAGAAAATTTTTCGAAAATTTAAGATTTTGTATCAAAATTTTTTTTTGTCACCAATTTTTTGGGGATATGCTGCCTATCAAAAGTTCGGCTTCTCTCTGTACTGTACCAATTCTGTACCATTTTTTACATAAACTGTGACACAGGATTAGTTGGTAAAGCAAAATCGGACTATTTATTCCCTATTTCCCCAAACAAATAGAAAAGTTTTTTACGATTCATTTCAAAAATTACGTGGAATCGAAAAATGTATCTAAAAAAACAAACCTTAACCACCTAACGGTGATATACCTTTCTTACATAAACCCCATATGATGAATATAAATGGGTATAATGTTAAAAGTTTTTATACAAAAACATTTGAAACCTCGAGAACTAAATTATAAATCTCTTCCGAAAATGAAAAAAACAATATCAGTTGTGGTCAACACAAAACTTTCTTCTACAAAATCTACGACCCTGCGCAATTTACGCTAGAGCCCTGTCGCGTTGTCAACCTAAGACGACCTCCCAATAAATTCTTGGTTTATTCAAAAATATCAAAAACGTACAAAATTTGAGATAACTTGAGAACTGTAAAAGATATCAATTTACGGTAAACGGCAAAAATGTAGAAAATGTTAACATCTTTAATTATTCTTTCAACTGATTTGTCGAAAAACCGTTAGTTTGCAAATTATTCGCAAAAATATGATTTTTTACATATTAATGAAAATATCTCAATAACGGTAAAATATAACGGATAACGGTAAAAGATAAAATTGTGCAGAATGCCATTCTCATTCATTCACTTCATACATTCAGTCAGCAAAAACCCGTTAATTTTCGAGATAATCGCAAAAAGCTGTTTTTTTTTGGAAATAACGGTTTATCTCGATAACAGGTTGAGATATCGAGTTACTGCTAAAGAAAAAAGTGTGGGAAATTTTATTTTCTCCAAGTTTTGTCATACTTAAGGCCACTAAAAAACGCGTAGTTTGGGAGTAAATCGAGAAAAACGTTTGAAAAACCGCCATTTTGGATACTTCCGGTTAACGGATTTCCACCAAAAGTTGATAGGATCGTTCCATTTCAGGACCCAACATGCCTATAAAATTTCATGGCGCTAGCTCACAGACAGAAAGACATTTTTTTAATATGACTCCAATCGACTCAGGAGTGATCGGGAAATGTTTTTTAGGCAAAATTAAGAGGTCGAAATTTTTCATGAATACAATACTTTATTATACTCCGTAGAAGAAAGTAAAAATATGACGACCTGCAATACGTCTGTTCATTAACAGAAGAAAATGAAACTACATAAATTACATAATGATTGAAATTTTGATTTATTCATCTTAAATAACAGTTCTTTTCTCGGAAAAATATATCAAGAAAAAAAGTTTCGAGACGTTCAATAATTTTAGAATAGCCAATTTGACTGAATTTCATTATAACAAAACGATCTAAAAAAAAATACAATTGTTTTTCGCTGTTTTCTTAAATATGTATGAATGGATATATACGTGTACGCTTATAAGAGAAAAAGATCAATAAAATAGATTAAGGCACGTAAAAATATATGAAAATCGTTTGATAATATTATAATATGATTAAATTTTAGTCCTTTTGCTTCTCTGAATATTTCGCTTTAAGCGGGACAGCATCAGCCATGATATTTAATGCCATTTTGAGACTCTCTTCGGTCGAACTAATTTGACTGCATGGATAATATTCCGAATAGTCAGCCAGAAACTGGGCGTACCTTTCGTAGTTACTCTCGGCGAATCTCCGATTAAACGCCATTAGTTTAAAGATATCATTGGCGTCAAGAGCTTCCGGGACAACAGGATAAGTCGGTAAGGACATATAGAGAGGATAGCAGTCCGCGCAAGCTTCACAAGTGCAGGTAAAATGATATTGCGTTTCTAATTTTTGTTGACGATCTCTTTTAGACTGCGTTGAATGGTGATAACTGGAAAGAAATGAATTTGAAAAGAAATAATTTATCAGAAAAATGTTAGGATTTACCCATAATTATCGTAGAGCGTTTCATTCTCTTTGATTGGTCGAAGTACAAACAACATAGCTGTAGTTCCGATGTAAATTCGAACGGTGTTGGGAGCACAAGAATGATTCAACATGCTTCCAAAAGCATAGGCGGCTGACGCAAAGCATTGATCATCTTTGGTCTCGTTAGTCTGTTCGATTAGGGCGACACTGTGCATATTTGTTGGGGATGTCTGCAAGTGGCGGAAAAGCAACTCCGTAAAGAAGTTCACGTGATTCTCCTCAGCGAGATGCGTCTTCAACGGTGAATGCTGGAGTAGGAATCTTTTCAAAACAGCACAAATAACACCTCGCTGGAAGAGATCCGCTGTTGATCTTTTATCCTCGTTGGTGGCCAGGCCATGGATAGCTCGGTAGTGCTCGATCTTCGTCAGATTCTTATAGTTAATCGTGAATGAGTTTTGATTTTGATTGGCTTCATTTTTGCAGAACTTCATGCAATCTTCGGCTGTTTCAAACTGGCTGAGTGTTATCAAAACTACTCGAAGGGCCATCAAGTGGATTTTATTGAACAGAGTGAATAACAAATCGATAATGGGACACTCGAATTTATGGAAGTTCTTCTCTGCCTCCTCCATACAACTTTGACTGCAGAACATTACTGAGGTGCAATTCTTACACGGGATTAATGTGAGGAAATTCTCTTTCCCGCAATTGGCACATCGAATATATCGCATGGGAGGTAAAAGAACCCAGGTGTAGGGCTTCTCAATCGAAACCAAGTCACCTGGGGCCAATGGCTTTTTAGTGTAAATGAATCGCCCCAACTCTGGTGTAGATTTGATGTCCAAGCAGTCCGATATGAAAGGAACAACCGGATGAGAATCGCCAACTAACTTGAAATCATAGACCGGAACGTCTTCCGGGTTCGCAGACAAGTTTTCTAGACAGGCTTTTTCACGCCTATCAATCTTCTGGACCAATTTATCCGGGTAATTCGCCTCCCTAGCCATTTGGATGTTCTCCAGACACTCCCGATACCGCTTCCATTCGAATAAAACCGCCGATCTATTCGCGTATCCAATGCTGATGTTTTCCGAGTCTGTCTCGGCATAGCAAATACTTTGGTTGTAGAGCTCTAATGCCTTGAAGTAGTCCTTGTTTTTCGTTCCGAAGTAGTTGTTACCTTCTTTGCGGAGCGCCTCTGACCGTCCGTTGTTCTTCACGTTGTGAAAGCTCAGTTTCATCTCTAGTTTTTTGATCTGCTCGAATCGCACCAGCAAATCTTCAATGTAGTTTATTTTGGCGTAATTTGGCTGTAGATTGTTGAATTCCTCTGAATATTGTATTATTTTGCCCAGCTTCGTTAATACTTTGACGAGATCCTCGTTAACGTCGTAAATATCCATTTTTATCACGTTTTTTAGCTAAAATGTTGCAGGAGTTCCGGGCCGATGCAGAGAAAAAACTGAACTGTCAAAGGTGAGTACTTTGCGGTTATGGTAGTGGCGGGATTTTCAAAAGGTTCATATCTTCAGTGATTTTTAACAAGTTTTTCTTATATTTTAATCTTTATAAAATGTTGTTTTCTTTGATTTTCTCGCGAAAATCATGAATTTTGGAAAAAGTTTTTGAGAAAATGAATTTTTAAAAAACAGCGGAATCTCAAAAATGAAAATGTAAACAAAGAACTGTCAAAAATCAGCCGGAAAGTTGAGGTTAGAATTCGTCACTCGAGATTTCTACGTGAATTTCTATTCCCTATTCACGAAATTGGTTAAAAGTTACGAGATCAAAGTTTCAGAATTTTTGAAGATGCTTCACAGGACAGGAAAGTTTGCTTCTTTTCGCCATTCGCTGGCGTTGAGAAGTCTTTTGCGATCAAATACTGTACGTCGCATACAAACGGAAAAGGACGATGACGATTTCTCCCTGAACAACGAAAGAATGCAGAGGTATCTGGAAAGCCTTCGCCAAGAGTTCTACAACATCCGAACAGGTGGAAGTTCCAATGAAGATGAAGCTAAAAGAGTTCGCCAATTGTCCGATATTGTTTCAGTCTTCGAGCAGAGAGAATGCGTTTTGAAAAATCTAGGCTCTTTAAAAGATATCAAAGATGAAAAGGACGAGGACATGAAGGAGTTGATTTTGGAGGAACAGAAAGTTGGTATTTCTAAAAGTATTTAAATTTTCTTGCTAAAATTACTAAAAAGCTTTTCAGTTGTACGGAAGCATGTTGACAAAATTAGACACGGATTTGCTGGAGAAGATTCTTCGGGTTGATGGCGGAGATAATTATGGATCATTGATTTTTGAAGTCAATGCAGGAGTTGGTGGTCAAGAAGCGATGTTGTTTGCCCAAGAGTTGTACGACATGTATACCAACTTTATTGAGTATAAAGGATGGGAATATGAAATTATCAGTGCTGATAATACCGATATCGGAGGTGAATATCTACTTCGGGTCTTAAAAATTTATTACTACAGTCGTAATTCCAAGTAAATTAATGAAAAATTCTATTAGGTCTAAGACATGCCACTCTGGTTGTTCACGGGAACAATGCATATCGGACTTTGAAATACGAAGCTGGTGTCCATCGAGTACAGCGAGTTCCAGCAACAGAGAAATCTGGGAGGATGCACACAAGTACTGTGTCGGTAGCAGCGATACCACGTCCCGATGATATCGAGACTACGATAAAAGAAAAAGATTTAAAGATTGAAACGAAAAGGGCTACCGGAGCAGGAGGGCAACATGTGAATACTACAGACAGCGCAGTACGAATCCTTCACATCCCCACTGGAATTGTAGTTGAGTGCCAAACAGATCGATCGCAAATTAAGAATAGAGAAATTGCAATTCAAAAATTAGAAGCAAAGATTTGCCAACAGCAACTTGAATCGCAGGTAAATCTATATAAACCAAAATGCGACGTGTTTTTCGTTCTAAAATATTTGGGACATTGTACACATGCAGTTTTTTTGGACTTTTCCGAAAATGGTGTATTTCACCACCAAATTTTTCCAATCACTGTAAATTTTAAAAAAAGAGCAACTATATTCGAGGGTGTTAAATGATATAAGGGTTAAATTATATATAAACGTTAATTTTTGTCTCCTTGGACTCCGCCCTCTTCCCTCGGCACGTTTTTCGGTAGCATTTTTTTTTGTGTAGGATTTAATACCACCGTCACACTATCGCGAACTTCCCCTTCCTACTAAAAGACAGTTTCTAACAAAAGGCTTTTTGGTATTTTTGTGTAAAAAAAAATATATTGTGCCCAACTCTCTTTTTTTAATTTCAGGAGGCCGCAAAAACCGCCACGAAAAAGGCACAAATCGGGAGCAGTAATCGAAATGAGAAAATCAGAACATACAATTTTACTCAAGATAGAATTACAGATCATAGAATTAAGGGCGGAACTTTACACAATTTGCGAGAATTTCTTTATGGAGGCGTTAGTTTGGAAGGTTTAATAAAACAGCTGGATTTGGCAGCAAAAAAAGAACAGTTAATGGAGATTATTAATAATTTACCTAAAAGTGAGAATAAATAGATATGTTTTTGAGAAAAATTAAAGTTATAGGAATGATGAATTTAAAATTGATTTCTCATCTTCCAAAGATAAATAATGTAGCCAACATTTTAAATTTATCTACTTTCTCTGATTTCCAAAAGATTGCTTGATTTGTGAAATAATTTTTATTAAGAAAATAAACTATATATATAAATACTTGAATATATTTAATAATTTCATACAACACTAACAGAAAATTACGCATTTATCCATTGGTTATCAATAACATCCTCGATTTGGTATCTTTCTTGGACGTTCGGCTGCAGAAGTTGCCTAAAAAATTAAACAATTTAATTAGCAAGAGAAAAATAAGTGTTTTTTTTTTAAATGAATTCACCTTATCATATGTATTGCCATTTTACTGCAAGAATGCTGCTTTGGGAACTCAATTTGATGAGAATCCTGCCTTTTTATTGTCCTAGCGATATCTTCATCATCAAAAGGCATCACACCGAAGATCATAATAAACAGAACACACCCCAATGACCACATATCCAATGCTTTCGGGTCATAAGCAATTCCTTTAAGGACTTCCGGTGCTGCGTAAGCCGTTGATCCACAAAATGTTCGACTAAAGTAATTTGCCTTCGATTTATCTTCCTCCACATATCGCGAGAATCCAAAGTCAGTGAGTTTTACATAGAATCGGCTTTCGATTAGAATATTTTCACATTTTATATCACGATGGCTTATTCCCCTTGAGTGTAAATAGTGGACAGCTGAACATATTTGATAGAAATACAATTTCGAGCGACGTTCCGTTAATGCTCCTTTACTTTTAATGCGATCTAGCAAATCTCCATTGGGACAGAAGTCCATGAACACACAAACGAAAGGCCCCATTTCGAGAATCGATTGAACACCGACAATGTGCGGGTGGTTTATGGTCTTTAAAATACTATTTTTTAGAGAAAAATATTTTTTGTTAGAAGGAATACACTGAATTGCGGTTTGGTTTATGGACAGGTCTTGGAAATCAAACGAGTTCATAAACCAAGTATCTCCTCTTATATTTTACAAAATTCTTGTTTTTTGATTTTTCACATATGTAAGTTTCAAGAAATTACAATGTGGACTTGTCCACAACATTTTGAAAAAAATTAAAAAAAAAACTCACGATATTTCTCTAGGCAGAAACTTCCTACAGAAATCAATCGATGTATCCCTTCGGTCAATTACTTTACAAGCACTAGGACGACTTTGGAGTTCGCTTTTTTGGCCAACAAATTTAGGACGATAATATTCCGCATAATAAACTTTGGAATAAGACCCACCGCCAATCCGTTTTTTAATAACATATCCAAATTTTGAGAGCTCTACAAAGAACTGCATTCGATTTTAATATATGAAATTTATTGCTTTCCAAAATTACATTATACAAAAATTATTTTCGAACCCACCTGCTGTTTATTAACATTGCCCCATGAAGGCTTCTTACTGCTTCCCACAAACGACTTTATTGGCTTTAGATCATCAAAACTTTTTATGTTATTAACATTTTTCAAGTTTTCTTTATTTCCCTCAGAGAATTTTTGGAAATCCGGTATACGTTTTCGTGCTACGGACATTTTGAATAACAGTTTATTACTTGCGGTTAAAATAAATATCCATTGGCCACAAAATAATAAATACGTCTTTTGTTTTATTTAAGTTATAACGCAGCACATAATTTAATTTAAGGGAATTTAAATAACAGAGATTTGGAAAAACTCAAACAACATATAGACTGTTGGACTTTTAAATAATTTACGTTTTTGAATAAATTTTAAAAACTGACAGTTGGCATACTTGATTGTTAATATTTTATACTTATCAGCAGGCTTGAATATTAGCAAAGTATTGAGAAATTCTGCATATAAAAATCACATGATAACTTTTTGAACCATTTAACTGATTAAGATATGGTTTTCTGAGTTTAATTATAAACTAAACTCAGAAAACCGTATCTTAATCGCTTTAACCGCCTTCTCCCTTGGTGTCCTTCAGTAGTCTGTATTATTGGATTTAATTTTTACCAGAAAGTTTTCGTAATAATAAATGCATTTGTCTATATAAATAAAAGGGCAACCTTTGTCTGTTTATTCAAACGGATGTTGTCTGTTTTAAAAACGGATGTTGTCTGTTTTAAAAACGGATGTTGTCTGCCTGTTTTTTTTAAATTGCACTATTCTTTTACCTCTTCTACATACAAATATATAATATATTATCGCTGTTTTTTTAGGAAATTAAATGTAAAAAAAATCTACTAAATTACATAGTAATGTTTTTCAATATGTAGATCGGGTACAAAAGCTAGTAGGATATCTTAATCCTCAACATAACTTGATAGACCAAATAGAAACTAAAAAGAATTCATGATAAAATATTATCAATTAATTCAAAGATAAACCAGATTGGCCAATTAAACTTCCGTATCTTGAAGAATCATCCAAGAAGATTGCGACACTAAATTTTGTATACGCGAAACAAGAGAAAAAACGTGGAAAACGAACACGTTTATGACCTAGTAACCAACGAAACCTTATCAGTGAGATGAAGAAGCTCCGATCAAAAAATCTCTTCACGTCGATTTTCTCTTTGGGGTTTTATAATCTTGGGTGACTTGCGGATTTGATTCGCAAGTAGATATCAATTTATTGGCGAGCACAGTTTAGTAGGTAGAATGGAAGCTACTCGACTAAATTGTAGTGCCGTAAATTATTTATAGATCAATAATATGTGACGCCAAGAAAATTATATCTCGTAATATTTGTGTTTTTTAGTTGACGCGAACTCTTATTACGAATTTATGTCGTCAACAAATCAGCTGGTCACCTACATAGTAGTATATTTAAATTTAAACCATTAAAGCAAAGTTTGTCTATAGATCAGTTTATGACTACAGAATAGTTCGGCAATGACTAAAATTGTGTGGTAGAGAATAGTTCGGCAGTGACTAAATTTTTTTCCCATCATCAAAAATCTCATGTTTTAATTTTGTTGATCAAAAGCGAATTTCCTTGTTTGTTGAGTGAAAGTGCTAAGGCTATTATGTGTAAAAAAACAAGTAATTATTTGCCATTATTTCAAATTCAATAGCGAATTTGTTGCATTTTAATTACATAACATTAAAATGGTGCAGTAGAAAAGTATTTTACGAGTGAAAAATTGTGCGTTAGAAATGGATTTCGTACTTGGAGGAGTGTCGGCGATGTGTGCCGGGTTCTTCTCTAATCCGTTTGATGTAAGTTGAACTAGTTTAAAAATAACTGATATGAACAGTACATGACTTTCTTATACGAAATATCGATCCGGCAGTATATTTGGGCTGTCTATAAAATACCGCATTTAAGGGGAGTGACTCAAAAACGCTTATCTAGACAGAAAGTTTAGACTTATTCTCGGAAAAAATACTTTCTATGCTATGCTATGTGAAACTAAAAAGTTAACATTTCTTTCGTCATTTAGGTGATAAAAACTAGACAACAATTGCAAGGAGAATTACAAAAATCTGGTTCTGGGAAAAGTTTGACACCATACAGAGGACTATGGCAATCAGTGAGGTCAATAATCAAGGCTGAAGGATTTTTAGGTTTACAAAAGGGTCTAGGACCTGCTCTAGCTTTTCAATTTGTTATGAATAGTACTCGTTTGGGAATGTACGAAACAGTTGACTCATATAACTGGACTAGGATGGGAAAGGATAAGAACCACTCAACGCTTCTCTGCATATTTTGGGGTGGGATGTCTGGTGTGGTTGGTTCCTCAATTAGTTGTCCGCTTTACATGCTGAAGACACAAATTCAAGCACAATCGCATGGGCAATTCGCAGTTGGATTTCAACACAATCATCGGAACACTATAGAGGGGCTGAAAAATATTTTTGCACAACAAGGATACAAAGGATTGTGGCGTGGATATTCTGGAATTGTCCCTAGAACAGCCGTTGGATCTTCAGTACAATTAGCGTCATTTTCATATTTTAAAGACGTTGTTTTGAAGTATGAGGTATTTTCCAGCTACCATTTATTTTTATTTTCTATGAAATCTTTTTATAAATTTTGATTATTTTCCTAGGTGTTCCAAAATTCAGTATTTCTAACAGCGTTAACGGCTAGTATGATAAGTGGAGTTTTTCTCGTCATAGCTATGACTCCATTTGATGTGGTGTCCACAAGGCTTTTCAATCAAGGTAAAAATTCTTAACTTAACATACAAATCTTTGTTTTACTATTTCCTTGATTTTTCTCTAGGTTTAGATGCAAATGGACGAGGTCTACTGTACAGAAATATCTTTGATTGTTTCTACAAAACGTTCAAAATCGAAGGACTCAAGGGTTTGTACAAAGGATTCGTCCCGAATTATTGGAGAGCGGCACCGCATACGATTTTAAATTTGACTTTCTGGGAGCAGTTCAAAAAATGGAAAGATCTTTATTTATCCGACGAAAGCAATATTTATTTCGAATAGAAGTTGAAATCTTTAAATAGATCTTATTTTATTTTAGTTTGAATGTAATTTTAGCAATAAAAACGGCTGTACAAAAACAAACCTTCTGTAAATATGAATAATAAATTGTAAAACATATCTTCATCCACCTAAGCGGTCAGATGATATCTTTCTTTCACGATTAAATCTCAAATATGATATTATCGAAATTTACTATAAAAAGACACTTCACTAATTCAAGTAGAAACTCGGAATTTCGCAAGAATAAATAAAAAAAAGTTTTTGCGATTTTTTTATTTATTAGAAAGAAGCTAAACCATCTCCTAGACTAATCTATTCTAAAATAACAAAATAAAATAATAAAAAATAAAAATGAAAAACAAAATAAAACATAAACATAAGAAAACCTAATAAAAAACCTATTAAAAATCTAATATTTTTAAACACCTATCACAAAACATAAAAACATGTAGGGATGAAAGTACAAATGTACCGACCGTGAAGGTCCTGTTGGTGGCAGCGAGGACATGTTTCGGATCACGCCACTGATCCTTCATCAGCTCACTTAACGTGAAAATTTCGTAAAGAAATATTTCTTAATATTTCAAACAAAGAGATTTTGTATGAAACAAACCGTTATAAACACACTCACTAAACGTACATGAAAATCACAGACATTTTATTATAATTAACATCACCACTACACAATTGCATAGAAAATAATTAAAAGTTATCAAAAACTCACTCATTAATAGCACCACACGGTTCAAAACCTCTTTAAAATAAAATAAAACAAAACGATTACCAGTTATTTGCAAACCTGTACGATCCTGAATTTAGAAATGCCAGATCGAGAAATACTCATCAATTAAAAATTAACCTTTTTTTTTGGTTAGAATTAGAAATTACCCCAAATATTTTTGTCCCGAAAATATTAAATTGCAAAAACTATAATATTTCTTATCTTTTTAGATGTTTGTGAGTCTTCTCACATACATTCTTATAAAATTATTAGGGATTTTGTATTTTTCAGTGTTGTTTTTGTTGTTATTATTTTTATTATTATTATTGATTAGTGGTTTTTGTTTTTAATTTTTAAAAAATTTTTGATTTATAAATGGTGGATGGATCTAGGAGGTAGTTTAGTTTAATTCCTTAAAATAAATTTTATTATTTTGTCTTGTTATTTTAGAATAGATTAGTCTAGGAGATAGTTTAGCCAACAAATAAATAAGTTCATGTTAATTTACGATAAAACCTTTCATAAACGTTAAAAATACCGTCGAATTTTTTATTTTTTAAAGACTGTTCAGTCAAACTCAAGGGCAAACACGACTAGTAATCGGTCATACGCAAATGTTGTGGATAGTCATTAAAACTAAACTTCGAAATACTTATTAAAATTTTTGTTATTTACAGTTATATGGGGCTCCAAAGATACTCGTGTACGCGATGCAAAATCTTCCAGTGAAAAAGTGCGCCAAGTTCTTGATCCTCAAACAGTTTTTCTATTTAGCCATCGCCAACTAATGAAAATTAATACGATTTCGTTGTCTAACCGTCTCACAGGTACACGATACTCAATTTTACTTTATTAGTTGTAAATTAATTGATATGAAATTATATTTTTAATCCGAGTTTCGTTTGACAAGCTTTAAAAAAAGCAATTAAGGGAAGATTAAAAGCGAAATTTTCGCTTAGATACTAGCGCCACTCTGACGTGTAGCGGCGGGCGGCGATTGGTTAGGATTTTAACGCTTGGAGCTGCTTTCACAGCAGTCAAAAAAACTCGTGTAAATTGACCAGTTCATAGCGATTTAATTTATTCAATAAATAAAGTTATTTAATAAATAATAAAGTTATTTAATACATTAAAGTAATTTAATAAGTGTTTTAATAAATAGTTGTTTTAGTTACCATATTCCAGATTGCGCGTCGTTTCCCGGCAACTTTCCGTCACTTTGATTTTTTCATACCCGCAAATTTTTAATTCTTTAATGTCGGTAAGTACTTTGGCTCTATTTGATTTATCAATGCTGATAATCTTTGTGTTTTTTGCAATAGATTTACTTAAAATAATTGAAAAAAACAACCGGCGTCACTTCCTCCATTTTGATTAATCTGGTTATACTTATTCGCCGTTTTTTTAAATAAATTTTTATTTCTAACACCAAGAGAAGATTGTTATAAACAAATATGGTGTTGCCAGAAGGAATTATGGCGTTTTTCCAAGGAATGAAAGACAAATATGGTAATGAGCCGTTTGTTTTGAAATTTGACGATAAGAATGTAAAGCAAGGAGCACTTTTCAGCGAAGTCGCCGATGAACTCATAGGTATAATGAAGAATTGCGACGATGACGAACTGAGATTTATAGAAAAGTTGTGCGTGTTTTACATAAGTGGTTTAACAATCAACATTGATGTGCCGTTTCTATTTAAAAACACAACTAAATTTGTGGCGGAAAATTACTTCGACATTATTTTCGAGATTCTAAGCCTAACTAGTCTTTTCAAATTGAACATATGCGCTGTTTTAACGGACTGTGATTGCCAATATCGGGAGTGTTTCAATAAATTTAAAGTTAATCCAGACGACAATTTTTTCGTGTTCTCAGGAGTAAAAATACACTTTTTAAAAAGTCCCGCACACTTATTCGCCAATCTGGACAAAAAAATCATGTCGAATGACTGTGGGATTCATCTGTTTCAAGACCGGGTAAATTGCGGCATATTTTCGGAAATTGTCAACCTAGGAGAATTCACAGAAAAGCACACGCCAACATTAAAGACTTCTATGTACAAACGTTTAAAGAACCGCCTTATTTTAGATGAAAAAAATCTGATGCCCATAAAAGTGGGCTTATAGCAGCAAGTGCTGCCAGAGCAACAACTGGTGATCGCGGAATGGCTCATAAAAATTTTGAGGAAGCTTTGCCGTATAGTATATCCATTTTCGATGATGCAGGAAGGATTCGAATTAAACATCGGCGATCCGGAAGTTGTCCAACTTCTCATAATGCTGGAATTTTTTGAAAAATTGGAGATAGCAGGTTCAAAAACAACTATCAGGGAGATGTCCCACTGGCGCATCAGCTCCTGCAGCTGACTGATCCCGACATCAGGTCGCGCAGCTGCATGAACTAATTCGATCAGTTGACATGACACACTGAACTGGGATCAGCTGACCTCAAACTTCAAAATGTCGGACTCGGAGGAAGAACTTTTTCTTATTTCTCTGCTAAAAAAAACTGAATATGTGCAATCGTACAAGCATCCACCTTTTCCTACAGCTTGTACGATTGCTGTGTTTAATTTCTCCTATTCGATGGACATCGTATTTATTTTCGCTTGTTCAAAAGTTTATTAATTAAACAGAATTGTCAAAATTTTATGATGTCCCCAACTAGTAATTATTTTAAAGTCAACATTATATGAAGTAGAGAGCCTATTTCCTAGAGAGTGGCCATGCTAACTTAATAGCCTGTGCTACTGATGGCAATTATTACCGCCAGGCGAAAAAAATATTGAAAATTATCATTTTATTTTATTTAATCTAACAAAACTGACATTAGAAACTACCCGACATGTTCCTGATATCAGCTACATTTAGATCAGTTCAAAAAAGTCAGCTTTGTGTCCCAGACATGCAGCTGCACATTTTTTGCAGTGTGCCATGCGTCATTGGATCACATGTGCAACTGATATCGGGACCAGTAAGCTGCAGCAGCTGATGGCCAGCGGAACATCTCGCTCAAAGAATTTAAGGAGACGTTGAGATCCATGTTGGATTTACTTATGATCTATCCAACGTTAAATTTTAAGAATTGTCAACTAGAAGCAATCGAAGATATCAATACCTTATCTAGTGTCGATATGGCAATCAAAATATCTGGAATTTTTTTCGAGACTAATTCAGTCACATTAAATATATTGCCGTTCCCAATTCCGGATAATGAATTACCAAATTTAGAAATCTTTCCCTTACAACCAGAAGTACTTAGCCGGAAGTACCTCTGGTTAATTGCATCAGAAAACACAAACTTCGCAGACCGAATGGTTAAAAATTTTGAATGTGAATTTTATGTTTCCCGATGCAATTGGCATTGCAATAATTGGGTACTCGGTACGAATTGTAAGCTATTTTTAATGACTGTAATGATCACAGTGTTTGTAAAAAGAATATTTCCTAAAATTATTTGTATGAAAAATATTGTTCACAAATTGCAAAACTTTTTGCTGGATTTCTTTTTGTGTAACAGTGAATATGGCGATGAAATTTCGCAAAATGGATGTCAAACACACTTAAAATACTATATCAAAAATGTTGTGACTCGAATTATAAAAAATTACGCTTGTAGATTAAACGAAACCACGAAATTGTTTATTTAATAAATACTTCAATATCAAAAAAATGTTTTTTTGTTGTTCCAGATTATAAAATCATCCAAAATACAGGATCATCCAAAATACAGGTTCATCAATTTTTTGAATTCATTGTTTTAATATTCTTTATTAGTGACAACTAAATGTCCGTTTTCTTTGACTTGGGTGTAAAAATTTGAGTTAAATGCACTCTAAAAAAATGTTTTTAATGAAAGATAGTGAAAATTGAAAATAACAGTTTTTCTTGTTATGGAAAAGTTGTACATTTTGAAGCTTAGAAAAATAATTGTCCTTTTTTTACTCAGCAAAAAGTCTGTTATTTTGTCAAATGTTTTTCATAGAAATAAAAGTTTCAAGATAACAGGCTCAAGATAGTAAAAACCGCGCAAGAACAAGTCGCTGAAATCTTTTTTTTTATACATTTCAATATTTAAGCCTAGTACGCAGTTCGAGTAAAATGAAATTTTCCATACAAATTTAACACTGCGCTTAAATTTAACCTCAGAAATTTTACCAAGCGGTACGCAGTTCGCTGGTAAAATGATGTGAAAAACTCATGTTGCAATGTTGCCTACACTACACTACACTAGATGGCGTAGAAAGTCTCCACTTGATTTTACCAGCATTTTAACTGTTCGGTACATTAAATTCGAGGTAAAATTTTGACAGATGAAAATAATAGAGGTTCTGTTTCCAGTTTTCTTAACGAGGTTGGTTTTTTAATTGTGTGTGCTCGGCTGTCAATTTGATTTCTCCACAAACAGTTTTTACTTCGGTTTTAATGTGCCAATTTGGAGACCGCGTTAAAATTTCATTTTACTCGAACTGCGTACTAGGCTTTAATCACCAAAATATAGTTAAATTGCATAGAAACTGCACAAAAAACGATTTATAAAAAAAAATTAATTTGAAACTTCAGATAGCGACATCTAGCGAGGAAGGGCGAAGAGATTATTGTTTTGGTAATCAAAATTAATCCAGTTAGCGAGATCTAGCGGAGAAGAGCGAAACAGATTATTGTTTTGGGAATCAAAATTAATCGGTAAATGCAAAAGTGTGTGAGCTGTCAGTGTTGGTTAACTGTGTTAGTGCATTAGAACGAGAAAGTCAAGTTGGAATCGTTGCCTATAAAAATAACAAAATTACGGAAAAATCAGCAAGAAAAATTGAATTTAAATTATAATTTCGATACAAGAGTCATACAAAAGATAAATTAATGGAGATTTGTTAAAATTTTTTCGTTATCTCGGAGAAAATCACCACGTTTTAGATCTTGTTTTGAGATTCGTCATTTTCTTTATTTGCGATTTGTACTATGCGATTTTCATAGAGCAAAGTTTTCCTGATCCGCAATAGAGTTTCTTGGCTGTTAATTAAATACTAAAGTAACGGATTGAAGGAAAAGTCGCAAAATTTTCCTGTCGAAATCAACTTAACCTAAAAACGAGGACAAATTTAGAGCACTAGAGAAAAATCGAAGACGGAACTTCACTTTTGCGTGTTAATTTGGGAGTTAGCAGTTATTCAAGAATCGTCCGATCGGAAAGAGGACTCTTCTCTCAATGAGGCTTCGGGACAATGTTGCGGGAACTTATAACTTGGGTCCTGAACACCTATCTTGGCAAATATCTGGAGAACTTCAATCCAGCTCAGCTGACTGTAGCGATTCTTTCGGGTAAGCTTACATCATCGAGTGACTAAACAGCTGCAAAATTAAAATTGATGGGAATGGGGCTACTAATCTACCCTGAACTTGACATTTCGACGTCGCAACCTGTGTAAGAAATTTGAAAAAGACAAACCACTTGATTATATAATATAGCTTTGATTTGTAGCAAATCTGTTTGCACAACTTCCGGGTGCATTACCCGTTTAATTATGGACAAATAGATTCACTTCCATTGGTGGTATCTAGATGCGATTGGCACATTGGATACTATGTGTAGGTGGGAAGGTCGGTGAAAGTCTTCATTGACGTCTAATTGTGCTTCTAGTAAAATTCATGACTTTTGAATTCCATGTCGCAGTAGTTTTTACTTTTCTTATCATTCAATTACGATTTTTGATTAATTGAACCAATAACTGTGTCCAATTCGATGAATCATTTTCAGTCAGCTTCGCTTTCCGTTAAGAAATTCTAAACACGAAATTGAATTTCAACAATCTTTCCTCTCTTAAACGAGAAACAAAAAAAAAAAAAAAATACCAAAGTGGCGTTTATTATCGCCTTGTAATGAATTCTATTTTGGTCGTTACTTAACTCGACTTTCCGGCGAAAAATTCAATGAATTTGTTTTTGTTTTACGGCTATGTGCAAGTGTAGAATTATGGCATAAATCTGGTTATATTCGCCGTTTTTTAAATAAATTGTAGACAAAAGTGAATTGTGATTCATTGCAAAGCCACAAATGATGCAAAATGTGCTAATTAAAAAATACTTTTCCACGAAATATAAAAAAAAAACTTGCCAAATTTAAAAAAAAAAATGCAAAACAAATAAAAAATTATTATACTCCGTAGAAGAAAGTAAAAAGGTTTTCTTGAGATTATATTTTTCAAGACAAATTGATGTCTAACAAATTATTTTACATTGTTTCTAACTGCCACCGAGGACAACTTTTTTCCGAGTATAACTATGTTAGTTGAGAGCCAGCGTTTTTATTACAAATGGGCCCTACTAGAAAAAGCGATTAAATAAAATGATCCAAATTCATATTCTGAACAATTCCTTTAAAAACCTTCTAAAATTTCCTCTAATTCTAGGGGAGGTGGAATTGGAAAACGTTCCACTGCGTAAAGATGCACTTCGTGGCCTTGGTCTACCCCTGCAAGCGTTGAGCGGGAGTATCGGAAAAATAAAACTCCAGGTGCCAGTCCGTCAGTTTCGTACGGCTCCATGGTGCATAAGCATCGAAAAAGTCTACATCGTCATTGGGCCTATAAATCTCGAGGAATGGGACGACGAGAAGGAAGAGCAAGCGGATCTAGACTATAAACTTCAGCAATTGGACGACATCGATGCGAAATGGAGGGCACAACGGGAAGTGAATTTGGAAAGTGGCTACTATGCCTCGTCCTATTCAGGTTGGCTGAGCTATGGCAGCAGTTTAGCAACGAATATTCTAGAAAACCTTCAGTTAAAGATCAACGATGTTCACATTCGATATGAAGATTCAATATCAATTCCTCATAAAGTATTTGCATGTGGTGTAACCATTAGTTCGCTTTCAGCACAGAGCTGTGATTCGAATTGGACGCCTGGAATGACAAACAATTGGGGCCAGAGTGTCGCCTCGTTTAAATTAGTTGAGCTTCGATCGTTTGCATTTTACTGGGATCGCGTCACAAATGATCAGGTGTTTGGAAATATTCCTCCCAGTGAATTGGCGGTGAGTTGCGATTGTTAGAAATGCATCTGGAATTCTTTTAATGAATGATTTTTTAGGAGGCAATGCAGAAATCATGTGTAATAGCGCCGAGTCGATATGTTTTCAATCCAGTGAGCGCTCAAGCGCATTTCAAAAGGGATCGCAGTGAAACCCCACTTCGAACACGAAGTCGTCCACGGCTTTCCTGTGAAGTTACTGTTAGTGAAATCAACTTCTCATTGAGTGATGTAAGAATTGTTTTTTTTTAGTGTTTAGGAATAAAACACTCATTGAAAACGATTTCTATTTCAGCTTCAATACAACCAAATGGTCGAATGCGTTCGAGGTTTGGACGATTTAGCGAAATTCCGTAGATATCGGTTATTGAGACCTCGAACGAGTATCGCCCAGAATCCGAAGGCATGGTGGAGATACGCGGCCAAATGTCACGGTTTCGACTATCAATCGATGGAGGATCGGTGGGAGATTGTGAAGGAAAATTCTCGGTATTTGAAAATCTGTTTGAAATTGGCTTTAGATCCAAACGAAAACCTCACTGAGGAGGAGAAGAAAATTCGGAGTGATATTGAAAAGAAGCGGGATTTCGACGATTTAAGATCATTGCGCGAGATTAGTTTGCTATGCGTGCCAATTGACAACAACATGAAAAATCAGGGTTCGAATCAAGGTCGAAATATGCTATTCCAGTGGTTTCCGCAGTGGTGGGGTTGGTACGGTGCTAGTGCACAGCCACCCTCAGATGCTACTACCCCAACGAATGACACGAATAATTCCAACAGTCTGAGTAATCCCGATCAGTTGGAACTATCCGACGAACAGACAACATTTGAGGATGAAATTTTAAACGCTTTAGCGGGATCGGCAGAAAACAATTCTCTACTCAAACGCGATGCAGTATTTGGGAAATTCGATTTTGTTCTGAAAAATGGAATTTTGAATATCTGCAGTGAAAATGTGACCACCTGCGAATTAAACACGATGATGGAAATGCACTTTGATGGTCTAGTGTTGAACGTTGAAACTCGTCCAAGATCGGGATCGCATTTTATTGGGCTATCGTTGGGCTCTGTGAATGTGAAGGATCGAATCACACAAAATACTGAATTCCCCGATTTAATAAAACCCCAGCATAAAGAGGAAACCATTGTGTCATATGGGCGGTTACAAAATCCAAAGTCGAAGAAGGAATCTCCCGCCACATCGGCGAATGGAGATTCTTCAGAGCCACTTTTTCAACTTCAATACGAACGAAAACCGTTGGCACACAACACGGATTATCGTTTGGCTGTGAAAACCAAATCGCTCGATGTTGTTTATAATATTGGGGCGCTTCGATGGGTTATTGATTTTGTGTCGAAGCCACTGCAGATTCTCAGCGCGAAGCAGAAAATCGAAGCAATGAAAAATCGAACCAAATTGAAGCTAATGAAAAATTGGAAAAACATGCTGGATGGAGATTCGGTAGTAAGATTCGCGTTTTCAATCGTTTCTAGTGGCTATTTCTAAATTTCTTATTTTTCAGGGTAATCATCGAAAGTCTTGGGCTTTGGAAATTGACGTTTCAGCACCTCAAATAATATTCGTGGAAGATTTGGCCAATAAAAACACTTCAATCGTGGTTATTGATTTTGGACGTTTTCAATTGCTAAAGAATGCAGCACGAAATCGCTTACGCCAACAAGCGAGCAAAACGGAAGGCTTCAGTCGATCGACGACAATTTCGAAAATTTCAAATCGTGATAGCGAAGACGATGATGCCTTTATGACGCCATGTTCAACGCCTCCAGGATCACATAATAGTACTTCCGATTCACCGACATTAATTTCTGCCGCCTCTGCGGATATGAGTGACGTTATTATAAACTCAAATACTGGTCTAGAGGACGCTTTGCACAATAAACTCTACGATAAATACACAATCGATCTGACCGATCTGCAGGTGCTGGTTTGCAAGGGAAAGGAACGTTGGGCATTTGCTAGCACTAAGGCAACTTCATCGCTACACGTTTTAGATCGATTCAACATTTCATTGCAATTGGAAAGGCGCGTTGTACACACGGTGGACCCACAATATCCATCAATAACGCTGTATGGAACTTTGCCGAAATTAGTCGCTCATGTGAATGAACATAAAATCTTGGCGCTGAGGGAAATTCTCGATAACTTTTCCAGTGAAAACTCCTACAAAACGGTAGCTAAGGAAAATCTTGCGAATCCGCTCGATTTTAATTATGATGAAATGCCCGACATTGATCGGGATCAGACACCGATCGGTGAAGAGGAGGGCGGAAATCGCGAGGCATCGAATTTGGTGGTTCTGCAATTTGCCATTGATCAGATGTCGTTGGAAGTTCAATCGAGAGGCAGGAGTATTGCCGAGCTGCAGGTGACTGGGGTGAAAGCTGGTTATAGTAAGCGGTCAGTGGACACAAATATTTCACTGTCTGTACATGGATTGTTGCTAGTCGATGCGATTCAATCGTTTGGACCGGATTTCGAGCTTTTGGTTGCTAGTCATCGGCATGTTGGGTAAGAAAATAATTTCACTAGGCATCTCTCCATAAAATACGTCACATTCAATTTTGCTGTACAGTTCCGTTTTTTTCCGAGTAATTTTATTGCATTTCTTACATGTAAAAAAGGTGCACACACAAGAAGTGATAAAGAAAACAGAAAATTTTCTCCCACAAACAAATTAAAATGATTTTCCTTTTCATTTCTCGACCAAATTTTAAAGGCAAAATTGTTTATTGTTATCAATTTTTTTACGGTGTAAGAACCAAGCACTTGCCTGACGGATTTTCATTTTCAATTCCAGAATGGACAGCGTCTCTGGAAGTTTGAAACATAGTGAGCCATGCTCTCCAACATCTCCAGGCTCACCAGATCCCCTACAGGAGCGCCGTCCAACGAGTCCACAAACCTTAACCAACGCAATAAGTTCTCTACAACGTGGTAAGTTCTATGCTATCCCTTTAAAAAATTTAAATTTTCAATAGAAATTTAGTTAAATTTTATTTGCGTTCATTTCAGAAAAGTTCAATTATAGCGAACTTTTCAGTTTAAATGATTGTATGAAAAGATTGATAGGAAACGGTATTTAATTATGCTGGGTTTTCATATGCGAACATTCAATTGCAGAACAGCTAAGTGAGTCAGATATTGTTCTTCTCGGAGTTGATAATTATTTCATAAGAAATTTGGGTAACGCTCTCTTTTTTGGCATCTGCAGTAACCGCGTGAAATTTGGCATATACTCTAATCGCCTGTTTGTCTCTGAAAACCCAGCATTAGTGTTAAGTTTTTCGAAAGAAGTTGAACTCACATTTTTTTCATTATATAATCATCTTTTTTTAAAAAACAAAATTTGTTGACATAGAGAGAAATATTTACTAAAGAATATGCAGTACAAACACAACTTTGCCTTAATTTTCGCCGAAAGTTTTTATTCTGTAAGGGAAGCGTTCAAAAGTTAAATTTTTGATGCGTACTAGAATATTTGCAGCTAATTTTTTCGCGATTAAACATCTATCCCCCTCGCCTCTCCTCCTTCCGTCATTCACATACTGACCTACGATCTGTCCGTCTTGACCAGCCTAATTAGGAGACGTTTTCAATATTGGAACCCCAATCAAAATTGCTTTCTTGGCTCAGAAAGGAGGTTACAGGCAAGAAGAGAGGTAGATCTGAATATCATAAAAATAGTCGTAACAGACACTATTCTTAATTCTGAAAACCGGATCAAAACCTCTTCAGAGGAACAAACGATTGCAAGAGAGGTGGCTCGTAGGGGACGGGCAAGGTGGATTTTAGTGGGCTTAAATTATTCTTCCTGGATAACTTGTATAACTGTGAAAACTGGATCCAAATTGCTCTAGTGATTCAGGGAATAGTAGAGGAGGGGAAATAGGTTTAAGAAATTAGAAGGGAAAGGATAAACATCGTTTTAAGAGAACATTTCATTACATTGACGTTTTGGTGTTGCAAAATTTGTGTTTAAAAAATTGTTTACATTTCTATAAAATGAAGTAAAAAAGTAAAAAAAATATGGCGAACAAAAAAAACATTTAATCTTAGTATTCATTAAATTCATTCTAGCAGTAAAATTCATATTAATTTAATTATTCTTAAGTAAATTTAAGACAAACTTAAGGTCATTTGTAAATAATTATTTTTTTTTGATTATTATCACAACAATTCATTTTTTTAGTAATTTTAGCACGTTTTTATTTTCTTTTTTTTACTTTTTTATGATTTAAATGTATTGCGGCAACATTTTGTGTTCTCCGGTTTACTTATGGTTTGTGTTGTGTTGAATTTTTCAAAAAAAAAATTGATAAAAATTTGACAAACAAATGAAGCTAACTCAGCCACTTGGTCCACTTTCGGTGATTTAGATGCTTTGATAACCGTCGAGATTTTGTTCGTGTCACCGGAAAGTAATGGAGAAAAGCTACAAATCGCCAATATTCACTTTAACAATCTGGACATTATTGGTAGGGAAATATTTCTGAATATGCATTTATGTACTTGGAATATGCTTTTCAATATTTTTTTTTTTGTTTCCAGCAAATCAAGAGACAATAGTAGAGCTTTTAGGATTTATAAAGCGTGTGTTTCCAACAAGATCTGCGTCGAAAATGGACGATAGTAAAGCGACTACCGTCAACACAATTCAAACGTATCCAAAAGCACAGCCGAATTTGGATGACAATCAACCGAAATGTGAAGAAGTTTCAATCAGAACGGAAATTACCTTCGATTTCAATCGCTTAAATGTTTTAATCCTTCGGGCATTGATGCGAGATACATTTTTGGTGGGACGAAAAGTCGGAACGTTTACCATGAGTGAAGCACGGATTCATGCTACTGTCGGCAAGGAATTAACAGTTGAAGGATCACTGGGTGGTCTTCAGATTTTAGATTTGACACCCGAGGGTGTCAACCATCAAAGAATATTGTCGGTTGGAAAAGATCCGTTGACTGAACCACCAGAAATTGAACGCGATCTGCTGAGTTCGCTGACGCAGGAAATCTACGGAATGAATCAATCGAAAACGGAAATTGTATGTGATTTACGACAAGCGCTGGTGTTTAAGGTCTCTCGAAATGTGCAAGCGGTTGTGAGCATAAAAGTTCGAATGGCTTCGGTTTGGTACACTCACTGTGCACGATTCGTCCAGGAGCTTAGCTGGTGTGCATCTGAATTTAAACACTATTTGAAGTATTATTTTTTTTGATTCGCTGCAATTTCAAATTTTTATTATTGAGTTTTTTTTTTAGAAACTTCGCACGATCGATACGAGAGAAAGCAACTGATATGGCATTCGTATTAGTCCAGCCCATTAACAATAATGAAAGTGGCCAGGAAGACGACCTTAAATATGAAACTAAAGATAAACATATGATGACGTCAAGTTTTAAAAGGACTCGAAAGAAAAAACGATCTAAAACTATTGACATTCGGTAGAAAAGTGAGAGTTTTTTTTAAATAGTAATTTTGAAATTGAATTCTTTCAGACTTGATGTGGTTTTGGATACCCCGGTTTTAGTTGTTCCGCGCTCCAGTTGCAGTCCCCAAGTTCTAGTTGCCCATTTGGGTAAAATCTCAATTTTTAATGTGAAAAATAACAACGCCCCGGAGAAAAGGGAAGTTGTTGATGACAGGAAAATTTTCACAATTGACGAGGATGACCTTTCGTTGCCGGTGGGTGGCAATGAGTTTATGATGGATGATGAGGAGGAGTTTTGCCGGAACAGTTCAGCAGGTCAATCGTTTGATTTTGCAGACGATTTTACTGAGGCGAATGAAGAAAAAGAAAGCGACGTTTATTCGATTGATGTTAGGAATATGAATTTGTTTTCATTGGATACAAGCAGCCGAAAAGGATTTCGATTGTGAGTTTTTGTTAAGGGGATGGGTATGTCTTGAGTTTAAAAAAATTTAGTGACCGTAATTTAAAATTTGCTCATGAAAAGTTAAAAGTTTTTGAGTTTCGATGATGATTTTTTAACAAACTACTGTCTAATTCTCTTATTTTCAACCGAAAACAAAACTTAAAAACTCCGGGTCTAAATAAACAAATAATTATTTTATTTATATCGCAAATAAAAGATCACGACAGAAAAATTTAAGGTACTTTTTTAAGACACCGATTTTCAAGCACTCTTTAGGCTTTGGGTAAAGATCAGTCTCACTTTATTTATGGTGGAGTCTTGCACGACCTACTAGCCCTCCTGCTGTCAATCGGTTCGGCGGTTTTTTCATGAAAAGAATAACGGTCAGATCTATGAATAATTTGGCTAAAATATTCAAAGTCTAATGCCTCGTTTCCACAGACAAAACTCGCAGAAGTTTTACTCAGTCATTTTGCAAGCTATAATACTTAAATTTCGCCTCACAGAAGTTTGTTTGTTATAGAGAAAAGCATAAATTTCACAAATTTTAAACTATAACTTTTACGAGATTTAGGAGTTTCTACTTGTGAAATGATAGGCTAAGAACAAAGCAGCAGCGAGTTTTCTTCAGCGGGAACGGAGCTTTAAAGCCAGTACATTTTTTTTAAAATTCCCTTTGGAAACATTTCTTATTTCAGGTCAGCCCTACCTAGAGCAGAAGAATTCTATTCCTGTCACAAAGATGCTGTTGCGATTCTTTACGACACCGCAATTTGTTTGAAAATTGTTAAAATTACCGAAATTTATAACCAAACAATTGAATCTATTTATGATCAAAAGGATACTCTTCAGGTATGATGTGCACAATTTCTTTGAATGACAGTAAATTTATGAACGTTGAAAAAATCCTATTTTTTAGATAAAAGGCAGCGTCACAGAACCATTGCAGCTTTCTCTCTCCCGCCAGCAATACGAGCAACTCTTAGAAACAATTGACAACATTTTCAAAGTTCCATCGGATCTTGTCCGTCCACCAACTGAAGTCGATGTTAATCAAATTAAACCAACAGATGAAATAGACATCCAAGAAGAGACAATAACATCTGCTTTCGTTTTGAACACGACATCGAAATTAACAGACAAGTTGTATCCACAGCAGAGTCTCGAAAAGCGACGAACATTGGAGCCAAAATTAGCTTTCACGCTACCGATATTTATTATACAACTGAAAAATGAGTATAACACGCCAATGATTGAGATATCGTTCCGTGAATTCAATTTCAATTTCGAGAAGAGCAGCACCTACGAGACAAATGTCCAAGTGTCGCTTAGATCGATTTTAATGGAAGATCTGTTGTGTCCAATTGATTCCAAGTATCGCCAAATGGTTGTTTCCTCATCGCAGGATTCTCAAAAGACTCGACATGGCGGTTCATATTCATCCTCGTCATGCCCAAATTTGGTTCGCTTGCAAGCCAAAGAGAATGACGCAACTGGTTCTCTGCCCGATAATTTAGAGCATGGAGCAGGTTTCGAGAAAATACCCCAACACAGGCCATCATATGTTCAAAGTCGCCTGCAGCCGAATCTTCTTTGTCCAGAAACACCACCACCGTCGCCACAGCTAAGAGCCAAAGACGAAGACAATTTGGTGATTTATTCGGCGCTAATTGTTGATCCTGAATGTCCTGGCTTTGACACGCAGTACAATAGCCGAAGGCAAACGAGTTCAATTGATTTCAATAGTTTAGATTTGATAGTATCCGTTGAAAGATGGTTTTTGCTGTTAAACTTTTTCGGTTTGATGTCCGACGATGATGTTGACACGAACTACGTTCGGCAGGAACGAGATCAGCCATTGGTTACAGGTTGAATAACATTAGATAACCTTTTCTTAAATAAAAAAAACATTTTAATTTTCTTAATGTTTTTATTGCAGAATCAACAAAAGAAAATTCCGAGCTAGAAATCTTGGTGCGATCATTAACATTGGTTTTCGTTCGAACGGACTATGAATTGGCCAAGGCGAACGTTTCAAATGCATGTTTTGTGGTCACCAAGCACAATATTTCTAAAATCGTCGAGGGACGATTAGGATCGGTTTCACTGTTTGATTTAACGGGATATGGCGGGATTTATCGAGAACGGTTTCTAACAAGTGGAACGGAAGCACTTAACTTTATTTACAAAAGGTTTTAATCGAAAAAACAAAAACAAAAAAAATAATCGAAGTTTTTTTCGCAGAGATTCAGAGAAAAATAATCAACGGACGCTTAACAAAGACGCCAAGCTGAAAATCCAAATGTCTTCAGTTAAATACGTTCACACGAAACGCTTTGTTATGGAAATTCAAGAGTTTTTCAAGGAATTTTTGCAATTGCAGACGGTAAGTGAATTTATTGTTATAGTTTTTCGTACCCCATCGGTCAAACCCCTCTACGATGACTTTCCGGTCCATAATATTCGTCACATTTTAGAGAGATCGCTAAGCCTGAAATAAGAGTGGCGTATATTTTATGAACAGTCTCTAAAACAGTCTAATCGATAGTAATTTCATACTTCTCTCCAAAATTCTATGTCCATAAAATTCGTCACGTTAATTTTTGTCTTCTCGAACCACCTTTTTTCTATTTTTTAAACCTTACAATTTTAAATTGGTTTCCTAATATGTATTTTTAAATCTTTCAGCCCGTGATGAGAAGAATAAAATCATCGGACGCAAGACACAATTTACAACAGCGTCCCACGCAATTAGGTTTGGAAATCAATGCAGGATCGCCGATCATTTTATTGCCGCTGAGTTATCAAAGCGATCAAGTGATAGTCGCTGATCTTGGAGAATTTTCGCTGAAGAACAGCTTCCACTTGGCCAGCGAACAGCAAGTGATCAGTGTTAAAAGCGATCAATCATTATTAGATGAGATTTTGGACGTAATGCAAGTGGATTTGGTCAATACGGATTTGTTCACTGGCTTACGTTGGTCGAAATGTTACGACAGAACAAATATTGAAAATATAAGCGACGTCTGTTTGGATATGGGCAGCTATTGGATAATTAAGAAGGGCACCAGCATGTTGAAAGACAAATGCCATCTAAAATTGCAAATTGAAAGGAATATGGATTCATGGAAGAGCCACAATTGCCCGGATTTCAGTGTTCAGGGGACGCTGTCTCGATTGGAAGGGATTTTGGATATCGAGCAGTATAAATTGGTACGGGGGTTTTTATCTTACAATTTAGGAGAGCCGATCGATGATATTTATTCGCATAATTCCTTCAGTTTAGCTGAAAGTCGTGTGAATTTAACAAACGTTGAACATGAAGTGAGTTTTATTTTTCAAAATTATAGAATATTAAAGCGTTCACTAATTCCATTTTTGCATTTCCAGAAGCTGCAAGAAAAACTCATTTGGACGAACATGTCGATAAATTTGAATTTGGAAAACGTCTCCGTGATGTTAAATTGGCTCGTTGAAAATAATAGTGACCAATTAAATGGCAATGATTTTAACCAAAGAATTCCACAATCTCTCGCTTGTATAAATTTCATAAAATCCAGTTTAAAGATCGATTCGTTCAGTGATGGCTCACAAGATATTGATTTAGTATCGCAGGAGATTCTCGTTACAGATTCGAGATATCAAAATGAATCCATGCCGAAAAATGTTTACACCAATATATTACAGCCCATTCACATGCGGCCGGGATCGAATTCAGTGCAAGCGGAGGTTCACAGTCGGAAGAGAACGGATCATGCGAAATTTACGATTTTACTAAATAATATGAGATTAATGGCGATCATTGATTGGTTGGAGAATGTTCAAGATTACATAAGTCAGAATGCGGATCAACCGAAGGGGGCCGCAATTACTCAGTATTCAATGGAAGCCTCAAATAGTCCTGTTATGGCAGCTGCTGTAGACACAACGCCAACCGAATTAATACTCAATATTACCGATTCTGAGTTGGTTTTTGTGGAGAAGACCAATCAAGTTGATACGAATGCTATTATTTTGAAGGTAAATTTACAAACATTTTTTTTAAAGATAATTTGAATAAAATATTCAAAACTAAAATCCTGTTTACGATTTTTTAAAAAGACTAAAACAGTTATAACTTTTTCAGAGCACAACTGTGGTATCGTACAAGCCAACCGACTTCAAGAAACTGATGTCAATAAATTTAAACAATTTAGAAGTATTTTCCTGTACATTAGGCTGTGAGGATGAGACAGCTCTCTCGATTATCGACCCAATCACAATAAATCTGGATGTGAAACAAGAAACTCTAGAAATTCAATTGCAGCAGCAGCTCTTTATTCGTCTATCATACCACGATGTGAAAATGTTTACTCGAATGCTTGAATCTCTCCCAAAACAGACACGGACAGCTCAAACGAATGAACACCGAAAGACCTCGCTTGAAGCTGAGGTGAACGAATATTTCGTATCTCAATTGACTGCGTTGGGATTCAAGGAGTTGGATTGCATTCGAGCGCTCGAGATGAGCAACCATCAGTTAGATGAGGCTGCAATTTGGTTGACGCAAAACGCTGAGGTATCACGAACGCAAAGTGCCAGGCATCAAGCTAGCAGTATTTTAGATGTGAAGGTGATCGAAGTGAGAGCGCATTGCATATCGATTTGTGTGATTGATGATTGCAAGGATGCCGATGTACCGCTACTGGAGTTATCATTTTCTGATTTGGCATTCAGACAGGAAGTGAGCCGCAGTTTAACGCAACGAATGGGACTTGGATTGGGCACACCGGGATTTTCCGCTGGCCATCTCCGATCGGTAGTTGCAAGTGATTATTACAATCGTCATTTGAGTGGCTGGGAGCCGATGATTGAGCCTTGGCCGTGCTGTCTCGACTGGAATTATAGTTGGGGACGTGGTATAAGTGATCGCACACGATTGAATTTGAATGTGATTGGAGAGGATCTGTTGAAATTCAACGTCACAAGTACTTTGACTGAATTGTGGCAGATCGTACGAACGAATTGGACGCAGGATTACTACGAAGGAAGTAATGCATTAGTGTCTGGCTCTAGCGGTGGACAAAGTCCTGGCAGTGGCTATCGTCGACGGTCACCGTTTGTGCCGTTTTCTCTATGCAATCAGACTGGCACGAAGTTGTGGTTTAAAACCATGGTCACTTCGCCTGGTGGAATTACACGGACTGAAGTGTCCAGAGATCGCGTTCGAAGTCAGTGGGTTGCCGTCGAACCAAATGACACGGTTCCATTTTCGTTTGGGGAGCAGAATAAATTGCGACACATGGACTCGCATAAATTGAATCTGCATCAAGTTGTGGTTCGCGTTGATGGGTGGTCAGAAGTTGGACCTGTGTCGGTTGACAAAGTGGGAGTGTTTTTCCGTCACTCACTTCGGGAAACTGTTACCGACTACCCATCCATGCCGAAGGCTCGAGTTGTATTTGCTGTGACGTTGGAAGGATCTGCACAGAAATTAGTTACCATTCGATCGGCATTGAAGTTGATAAATCGTCTGGAGGATATCGTTTTACTAAAATTGGATCATCCGTTTAATTACATGGGCATCCAAAAGTGGCCAGAAGCGATTACTTCGATTGTGGGACCGGGGGAACGCTTTAGCATTCCCTTAAATCACGTACACGCTTCGCTGTACTTCCGACCACTGCCGTCTCTTGTGAGTTCTCTAGACGAACAAAACGGCAACACGAATATGACAAAGTCGAGTACTGGAACGCTTTTCAATGGCAACGACTACTGGCGATTGTATGATTCGGAGAGGCAATCATCGGTCACAAATACTGGCAGCTTTTTTCAATTCTGTGATCGTAGTATCAATTGGCGAGATTGCGTCGAGGGATCAGAAATTCAGCAGGAGATTCGGACGTGCAAGAGTAACAGGAGTAAAGCTTTTGCAGTCGTAGCAACAGTTCGCCGTGAGCCGTACCCTTCCAAGGATGCAAACATTCTGCCGGGGCACACTATAACTTTGTTACCACCGTTGCGAATCAACAATTTGCTGTGCTGTGATTTATTGTACAAACTTTCATCGGGTACACAAGGTCGCATTCAGTCTTCGAAGACAGCGAATATTTTTGAATTTAATCTAAACGATCCTCTGGAGTTGAGCATTACTCTTGATGGATATTCAGTTGCTGGTCAACTATCGATCCCGGCCAATCACATGGGAATTATGGAGCCAAAATTGCGGCTGGTCGATGTTAACAACAGGGATTTACAGCTGCGAACTGTCGTCGTTAGTGCTAAAGGGAATGGAATGGAAATTTCGATCAGTGCGCCGTTGTGGATTGTTAATAGAACGGGATTGCCGTTGGTCTTCAAGCAAGAGGGCGTTTCACATGATGCTTCTGGGCAGTTTTCGGAAAATGAGCAAGCTAGACTTGTTTCGCCGCTAATGTTTTCGTTCTCCGATCCAGATGCAATGCCAACGATCGCAGTTCGATTGGGGAAACGCTTTGGACCGAATCCACCTGTAAGTTGATTGGATTTTTTGTATTCAAAGAAATTTGCTTACCAAACATTCGTCGGCTCCGTAAAAATTAAAAACATTCTGAAAATTCAAAACCAGTATTTGGGACAATGAAAATTAGAAGTCTTTTTTGTCAATGCTTATAACCTGTCTGTAAAATACGTCATGATAATTTTTTTTCCTAGTTTGAATCTCATATTTTTCCCAGGAACCAAGTTATTTTAACCGAAGGAGTTTGGTTTTTCCATTAATGGTGATTTTTTAATCCTACAATGAACGATTTTTTTTAAAATAACACATGATGTATTTTATAGACTGCCCTTTCGTGAATTTTTGCAAATAACAATTTTTTTTCATTTTCTATAAGTGGTGTGAAGCGTTTAATCTGCACAAGGACGTTATCCACCGTCAATTGAAATCAACCACATCGAATGAAACCTTCGTAATTGGGATTGAGGTTCGCCGCGGCCGTGGACGATACTCACGCACCAGTGTTGTTACTCTCTCGCCACGATTTCAACTCTACAATCGAAGTTCGCACAAACTGCAATTCGCACAAAAGTTTTACGCCACCACGATGGTAAATTCTATAAAAATATTTTCAATTTTGAATTAACTAAGCTTTAATAAATAATGTAGACCGATCCAGAATCCAGATCGACATTCATTGACGCTGTACCTGGCTGCCATTTACCATTCCACTGGCCACGACTCGACAAAGACCAGCAGTTGTGCGTTCGCCTGCCGAATGTCGAAGAATGCCTTTGGTCGGGTGGAATTCCCATCAATCAAGCTCAAAGTCTTTACGTTAACATAAGAAATGTTCATGGTCACATGTTCTTCTTGCGATTGGAAGTGATACTGCAAGGTGCTACATATTTTCTACTTTTTGGGGACGCACATGCACTTCCACCACCGATCCGTTTGGACAATTATTCCGAGGTTCCAATTACGTTCTTTCAGCCGGGCGGAAAGCATCAGTGGAGAACTGTTGTAAAGCCGCATTCATCGATTTCATATGCCTTGGACGAACCGACGGGCAATTTGTATTTGCAGATCGAAGCGCCTGGTGGTGTCGCCTATAATTACTCACTGCGTGACTTAGAATCGTCACGGAATTTGACATACGAGAATTTCATCTACATCGCATTTAAGGGAACCTTTAGAAAGTAATTTTAATTATTGATATTTTGTAAACCAGTTTTTTTTATGAAAATTTGTCCGATTTTCTAGTCCCGCTACTACGGAGAATCTCCATAAATCACCGGAATTCGATTTAGAGTCACAGCATCTCGTTTTAGGCGTGAGGGATAGCCGGGTGATTCTTATGCGGAAACAACCCGGTGATCGATCACAGCTGTGGCGAATGAATCAGGAAAAAATGCTCGAACATGAGGGATCATCGCCACCTACTGAACCTGGGCGGACTCCATCAAAATTAATTCAAAGATTGGTATTGGACTTGGAGCGAGCCCCACAACCAATGTTTTATACAAGTTTAGTTGTTCGACCCGCGAATCGGCAGCGAAAGTCCACACAGACTTGGAGATTCACTGAAGATGGGCGATTAATGTGCGAGCATGCAAATATGTGTGTTCAGGTGAGTTAATTTTTAATACTTTTTGTCATTGTATTTTAATTTGATAAGATTTTTCGTGAAAGTAAAACAAGAAGTCCTTCTAAATTTAATTCAATATCACAGGTAAATGTCGGCGATAAAGAAAAGTTATTTAATCCTCCCTGGTTTTAGCTTCTAATTAAAGATTTCTTCTGTCATTTCATAAACTCGTTATATCGATGGATTGATGGTTACTTTAAGTACTCAAAGTTTAAATGAAATTTATTTGAATTCTCATTTAATTGTGGGTTTGCTAGGTGGGATTATTGTCTTAATTATTTCACAGACCGTCTTGGTAAAATTTATCTATTTCATCTGATTTCAAAATTCTTCCTCGTGGGAAGTTTTTTTTGTGTGAATTGGGTTCAATTTTTATCGATTTTTACTTCTTATACAAAGTACGTCGTACGAAGTAAAACAAAAGATGTCTCCTTCGTGCAAGACTATCTTAAGTCGAAAAATGCCATTTTGCTGAAAATCAATTTTATTTTTTTCATTATTTCGTAAGTCAAAGTCAAAAATTCAAAAATGTCGTAAGTCGAGTTACGGTAGACGGGGCCATCGAAGTATTCCCAAGTAACCAAATAGGGCGTAAAGTGGTCGTGGCGACTTTAACATCGAATCTTTATGGTCGCCACGACCACTTTACGCCCTATTTGGTTACTTGGGTTATGCTCATGATAAAATTTCTACGTTTTATGTTTGACTAAAAAACATTTTTTGGGCACTCCCGAGTCGATTGGAGTCATATTAGAGAAATGTTTCTGTCTGTGAAGAAGATTTTTCAAAAATTGCCTTTAAATTGTTCCTGAAATTGGACGAGCCTCCCATTTTTTGGTGGAAATTTGTTAACCGGAAGTGACCAAAATGGCGGCTTTTCGTTTCTTTCGAAACCATTGCAATTCCCTTCTCCAACTTGGGTCGTAAGATTATCTGAGTATGGATTTTTTTTAAATTGCGTTTGTCTAAAAAAAAATGTGAGCAATAATATAAAAAAACAACACGCTGCTGGCGAAAACCCTTAAAAGCGCACCACAAACAAAAATAGTGCTCTAGAGAAAGATCCAAAAAGGACTAAAAAACTTGTTAAAGAAAAAGAGTAACATCTGAATCCCTTTTGAATGCTCATTTCATACACATTTGGAGTTTCCCCCGTTGTAACTCTATTTATTTCTTCTATCTAATGGATACACATAAAAAATCTGCACATTTCCCATTATCAATCACTTTCTTTAGTTGTCGATAACACTTCGTATCCAGTCTAAGTATCTGCTGATATCACTGTAGACAACGTACTGCGCTAGATTACACGTAAACGATTGATGCAACAACGAAGTTGAAACGATCCCACGAACATATAGTCGACCTTGTTTTTCAACAAGTAAACCACTTCCGGAATCCCCTTTGCAAGGTCCACTATCATCTTTGTTGCCGGCACAGAAATTTCGTCGTGAGGCTATTTCGTTGAAAGCGACATTTGAACGAAGGCATTCCAATGGATCAACAATCTGGGCGTAAACTTGACGGGGCTTCTCGGAAATTTCACCAGCTTCATAACGACCCCAGCCGACAACGGATCCAATTTGATCATATGAAGCATCCGTATCTGTCCACACACACGCTGGACGAATGTATGTTGTGAAACTTGAAAATTAATGTGGAATTAATCGCACATTGAAATTTTATCTAACATATTCAAACGTTACCTAATTGGTTCATTTAATGTAATTATGGCGATATCTGCGTCGGCTATTTTCCTGCGAGTGTTGTAATCTCTGTGAATAGCGATATTTCTGATCGATGGTGAAACAACTCCATCATCATCTGTTTTGTGTATTTCATGAATTCCTAAATAAATTTGAATATTATTACTGGTTAACTCTCCATCTCTGTCAAAAAAACAATGCGCAGCAGACAGAATGGATGTTTTTGAAATTAACGTTCCCGCACACAGGAAGGATATAACATTGCGACGGTTTTTATAGATAGCTACCAGCCATGGCCAAGTTCCTCTTTCAATTTCAGTGCCTCGATACGCCAACTGTGTGTAATTAAAACCGGGATAAACCTGGCCACAAATATCGTCTGGTTTGGTGAGTGATAGTGATAAGCGTCTAAAAGTAAATAAAAAAAACATTCAATATTTTTACACATTAGGGATTGATCATAAAAAAACGTCGCACAAGGCCTAGTGAAGTTCCACACATAAAGTCGCGTCAAAGATCGAGGGTGAAAGGAGGGAGGATTCAAACAGGCGAAAATTAGCGTAATGTATTCTATGGACAGCCCCCTACAGAAAAAAATGTACCTACAAAGTGTCTGATGCTTCGATTTTCGAATGAACAGATTTAATCCAGTCGATGGTTTTCATAACGTCTGTATAAATGATTAAAGGTTGATCCAGAGCAACAGTTCCAAGCACAGCAACTCCTCGAATCATCCAGCGATTATCCCGTTTCACTAAAAGCCCAGCACCAGCACTAGGATGGTTTTGGTATTGCTGTCCCAAAGATTCATAGACACTACTAGCGCAAAATCTAGCACTTGCGTCGTTCATATTCTGATTATATTCGTAAAACTTTTGTAAACAAGTTGTCTCATTCAAGACTGATGCAGTTATGCGGGTACCTGAAGTATCTTTAAAAAAAAATTAATAATTATTTCAAACGGCAAATGATTGAACATTTTGATATTACTTAATTCAATGCAAATAATAAGACGTGAAAAATTGTTAAGAGGCATCAAATTTCAATTCGAAAGTCCACCGTCAGTCATCTTCAGAAAAACTTTATGGTATGGCCATAAGGGGATTAAGAATGTAGCTAAATATTTTCCGTTAATATTTTCTTAGAATATTTAGAGTACATCATGGAGAGATTGTTTGCTATCGAGTATAGTTTCCAATCAGTTGAATTGTATCTTTTTATTTTAACGCTAAACAACATCTATAGGCGAGTTTTGGATAGAAATATGCAAATGGTACCCAAATATAGATCGACTATATGAAGATGTCGATGCTTAAGATGTTGACAGGTTAGAACTACGTTTTACAGCATCCGAGAAATCTGATTCATCTGTAGCAGTATTGAAAGTGTGATCTTCCATTGAAAAATCTCACTTATTTCGATGCCCAGTATTTTGATGTTATTGGAATTACCTTCTATAGAAAAGGAAAGTAAACATCATATTTCAAATAGCAAGTTTTAGTTCGGTAGTTTAAGAGATAGCTGGAGAGGGGTTTTGCAGGACACGGGTGAGGTAGATTTTAGTTAGAAAAAAACTTTCATTGAGAGATGGCATCTCAAAGTATAAAAACCACATTAAAATCCGTTCAGCGGTTCAGAAGTAACAGGTGAGTGGGTCAGAGCAGATGATATTTTTTGACTTATAGATAGTTTATATTGCGGTTTAGCATATCTAGTAATCCCATGTAAATTTTTAGCCGTATCGGGGCAGCGGTTCTGCCGTCAGATGCTTGAAAATGAGAAATTGATTGTAAATAAAGGATTGAGGGCTAAAAATAGGTGGGGGGATCAAAAACGTAAATATCCTATAACAAAATATCGAGGCTACATGTAAGAAAATATTGCATAAAAATTATGTGGTTTCCTAGTTAATACTGGTTATATAAACCCACAAACAAGGAAATAGAAATTCAATTTTTTATAATATTTGTTTCTCTAAAAAAAAGGCTTACCCCTTATTGAGTCCCATCGAGCTGTAAATCCGTATCGATCTTCATAGGAATCATTATTGTCAGACCAAAGGCATGCTGGTCGGACATGATCTGTAAATCTACAACAGATTTTTTTTTTTAAATTCCGGTACATTACAATAAAAAAAAGTATTGTTAAAAAAAATGGGACAGGTTTTTTAATGTCCGACGTTTACCGTATTTTTTCTGTTAAAACAACTATGGCAATATCTAAATTCCGTGTAGTGAAATTGGGATGAATCTCATAGCGGTCAATAGCAGATGTTATTGCTGTATCTTGATTGACATCGGCAATATTTCTTTGCCCCAATCGGACGAAAAATCCATATCGCCCAAAGACCGAATCCTGCGTACTATTCGCACAATTAGCTGCTGTTAGAATTGTCTTTGAGCTTATTAATGTTCCCAAGCATTTCATTCGTACAGATTGTCCCACACTGTAGTATATAGCAGCCATCCATGGCCATTCACCAGGATTCAATGTAGTTTTCCACTGTGGTTCCTTAACTAAATCAGGTTCTACGAAATTGCTTTTACCACAGATTTTTAACTCCGATTCAAATACTCCGGTAGTCGGATCTCTAGAAATATTCAATTTATTGTTTTCTTTTTCAACTTAAATTTTCATACGGTTTTGGGAGATTTTCTTCTATCCAATCAAAGACTGCGGCAATATCTACGTAAAGCTTATAGTTTAACCTACATTCTCGTACAAGAATGCCCCGTAGCATCCATCGTCCGTTTTGTTTAATTAATAGACCAGCGCCAGTATTGCTGAAACAAGAGCCAGGCCCGCCTGTTTGACCAGCACAGAATGTTGTCTCAAAAGTTACATCATCTTCATAATCATCAAAATTATTCACGCCATTATCCTTCAAAGGAAAACAAATTTCATTGTTGACAAATCGCGCCGATGTTCTGTAAGCTGCAATATAAATGATTATTGAATAATTTTATAAACCACAAGCATTAAAAATGTTTCTTTTTATCTGCGCTTGTATTATGACACATCAGCTAAAACTCATTTATTACTGAATATTGATATTATTAGGCACCTGTGTTAGCGCTCCATCGTGCTTCAAATCCAAAATTTCCACTATTTCTACTGCTTATTCCTGCCCACAAACATGCTGGTTTTACAAAATCTGTAATGCTGAGAATTAAATAATTGAGCATTTCTACGCTATAAATTTGCTATAAATAATAAAATATTGATTTCAAGAAAAAAATACCTGCACAAACGAGCGTCAATTTGTTTAGTATTAGTCGTTTAATTGACCTACATTCGTTTGTTTTTCAAACAAAATACTTACACTATATCATTTTGTAATTCAATAATTGCAATGTCTCGTTCTCCGAATGATTCAAATCTTGGATGGGTGATGATGCTTCTGATTGTCGATGTGATTACGGTGCGCTCATTCCAATCGCTTCGATTCGTTTGGCCTAATCTCACCACAATATCATCAATATTAATTGAGTTTTCATAACCATATAAACAGTTTGCCGTTGTTAGAACTGCTCTCAAGCTTACTAATGTTCCGATACAAGATTGTACAAGGCCAGAATATCTAACTTTATAAATGGTAGCAAACCATGGCCAATCACCACTATCCAGAGGTGTGTCTACAGATGGGGCAGGATCCGGTCTTATGATTATACCACAATTTGTAATCGCCGCCGATTCACCTCAAAACATTAAATGACTTTCAAAAATTGGCGAAATTTTATGAAAATACAAAAGTGTTTTTATGGTTTACCTACTAGCTTGGATACCCGTCGTTGCCGGGTTAAGTTTTTTGTCTAAGTTTTAGAATACGAACAAAACCGGAAAGAACTTAAAAACTTTTTAAGGGGTCTATGTTGGGGCTGGACCCCCGACGAACATCTATGCCAAATTTCAGGCCAATCGGCTCGGTAGTTTCCCCGCGAAAGAGTAACATAGCGCAAAAACTAAGTTTCGAAATCACTTTACCCCCTCCCCTTACTCCCCCCACCCCTCGCGCTACTTTTCCGTATGTCTATGTTGGAACCAGAACTACCAAATTTCAAGTCCATCGGTTCAGCCGTTTTTGCGTGAAAGAGGAACAGACAGACAGACACCAACTCATTTTTATATATTAGTATGGTTACGATGAAGAATATAAATTTACAAAGCCGAGCGATTAAACTGATATCAACGATGCAGAAAATTAGTCAGTTCAAAAATTAATGCGTAAGTTTCAGATTTTTTCCATTCGACAAAACTTAGATTTTTTTTTAACTTATATGATGATATAAATTGAGTGTATTAGGTTTGTTTTCTGAATGTCGGTCTTTCGGTATATCTGTCTGTCTGTTTGTCCGTGGGTACGATAACTTACTTATACTTGAATTAATAATATTAATACTATTAGTAGAATGATTATGTTGAAGCAACTTACCAGTATTAGAAAGATTTTGGCACGTCCCAAAAGAAAATATAACAAAAAGAAAAATAAAATTACTGATAGCTTCCTTTTTTATTAATTCCATTACAATTTTCATCCCTTGTTCATTTAATCGGTTTTAATAACTGAACATAGATAGCTCACATCAACGAATGCCTTACCTAAACTGATCATATTATTTGCTGCGTTTTAATATTGTTAAGCTAACACTGATTTATATTTTGCGATCGGGAATGTTGATAGCGAGATCTAATATTCTAAACAGGTTTTGAAAATAAAATAAAACCCTATCTAATTAATTCCATTGAAAGTGCAAAGTTGAAGTAGGGAAGATCGGGTTTAGTTGATATTAGTTTTAGTTTTTTTTTTTAAAGAAAACGAGATCATATAAAAATTACTACCTTGCGCGATTCCGCTCCTGTATGTTTATAAACCTTTTTCAAACCATACGGTAGTGAGAGAGTTTTCCAAATTTTGACCATAAAGCAATCACAATGCTTTCTTTCATACAAATGAAAAAAAATTATATCAAAAATCGGCCTGAAGTTTTCATCTATTTTCCATATAGGGCAACACACTACAATACAAACAATATTGTAAGTAGGGCTAGGAACCGAGAACCGGGTGTCGTGTAATTTTATGTTCTGTTTAACGTGAGACGTATTTTTATACGGGCAAAATTAAAAATGATTGAACCTGTGAAATTTGGATCATTTTTTCAAAACTATTTTTAAAAAAGTGCTATTTGTAGAATTCTAACAGTACTGAGTTTAAAGACAAAATGCTTAGCCCCCCCCCCTTCCTTCTCCACACACACACACACACACACTTTATGTTTTTATCAAAATATACAATTTTAAAGAACATTTCTCTTGGGACCCTCTAATATGAGTGGCAAGAGTGGCAAGACTTGTACTTTTTAGTGCATTTTGAAAGAAAACTTGTTTTTTTTTCAATTGTTTTTGCTTTATATTTAAAATCAAAATAACTTTTACTTATGTTAATTTATTTTATTATCCAATAAAGATTCTTCGTGGGACAAATTTCCTAGTGTAGTGCCACTTTGAGAAATGCAGAAGATCCATTTGCTCATCGATCCATCGTCTCTGGTATGACACGCTCGCGTAAACCCCTGGTACATCCTTTATTCCACAATTTATACCCCATGATACAATTCCATATTGATAGTAACGATCCTTATGTCCCAGAACCGGACAAACTAAAGGACTGCCACCATCTCCCTCGCACGAATCTCTGCCTTCCTCACCTCCGGCACAAATAAAAGACTCATGCAATTCGAAGTATCGTCCGAGTCTCGCCTGCCGAAGATTGTGTTGACATTCAGGGCGATTGACTATTGATACATTTATTTTCTTCAGTATCACCTGATAACGTCCCTCGCCTGCGAACTGATCTTTTCCCCATCCTGTTACAACGCATTGTGAAGTATCAAAGTCAACGGTCTCTGAATCAGGCGGTGGCAGACAAACGGGGTGGATAACTTCATTTAGCTCCAGTGGTTCATTTAGGACCAACAAAGCAATGTCGTTGAAAAGACTTCGATTATAGTAATTGGGGTGCGAAATGATTCTGGATACATTGCGATTTTGATGCGGGAACGGTTCAGTGTCGAGTTGTGTGTCCCATTCACCTGCGCGGATAAAAAGATTCTCTGCTATTTTCGTTATTACGCAGTGAGCCGCGGTTAGAATAATTTCTGGATGTATTATAGAACCTCCACATTTAAATAAATAAAAAATATATCCATCTAGTTGTTCATATTCCAATACTGCAGCCATCCACGGGAATTCACCGTAATTGGTCAAGGGTTCCAAACTGCTTATGTTGCTAAAACCGAAGCCTCCAGAATTTCTGCGACCGCAACGTACTCTGGGTTGAATTGTTTCTGTTGATGAAAACCCAAATGCCTGAAATGTTATAAAATTGACAGTTCAAATTAAATTAAAACGATATTTCAATTCGTGCCATGTATAATTGGATACACTACTCGAATTTGACTATAGGGAACTGTTTTGTCGCTAAAGATGTTAAAGGGTTTTCGGAAAATCAAACTTTTATGAATTTTTTGTGAAATTAGCGAATTTACAACAAAAAAAAACAATAAAATCCAGGTTATGTGAGGTAGAAAACCTAACTTTGAACAATGGAAATTTTTACCTGTGTCGCATTTTACCTTGCTTCCTATTATTTTTTTTTAACATTTCTCAAGAAAGGGGTTTTACTATAAAATATATGGATCATTGTCGGATACGGGCGTTACGGTATCATGCATTCTAAAAACTTTTTGTCTAAATAATTTTTTTTTTAAATTGACCAGGTAAAAGCTTGTTCTGTGCTGAATTCCAATTTTCTCTAGTTTTTAATTGTTTTTGTATTTCAACATTATACCCAATTATTTATCATATGAGGTTTACTATGTAATTATTTTACCGCTAGGTGGATAATGCTACGTTTTTTCAAAATTAACCAAAAATTTAATTCAAAAAATTCGTTTTTTACTTGATTCACATTTTTACAGCAGACAAGTTCATCACCGCAAATCTTTATGCGTTCAGTTGAAATTTCCCTGTCCATACATTGGTGAAAATCCACACAGTTCTCGTCGTTTCCGCAAATTGTACCTGAAATTTTAAAACACAAGAATTCAAAAAAATTAACACACTAAAATGCTTGATTGAATGAAAAAATCAAAACTATGATAGCACAATCAGACAAAAGATTGAAAATTGTTTTTGAGTAATAAAAAATACATGAATATGAATTGTTCCATTAGTAAATGTCGGTATGTTTTTTTTTCAAACGAAAATATACGCAAAAAAATTTACGTTCTCTTCCATAATTAAACTCTGATCGAATTTGTCCGAAACATTGTGATACTAAAATACACCAGGTTGACACCAGAAGAATTTCTTTCATTGTTAACACGTTTAGAAGATATTAAAGAACAGCAACTAAACCCACTTATAACAATTTTAGCTCAGCCAACTTGAATGAATAAATGACAGAAACTACTATTAGCCTTGGATCAAGTGATTAAAATCTTGCATTTGCTTTTATTAGCATAAGATTAGCATTGCACTTTCCATACAATACTAATATACTTGGAAGGGTTATCGATAAATAGTTCAAGTTGTTTTTTTTAGAGTAGGGCAGATTGGGACCAGTTTCATCATTTGACGGAAATCATTAAATTCCTAGTTTAGGAAGTTTTGGAAGAGTTTTAGTTTTGCTCATCTATATATATATAAATGGATGTATGTATGTATGTATCTTCTTCTATATTACTAAAAATGGATGTATGTATGTATGTATGTGGCTTATAGACTTCTAAGCCGCTGAACCGATTTTGACCAAATTTTCAGGAAAACTTTAGATTAGCACAGAGGGTGTTTCTGTGAAGTTTGGTGCACCTACCCCTTAAGCTTCCCCCCTCTCCCAGACAATCCAAAAAGTTATTTGCAAATTTCTCGAAAACGGTTCACTTTATTGCAAAACTCCTAGAACAAACAGTGTTTAGAATCCAATTCTACATAAATACTCAATACATGAAAATTCAATTGGAACACCTTTTGAAATTCTTATTGCAAAATTTCACTCTAATAAAAAATGTTGTATGTTTGTTTCTTTATGACTTTACCTCCTACAACCTTATTATATTGGGTAACCTGCTACTCCAAAAACTCATTAAAAAAAGGAATGCAATAAAAACTAAAGTACCCACTAATGTCATCCAAGCAACAGTCATTAACAACTGAATGTTTTCTCCAATACCCGCCACATTCAGAATAAAGTAGCCTTTGAGTACAATTCTGTGGTCACAAGGAAAAACAGCTTAAGTCGAAAAAGCGAGTTTTGAGTAATTTGGGTTTAAAGTTTTGATTATTTCTTTTTTTGCAAGCAAAACGGACTTAGGTTATATGGTTTTGCTCTGCCATTTCTCAGGGGGGTACAGCATGACAACCAAATTTTGACAGAATATAGAACTGGATATGGAGAATTCAAATATTCGCCAACCTTTAAAACCACATAACTCGACTTAATCACAAATAAAAATGGAAAACTTGATTTCTCAAAAATTATACGATTAAATGTGTAAATGAATGTTAACGTGATGTTAACGTATGAAAGATTACATATCTATGAAAAATCAAAAATCATGTGAATTTCAGGAAACAAAATCAAATTTTGAAATTTGAAAATCAAAATCAAAAGCAAGAAATCCAATTCACCCTTGAATCAATGAAAAATGTTCTCATTCGTTGATCGTTAACCGTTGATGGCACAAACAATTGACGATTAGCGTGTTTGCATTAATTTATTGACCGTGCGGGTGAAGCTTTTTCCAACTCAGAAAATCACATCCCAATCTGTTCGACGATTCAAATATTAACAGATAAAGGGTAACCAAGGACAGGGCAGGTCGACATGAAGTATTTTATTTTAGAAGCAACTTAGTCGTTGTACAACATTTTGCTGGAAATCGGTAAAGCTGTTTTAATTTAGAGAAACAAAAGACAAATTGAAAAAAATGCGTAAATTGTGAAAACATGTTGAGTGTACAACATTATCAACTGCAAAATATTCCCAAAGTTTAATCTGTAATTTTTTTTTTTACATTTCCAGTCACGTGATGGAATATTTGGTCTACGACCAGGCTGTGATGCAGTTCTAGGTATGATCACTTCAGAAACTCACATGTACGCCGACAGCAGTGTCCCAATTGAACAATTCATCGAGCGACAGAAACTGCGTCCAGGCTCCGGGTGTCTATCCGTAAATGTAACAATGGACGGACCAATCACAACTCTCTGCATCAAAGACATCAAATCAACAAGCAACATACCGTTAGCTCCTGATCCCGCATGGAAACATGCATCAAACATAATACCAGATTTCTCAGCCGCCACCACGGAGGCACATGAGAAAGCACCATTTGCGGAAGAGTGTCATGTAAGCCGAACAATTTTAAAATTATTTTTAAATTAAAAACGAAAGATACTCTCATTTCAGATCAATGTGAATTTAGAGAAAGGATTAGGAATTTCATTAGTATCGAAACGGCCACAAGAAGAATTAGCTTATATAACATTAGAGAAAATCTCAATGGAGGCTTTGTCGACGCCATGCATGCGAATGATCGATTTAAATGTGGGTGATATGCAAATTGATAATCAACTGTTGGAAACACCGTGTCCGGTACTGCTATACAAAATAGGAGGAAAATCTAAAAGTAAATCCGAAGATCCAAACGCGAAATTTCCAGCTCTACAGTTCAATGCTGAAATGCTACCTACGCCAAATGCAAATGCAGTAATATTCAAGCGAATGGTGCTGAGCTTACGGCCATTTGCTATGTATTTGGAAGAGCGACTTATATTGAGGCTAGCAATATTTCTTGGCTTTGGAAAATCAGATCACGATGCCACGGCATTGGCCGATGAATCAGACTTTGAGGCACAACAGGTGGCCACGAAAATTCTGGCAGCCAACGCTAAGCGATATTACTTCGGAGATTTACAAATCGTTCCATGCGAGGTATACCAAATTTTTAAAAGCTTTTATTTAGATTGCTTTAGGGCGGTGGGGAATTAATTATGCCGAATAACCATCGTGTATGCCAAGTATCCATCGTTTTCGGACTTCGAAAAAAAAAAATTTTTTTAATTAGAAAAAAATTTTTTTTTTGGCGTTTTAAAGGCATAAAAAATTAAAAAGTATTTATCTTGCTTTTATTTCTGATATGCAATGCCCAAAAATTTGTTTTTCCCTTTTATATAAAAGCTTTTTTTATAAAAGTTTTTTTTTTTGAAAATTTTAGTTACATTCAAAAAATGTAATTTCGTTTCAGATTCGACTCAGCGTGATAACAGCTTCGAAATTATCGCCACAATTAAGTGAAATAAAGAAGCGTTTGGGATTGCCTCTTATCAAATTCGAAAATGCGATAATAGATTTTGAGAAGTTTAGTGACCGACATCATTTCGAGACGTTGGAAGTTTATCTTAGAGCAATTAAATCGCATTACAAGAACGAATTGAAATGGCAAGCGGGCTCGATTTTAGGAAGTGTCGATTTTCTCGGGAATCCATTTGGTTTCGCCAGTGATTTATCTGAAGGTGTGGCGGGCTTGATTTTAGAGGGATCCGTGACTGGTTTGGTGAAGAGTGTAACGCATGGTATCTCAAATTCGACAGCAAAACTAACAGAAACCATTTCCGATGGTTTGGGACGAGCAGTTCTTGATGAACAGGACAACGACACGCGGCAGAGAATTCTCGAAGTGCCCACTGGGGCGCATTCTTCCGGGGAACATTTGGCTGCTGGCTTGAAAGGTTTTGGATTCGGCCTTCTGGGTGGCGTTACGAGTATTGTAAAACACACGTACGAGGGTGCGCAAAATGAAGGATTCCAAGGGTTTATTAGTGGACTGGGCAAGGGGATCGTCGGAACTGTGACAAAACCGATCATTGGAGTTTTAGATTTAGCCTCAGAAACCGCAAATGCGGTCCGAGAGACAAGCAAAAGCGCCAGACGTATCCTTCCTGATCGCAAACGCTTGCCGAGATGTGTTTCGGGGGCGCCAGGTGGTCTCCTGCCTCCGTTTTCCTTCACGCAAGCCAAAGGACAACAACATTTGTTTTTGATTAATAAACGCGACTTTACCGAGCAATTGATGTCATATGAGCCGCATTTGTTTGACGATCGCGGTTCGAAATTACGTCTTCTCGTCTCATCTGAAAATCTTTGGGTATTTTCTATAACCGAAGACACTTCAACGATAATTTTGACATATCATCTGAGTGAGCTCGTCTCATGCCATCCGGTTTCAGTGAACACAAACTGGGATGGTCAGAAGTTGAAAAAATCACGATTCTACATTGAATTGTGTCTCACTCTCTCGGCTAAGTCGGCTGTGACATCAACCGGTGGCCAGGAAGTTGTCAAGCGACCACGTGTCAGATGTCAAACGGAGGAAATGGCACAAAAAGCTTCAAGACATGTAAGATTTTTATGAAATTCGGAAATTCAGTGACATTTTTGATTTGATTGTATTTCAGATAAACTACGCAAAAAGTATTTACGATGAACGAATTCATACCCTTAACTGTGATCCACTGCTGGATAATTAGATACCAAATAGCAATTTTTCAAATTCTCAATAACTCATCAGTTGCCTTTTTTCGGAGAGTTTTTGTGTGTGATTCTAGTTTATAGCAGGATATACATACATGCGTGTACTTTTATTCTTTTTTTTTATTATTTTCTATTTTGATGCTATTAGTTGAAACACAAACCTTAATACATCTATTTTGTTTCGGATTTAATACTGCTTTGTATTACGATTTTGTTTATATTTTGGAGATTTTCGGGAAGAATATTTATTAGTTTTGAATTTTGTTTTTTTTAAAATTAGGTTTTCTTTATTGGAATCGTATTGATGAACAAATATACTTGTTTAACTTTCTCCAACCATCGTTTGTTTATTTAAAATGAGCAAAATAGAACAAAAAAGTTTAACCAAAGACTGTTAAAAGGGGGATTTTTCCCAATAAAAACGAACAATTTGTAAAAATATTGTGTAAATAATTTAAGTATAATAAATTCTCTTTTTTGAAAAATATTCATATTTTTTTTTGATTTTATTTTTTTTAAGGAAACTTCTATAAACGTTTCAAATGTCAACGATCATAGGAAGGTTGTGGAGCGAGCTCAGGTAGAGCTACCATGTTGTAGGAGGCTCGCCATAACGCGTCTGTAATAAATTTAAGGGTTATTGAAAAGATTTAAATTCAAAATATAGACTTGTTGGCCCGATAGAAATCCAATTTTTTGGGGAGAGGTCAATGCTTTGAAGCTCACGTTAAAAACAACTTCAAATTAACGGTGTCCGAACATAAGTTCTAAATTTTCGGTTGTCGACTCACACGAAGTTTTCTCGCTTAGAAAAGTGCGGTGGTAAAATTTGTTGGTTTTAAACAAACTTTTTTAGTATGCGAAATTGTTTCTAATAAATAATGGTTTCCAACAAAATGCCTGTTGATCAGTCATTAAATCAAAATATAAACCTCGCAAGGCTAGTAAAGATTGCATTTTGGAAAAAAAAACGCATTTTTGGCGTTTTTTTTTAAATTTATTTTTTTTATTTTCGTTTCTAATATGGAAAATCATTTCTTATTCGCCGGTCGCTAAACTTCTTGTTTTTATTAATACAAAAATTTCTTTGCCAAGATGTCTTCCAAAGCAAATATTTTCCACGTGAGTTTCCATTCAATAAATTTTAAAATCGTCACAAGTAAAGATCGTAGTTCTCCTAATCCAACAGAAGGGAATCTCGATAGAGACTCGTTTTGAGATTTCAAACGCTTTTTTCTCTAGTAACACGTCAATAAATGATCAGAAATATTAAAAAAAAATCAACTCTGTTTTTTTATATTCATAAAATCAAGTTTGAAAAAAAAAATCAATAACTTTATTCCTTTAGTTTCTATTGCATTAAAACGCTATTCGGTATTAAATTTTTTACCCTTTGCTAATACCACAAAGGAACGAAAAATCAAAAATTCTTCTTTCGAAACTTAAGATATCCTTAAGGAAGATCTTAAAATATAATAAATAGTCTAATTAATGATACGTTAATTACGACATTCATTCCACATCACCGCTTCTTTTCATTTATTTTACTTCCTTTTATTTCTTCCTCATTTGTGTCAATTCGGGTGTGGGAGGCATACTAAATAGATATATCTTCATTTCATGTACATGTTAGATAAATAATGATATTATTGTTCCTGCTGTTTATGGTTTGAATAATACTTTTGTAATATCATTTTTATTTGATGTTGATTTTCTGTTGGCTGGGATCCCATAACACATTAAATAATTTATTGAATTATGTATATTTATTACATTCAGTGACTTTTATTAGTATTTTTTTTTCTTAAACTTGTCACGTGCAGATCTTTGTTAGGACATGCTGTGTCTAATTCAAAAGGAAGAGGATTTTAAAAGTTTTTAAAGTTCTTATTTTTAAAGTCAATAAAAAACACTCACATAACCAAAAAACTTCAAATAGCTTTCATTGGGTTTAACTGTAAAAAAGACACATAATATCGCATTTTTTGTTAATGTTATTTTCATGCTGGAATAGTTTTTGATAATATACCATTGAAAAAATATTAAAATGTTCGATAACAAAGCGTAAAAATGAGGATGAATTCAAATCAAAAGGTGCAACGGCCCGGAAGTTGATGGCATAGAAATTCCATTTTGGCCTGATTTTTTTTATGATTGTGAGCAGTTTATGGTGTTATTGTTGTTACGATTTCGTTGAAAGCAAATTTTTTTCGTTGGTCAAAAATTGTAGAAAAAATTAATTGGAGAGATGATTGCACAGCATCAATTTTTAATTTGCTACATATGTGCTGGTGATTTAAATATAAAGCATCATTTTTTTGTTTGTAGTAAAATGAAATGCACTGAAAAGTATGGTAGTTGCACAAGCGAAAAGGGCAATTGCATTAAAATTGAATTTTTTGAACATTTGTTTGCATTGAATTAATTCGGGTTCACAGTTTACCGAAAAATTTAACTTTGAATGCGGTTTAAGGGATTCCAATGTTGTACGTTGTCTGATTGCCGAAAGGATTTCTACAGAAATTTCTAATAAATGTATTTAAAAATTAAATTTTTAAAAGTTCCTAGAAAAATTTGGATTTTTTAGAAAAAAGATAAGAATAGAAAATCCTCATATCTCTTTCAGTTAATTTTAAAATATTTTCTGCGATTTTCTGCGAGAGTTTGTAAAGTCCCTTGTGCAATCTGAAAGGATGAAAACGTGCGAAATAGAAAATAATGAAAGCATCAACACTTTTAAAAGTCACTTTCTTTATTGCACTAACCCGCTCCATAAATCTTAGACACAAAAGCGTAGCACCAAAGAAATTGCATTTCCCCAACAGAGACAGGATAGCATTAATACAAGGAGAAACGTCCTGGGGAATCATCGCTTCGTTTTATTATTAGACAAATGTTCGTAATAATTTTTGATTTAGCTTCACTTGGAGTGCAATGCTTGAAGATGAAAAGTCTGTTGAAATCTATTAAGTGCAGATTAACTTTCTGATTAGATCGTGGACACAATAATATACAGTGGAATCTCGGTGATGGACTTCTTTCCACCCCAAAAAAATCTTGGGTTTAGGAATAATGTTTCAGTTTGGGAACAATATATTAATTCTTCTCTTCCTTTCTTCCTCCCTACTTTTACTTCTACCCTTGCGACAACTGGGATTTGCAATAAAACAACATGCACTGATGTAACGTCAAATTTTTATTTGAATTGAAATTATTTTTCGAATTTACACTCGTGCACAAAATTATATATTACTCCTAGAGTTATCCATACCAAGTTTTAATCCAAGCGCGCACCGCGATAGCAAGCATATAGAATGGTGCCGACGCAATTATTGAGGTAGATTTAAGTAGAAATAAGTAAGCAGTAACTAAATAAGTCGAAATATACTTTATTCCCATATTTGTTTTTAAAAGCATTTCAAAAACTCAAAGTGCCACTTAAATGCCACTTTAATGCCACTTAAATGCCACTCTACATGCTTGCCAGCGCGATACGCGCTTGCACTTAGACGTTTTCCCTAATACTCAAATTTAGAAATTTCCTGTATACAAAAGGTTTTTATTTCCACAATCAAACAAATAAGAATAGGAAAAACAAAGGTTATGCCAATAAACACTTGTCGTAGATGGAAAAACGTCTAAACTTACTTCGCTTACGTCGCTGCAATCGGTACCATATAGCAAATTCCTGTTGGTATTTAAATTTTTAAAAATTTATAAAAATGATTACAATCCTTTTTTTCAAAAAAGTTATAGGAAATTAGTAAAAAAATCCGTGGAATTTATGCATATGTGGAATTCTCTCGCTATAATTTATACAAAAAACTGCATTTTTTAAAATAATTCACGGCTATATATTCTCTATTAGAACGTTGAAAGGCACAAAAAAAAAACTGTAAATAAATAAAAAAAAAATTAATTGAAATACTGTTTTGATTTCTTTTTTTAATGAAAGTGTTTTACAATGCTTTGTGTGCATAAACACAGAAAAGGATCAGAACTAAAAGCAGCGACGGTTGCAGTATCCTTTGTAGAATGGAAATCATACGGCCTTGCAGTCAGATATTGCACGTATCCTTTTGGTCGATTCAATAGTCATCCCAATGGTAGCTAGCGCGTCTCATATGAGAAGGTTTTAGCTATTAAGGACAATAGAGCGGAATTGTTTTCCTTTATTTTTCAAGGACTCCGGAGGAAATCATCGGTAAAGGAAAGTCGCCGCTGTTGTTTTACTATTCTGTGAGGAAAGCGTATAAGAAAAGTCATCTTCCGTTGTCGTTGTCGTCGACGCCGTTTTCGTTTTTCCTATTTTTTTTTTTAATATTACTGGTATAAAGTCTTGTTTTCTCCCCCTCATGTATGCAAAGTCTCGTGTTGAAAGCCCTGTGGGGGTGTGCGAACTAGGAAAATCGTTTACATTAAGAAAAACACCAAGAGGATCTTATTTTCTCTGTCTCTGGATATAATTTAACCTTATATACATATTCCAACCATGGCAATCTTGTTTGTGTAAATATATATGCAGTAAAAACAATTCAATGGGAAAAAAGGACAATGAGTTTTCCTTACCATCGTTTCGTTGATTTCTTGTTCTATCCTAGCAATTGTTGGCGCCTCCGGTGGTGCATACTTAAAACAGTGAACGTTAAAAGTGGTGAGCGGGTGCGAACGAATTCCTTCGCAGAAACCACGAAAAACGCCAGGGGTAGGAAAAATAAAGGCTAGAACTTGAAAAAAATAAATGTATATGGTAACCAGCTCATATCATGCACAAGATTTTGTTATACACTTGCCACATCGCCTCGTGTGGCATCGCATATAGGGGTGCAAAGGGAATCCTGGTTGGGAAAACAAAAATCTGATGTAGCGAATGATGGTCCTATTTGGTAGAGTCACATATTGTGCACTATACTCCGACAAAGTGGTGGAAAGATAGAAATACCGGCAATGATAGTGAGTTTAAATGCACAGCCTACATCAGTCCAGACACTCTACAAATCGTCCTTTACCGTCTATCTATCTATACTGAGATAAACTATATCTATATATTATGAATCCAGGATTCCGTTGAAATATGAATATATTTCGTATGGTGTATTCATTCATATAAGAGTACAATAAGGATATAGGTTTGAAGTGCTTCGTTTGCCTTCATGTCCTGCACAGTTTTAGTATGGAGATATGGTTATAAACTCTGGCTGGATGTGTCTCGACTTCGACTAGGGACTATGAATTGCACGGTCGGTGCGGTGGTTTTTCCCTATTCCATAGTACGTAGCAAATGGTGCAGTATGGCGCAGCATAAAACATAAAACAATTCCTTTTTGCTATGTTGCTATTTGTGTGTCTCTTTGGCTGCCGCGATCTTCTTGCTTTATGATTTTCTTCTTTTAAAAAATTGAAAAAAAAAATTAAAAAATAAAATTCGAAAAAGGAAAACTTTATGAAAAATCAGAGCTAAACGATTTTCTTTTTCCTTAACCAAAGATCTAGAAAAAATCCCTAAAAAAAAAATCAAGTTGAGTTGAATGGAATATGGTTTGGCGACTAGTCGGATTAAAATTTTGTATTGGAATTTCGCAGTCACAGCAAAATAAAAAACTGGTTCCGGGTAGATCCTTTTTATATCCCATACTTTATACCATGCTTTATGGTTGGCTGCAAATTCTAATTGAGAAAGTGATACACGTCCACCTATGCGGTTAAATTTGATTGATTTGCTGAAAAAGTTTTCTGATTGCATTTTCTAACCCTCAGAATATTATATTTGATTGTGGAAATTGGTTGAACTCACAAAAGAATTCTAATGGAGTGATTTTCACTCTGATTTCCATTATTTTTTGACCTTCCATGGTGAAAATCTTTTCTATTACGCTAATGGGAAAAATTTCCATAATTTCATCGTCTGGCTTGATTTTCTTGCAGCAGTTTTATACAGAAATGCGATTCGCTTGAAAAACTTTCTGGTCAATTTAATTAAAGAAATTTAATTATTTAATGTCTTAGCAGCATTTTCACTTAATTAAACTGGAATAATAAAATCATTGTAACTATTAAATAATGAATATAATGTAGTGAAAATAAGTAGTATGCATACATATATGTATGTATAAATAAAAGGAGTTGGGCTTTTCTTTTTGCGAAAATAGATGAAAAAATGTTATATGAGGTTAATTATACGGAAAGAAAATTGGTTAGTTTTTTTTTGTAATTTCCTTGTTTGGGATTACAAAAGATTTTGATTTCCGCATGTCTGTCCTTCAGTGTGTCTGTCTGTCTTACTGCCTGTCCATGAACACTATGACTTTCGAAAGGATTGCGCTAGAGACTTGAAATTTTTTACTGTTGGGTTTTAGTAAATAAGTCATGAGTGGCGAAATCGGACCAATCCTTTCTTAGAAACGGATTTTTTCATCAAAATTTTGTCTGCCCTCATATAGGGTATTTAACGATTGCCCCCTGGGAATTGTAAATTTTCTTATGTTTTCTGGGTTGGAAATAAACGGACAATCGGACCCACAATGTTATTATTTTTTCAATAGATATAATGTGCATAAATACGACAAAAATCATTTTTAAAAATCTATATTTATTAAAACACTTTTTGGCTTTTAAAAATGTTTGTCTAATTCAAAAAAAACCCAAAAAAAATATTTTTCAAGTGTTTTTTTTTTGTTTTCGGTTGGTGAACGCCTTGGTTTGTGAACTTTGCGATTTATAAACTACATTTAAACCGAAAAAATGTATCAATATTTCGGTTTTTGAGCAAAATTAAGGTCTCGGACAGACATGTGGCAATTAAAAGTGCAACAGAGGTCTGGTGGATTTCAATCAGAGTCCAGTGGTGTTAAAAAAGACGTTCAAAAAAAGAAAAAATCCAATGAAATTGCTGTCTAATATTTTTATAAAAGGGGAACTTCGATTCTCAATAATATTTCTTCTCTGATAAACTAACATCATTGCAGTTTTCCTTATGTTTCATACATTAGTTTTGAGGAAATAGTTTTGCTGATTTTTTTTTTAAAACAATGTTTTTTGTTTTTAAATTTCAAGCAGAAATTTTTAAAATTAATTTTTGCGTTATGAATGACTTATTATTGGCCACTACAAACCATTTTTAGCTGCAACATTTTTTCGCTTTCATGCAAATTTCTATTTTCAACCAAAGTGAATTAGTGCAATCATGTTAAACATTCCGTAAAGTCACTTATAGATTTCACGATAAAACAGATTCTCCCCTTTGAAAAAGCATTTTTAGCATTTTTCATGCAGTCTTTGAAATTCCCACAAATATTCCCCCCCGAATCGAAATGAGCCTATCGCTTTTATCTTTTTATAAATATCTCTCATATTTTAAGGCAAATTACATACGACTCTCCATAAAATCTTTAGATGATTTTCCCCTCCATTTTATGTTTTCACGCAGTAAGGAAATTAAGGAAAAAAAACCATCTTGGGCCGCTTATGTCTATTACGTCCCAACATAAATTCGCTCCAAATTTTCCATATTCAATGTATGTAATACTTTTAAGAGGATATTTCAAGTTCCATTACATCGTTTTTAATATATTTTGATGAAAAGCCAAGCAAGTCGATGAAAAAGCAAAAAATGAAGAATGAAAAAAATCGAAACAGCAAGAAAAAGCACAAGAAAAGCCAGAAAAAAATGAATTGAAATTGCTCCGATAATGGATTATCTTGGAAAAATCTACGCTCCAGCACTTGTGCGATGCTTGCTGATGGAAATTTAGATATTCTTTTTAACTCCAAAGATAAAGCTTCGCAGTATGGGAAAATATAGAATGCAATTTTTAATATAAAATTGACATGATTTTTCATCATAATGTTTTAACAAGATATGGTTTTTTGTGCTTTATCCGTCGCATAAGAATTTTATTCCTAGCCTTCGTCCTTCTGTACCTACTTCCAAAGTGTGAGCGGTAAAAAAAAAGTAAAACCTATCACATTTGAACGTTGAATAAAGTGTTAACACATTAACACAAGTATCTGTATAGAAAATTGAATACGCCGATGTTAACAAATTCATTGACTTTAGCAATGCAATACGAAACCGTTAACAGATCCTTGGTGAGTGATAGGGAAATAGTCCATGTTGGAAATACAATCTCTGCGATGATAGGATACTTTATGTAGAAAAATCGATTAACAGCAATTACTTTTAATATTCTTAAGAGATGGAAATAATGGCTCAGCATAAAAAAATCGACGGTTGTGTATTTGTATTCGTAGCAAGGATACGTAAGAGAAGAATGTGTTTTTTTTTTCATTGCGATTTGGTTCAGTTGCTTAGATTGAAAGAGGGTGGACTCTTGGGTGGGAAAACTGTCGGGAATAAGAAAACCCATGGGCGTTTCGAAATGGAGACAGAGGGAAGCGAGTGTAAGACAAAGGAAAATGCCGGTTGAGCTTGGAGGCTTTAGGAAAATCTTAAAGATAAAAAAAAATAATCGATTAAGTCCCATATCTTCTATGGCGTTATGCGAACACCATAGGACGCAAGCAAGAGGTATGGAAAGTGAAAAGTGTGCACTTCGAACCAGTCTTGGTCCTCATTTCGTTCAGCTGAGAAGGACAGTATCCTGTCCAAAAAACGAGGGCATTCATCATTCGCTGGATATGATAAATGGGCTAAGGGCGAATAAAAGTTGTTGTTGGTGTTACTCGTCGGTTTTTCGTCCTAATATGGATATACATTTTTATGTATATATTAATTTTTTTTACTTCCATATCCTTCCACCATACCAACTTACATTCATTCTCCTTCGAGACGTCGTCCTCTTCTATGTCGATTATCATGGAAGAATAATTGTTTTCTTATTTCCTTTATATGGTCCTTCTTTGGGATCCCACCTAGACATGTCGGTTGCTAGTGGCCTCTCACAAACCGAACAAAGTGATTGCCATATATAGAGTGGGTAGTCTCTGATGTTGGGTCCCGATCTGATATTATTCCTGGTGGTCATTCAACTCATCCTTGCTGCTTGTAGAATCACACTGTTTTCTGGTTCCCAATTACCAAAGCTTCGGTCATTGTCATCGCATCTCATCCCAGCCATGTCCTTGCTGTCGTCCTTTTAATGTTGACAAAATCAAATATAAGAGAAAGAATGATGGTGGTATTGGATAAAATGCTGGGTCTCAATTAGGGTCTGCTTTGAAATTACTCGCAATTAATCAATTTATTGTTTCTGCGTGAAATGAATTACGTGAAACGATGATTATCTTTCATAATTTCCTTCTTCAAAAAGTCTTACAAGGTAATATATAATTGAAACGTATATCTTTGCACTACTAGGGGAGAAGCCCCAATGATTCTAGGAAATGGGGCAGGGATTTACAATAAATTTACAAGATAAGAGGTTTTTTAAGACCATTCTTTGGTAACAGTTTCGGTGAATTCTTATAAATATAATGATTGAAAAATGTAAAAAAAACCTTTCACATACATACAGTTTTTGGAGACAGTAACTGGAATTCCAATGGTTTTTTCATCTTTGGATGCCAGTGGTTTTTCAACTGTGAAGAAATCGCAAAAATCGGAAGGAATACATTTTTGTGTTGAAGAAAAATTTTAAACGGACGACCCATCTTATGGTGAAAACAGGATCTAAATCCCCCTAGAGATCCAGGCGATAGCAGAGAAGGGGGCTACTGGGATAAGGTGGAGTAAATTTTAATGGGCGAGAAAATTGCTTAAGCAAAGGGCTATCGAATGGTGAAAACCGGATCCAAATCTCCTTGAGAGTCTGGGAAATTGCTAGCGAGGGGATGATTTTCCTATTTAAAAATTTGACTTTTTTCAAGGAAAAGTCCAAAAAATTTCAAGCCAATTCTGTCGAAAGTAATTTTTTCCATGAAGTTAGGTTCATGTTGCAAACGGTTGCAAACGGTACATTTAATCTATAACTTATGTATTTCATACAGAGAAAAATATTTTCCAATATCAGTGGCCAAAGAATTTATCAAGCTGCGTAAGAGGGAAGCAAGAAAGTACAGATAACGTCTTGCAGCATTTCAAGATAGTGTAAGATTTCCTTTATTGGCTATTAATTATTTGTGGAAAAATAAAATTTTCCTCATGCTGTGTTTATTTTATCGATTATCATCTCATCGTCATAATTTTCCATTTGTATGTTGATTCACTACAAAAATTGAGATAATATAAAAATACAAGATTGTAGTATATCTACAAAAGTATGAAAAAGCTTTTAAATCGTAGAAGAGAACATTTCTTATATTTTGTTCTTCAATTATTATTATTGATATTTTTTGGATTTTTTTGAACATAAGGAATGTAATAAAATTTCATTTAGAAGGAAATAACAACTGAATCATTAGGTGTGATGAAAAATTATTTGAAAATTAAGTGAAGAAAATTGGTTTTTTATAGCACACAGAGATATTTTTTCTATCTTGGCGAAATGAGCTGGCAACAGTGAACTGATAATTTGACACGTACGCAAATTTATGAGAAATTATATAATTTTTTTTGCCAACATTGTAAGGAAAATACTAACACGAGATGTAATAATAATGGCATAAAGAAATAGCGATAGAATGAGGAAAACGTTTCAGAAATGTTGGTCTCCTAAAAGATATAAGAATTCTGTTCAAAGTGTTTTTGCTTTGTATTGCGAATTAATGTTATTCAACACGATTCTGTATATTTCCTAGAATTATTGACCGAAATTTCTTACATTACAAGATGTTTTATTCAATAAGGCGAGAATTTATTTAAAAACTAATTGGGTTCCGCAAAGCATTCATGGCTATTCTGGAATCCGAAGTTAAAACGTAAAACCAAACTCAGTATTCTAATAGTCTGAAATTTGCTTGTAATAGTCTCTAACTCAGATTCTCGTATCACATCCCTTATTGGCAATGGCTGGCATAAAACATCATTAATTGTAGGCAAATCCAAAAATTTGGCCTTAGAAAATGACGTCGTCGAAAAGTCTGAGTAAATTTGTTTTGAAAAGCTGCTGTTTCTAAAAGTGTCTAAAGATCTTCATCAGATGCGGCTACAAAGTTTTTGCCCAGTAATAAGGTTTAAATGTGAAACCGGTTATGGCAACTATATTGCGTTCTGTGAACTATTTTACTCTTTTTTACTATCCACCAGTTGAAAAAACAGAGAATCCAATCAATTCACTTCGTGTCCAGTCCCTGAAAAATAAAAACTAATGAGTCATTGGTAAAAATTTGTCAAATTGCATCACATAAAATTCCTATAGACTCATACAAATTACTTGAGTGCGTGTCCTTTTCAATCGAATGACTCATGTTTGTTTTCATTCCAATGAAAGCGATTTCGCGATGATAGAAAATTTTCGATGACGCACAAAATCGTGTCCGCACATTTTAGTGATACCATGAGCATTTAGGTGCTAATCAAATAAAGAAAACAATTTCCAAAGTGATGACGCTGCTGTGAAGAAAAACCCCTCAAAAAATAGCGTCATATAACTTTCGATTTGGGCGAATTGCTTCAAAAATGGTTTTTATAGATTTGTTTGCTCTCCATAGAAACATTTTCACTATTCTGTAAGTGAAGGAAAATGATTGAATAAATGAAAAATTTATATATGACTAATAAAAATCACGTTCACACTAAATACACATCATTCGGCTTGTGGAATACTAAAATCGACCATTATCCTTGAGATTTTTGGAACAATATTTTTTTTTCCATCCCATAATTAGCCTGGAAACGGATTACATGCTTGAGTTACCTATCTGAAGAGAGAGAAATTACCCTTTTTGAAAAATTTATCGCTAAAATTATTTTTATGCATCACGAAGCTCCGTTAACGTACATGGAATATATAAAACATTTCAATCCCTTCAATTTTCTATATAAATATTCGGTGAACCATTTTTACTGTTCTCATTCGTCGTTGTGGTCGTCGTTCTTTTTTACTCGCCCAAATTCATCACATCGGATTGTTAAGTTTTGCCGGGTTGTGGCCCTGACCTGACCTTCTTTTGATTCGAGCAATTGTTAAATGTACATATTTGACTTTAAAAAAGAACCACTGGTGCACGTCCATTGAGGAAGAGACTTCTTGCATTCTATATCAATATACCAAGTGGATTGAGAATGGATTTCTAGTCAGTTGCAAAGTCCAATCGAAGCAATAAAAAACATCTACCCGCATCTTTATCGGATAAAAGGATCTCATTTAGGGATGGTCGTGAAGAGTTTAACATTGCCACCCCTTATAGAACGATGGCGATTGTGAAATTTCTTCCATCTGGCGTTTAACTTGCTCCCATATCGTCAGCTACCATTCACCAACCATCCGCCATTTATTCTATCCGAAGAAGAACATTATCATTATCCTTGAGGCATAAACTACAACATCAGGAGTCTGTATGCAACTTTCAAACTCAATAAGTCCCCGAAACCAGAAGATATTTGTTCAACGTCGATTGGGGCTAATTCGTTTTTCTCCCTCGCCTGTTTCTGACAACACCGACGATAAAGAAAACATACACACCGGCCACCCTAACGATATGGAAAAAAATCGGGGCGCCCTTTTATGGCGGTGGGTGGAAAATGAATGTGAAAAAGACAAGAATTTTTTTTATGTATCGGAAAATCCTTCGCCATCTCGAGACATCATATCCTTCTGAACGTTCAAGCACAAAAAAAAGGACGATAGATGGATGGATGGATGGGGTGGTGGTAGCCCATTGTTGTAATTTTTTTTATTATTCCTGGTGTGTTCTGCACACGCTGTTGTTGCCAACTTTTCCGTAAAAGATAAGTTGATGGAAGAACGAAGCCAGGTCATGAATTATTGATTTCGATTCACGAATTTATTCCCTTTCGATATTATATACGAGTATAACAACATATCCATTCGAAACGACAACGATTGGGACGAGTCAGTAACTTCGACATATAACTTCTCGCTGTGCAATAACTTTTCTCGTTTTTCCATAACATTTCGTGCTTTTTACAACGGAATTTGTTACATTCAAAAAGAAAAAAAAAATCTGTTGATATCGGATAGGAGGATTGCGAACAACGAAAGCATAGTATTCTAACTTCTGTCTATCGAAATTTTTCGCTAGTAAACACGATTCCATTGGCCCGGCCCTGCTATGGTGCTCAGTTTCCTTTTTACCGAAAAACTAATGACGGATTGATAAGGAGATTACTATCTTTAGATGTATATATTTCGCTTCTACATTATTCCTTTTGCCTACTATACCAGGCAAAGCATTCCTATTTGAAGCAAGCTCTCTCTCATTCCCGGAATTCCAAGTCTGAAATCCTAGATTTATCCGTCGCCGCTACTTCAAAGTACGAGCAACCACATCGGAATCATTCTAACGCCCGAAATCCGATAAGATTTTTCGAATCATTTTCAAAGACAACAAACTCCAAACAACGAACAACAGTCTGCTCTATCTACACAGCGCAGCGATTGAATGAATGAAAATATCCTTGAATCGTGAAAAAACCAATACGTAAATATAGAAATACCCAGAGAGAAGAGCCGACTTTTCAGTTCAGTAATTTCCTGCACTTTTCGACCGGAAAATTAGTTTGGGAAGTATAAATAAATGAGCTCTACCGAAATCTGTGAGATTTTGTGTCGTTGATAAAACATATCGAAATTCGAAACTCGATACCATTCCGCCGCATCTGGCGCGCGATTTTATTAAAGAATTCAAGACCCTCAATTACAATGCATACCAGTGTATGGCACTTTAGGTCCTAACGTACTAGCAAATGTATAAGCTAACAAATCCCAAATAATCCTTGAATCGTAGTCCTCGCACATTTGTAACTTCGATATGTTTTCCAATTTTTAAACATTTGAAATTGGTAGAATTCGACATTTTTCGTTACAAGGCGTTTTTGGATTGGAACCAAGTAAAATCTATACACCAGCAAAGGCAGAATAAAGGACAAAAAAAATGGAGACAGAGAAGATCATGATGATGTGATGGCATGTGCTAAAGTACCAAAGTATCCAGGATGACGCTTCCGATTGCCAGCACAGTTCTATTCACAGGGAAGTTTAAAAAAAATGCGAACTGAAAAGTTCACATAATTTGCAGGGGAGAATGCTTTACAAGAGAACCAGATTTCTGAGAAAGTTTTATTTAAAAATAAGAAAAATTACCACATTTTTAAGCAGAATACGTTGTATGTTTGTCTCGTCAGTCGTAGTCCCGTAATTTTTAAAAGTGTAGCCGAGAGCGGCTGAAATATCTACAAAAAACTTACAAACTGAGTTACGCCGCAAGTGTTTTGGGTGTTGGTGTTGTATTCTGGAATCCGAAGTTAAAACGTAAAATCAAACTCAGTCGACTCGATTCGCCACTCAATTGGTATTCTAATAGTCTGAAATTTGCAAAGAGTAATTCTACCCTCAAAACGTTACTAGATCGTATGCAGTCGAAGAGTAGTGAAACGCAGCGGATTCAAGAATACAAATTGGGTTAAATCGAGGGGAAATCGAAGAAACTTAACGAATCCCAGAATAGGCATGAATAAACTACTTTTCTTACTGGATTTGTGTAATAGTAGAGTCCTCGTCGGTGACCGAATTGAAATTGAACTATTACTGCGGCCGAATTGAAATTGAACAATTATTTTGCCTAGAAATCAATGAAAGGATTTATATTCAGTTTTCACCATTAGAGAGGTTGTCTATCTCTCAAGAAAATAGTTAGCGTAGTAATATTTACCCATTTTTCTCTAAACCCCTCTTCAGATATATTTGAGCCCCTAAAAAGAGCTGCCTGATCGGTAGGAGACGGCACCGCCTCTAGTTTTTATATAAAAACAAAATAACATTGTTGGGTCGGCAAATTTCAAACAGCGCGGCAAATTTCAAGAACCGCTGCAATTTTTCGCCTCAGAGTTTTGCAAGGCACGGTGGCTGGAAGGTCAATTACCCACTTGGGCTACTTATTTTTTAAGTCAACCTTCCCCTCTCCTTCAGGAATTTGAATCGGTTAATATTTTAAGCCGTTGAAGCGTTTGCGTGGTATTACACACAGCAACTTTCGGGCTTATTTAAGTCGGCAACTTTTGGGCTTAATAAGCCCATGTGCTTACATTTGTGGCTTAAATAAGCCAATTCTGTTTGCATATGCTACACAAGTTTACATGGGTGTGTGTGGACTCAAACCATTGAAATTGCTGCTGCTCATATACTTCCCACGATCTTTACCTGCTGACGGTCAGAACGAAAATGATTTCTGCCTACTACTTTTCCCAAACCGGTTCACACGCTTTGCATATATGCAGATTGTCGATAAGCCATGATTTCGAGTGGCAACTTTTCCCTCCTCAGTCGTTTCTCCCAAAAATCGGCTTAAGTAAGCCCGAAAGTTGCCGTTTGTAATACCGCGCTTTGTGATGTAGTTTTCTCAATAAGATCAAAAGTTTTTGGCAAATGCTTCTATTGCTGAAATTTTACCATATTTCCTTTCCCATAAGCTCCTGATCTGCTATCTTCTGAACTACTAAACGAATTTAGTTTCGAATTTCTACCTTAGCGCGGTATTACACACGGCAACTTTCGGGCTTGAGTCCCAAGGATATTTCTTTCCCTCTATATTTTTCCCACAATTTCTCCCTCTCCCGATTTCCTTAGATCACTAAAGTAGTTTTAATATGGTTTTCATTATAAAGATTGAGTTGTGCCTCACTCGATCTTTGTGGCTTCCTTCCGGTCTGCTGCACGAATTTCAATCCTGTTTTACTCGATGAGGATACGTATCCGGAAATCAACTAGATTCACCAGTTGTAATTAAAATAATGAAAAAAAAAATGGTTAAATTGATTTTTTACTTTTAGTAAATTGATTTATTAAAAAGTAACCTCTCCAATTTATTAAAGCAGGACAATATGAAAACAGTATAACGATAAATGTGTCAATGATTTTTTAGGTACTATTGTTCAGCATTCCCTTTCACAACATCAACAACACATGAATGGAGACTCTGGGGAATATAAAAAGAAACCAGTTTCTCCATTTTCATGATTCGTCCTGCATCCCGGAAAACACATTGTATTGAATTACCCTCTTGTAATGTAAGAAGAATGAGAGGGAATTTTCAAGTTTTGCCAACAATAAATATCACACACTCGATGACCTATTTTGTGAGAACGGCTTGGTTTGCCTTCAATGAACATTTCAATTTTCTTTTCTCCTCTATGATTTCCTCAGATGGGAGTTTGGTATATCAGAGTATGTATGTATGTATGTTTATACGAAATTCTTTAAAATTGAGTTGTAAATATTGAATTTTCGGCTATGCACATTCCAATGATATCCTTACAAGGAATTTTTCTCTCACTTTTCGTTTTCAAATGTTTTTCTTTTTTCCACATTTGTACAGTATTCGATTTCATGGAAACCTATCGAGCGACAAAGCATACTCCTTAGACGAAGATTTTATATCCTTTCAGCCAGTAAATATTAAATCGTTTAATATCGAAATGTTGAGAAATGTTGAGAAATGTTGAAACCTCAAATCAATACCGGGGTGTAGTTTTTCAAATATATGGATGTAAAGCTGACGAGTCAAAACTTCAGTCAACGGTTGTAATGTAAATATGCCATCAGTAATGTCATATTTCGATGAAGCATACAAAAAAAGTACTCTTTATGTATAGGGAAAATTCAACTTCGTATACTAAGAAAACACTTTTCGGTGAGATTATGGTCTATGATATTTAAACGGGAATAATTTTATTTGTTAAGACGCAAAAACAAATTTGTTCTTGGTTTCTAGGCACGCTTACTGCGTAAATGTTTTCTCAGCAAATGTTTGAATATCTGTAAGATATTTTGTAATTAGATTTTGAATTTAAAGTGAATAATTTTGACAATAGGATCTTAAAGAGTTTTTAAAGTGTGAATAAGAATTCGACTGTTCAAATATTTAAAAAAAAACCCTTGAATTTTTAACAGTCCTTTAGACAGGCCAAGTGATTTCAGTTCTATTATATTCAACATAAATTGGAATGATGCACAATACTTACATCTCATATACCTATCCAGTCATCTTAAAGTCTTTACTTCGCTTAAAGTCAGTAAATTTCATTTAAAGCAGTTATCCTTCACCCACTTTTTAAAGTTGTTTAATTGGAAATTGAAATTTCCACTTCATACATCAATTTCAGAACAAATTAAGTAAAAAATCTCATGTACCCGCATTCAGTATATATTTGCTCGAAAAATTGAATTATTGAAAGTAAAATGAATTTTGCACTTGCGTTTCTCGTCCCTTATTAAGCGGGATCTAACAAATTTTCACTGCTGTTTAAAGTTTTCCAATAAAAACTTTGCCTTGAAGAAAATTCGTCTATAAGGGGTGCAAATTTTAATGTGATAAAAAGCCGTACAAAATCAATACACTCCATGTGCTTGGTTATCTATTTAAAAAGAATTGCACCCCAATGTTAAAATTTTCTGCCCCATCATGTTTCATTATACTTTCTATCATATAGAAGTATATTAGATTTACAGCCGTATTCTGGCGTTGTGATACTTAAGTCACAAGTCACAAGTCCATAGAATTTGAGGCTCTTGTGACCAAGTTGTGACTAGTGACCGTAGCTAGAATAAGGCTGTTAGTGTAGCATTTGTAACGAATCGAAACAATCATCGGACACAAAAATGAACTACACCAGGGTGTTTGGGATCACAAACAGACGATTCTGATTTTCGCACGTCCTATCGTCTGTCTGTCCGGCTGTCCGTCAATACCATAACTTTTGAAAGGATTGAGCTAGAGACTTTAAATTTGGTACAATAGCGATTTTCGTAAATGGCGAGGCTAAGTTGTTGAACGGGAAAAATTGGACTATTCCTTCCCCCCTCATTCATTCAAACGAATGGGTTTTATGCAATTTTCTCGAAAACGGTGAGTCATATTGAAAAATTTATAAAGGTAAAATGTGTTTAGAATAGGATTTTACATACCTAATTCCTCTCACATACAAATGGAATATTTTTTTTCCTGTTTCCTCGAAAACTGTGCATGGTATCGAAAAATTTATAAAGATGAAATGTGTTTACAATATGATTTTACATAATTTTTCTATACTTCAAAATCCAGTTGGACTACTCCTTCCCCCCTCCCCCATACAAATTGAATACTTTACACTTTCCTCTGGATCATTTTATCTGGGTCATTTAAAAATATACGATTAAAAGTAATGAACAAAAATAGATGTTTACTCTATAGAATATCTTGAAAGAATGCACTCAACTTGCATCACCTTGACACATAAATATACTGCAATTATTTGCATTTTATAAATCCAGAATAAAAAACGCGTTAATTAAAGCTCTCGTCATGTTAATGCAGATACAATGTAAATATTTTCTCTCTGTTATTTTTTGAAACCCTGGAAATGAGAATGGGTCGTTATTAATTGAAACAAGGCACTTAAAAAGTCAGCTATAACGATGGGATCTTGTTTAAACAACTTGGTAATGTGTTCCACTGAGAAAGGATCATAATTAGTCATAAAAAAACACCAAAAAGCAAAAAAAAACTAGAGAATAATAGCACAAAAAGACAAGAAACCGAAAAACCAAACAGAAATATATTTTTTTGGGGGGGTGAATGTACAAAATGGGAATTGTGAAAAAGAGCTAAACTAAAACTTAATGTGACCCAACTTCAGTTAATAGCGCAAAGAGAAATTAACATAAACATACGACCCATATAGGAGTAACAAATGCTAAAAAGTATTGTGATAAGGTATATAGGTAGTATAAGTACCTCAACATTTCACAACATAATACCTTTATAAATATACGAGTATATTAAACGAGCACGTTTATCAACGAGGGTAGTTAGTCCCCACTATTTTCTAACAATAGTGGGCGGTAAGCTGAAGCTGATGGTTTAAGTATCAACCGAAATGTCGACCTCGTAATGCGTACACGATAAACATCCCCCAAAGTTGAAAACTTTTGAAGAAGTGTAACGTGTGGGTGTATAGATGAAGGGCTTGTAAGAGGGTGTGTTACAACTCGTTGATCCTTGCCGGTTGGCAACATATTTAACAACCCTTTTGTTTTGTAGAAGTGAGAGGCATCGAAGGCATGCTGGTAATTTTATTTCGACTATGCTCGCCGGATGGGGTAGGGTCTTGCTCTCTCCTTTTCTAAATTCCACGCTACACAAAAATTCTCATGCCTTCTTAAGTCGATGATGGGAATTTCGAGGAAGGGAATTTCGAGGATGGGAAGAGGACATAAAGATTCCGACCGGAAGTCCACATTTTCCTAAAATCGGGTTTGAGTCTTAGCTCATGATTTTAAAGTTGAGTTCTCATTACTCTCCATGAGTATAATCCCTGCCCCCCTTTACTCACGGCGTTAACACATGGTTACGAAAAGTTTAATGATGGGAAAAGACGAAAATAAAGTCTCATTTACCATGCTTTAAATATATATTATATAATAATTTACAAATAGTAATAGGCGCAACAAATTAAAAAAAATATAAAATAGCAGGCAATTAATGAAAATTTGGAATAGAATATGTAAGCGTAATAAGTGCTAATGTCTGTTAAAATTTTATCAATTTTAAACTTATATATGGCAAAGAATTGAATATATAAATATTCCAATAACGTGCAACTTAGCTACAAAAAAATTTAAATAAAATGTTGATAATAAATAATTGAACATACGCCTACAGTTAGGCAATAAATAAATAAGAGGATGAAATAATTTTATAAATAATCAAACATGCATTATTAACTAATCTACTGTTATCAACGAACTAAATAGTTAAAAAAAAGGAAAACATCGAGATATATGTTTACACCAAAAAGGTAATAATCTACCACACATAAAAAATATTTTATGCTAAATCAAAAAAATACTACGTCGCATACACTTGTTCTTTTTTTCTTTTTGTTATGTTTCGATATATCATTGGGCCCAGTGAGATATTTAACGACGTCTATTAAAGAATTCTGATTCAAAATTTGAAAGTCCGTTATGGTAGAAAACTTCACAATGTTTTAATACTTGGAATGAAATACAAAATTGTTTCAATGCGCCATAAATTCAAAAAAAAATTTTTGTCCGTTTCAATTGGATTTTGTCCGACAATGCACAGAAGATCGCTGTAGAATTGTTCCTAGCTTCGAATTTTGTAGAAGTTGGACCGTTACTCTATTGTTACAGCCTTGGTAACAAGCAGAGAATAATTTCCTTTGTAAAATGCAGTAACGATGACCTTCACTTGAACTTTTCAAGCAAGTTTCACCAGAAAAACGCACATAGTCCAAAATTATGTATGAGTTTTAGAAAAAAAAACTGACGACGGTAAAATTTTGGCGACGACGTTTAGCATAAATTTAATGGCCCTTCGACGTTTAGCATAAATTTAATGGCGTTGTATAGCATTTTCATATCGCACTTTGCTATTTTGCACTTTTGTCATAAAGGGAAAGACCACATGTTATTTTGTTCCCAAAAAAATTGTCGGCGATCAAATATTTCAAAAAAATTAGAAATTCAAAAAAAAAATCGTGCACTTAGCTGCAACCAAAGATTTTCTCTTCCTCTGCTACACCCTCTACTGCAACTCGGTTCCAGTGGCTATAAGAAATTTTCCACATTAGCTTCAGGCACTATTCACCATAATTAAATTGCACTCACTCTTTCCCTGATTTTTTTAAACACTTGACAAAAATGAACCTCGATTTAAAAAAATTTAATTTAAGATTTACGAGGAAGAAAAATCGCCTCCTTCACAAAAAGGAACTTGTACGTTGATTTTGATTTAAAGTGAACTGATTGGCAGTAGAGTTAAATAGCAAATGAAGCTAGATCAGAAACTTTAAACTCCAAGAGTAGTTAAATGTTATCAACTTTAAAATTGATGAGAGTTTGATTTAACATCTCTTACGTGGTTTAAATTCGCGGCGGGCTAGACCACAGCGACCCCTCGCAATAAAAATTTTCATTTACAAGTGTTTTGTCTGAACTGCATTATCGGCAACAGTGATCCGAATGTAAAGAAAGGTTTTTGTCAAGGATCTAATGTCAAACGTGAGTATAATTTTTTTTAATTCAACTGTGGAAGTAGTGAAATTTTCTAATACTTCTTTTTGTGTATTTTAGGTGTTTAGTCGGAGTATTTTGACGAGCAGCGAGCATTCACCGGGTCCAGGATGGCAGATCTAAAGGAAATTCCCGGAAAACATAAGGGAAGTCCATTTTCGGTAAGTCAGATAAGTTTTTGTTTATCAACAAACTGAAGCCTTTTACTCTTAAAGTCAAATGAAGTGAAAAATGATTTGACCTAATTTTTTTCTTGTTTTTCTTTCAGGTTCCAAAGGACTGTTCTCCAGATACATCGACGGGATCAGCAATTCATCCAAATTACTATGATTTGCTAATTTCAAGATAAGTATATTTATGTAGAATTGTTATTGTCTCTATTGTTTTTATTTCCGTTGTTAAATTTGGTCTTATCTTTTTTTTCTAGATATCATCAACGACAGCTGGAACTAGGGGAAAGGATTCACTCATGGAGGTGTCCAGAAACTTTTGAACAAAAATCAAGGTAAGTTAGCGACAAATCTTTGCATTTCGAAATTAAAATTTGATCTTTTATTTGTTTGTTTACAGACGCCTGCAACAACATCAGATCTTACGACGAGTGACTGCAAGGCGGAAGATTTGAAAAACAGTGCGGCTGTTATCAGTATTTGGATTGGGCTATGGTAAAAAATTTTATGTTGATCTCTTCTATTGCAACATTTGTTTGTGAATGAGAAACAAACGACGTGGGACGAACCCATGTATTGAAGCCGGGCAATTTGAATTTCGGAAGTAATGACGATCTGAGTAATACAGGAATATTTGTAACTGCCTGAAATTTTTAAATTTTTAATTTGAAATCTAAATCACTATTATATTTTTAGGGGAGAAATTGAGAAAACAAAATTTTACGTTTGAATGAAAACAAAATTTTAATATTTTAAATCTTTGGCGTGATACACACCAACAGTTTTGCCCTGAAGATTTTCAACTTCATACATATTTTTCCCAACGGCTTTTACAATTCGACATTTGATAAATTTTTGACATAGTTTCGCGTTTATGTTTTTGTTTTTATCGCTTAGCACGAAATTTCGTCGGTAAACCTCTTGGCCTGGGGTAAAAACAATTTCACGTGAACGTAAATCATATTGTTTCTTGGCCTTGTTATACGCCACGTTTAGGTTTTCTTTTATCTTACTTCGAATTATTTCGAGCCGATCATGTTGGTCTAGATTAATAAATTCAGAATCTTCCAAATAGTGTAACGTTTTTGCCAGTTGGTAGTTACTAGCGTGTGTGATCATATTGGATCCAAACACGGCGTAATACGGGGTTGTGCCTGTTGATAGATGTTTTGAGGTTCGAAGTGCGCACTCTATATCGGCAATATGAACGTCCCAGTTTTTCTGGTTCTCTCCTAAATAGGACCTAACTGCGGCCAGTACAGATCGGTTGACCCTTTCTGCAGCGTTTGCTTGCGGAGCATAATATGCTGTTTTTAAATGTCGAACTCCAAATTTTGACAAAAAACTTTGAAAGTCCACCGACAAAAATTGCCTACCGTTGTCTGTGTGAACGGTTTCTGGTACACCAAATTTCTTGAAAATTTCTACGTCCAAGTATTTAATTATGCTTTTAGCATTTGCCTGTCTTAACGGTTTTAGGAAAACAAACTTAGAAAAGTGATCCAAGATTATAAAAAGAAAAGAATTGCCAGAATTCGAACGGGGATAAGGACCCAAGAAGTCAAGATATAGTTTTTGAAAGGGACGCTCTGTCTCTGTTTTAGCTCCCATAGGTGGACGAAGAGTTATGTTAGGCGCTTTATTTTCTTTGCACGTCGTGCAACTTAGGACGAAAGATCGGACTTGAGTCGCCATATTTGGCCAATAATAGAATTCTCTGATCCTAGATAGAGTTTTAGCTAAACCACCATGTGCTGCTTGCGGTGATTCATGGGCCTGAGCGATCAGCGACCGAGTTAGATCAGATGGAACCCAAAGCTTCCAGGAAAATTGTTCATTTTCCGGCACACCATCAAATGGAACGGTTCTTTTATAGACAAAATTGTCTACAACTTTCAAATCCGGAAAACTGTCTTGATTTTTCAATATAGTCTCTGTCAATTCAAGGTATTCTGTCGACTTGAAAGAGCTGGATTCAAGATCCACGGATACAAGGGGATTATTCAAAGAAATGCTATCAACCAGAGCCCTAGAAAGTGTATCTGGAACAATGTTTTTAGAACCTTTTCTGTGCTCTACTTTGAAGTTAAAACCTTGAAGCTTTAGGCTCCATCTGGCCAATCTACCGCTGAGATCTTTCAGCCCCATCAACCAGCGCAAGCTAGCGTGATCGGTTATGACTGTAAAGCTCATTCCTTCGACGTATTGTCTGAACTTTTCTATAGCGGTAACAGCGGCTAAGCATTCACGTTCCGTGACCGTATAATTAGACTGAGCCTTATTTAACTTTTTCGAAATATATGCTATGACTCTTTCATCGTGATTGTCGTCTACTTGGAAAAGTACAGCCCCAATCCCAGTGTTTGATGCATCACACTGAATAAAAAATTCTCTCGTGAAGTCAGGATGTGTGAGAATGGGTGGTGATGTTAATGCATCTTTCAAATTTTCAAACGCGATCTTTGCTTCCGGACTCATAACGAATTTTTTTGATTTTTTTAGGCAATCGGTAAGAGGACTAGCGATTATGGCATAATTTTTTATGAATTTCCGATACCATCCAGTCATCCCCAAAAATCGTCGCATTTGACGAGGACTGGACGGTAACGGAAAGTTCTTTATAGCCGACACTTTTTCAGGGTTGGTTTTTAGTTTTCCACCTCCGATAATAAATCCTAGGTATTTTAATTCTCGGAAACAAAAATGGGACTTGTTTAAATTGATGGTGAGATTTGCCTTTCTCAAACACTGCGCAACTTCTTCAAGAATTTTGAGATGTGAATCAAAATCTGCCGACACTATCAAGAGATCATCTAAGTAGACGAATACGCATTCACGGAGCCTGGACGGAATCACTTTATCCATCAATCTACACAAACGTTGCGGAGAATTGCATAAACCGAAAGCCATGACGGTAAACTGATATAGTGGCCGTCCAGGCACCGTGAAAGCTGTCTTCGGTCTACTCTGCCTCTCCAGCGGAATTTGCCAAAAAGCATCCTTCAGGTCTATGCTACTTATGTAGTTAGTATCCTGAAGGCGGCTTAGCAACCCTTCAATATGAGGCAAAGGATATGCATCTTTCACTGTAAGGAGATTGAGCTTTCTAGAATCCAGACACAATCGATTTTTGCCTGGTTTTCGAATGAGGACTACTGGCGAACTCCACGGACTCTGACTTTCTTCGATAACTCCAAGCTCAATCATCCTGTCCAGTTCTTCATAAAGAGGTGCCTGTACCGCTGGAGAGACAGGGTAAAATTTCTGCTTGATAGGAGCTGCATCTCCGGTGTCAATATCGTGCTCTTCCAAGGTAGTTTTACCTAACCCAAATTTGGTTGAGCATAAAAATTTATCTTTTACCAACTCTAATTGTCGGACTTGAAATGACGTTAATTCATGTTTAGCCGGGTTATCGGTTGAACTATTATTGAGTGTACTGATACTGTTTATTATATGTGGCGCTAATTCAAATTTTCGCCAAAAATCTATGCCTAGGTAAAGAGATTGTTCCAAACTAGGAACTAAATATAAAGTTAAATTTTCTGTTCTAGCCTTATAAGTTACTGAGACGCGCACTTGTCCTACGATTTCTTGTCCTCTACCATCCGCTGTTCTAACGCGAGACGAATATTTGAATACTGGTAAATTTAGCGTTTTTACAAGGTCTAAACAATTTTGTCCTAAACAGGATACATTAGCTCCACTATCTAAAAGACCTTCTATTTCAAAATCGTTAATTTTGATTTTTGCATACGGACGAAAGTCTGAAAAAGCGTCAATGTTTGTGCTCGAAATACATTTTCGGACATTAATGCGAGCGTTAAATCGTTGACGAGCTTTTATCGCCTTATTAGATAGAGGATTAGGATACGATTTCCCAGATTCAAATGATTCAGGATTATTAAATATTTTATCGCGAATTAAATTATATTCTTTTAGGCGAATATGAAAAGGCTTTAGAATTTTTAAGGTAGGTTCAGTTTCATTGACGTTAGTTGATGAATTTAGAGTTTTATTACTTGATGACTTTAAAATTTTAACGGAAGTAGTCGATTTGGGTATAGAAACATCCAAGTTTTTTATTCCGGGAGTGTTTGAGTGGAGCGTGAACTCTCTCCCGATTTGGTTACACTCCGCCTCACGTTTCCCGGGGTACATCGTTCACAATCAGGGGTAGCGACATTATCTGCACCGCATTTATAACAAAAAAAGTTTCGTGGGCTTGGACAATCTATAAAGATGTGTCCAGCTTTTTTGCAATTCCAGCAAGTTACTTCGGACCTATTGGCTCGTCTTGCTGGGTTTGAATTTTTATTTGCAGATGTTGTGGCTAAGCTCATAGCTTCTAAATAATTTTCAGCTTCTTCGTACTCAGATTCCCTATTATCTATCTCAATTTCGTTTACCTTTCGAACAGGTGGGACAATAATTTTGTTGCGTCGATCTAAGTGACTGAAATGAGTTTCTGTAGAGCGACATGCTTCTTTCAATCGGTCTAAACTGGTGATTCCCATAGGATAAACAAGTGCGGTCAGCCAAGGTTTGAGGTTCCGCTTAATTAAAGTAATTAATTCGGCTTCAGACAACGGGTTACGCATCCTGTTTTTAATTTCCATGATGTTGTTGTAAAAAGTGTCAAAGCTTTCGTGAGATTGCTGTTTTCTCTCATTTAATTTGGTCATTATGTCAAGATCAGTTTCATAAGATTTAAATTGTGACAGTAACGCTGCTCGAAGATTAGGCCAATTCACACTCGTCAATTGTTTTACATACTGCCAGTACCAAGTACGTGCATTACCCTGGAGTAGTACGTGAAAGGTTTTTAAAACTTCTGGCCATGGGAACGGGTTAGAAGATTGAATATATTCAACCTGAAAAACAAAGTCTTCGATGCTCATTGTTTTTGAGGTAACATCGAAACATATACCCCATTTGTCCAGCTCGACTTTGCGATATCGCCAATTCGACCGGCTATTATTGTTCACATTAGGTGGTGTTTGTGCCTGAGGTTGTAAATTCGGAAGATAGGGCCAAAAATTTGGATCAATCTGGTTAAACGTATTCGGGAAAAATGGTACGTTAGGCAAATTATTACCTGGCTGTGTATAGAAAGGTGCAAAATTATTGAATTGTGGTATTGCCGAGGGCTGAGAACTTGGACAAACCAGAGGCGCTGTACAAGTTGGAATTACAGAGGTCGCAACATATGATGGGCGGCTCTGATTGGCATAAACCGAAGATGGTGATGTTGAAAAAGTTGGCTCGACCGAAGTGACAGTAATCGGCAAAGAAAGAATGTCAGATATTGGAACCGATTGCATAGTAGAGACCTGGGTCGATGCTGCTGTAACCGAAGGAGCGGGATTTGGACTTGCTACTGATAAATTGTTAGAACGAGGCCTCTCAGCCAGATTGTGACCTGAGGCAACATCTACGGAAATTCCTTCTGACTGGGAGCGAGCAGCAGCAGGTCGATTCTGAGATCCTAACTCGCTTCGAATTGCTGTAAGAATTTCTGACATACATAACCGAGCTTCTTGTCTAGCAGCTTCTTGAGCTGAATGAAAAATATTAGCTTGGGCCAAACCTGTAGTTGCTCGCAGATTCTCCACAGCGTTTTTTAATGAGATTATCTCATACGCAAGACTGTTTGTGCTATTTGGAGACAATCTGGGCATGTTTTGTGGCGGTGATCCCTGTTGTGGATTGGAAACATTTGGGTTTGCTACCGATTCTAATAAATTCGGATTTACTTGGGAATGTATTGTTTGTGCTAAATTTTCTCCAGGATTTTGGGTATCTGTCCCAGAAGCCTGGGCGTTTATGTCGCTGGGGTTTACCATACCGGGTGGAGGCGTTCTTAGTGTCGACATACTTAATTCTCCTAAAACAATATTAAATCTTTGTGCTACGGACCGAGTAACTGCTCTGTTTTCGTCAAAAACTTGATATCTTTTACGTTTAATTTCTTTCTTTTGCAGGTCTGATTTCTCTGAGCTCATCACCCATTAAAGCCGAATTGCAGATTTTATATTTTCTTAATTTTTATAATAATTGTATTATATATTTAGAAATTGTATGTTTGATGTATTATTTTATAATTAATTTTGTATATTTAATGTATCTTATGTATTTAATTGTTTATTATTTATAACTATAAATTATTTTACTAGACCGAAACTAGATTTTCATTTATTTATTTCTCAAAAAGAAATTGCCAAAATATTTTTATTTCTTCAAAATTCAATTCATATAACAAAGGGAGCAGAAATCAAAACATGGAGCTAAGAGAACATATTTTATTCAAGATGTTGAGGAAAATGTGACTAATTGTGGCATTAGGAAAACTTAATGGTGATCAGTTATGTAGCTAGAGAGAAAAATTGCATAAAAATTTAAAAAAAAATCTTTTCTTTCCGTGGGCAAACGCGGATCATTCTGTTCTTTGAACTTTATGACTCGGGACTCCAAAGTAAAGAAAACCAATTTCTGTTCAATATTTATCTCATGATAAATTGTTTACAATTTCTTAATTTGTATCTATTCTTTTTAATGGCAAACGCGATTACAAATGTTATGACATCTGAGTCGGGACACATCAAAATTTCTTTACCAAATTATGATCTCTAGCATACAAACGGTATTTCAGGTTTAAAACAATCTCGTGACAATGTGGCAAACGCGAAACACTTTGTTATTATAAACTTTGTGTTCCGGGACTCACATTGTTTAGAAAAAGTTTATAAATATTTAGTGAAATTTAAACTATTGATTTTGAAAACTAAGAAAGAAAAATTGATTGATTTTGTGTGTATAAAAAAAATTTTGATTTGAATGGAATCTTTATTCAAAAGGAAAAAATAAGGGAAAAGGACAAAAAATTAGGAAGGATAATGGGAAGAGAATGGGGGGAATGCTCTGTCCGTTAAGGACTCGGCAGCCTGTCTCAGATTTCCGTGCAGGAAAACTGTGCGACAGCCAGCCACGTTGGGCGCCATTTTGTAATGATAAAGGCGTTGGGCGCCATTTATGTAACGTGTGGGTGTATAGATGAAGGGCTTGTAAGAGGGTGTGTTACAACTCGTTGATCCTTGCCGGTTGGCAACATATTTAACAACCCTTTTGTTTTGTAGAAGTGAGAGGCATCGAAGGCATGCTGGTAATTTTATTTCGACTATGCTCGCCGGATGGGGTAGGGTCTTGCTCTCTCCTTTTCTAAATTCCACGCTACACAAAAATTCTCATGCCTTCTTAAGTCGATGATGGGAATTTCGAGGAAGGGAATTTCGAGGATGGGAAGAGGACATAAAGATTCCGACCGGAAGTCCACATTTTCCTAAAATCGGGTTTGAGTCTTAGCTCATGATTTTAAAGTTGAGTTCTCATTACTCTCCATGAGTATAATCCCTGCCCCCCTTTACTCACGGCGTTAACACATGGTTACGAAAAGTTTAATGATGGGAAAAGACGAAAATAAAGTCTCATTTACCATGCTTTAAATATATATTATATAATAATTTACAAATAGTAATAGGCGCAACAAATTAAAAAAAATATAAAATAGCAGGCAATTAATGAAAATTTGGAATAGAATATGTAAGCGTAATAAGTGCTAATGTCTGTTAAAATTTTATCAATTTTAAACTTATATATGGCAAAGAATTGAATATATAAATATTCCAATAACGTGCAACTTAGCTACAAAAAAATTTAAATAAAATGTTGATAATAAATAATTGAACATACGCCTACAGTTAGGCAATAAATAAATAAGAGGATGAAATAATTTTATAAATAATCAAACATGCATTATTAACTAATCTACTGTTATCAACGAACTAAATAGTTAAAAAAAAGGAAAACATCGAGATATATGTTTACACCAAAAAGGTAATAATCTACCACACATAAAAAATATTTTATGCTAAATCAAAAAAATACTACGTCGCATACACTTGTTCTTTTTTTCTTTTTGTTATGTTTCGATATATCATTGGGCCCAGTGAGATATTTAACGACGTCTATTAAAGAATTCTGATTCAAAATTTGAAAGTCCGTTATGGTAGAAAACTTCACAATGTTTTAATACTTGGAATGAAATACAAAATTGTTTCAATGCGCCATAAATTCAAAAAAAAATTTTTGTCCGTTTCAATTGGATTTTGTCCGACAATGCACAGAAGATCGCTGTAGAATTGTTCCTAGCTTCGAATTTTGTAGAAGTTGGACCGTTACTCTATTGTTACAGCCTTGGTAACAAGCAGAGAATAATTTCCTTTGTAAAATGCAGTAACGATGACCTTCACTTGAACTTTTCAAGCAAGTTTCACCAGAAAAACGCACATAGTCCAAAATTATGTATGAGTTTTAGAAAAAAAAACTGACGACGGTAAAATTTTGGCGACGACGTTTAGCATAAATTTAATGGCCCTTCGACGTTTAGCATAAATTTAATGGCGTTGTATAGCATTTTCATATCGCACTTTGCTATTTTGCACTTTTGTCATAAAGGGAAAGACCACATGTTATTTTGTTCCCAAAAAAATTGTCGGCGATCAAATATTTCAAAAAAATTAGAAATTCAAAAAAAAAATCGTGCACTTAGCTGCAACCAAAGATTTTCTCTTCCTCTGCTACACCCTCTACTGCAACTCGGTTCCAGTGGCTATAAGAAATTTTCCACATTAGCTTCAGGCACTATTCACCATAATTAAATTGCACTCACTCTTTCCCTGATTTTTTTAAACACTTGACAAAAATGAACCTCGATTTAAAAAAATTTAATTTAAGATTTACGAGGAAGAAAAATCGCCTCCTTCACAAAAAGGAACTTGTACGTTGATTTTGATTTAAAGTGAACTGATTGGCAGTAGAGTTAAATAGCAAATGAAGCTAGATCAGAAACTTTAAACTCCAAGAGTAGTTAAATGTTATCAACTTTAAAATTGATGAGAGTTTGATTTAACATCTCTTACGTGGTTTAAATTCGCGGCGGGCTAGACCACAGCGACCCCTCGCAATAAAAATTTTCATTTACAAGTGTTTTGTCTGAACTGCATTATCGGCAACAGTGATCCGAATGTAAAGAAAGGTTTTTGTCAAGGATCTAATGTCAAACGTGAGTATAATTTTTTTTAATTCAACTGTGGAAGTAGTGAAATTTTCTAATACTTCTTTTTGTGTATTTTAGGTGTTTAGTCGGAGTATTTTGACGAGCAGCGAGCATTCACCGGGTCCAGGATGGCAGATCTAAAGGAAATTCCCGGAAAACATAAGGGAAGTCCATTTTCGGTAAGTCAGATAAGTTTTTGTTTATCAACAAACTGAAGCCTTTTACTCTTAAAGTCAAATGAAGTGAAAAATGATTTGACCTAATTTTTTTCTTGTTTTTCTTTCAGGTTCCAAAGGACTGTTCTCCAGATACATCGACGGGATCAGCAATTCATCCAAATTACTATGATTTGCTAATTTCAAGATAAGTATATTTATGTAGAATTGTTATTGTCTCTATTGTTTTTATTTCCGTTGTTAAATTTGGTCTTATCTTTTTTTTCTAGATATCATCAACGACAGCTGGAACTAGGGGAAAGGATTCACTCATGGAGGTGTCCAGAAACTTTTGAACAAAAATCAAGGTAAGTTAGCGACAAATCTTTGCATTTCGAAATTAAAATTTGATCTTTTATTTGTTTGTTTACAGACGCCTGCAACAGAAGTGAACTTTACCTAGGAAAATTCCTGTACCGGATGGATATCCCGTTGATCCCGTTTACCCGTTGCCCATCGTCATAGTTATCGCCATTGCCATCGTCATTGTCCTGTTTAGCGCTATCGGTTGCTGTGTATTCTGTCGTTTCGTTATCCCGTCAACTCTCCGGAGGAAACTCCCAATGTTTTGTGTGAACGACCAACATTTCGGCATGTACAAGTTCAGCAAAATTTAATTAACTGCGACTGTAACTAGTGCCCTTTTTAGCTACCCTCAGAAAATTCCCCGCATTTATCCCCATATGGTTGCACAGTGAAACCTGGTTTTAATATTTTTGTCGTCACGACGGATGCTAGTCGGAATTTTCAGTTGCACGTTGGTGTTTGGCCTTAATTTGTTTCACAGAAACCAGTAGAGAGTGACATTTGGAACTGTCTTGCAATTGCAAAAAGATCTTCTAAATGGTACCCAAGAAAATGGAACAGTGCCGAAGGAATTTAATATGAAATTCTGGGTTGAAATTAATCAAAAGATATTTTTTTTTAAATTTTGTAAATATTTCCGCAATTTTATTTTTGTTAAGAAAATGTTTAAAAACTTGAGTTTTACTTCCGCACTCAAAGACTTTAAGCGAGAACCTGAATCGTACGTCGATGCGTCCGTCATGCGTGCGTCCGTCTGACAGTTCGATGCGGTGACAGTTGGGTGCGGCAACAAATCTGGGCACCAATCATGTATTGCGACGCGTCTCTGTCTTTCGACTTCGACGCAGCTTTTAACTCTTGACTTTGCCATATCTGCAGCTTGAAATTTAGCGGATCGTCACTATGAATCGAAACGTGATTCTGACTGTCATTCCAGGAAATGTGAAGCTTCTGATATGGCGAAATCAAGAGTTAAAAGCTGCGTCGAAGTCGAAAGACAGAGACGCGTCGCAATACATGATTGGTGCCCTGGAGTTAACTCATTGTTTTGCACTTCTTCTATTAGTTTATCGTCGAAACAATTACTTTCAATTTGTTCCATACTTAAATTGCTTAAATCGTAAACAAACTTTTTTGCGAAATGACATTTCCGTGCGTTGCCGCATGTAAAAGTAGAAATTCGACCTACTCTATGCGGTTGCCGCATCGGAAAACGCATTATTATGGGAGTACTTATAGCAGCCCGTTGATTCTACTCGAACTGTCAACCGGACGCACGCATGACGGACGCATCGACGTACGATAGGTTCTACCTTTAAGTATAGAAAAAAATCTGAGGTGCTACAATTTAATTTAACGCCCATTCACGCTTACGATTTTTTTTTGAATTTATTTTCTAAATGATGTATCGCAGAATAAATTCACTTAGCAAAACTGCTTCCTCTACCATAACGGGTTTGTCTGTAAAAGCGAAAAACATTGTTTTCTTATTGTAGATCGTGCGATGGCTTTAACGATATTTTGTCATTGTATATTTGTTAATCGGTGCCACAGAATACCAGAGTACCTAAAATACTGAGAGTCTTTTTATGGGTGTGTACTTGTACGTATTGTCATATCTTTAAATCCTGTTAGTCACGTGAGGACTAATGCAGGCTAAATACTAACCCTCAAGCTAGAAATTTTCACCCCTTAGGATTCGAATGCTGTCTGAATACGTTGTAGACTGTCAGGCATTAAACGAATTAGTATGCGTTATTTGAGGTGCGGATTGGAAAATGTAAGTGGGCAAAGAAGATTTAGCGGGGGTTGAGGATATGAAAATTCGTATAGGGTGTATTATAATAATAAAGAGGGATCCTTCTCACTTGAATTCATGTCTCTGCTGTGTTGTTAGTTTTAGCTGTGAATTTCCGTAAGCAATTATCGTAACGTTTGTGTCTACGCTAGAATGTATAATCTGTTTTGATTCGACTGCTGCTATACTTCCTGTCCAATACCCAATTTCTACCCGTAGCCGATATTCCTTGTTTGTCACGTTCCCGTTTCCCCGTACATGTCTAATCGCATATGGCAGTAATTGCAGACACGGAATCGACTCGATTCGTTTCTGTATCGAACTAATATCGACGAGGGGGTTGGCATCCAAAACATAGGATTGGACAATATTGGTAATAGACCAATAACCCTCGCCCCTAGGGTGTGTTAATTAAAGAATGGACAATCAGCCGACTCCACAAAAATTCATGTGACATTTTCCCTGAAACCAATTTGGTATATGTTGTCTGTGTGTTACAAGAACAGAGAATGCAACAAGAAAACCAATGAATTTCTCACACACACCTTCCATGAAATCGTTCAACTGAAATTCCAAAGAAAACACTCGGAAAATTGAGGGAAAAATAACTTTGAATCGCATCAGTCGCTTGGGGGTGTATCGAAGCTATCGAGTGTGAAGGGATGTATTTGTGAACGGAATACCCCAGACCATTTGGCAATGACACTTCATGCTTCATTTAGCCCTTTGGACTTTTGGATATCCAGTTCGTTTGCCGTGTTTCAGTAACAAGGAAGATGCGTTCATAACAGGCAATAATGACATGCCAACAGCACCTTCGTGAACATGCGCCTTAAATATATGTACTCAATATAATTCTGTTGCTCTCCGGAATACTGTTTCGCTTTAGACTCTCTCACTATTGAGAAACTCTGATTTTTATCCTGTCGTTCCATGAAATTTTCTCCTTGGGGAATTTCGTTTCCCCATGGTATGGAAATTCTGATTAGAGACTCATTTTTCTCGTTCCCACATGCTATTTCGGACCATTCTTTTTTTTTGGAATTTTTCTTTTAATATTGTAAACGATTTCAGTGGCTTGTATTAAATTTTTATAAATTATTGAAGATTTATTTTTTTTTAACTTTGTAAAATCGCATCAACTTTTTAGGTTCAATTTTTTTTTATTGGTATAATTAAAGTAATTCTAATATTTTAGTTTTAGACATTTCTAACCAATAAATTATTTTGTTGATATTTTTGTTATTAAATTTTTTTCTAATATTCTTAACCCTCATACTGTCCTTAAGAAAAATAACGTATGATGTCTTCGTGGGTCAAGAATGACCCATTATGACCCATTTATGACCCATGAAGACTACAGTGCTCTTCAATGGATTAAAATATGAACAAATAGATTATTGTTTTCGGTATTCAAAAGAAATTTGTTCACAGAGCCTACACCATACAAACATTGTTCATGTAGTTGAGAAGATACTTTTAATTAAAATCGAATTTGGGTCAAAAATGACCCGAGGACAGTATGAGGGTTAAATTGGCGTGACGTATTTTATGGATAGCTGTTGGGTTTAAGTTTTTTCTATACAAAGTCTTAGAAATACCGAAAAAACCGAGATATATTTTTCGAAACAAAATAGCGATATCCCTGCAGTATCTTCCACTTGGAATTTTAAAATGTTGACGTGATCAGCGACCTTAAATTCCCTGATTGGAGGATATTTGCTTTATCCTTGTAGGATCCTTGGTTTAGAATTTTAAAGTTCCAACAATGGAATTGTGATCAGCAACCTCAATGCAAATTTTGCCGACCAAAAAAATGGGGAAAAGAACTTTCTTGGTTGGAACGGAACCTAAACCCAAGCCTAAAATTTTCGGAATTAGAAGATCTGATTTTTTTTAAAATTATCTAATTAAAGAACATTTAAAAATCTAAAAATACTTAGAAAATGCGTTCCACTTGGCATCCCTAAATCTATCAAATTGCAAAATTCATTTCCATTTTCCAGGACTCTCTTCCACAATTCACAATTGCTAGCTTCAGATCAGATAACAATATCTGGAATGAAAGCGTGCTTTTCACAATGTTATACTGTTGTTGTCGTAAATCCTTTTTAGAGTTCCTCAAATGGAAAAATCGATAGAGAATTTCATGAAAAGACGGTATAATAAGTGAATGGAGCGAAGTCCCTTTTTGTTGTATTAATGGGCTTCTAAGCTTTTAACTTTTGTCTAAGGGCATCGGCTTTAAAAGTGCCCTCCTATCGCTTACATGATAGATGTCCTACATTTCTCTATCCATTTAGCCCGTTCTCCATTGATAATGAGAATTTCAGGCCAAAGAGAATTTTTAAATAGAAAGTAATCTTTTCTTTTCGGGGTTGCCTTTCAACTTAACACAACACAACATTTAAAGAAAATAAAATAGTTTAATTCAGTCTGTTTTTTTTTATTTCGTTTCATAGAGTTTACGTTTGGTGAAAATTGCGAGAAAACGAGTAAATAGGTTGGAAAAGCGAAGCGCCAGGATCGATCCATGAAAAAAAAAAGTTTTTCGGAAGGGTAGTTTTACATTTCTTTTTTCTTGCAAAGGTCGACATGTTGTAGCGTGAGGTGATTTCGAATGAAGTTTTACAAACTCTGAATCCATTTTAAACATAAGTGAAGCATGAACAGGAGGTGTACCTTTTCTTTAATTTCGCACTATAGTGGAGTGCACGGCAATTAGGGTCAGAGTGTGACAGGAACTTTACCACTTTAGGCGATTTTGATAAATTAGCCTCGTACACAAGTCAGCGCTTTCGAATGAAATTCGGGTTCGAAAAGAGAACACGCTGAAAAGAAAAGTGGAAAAACTTTTAAGGACTTACAACTTTGAACACAAGAAAAGAAAAGAAAAACATAGTAAAAGTAGAATTCTGTAAATATATTTTATAGCAATTTTTTCCCTTCTATTCGATGGATTCAGGGGTGGCTGCGGGGGTCTCGGAGTATTGCATGTCCCTGTCGGGGTAACGTATTTGAAATGAAAAGTTTCCTAACAAGTTGTCTTACACTTGTATGTCTCTAGGATTAAAAGTTGGGTTGAATTTTCTTTTTGAGATTTTGAATGAAGATGGAACTAGTTCGAAAGTAAGGGATATACGGCCAAGTATTATCCTAGACTTTGAAGTGTTTTTCGGAAAGGATACTTCAAGCCCAGTGGAAAACTTTGAATTTTGGACGCAGTTACAATGACTAGAGAGATGGGAATTGATGCTGGATTAGTGGGTCATTGAAAAGTTAACATCTTGTAATACATATTAAAGATGGGATAGCAAACCACTATTGTCGCAGTGACATGAAGAATTCGGTTAAAGTTCAAAACATAACATAACTGCCGGTTGGGCCTAGTGGTGAAGGAGTAAAGTTTGTCAGTAATTAAACTTTATGAAAATAGGCCGCCGCAATGACTTTGTGTTAGAGACATACCAGATATAGATTTAGTTTGCTTTAAGCCAGAAGCACAGATATCAATGGGAATGGAGGCAATCATGTTAGTGACAGTAGTTATTGCTATGGAATTCCGCAGCAATTGGATTTCATGTCGAGATCAAAATCAGATTTTCAAGTTTCTGAAGTCTTAAAGTTTCTCTATTAGAATATCCGCAGAAATGTGTATATGAGTCCTTAATCCCACAAGAAATTTCAAATTAGCCTCCTTATACTGTGTATATCCTTCCATCTCACAAAGAAAATCTATGTACGAACTACCTATGTGAATGGTTATGTTATGTATTTATGCGAAAATGGGTGGCATTTTATTATTGTGTTACTGGCGGGGGACTGGGTATAATTTAATTCACCCCTGGCAATTAAGAGTTTCTCGCGTTTTATTCGTATGTAACTTTTGTTGTGTATATTTCAAGAAAATAATAATTCTCTATGTCGTCGAAGTCAAGTTACTATGCTTTGGAATATATGCATATATACTGGTATGGTCTATGGTTGTTGATATTTATGCCCCCAGAATGATGATTTGCGAAACTTTTTGGGGTTATTATTATGTTACACGTTAGTCGACTTTTGTACAATAACATTTTCCTTTTTGCGTTCAATATACAAGTTTCAGAGTTGTATATGAGGTGAAATGTACATTGCTTATGGCTGATGTGGGGTATGTTATGGGATTTGTGGGGTGGTAGATACAAGCTAAGATTAGTAAATGATGAACATTCCAAACAGAATTTTCAAATTTGATTAAACGAATTGAAATAATTTAATTGTGTCGTAAGTAGTTGTGTGATTTGCATATAAAATTTCATTATAGTCATTTCATAAAGTGGAGCCACACATACCTACTTCTAGTTATATGTATTTCTTCATTTTCGTATCCTACATGGTGCATCCATAAATTGGAATATTGTTTCCGCTATATATAATTTTTAACATATTTCTACTAGAATGTGATGTAGATGAAATTATTTTGTTGTGGAACTACGAGAAAAAAACTTTCTTTACCACTTTTGTCATTTCGGACATTCGGCCAAAACTATGCCGAAGGTTTGGCCGAAGCCGAAGATGCAAGTGACCGGTCAAATATCAATGCAATGAAAAATAAAAAAAAATTTGACGTGTTTTTTTTTTAAACTCAAGTTTCTCAAAAATTTGTATGCAGATCATAGCAAATGAGGATGTATGAAAATGCTTGAGTTTTATATATGTAGGTGTAAAGATAAAGACAAAAAAATCATTTTATGCAGATAAAGACAAAAAATTCAAAATTCAAAAATTCCATTCAAAACATTTCCAAAATTGGTTTGCATTTTTCTTATTGGACATTTTAATTCCTGCATTTTTGTATTTACGCCGTCACCAATAATATCCCTGTTGTGTTCACTATTAAAAACTTCAGAATCAGGGCGAAAAGCACAAGAAAATATTTCAGGAAAAAAACAAAAACTATTACGCTTATTGAAAAAAAAAAAAAAACAGCTTGAGCCGACACAAACTCATTCGCGTGCCGCGATGCCATCCTAAATTCGCCGTACCGAAAATTAGTGAGATACTATCTAATCTAACCAACAAAAATTAATTTCTTTTTAATTATTTAACCAAAAACCTTGCAGAATACAGTAAATACGGTGCCTCAATTCATATTGCACCCTCCATACTCCCACTGTGGCTTTTCTTGAAATTTTGTGTATAAGATTTAATTCAATTTTTTTTTTCATTCATAATCATGGACACATTTCAAAAATTTTCTTATGCATTGTTAAAAGAAAAATTGTTGAAAAAGTTTAAAGATTTTTGCTTTGTTAGGAAACTTTCTTTCCCAACTAACCAACGAATTGCACGACAGGAATACGTTTAAGAAACGCTTGAACAACTATTCAAGTTTTCTCGTCTTTCAGGTCTTTTCGTAATTATATCTTGGCGACTTGCAACTTTTCTTATTCAGACGACTAAATTTTTTCTGCACACTTAGTTCATAATAGAAAACCCATTAAAATTAATATATTTTTTTCCATATGTAATTATTTATATAGTCGTATAATTGTTCATATTATCGGATATGATTTTCTTATTATTTTGGTTTAATTAAGTCTTTAGAGATTCATGTGGCCGATTGATGTTAGAATAAATTGTTACTTTGCCTTTTGTCTATATGCCAGTCACTGACTTCATTTATTTTCAGGATAAAGAAACGATAAATCATTTTGAATACGGTTGCCACTCATGTTGGGGAATTTTAGCTTTTTGTTTGATAAAATTCATGTAAAATTTTCAGGATATGATTTATTTTCCTATTTATTCATATCGTATCCTTGCGCTGTGTTGTGTATCTTGCAAGCATCGTATGACGGTTTCAGACATTATTCTCAATCTTTCATCCTTATTCGTCTTGGATTTCCAATAAATTTACGTCCCCGGGAATTTTTCTGCCGTTGGGACCGTCTAGCCCCCCTGCTGTCACGTTCGATCCGTTCGTATTTGACTTGGTTGATTAATTATTGATTCTTTCACAGAAAACGTTAAGGCAATCGACTTCTGTAGTCAATTCTCTACATTTTTTATTCGGTGTCAAAGAATTACATTTTATTCACATTTTTTACATTATCTTTACAAGAGGTGAATCTATTGAGGCAAAATCTACTTAAGTTTGTTTCAAAGCAGTAGAAAAACTTTTGGCATTTTAATATAAAAGTTTTATTTCTGCATTAAAAACGTAAAAAAAAGTTACATTTGTCAGAGCCACTCAAATTGTATAAATTGTATAAAACAAAAATTCCGTCTATCTGTCTGTCCGTCTGTCTGTCCGTCTGTCTGTCCGTCTGTCTGTCTGTCCGTCTGTGGCGCGGATTGCGGGCGCACGGATTGAGCTAGAGACTTGAAATTTTGCACAGATCCGTTTTTCGTAAAATGTGAGGCTAAGTTCGTTAACGGGTAAAAATGGACCATTAGGGGGGTACCCCCCATACGAACGAAAACGGTTTTTGTGAATATCTCAAAAACGGTGCATCTTATCAAAAAAGTCCAAGAACAAAAGTTATTTAGGATATGATTCTACATAAAACTCCCATACATCAAAATCCGATTGGAATAAATTTAAAAAAATCTTATTGGAAAGTTTGACTTCAAAGTGGAATTTTGGTACAACTGTTCGAATTTTGATACGAATATCACCATACGGGTCTCCAATGATTGCCAGATTGGCAATTTTAGCTTTTGTTATGTTTAAATTATTTTCTGTATTTTTTAAGACTTTAAAGTCGGTTCTATTTTTTTCAAAGACAAAATCGATTGTCAAAGTACAAAAAAAAACCACGTAAAGTATTTTGACTGTCAACTACGGGAAAATTTATATACACCAAACACCAAACAATAAAAGCTGGGAAAAAAGCTAAAACACATTTAGTAACAAAAATCAGAAAACATAAACACCATCAGGATAGCAGTTATAAGTAACGTTTTCCACAGTTTTATGCAATCCATTTTCCGTCATTTTCCACCATTGGATCGAGATGTGAAATCCTCTGGACTGGGAAACTCCAAACTATATCCAACACGATTTTGGGTCCGCCGACGCGCCGTATGCTGTTTAAATTTTAAATACGACTTTTATTGACAGAAACGAAAGATTTATTGGACGTTGTTACACCAGTAAATAAATATTTATGGCTTGTCGCCTCTCCAAAACTTCATAAAATCCGTTTAAAAACACAAGTCAAAGATGGGTGGAAAATATGCATGTGCAATATGCATCCATTTCAAATATCCATCCCATCAGGATCAAATATCACAGTATTTTACCATAAAGTGAAGAGCAGCTTGAACGTTGAATCCATATCCACATATAGCATTTTGCCAAGTTCCAACTCACCCTGAAACACTTTCATATGCAGCCAGAAAATCACATATGCAAGCAGACAGGCAATGTATTCCTGTTTTATGGCGTCCCGTGGCAAATCTAGCAAGTGCACCAAGTGTATGTTGCACATGATATTGCATAAACAAAAGTTCAATCTGCATCGAATACATAAAGAAAATATTTTCCTACTTCCATCCTTAATCTGTATCCATGAATTCTGCTTCTTAATAATACGATATGCGACTGAGAAACACATCAATGTGGAAATCTTTCGTATATTTCGATACGAGATTCTTTCGAAACGTCTTAAAAAATTATTCCACTAACTTAATATTCTGCTGTAACCAGAAACACATCAGGATAAAATCCCTTTATCGAATCCTTTGCTAAGGACGACAAAAATGGAAAAGACACACCGAACATCTATTTATACAGTGTTATATTTACAACATCGTACACTCAAGTTCTAACCCAATTCGTTCGATTGGATTCGATTATTCTGGTAATCTTACCAGAAATCCTTTAATCCCACCGGCAGGCATCTTCAAATGAAAATCATTCATTAACTGGATTATTTAAAGTATCTGGTATCTAAACATACTTCAATTACATAGATGCATACTATCGTATTGGTGTGAATCTACCCACACATACATATGTGAACGATACTTGATACGAATTTGTAATTATGGTGAATTTTCGATTAGTTAGCTAAAAAGGTCACATGTCTTATAGTTGAATTCATGAGTTGTGGAATTGACAGATTTTTTTCTTTGGAAATTAAATACGATATTATCGTATTTTTAACAGAGGTCAAAAGTAGTACCGATCGTAAGTTTTTGAGTTTTTAAATTTGGGGAAGGGGTACTTTTTTTTATTATTTGCAACATAAAATATTTCTGGTCCTCCGCCGGACTTTCTTTGAGAGAATTGTTAGATAAATCTTTAAAATTTGGGAATTTTTTAGGCTTTGCGGTAACCTAAAGTTTTACTTTTGCCTTTGCGGTAACCTAAAGTTTTACTCCCTTGCTATTTTCCGAATGGTAAAAGAAATTTTAATCCGGTTTTAACTATAAGGCAAATTTTGCACCCAGTGAAAATTTATATCGACTAAATTCAGTCCTCGGTTCCTAATACAAAACCTTCCTGCTATCACCAAAAATCACGAATTCGAGTTTTTTTTTTTTTGCAAAGTTATACTTTCTAAAAAGAAAATCAAAAAACGCTTTGAACTATTTCACACAATATATTACGGTTTCTCGCACGGATTTCCAATATTTCAAACTGATTGAATTTAAGTTATCGCAAATTTAAAAACCAGTATAAATGTTCATATAAGAGTAACATATAATGATTTTCACTATATTTCATAGTGTGGTCAATTTTATAGGAAATATAATTTCCCCCCTCGTCCCACATGATATTGAATGCATTTTCCGTATATTTCACTACAAATTTAATTTTGAACTCAATGGTAACTGGTCAGGATGAGATTTAAGCACGGACATGAATTGTATAAAATATGAATTATTATCTCGTAGCAAACTGAAACTATGTACATGGCACTAGTAGTGGTTCGGGCATTAAAAATGCATGAACGGAGAGATTTCTCTTAAAGGAAAAACCTAAGTACGGAATTTATGAACATTTTACAACTTAAAAACACAGACAGCGTAGATAAGAGAAAAGGTATATTTTGTTGTAAGACACGAACAAGTTAATATTTTACTTATGAAAAATTTATTTTAAGCGTGGAAAATTCATTCTTTTTATATTTTCTAGACAACGAGGAAGACAAGAAAATTAAGATTTCGTTGAAATTGTATACAACTATGAAGTATCTCTAAAATGGTATTTTTTTCGATGACGCGACGGTGCTTTTTTGTTGAGTTGAAGCTGAAATGTTATGAATTTTGTTCATGAGATAAAGTTGAATTACATTTGATTTAAAAATGGATTATATTTTTAATATTAAAAAAAGTCAAGATAAGAACTAAGACAACTGAGATTGAGTAAAATGATTGAAGAAGTAAAGAGAAAAAAAATGTTACTTATCATCGCGTTAGTTAAACATGGTTCAAATAAATATCTTTTTTGTACTTTCTTATACTTTCCGGGTCGATTAGAGTATCGAACACTCCCGGGTCGATTAGAGTATTGTTACTGCTTATGGGAAAGCGTCCTAACCGATTTTACTGAAATTTTCCAAACGTGTGCAATTACCTGTTACGTGGTGACAGCTGTTAACTTTTGAACCGTTCAACCGATCGGAATTTGGTTTTCTGATATGATGAAAGGTTTCTGGTTAGAGAAAATATGATTTGTTCATTTCTTTCTCGGCTTTTTTCCTCAAACTTTTTTTTCTTAAAAATTAGTTAAAATTCCGGCTCAATCAGTTGAGCGGTGTTCGAATTTCGAAGGTAAGTAAGGGGCTATTTATAAAATACGTTTCACATTTATGGGTAAGGGGGTCTACAGGCGGTAAAAAATCTTACAAAAAATAAGTCACACATTAACGGGGGGACCAAAAATTAGTTTATGGACAACCATTATGAACAGGCATACTGTCCCATGTAGCACAAAAGGTCATAAAGTGGTCGTTGCGACCATAAAGTGTCGATGTTAACATCGCTACGACCACTTTACGACCTTTTGTGCTCCTTGGGGTATTCGCGGTCTCCAAAACGGCTTGAGAAATGGAAAAACAGTACAAGCACGAAATTTGACAAGTTGTATTGTATATTCTTTAAATCTTTATTCAGTTAAAAAAAATTTGTCTTAAAAAAATAATACATGCGAAAATCTACAATTGGTAATCGTCAAATTAACAAATTAAAAAATATACCATACACAGAAAAAAAATAGTGAATTCAACAATTTTATACTAATAAGTAGTTAAATTCTTTATAAAATATCCGATTTTGAATATGTTTGTGCTATAGTAATAGCCACGATTCCCCACTATAAAATATTTAGATTCACTATTTTTTCTCTATGTGCAAATTTTGTAGGAAAAATTTCCGTTTTTGTGGAGGAGGGGAGAAGAAGTGGTCCGATTGAACTTTTATGTATGGAAGAGTTATGTAAAATAGTATTTTCAACACTTTTTGTATGCAGAGATTTTCCGATATAGCGCACAGTTTTCGGGAAAATAATAGCAAAAGCTAGTTTTTTCAAGAAATTGCTATTGAGTCCTTTAAAAAGTTATGGTGTTCACGGACAGACAGACAGACGGACGGGCGGAAATAAAAATCTTTTGTCATACCAAACACCCTCGTGTAATTCAATGATGTATCCGACTAGTGGTGCGGTGCATTACAAACGGCATACTAAATCTAATATACTACTATATAATTCGCATGTAGAATATCAAAAGTGCCTGCTTGTTACTAACTCCATTGGTCAGTTAATTGAATGAAAATGAAATAAGATATCAATTAGTGACCATTTCTTGTGTTAAGGACTCATCAAGGAATATGTCTATGATATAAAAGTAAATGGCATTAGTTAAAATATATTTTATGTGTCATTTTGGTGGGCCAACATTAATGACATTTTGAGTTTCTCATTTTGAAATGTCGTTGCTTAACCATAAAATCAACGTTATATTACAGTTTTTTTTTGCCTTGGAAAGTATGGCGCAAATAAAGTAGATGCACTTACTCAGAAAACCATCAAAGCCCATAAAATCTTCATATTCTTATACATAGTACTGGACATAGCCGTAAGTTCTTAACCATGAAGAGACGACGAGATAAAAAAGGAAGTGTCTAATAGTAGATTTCACTCGTGCACTCCAAACAGTATACGCAAGTAAAACAGAGGGAAATTTTATGCGGATCTGTTTCAGGTCTGTTAACGTGAACAATTTTTTCCATTGCTAATTAATCGTGGCACGTTCCCTACCATTAACGAGCAAGTGACGAACATATAAAAGTAATAAAAATTTTGCACCCCATCTAGCTCACACCAAGGTTATCTTCTGCTCATCGCGTACAAATACAGTAAAATAGCACAAAAAAAAAATAAGAATCCGAGAATGGTTAATGTCGAATATGACCATCCCCAACACATCTTTTGGCCAAAGTTATGAGGCCATTAAGTTAGGCCAAATGGCTTCTTATACGAGGACGCTTCATGGTTTTTCCGGGATTCTTCTTTACTTGTTTTTATTTTTCGTATACTACAAGTTCGTCTTTTTACAGAAAAATCATTCCCATAATGTTACGCTATGTAGATATGTTTGTATATCAACAAGGATTTTCTTACAACTTGACGGTTTTTCGCTATCCATTGATTGTTAAGATGAGCCTTCATTTCTTTAATACATAAGTGCGCATTTAGGGTATACTATCATTATCACGACCAAGTCAAAACATTTTTTTTTCACAGAATTGATTTGTAGAAAAATGGGGTGCTATATTTTATTAAGAATTCCAGAATATCAAACCGGATAGTTTCTTTAAATCTCCACCTTTCCATCTAACCCCCTCACCAGTTAACTTTGCAACCATTACACTGATTGGGGCAAAGTTTTCTGAGCTCGATAAACAATATTTCATACAAACATCAGGTATATCATCCTCCCTCCTTTAACAACCTGGTCTAATATCTCCTGGACGATTAAGAAAATTTTAATAGGGCTTTGACCATTAGTATATCATCCCACAAATAAATTTTCTCCCCACAAAAATCCCCTGCAACCTCTCGCCCGCAAATATCTTGAGGAATTATTATTCGATATTCACCAATCTGTTTTGGTTGCGAACTCGACTGGATAAAAAAACGTTGTGGGGTCTGAATTAATTTTCTTCAATAATAATGGCTTCCCATAAGTCCATCGAATTTATTCTCTTCACTAAAAAGCTTATCCAGTTGTTCACTAAGTTTTTTAATGTCTTCGTACCCAGTGATGAATTTTTCAATACATTTTATTAGATATTTTTTAAAAGCCAGCCAAAATTACATTCTATTGCCTTGTAATAGTGGAATTTACCCTATTTAGATTCATTTTAAGTTAAGTTTAGTACTTTGGAATGAAGGGCCTTTGTATTATTGCTCATAAAGAAAGTGTAAGTATCTTTACTTGGAGCTTTTTGAAAATGGATCAATATATCAGACCTACTTTGGTTCAATAGCACAAAAAAAAAATACGAAAAAAATAAGTGGATCATCAATGTATAATAGGAGGAAAAAATAGAATGTCACAATCGTAACGACGAAAAGCATCGCCTATCCACCCGATTACCCGACCATATCGAATCCAGACTCAAACTACGGCCCAATTTGGGCTCAATCAGGTTTTCGACAAATTTATTCCTTGACGTCCTTGTCGAATGATGTTGGCGGAGTGGTGATGGAGTTGGGTTTTCAATTTTTCAAACCTTTTTAAAAACGTTGTGGAGGGGGGAGGAGTGTAAAGCGAGGACCATGTTTTCTCTTGCAGGATTTCGGCAGCCATGTTTTGGGGAATTCAGCGGCACGGGATGGAGAAAATCTTGACTAACGATGGTAATGTACTATATGAGATTTTTTACGAGGCGGAGATCTTTACCACAATTTTATAACAGCTAAGAAAGTAAGCTATCAGTCGCAAAAATTTGTTTACATTGGCTTTTGTGTTTCATATAATCGCGGCCGCATATGACATTTCAGGGTATCCAAGGCACAAGGCATAAAAAGGTCGTTATTTTCGGTCATAGAATAAAGTTGCTATGGGGATCTAGTCTATACTGGCTGTTTGCTGTTCCATGAACTCAGTTTTCGTCTGCCAAGATTGGAAAATTGAAAAACGGGAAATGGTGGCCCGACAGTCCCGGCGGAAATATTCGATATACCGCGACAGTGATTGCCGTCGATGCCGCCAAAAATGAGACACCAAGTTAGCTTTTTGCGATTTTAAAATGGCTATCTTATAGCGTCTTATATGTAGTATTGGCAACATTCGGTGGTGTCGTCATCCTCAATAAATATACCAACTTCGACTGTAGCCAAATTTTCCGCAGCTAATTCAATACACCAAAAGTCAAACGGTGTAATCTGGCCGCATTTCGTGTTACACTTTTACAACGTCTATAGCGTATATTTATGTAGTCTTTGATGACGACGACGTACGCACAGAGGGTTGCTTTCTATGTCCCCATATTCTATTATGCTTTCTAGTAAATTCCGAAATAAATTCAGACATTGTATATTTAATAAAATGGAAATTGTTGAGCCTTTTATGACTCGAGAGATTTTCCTTGAGATTTTTTCAACATGTAAACTTTTACTGATAGTCCCATGGGGATTTGCTGTGTTGGTATTTTTTTTTTTTTTTGGTTTAGGGGAATTGCAGAGAACTGTGACGAAAATACTTTAAAATATTATGATTTCAACGGAAATGGTAGAACATAATCCTAAAAATTAATTAGTATGTAAAACATGCGATATTTACATTTTACCAAAGATATATAGCACCCCATTAAATCTTAATGGCGGACCATTAAAATTTTCTTGTAAAAACAAATATGATTTTATAATCAGTGCTCTACTTTGCCAGCATCACAACAAACAAGCTGAAAATTCAAACAGTATAAAAAACATAACGAAGGTGAGTTTTTACCCCTCGCTTACCGCATAGAAATCTATTTGACTTCTACTTGGAGCCATAGTGCGTGGCTTTTTGTTATGGCCCATTAAAAACGTGTTCTTGTTTAGATAATTTTTAGAATGGGTTGCCGAAAATACCATGTTCGGTCGTTTTCAGATTGTCAAATTTGTTAAAGAATTTTTCCTTCGAAGGTAGGTAGGTACCTACGTAAATATATTTATAGTGTTTTCGTTTAATCAAGGGGTGGTCTATATTTGGACTGCAAAACCGTAAAAAAATTTCTTCCATGTGGAAAGTTGTGAAAGTCATTTAAATATTGGATTTGTTTTAAATAAAATATTTTAATGTAGTTACACTCAGAAAAATGGAGGCTAACTCGACGACCTACATACGGCGTAATTGGCCTCGGGCAGGCGCGCGTTCGCCTGCATGAGGGAAAGTAAAACTTGTGTTGACCTGTGACCGGAGAAATTCTGAAATTAAGCCACCAGCAGGTGAAGTAGGGCCTTGGGAGCTGCACGAGTTGACCTTAGATAGGCATTTCGAGGATGTAATGCCATGTAATGGAAACCTCTATCAACCAGCTAGCGGTCAAAGTTAACCTGACAAAAAGTTGACCTGGACATTTTTCTGAGTGTTATATACTGATTATTTATATATCAAAATTCACTTCCCAAGCAAATGAAGAAGTTTTTTTTGCCATTTTCTTGAGAATTGTGCGTCGAATTGAAACAGTTAACCAAATAAAAAAATTCTATTGGGATATTATGATTATAAGGTATTTTTAGCTATTATGGGATATTTTACAAGTATGTAGTTTTCTATGATTTTTTGATGAAAAATTTTGCTTGAACAAAGTTCAAACTTTTGCTTGAACTCAAATTTAGCGATAAACATCGCAAAATTTGGCGATAAAATTTACAAAATTTGGTGATAAACGTCACAATCCTTTGTGTTTGCATGGAAAAAGTGTAAAAGATTGGTTGAGTTGTATTTTGATGTGTGGCAAAAATATGTAAACTCACACGATTTTATAGTCGGGACGAAAAACTTTTAGGAAACCTAAAATAAATATAGTTACGAAATCCAGTCTCACTTTAAATCGAGTGTCGATTTTAATAAATATTTTTGGGGGTGAAATCTCAAGTGTAGGAAGAAAATTCATCAACTGTAAGCAACTTTGTTCCCCTACTGAGAAATCACATATTAGTCTTCAGACCCCTAATAAATACGAACTTTTTGTCTGCGGGATAAATTTCGGTAAATATGATAGACAGGAAATTAAAATAATTCGCCATCTATTCGCTGATGTGCATATAAACTCAATGGGACGGTTTACAGTACAGCATTACATATTTTACTACATAAATTAATTACAATTTAAGAGAAGTGTTCAAATCTGATAGTTAAACTTTTCGCATAATTCATAAATCACTATATAAGCGCATTAGCATTAAATCATATGATGTGCACAACATATGTGTATCGAGTATAGTGAGAATACCACCATGTATACACTCTAAACCAGACGGCCTTTTCCCAGTAATTTCCCCAGTAAAATTTTACTGGGATTTTACTGGGAAAAACAGTAAAAATTATTTTTTACTGTTTTCCCAATAAAATTTACTGAGACACAGTAAAGATTACTGAAAAAACAGTAAAAATTACTGAAAATCAAGTGAACTATTGCTGGGAAATTACTGATTTCGTCCCAGTAAATTATATTCTTCCAGTCTTCCAAAAATTTCTAGCTGATTATGACTCATTACTGTTTGATCCCAGTAAATTTGTCTTGATGTGTATGAGGTAAGAACCTCAAGATAACATGTAAAGCAACTGTTATGGTATTAGTTACGTAATGCGACTAAGTTAAAAAAAATATATTTTCGTGTAGTTTTCTGAAACGTACAGTTGTTAATATTTTAAAAAGATATATAAATATAAAAAAGAGTGCGAACTTTAATAACTAAAGAAAAATCTGATGCGAATAGCACTTGACTTTCTTATACGAAATCTACGTCCCAACCTTTGTTATCAGCAGACTACTGAAAAATACATAGTTTCGGAGTAAACTGCTAAAAACGAAATTTTGATTTTTAAAAATGCGCCGTTTTGGTAACTTCCAGTATTGCTCACAGATTTTTACCAAAAGTTGATTTTTGGTGATCGACTCACCTACTATGTACTTCGTATAAGAAAGTAAAAACTTAAGTTACCGCAAATATTCTAAATTTTTACTAGGCATCACAGTAATTTTTACTAGGCATCACAGTAATTTTTACTAGGCATCACAGTAATTTTTACTGTGAATCCCAGTACTTTTACTGGGATCCCCAGTAATTTTACTGGGATCCCCAGTAATTTTACTGGGATCCCCAGTAAACACTTTTTTCTATTTGATTTGCTTTTGGGTGACCAGCTTTAAATTTTGTACGCATATTTGCAAATAAACCTTTACATAACATTTATTGCTTCCTGTTTTTTTTTTCAATTTTTTGTATTATTTTAATTACGTTGCACCATAAAGATCAGCCTGAAATTTTTTTCTAAACTTTTAGAATATTTTCAAGCGGTTTTTCACGATTTTTTTTGCAATTTCTTTGGAGTTTTTACGTTGTTAAATGTTTCCTTACAAAATATGTCAATAATAATAATAGCAGACACTAACTATCTTTTAGAAATGTTAACCAAATCGACCCACTGATTCTCTTTTAGATGTTTTTTCGTTTTCCAACTCGTAACTAGACACCAAGTGTAGAAACTTTACAAAACTTTTTTTGTTCCTATTTTTGTCTCAGTATTTTTGTCTCACTATTTTTGTATCTATCAAAATTAAATCTATCTCTCCGACGTTAGCACACGAGAATTTTTTTATTAATGTAAATAAAATATTTTTTTCCAACCGCATAATGATCAAGTGAAAAGTTTTTCAAAAAAATAACCTACAACTTCTGGTAACACTACAATTTTTACGTCACGCAATATTTTTTACGAGAAAAAAAAATTACTGGGATTCTAAGTAAATTTTACTGGGAATCCGAGTAAATTTCGAAACACATCAGCTTTGGAGAGCCAGATTCTCGTCATTCTTCAAGTGAAAGTCATTGTTGAGAGATATTTTTAATACAGTGCGCAAGTGAAATGCGTGAAAAACAAGTGCGAGAATTAAGAATTTTCCTCGAAAAGGAAGGAGTTAAACAGGAGATCGTTGATAAGTGCTCAGGTAAGTGAATTTCTACACTTTTTATCCCGAATTTTTAACACGAAAAACTTAATTAGATTTTCATGTTTCATTTGCGAACACGGGTAGGCATGCGAAAACGTTTTTTTCATTATTCTAGCTCCGTTTTGTGATTGTTTATTTTATAATAGTATTGAGTGCGGAGTTTTCGGAAATACTCGAATTTCCTTTTTCATAATTTTACTAAATTTCAATGTTTTGCCAATAAGCAATTTTTCAAGGAGCGGGGTATAAAAGTGGCTTGCAAATGCAATATATTAGAATGTATTTTTCACAATTTTTCTTATATTACTAGTTTTTTTAATGCACAATAATTTTGTTTTTCAGATAAAACTTGATTTCAAATTGTTTTTTTTTTGAAAAAACCGACGAATCATTTCTACAAATACTGAGCCACAAGAATTTTTCTTCAAAAAATTGGGAACTTCTAGTGAAGGTTTTTTTTAATGGTAATATAAAGATAGTTACGAAAATAAAATACGAAATATTTATTCAAAATCTTTTTCAGATGAGCTCAAAATTATATGTGCCCTATCACTTTGAATCGAGAAATATAACGTCATCCGTCAATAAAAAAAAGATAAGGGAAAACTTGGGAATAAATCCTTAATTTAAAAATTTTTCAAATGTAAGTATTAGGAAAGCCATACAATATTTTAATTGTTGAAAGTCTCAGAAAATTAAATAATTTCTGAGTTTCTGAGAGGGATAAAAACTATATATCCTGATTTTATTTAAAAAAATGTTATTTAACTTAGTTATTTTCTTTTGTTTTTACTTAGAAAGACGTGAATGTTGATTCAACAATTTCAAACACTGGACTCTGTCAGCCTTATTCAGTTTTGCAGGGAAATCCGGATACGGGAGCGATTTTTTACCTTGTCATAGAGACAAATAGTAAGCGTTTTGTTACAAGCATTATACAACGATTTTATTAAATGTATTGTGAAATGAATGTCGACTTTTATTACATATTTTTTATTTAAATTTTTGAGAGTTTTCTGCGTTAGATCGAAGAAAAACGAAGAAAAGGTTTACTGCGGCGTCAGTAAAATTTACTTGGATTTCCCAATAAAATTTACTGGGAGTACAGTAAAAAGGTTTCAAATTTACTGCGGCGTCAGTAAAATTTACTTGGATTTCCCAATAAAATTTACTGGGATTTCCCAATAAAATTTACTGGGAGTACAGTAAAAAGGTTTGAAATTTACTGCGGCGTCAGTAAAATTTACTTGGATTTCCCAATAAAATTTACTGGGAGTGCAGTAAAAAGGTTTCAGATTTACTACGGCGTCAGTAAAATTTACTTGGATTTCCCAATAAAATTTACTGGGAGTGCAGTAAAAAAGGGTCAGATTTACTGCAGTTTCAGTAAAATTTACTCGGATTTCCCAGTAAAAATTCTGCATATATTACTGATAGTCCAGTAAATTTTACTAGGGCTCCTAGTAATATATTACGAATTTCCTAAGATATTCCAGTTTTCCAGTGCGGATATTTTACTGGGACTCACTCAAAATATTTACTGAGAGGATCAGTAATTTTTTTTTACTGGGAACGAACAGTAAAATTTACTGTACTTCATCGTGGTTGTCTTTTTACTGGGCTCCCAGTAAAATCTGGTTTAGAGTGTAGCAGCACTTCCCTCTTTAGTTGAAATTGTCCAAATTGAAAGTACCAGACCATCGTCATCATCATCATCATTGTAGTCGTCGTTGGCGTTATTATAGCCATCCAATAGCACCAGCAATATTGTTTTTTTTTCATATACCTAATATATTTGGCATGATTATGAAACGTTAGGGGCTGATAATGCTGGACTAAAAGCGTTGTCACCCATATAATATTCAACATGTATGAAAAGCACATACAAGGAACAATGCAGAAATTACAGCGGTATACTGGGGAGGCGATTTCGTTATTGTATGCATTAAGTGTTCATACACCATCAGACTAGATTCTGATGAAATACATTTTCAAGTGCAACTACATTTTCAGCTCAAGTGTTTCAAAACATCGTATAAGGCTTCAAGCTCTTAAAAGCATTGCATTTGAATGTTCGTTCTTTCAAGTCATCGTGATTCGAACGTATATAGAGATATTTCTTCCACTGTATTTCATAGACTATAACATTTTGTATTAAAATCGCCAGCATAAATAAATGTAGTTATGGACTGGAATCGAGTATCTTCCAACTTTTGGATTGCTTGTAGTATACTTATTTTAGCCCTGAAGCGGTCCAGTACAGACCAGAACAGAACATAAACCTAATTATGTTTGAGTGGTTCTTATCGCATTTGCCTTCTGCTTGTTACTTTCAATCTGAAGAGCCACTCTGTATAGTATGTTGGGGTACAACCTAAAATATCAACGATTTTCCAACATTGTTGACCACTAGGATGGCAACTAGTAAGTGATACTATTAAGCGAATTGTCTCTGCTATTAGTTGTCCTTTAGTATTGCACTCTCGAATTGTGATGGCGATCAATTTGAAGAGCTCACTGCAAGTTTGCAATTGAGGGCATTTTGTATTTTCACAAATTTTTAGTAATATAAGTCGACTATGAAAATGTTAAATGAATACACTAACTGGCAATTTTTTTGTCATCTATGTTGTTAGTAAGTTTGCTGGCAAAATCCACTAAGCCTCTTTTTTGAGATTTTAATTAATTACATTATAACTACGTGAACGAGCTTCCTTTTCTCTTTTTCGTTTTGCTGAAATCCCCAAAGTTTTCCGATGGTTCCTTGCTGCTTTCTAAAAGTCCGAAATTGCACGCATTTATTGCAAACTCAAAATGTTCAGACGCGATTTTCTCGAAACAAACATTTTTGCTTAGAGAATTTGCTTAGAGATATTAAACTTTTTCTGCAAAAGCTGTTGCGTTTGTATTGTTCTGTTTTTACCCCCGACGGAGCAGACAAAGTTTGTGTGTTTGTTTGTCCTTTCCTCATAACTTTTGATCCACTCAAATCATATCGGTCCTCTTTCTGGAAATCTGCTAAAAATAATGATAGGATGATGATTGGTGTACTAGAATTCACCCTTCCTCCTTAATTTTGACTCCCTCCCCTTATATCTTTGGATTCTGTGAACTAATTTCAATCCCGTTTTTGACATTCGGTTGGAAATAAAAAGGAATGTTTCATCCTTCTCTCTAGCTTCAAACCCCCTCTTCTTGTATCTTTTAATACACTTAATCGATTTTGATCCCGTTTTTACATATTTTTTTCCAATACTAAATATTTCAGAGGAAAGTTTTCTGTTTATCAAACTGATATTGTTTAAATCATACATTTGTTATAAACGCAGAAAAAGGAGGTAAGAAATTCATAAAAAAATATATATATAGTATGTGTAATAATAAATAAAACCTTAGATACTGATCATTTAATAAAAAAATTATAGTATTTAATCTTTTTTTCAAATGTGCATGCTCTTAATTGCAACGAATCAGTATTATCGTACTATTATAATTCTAATAGTTATATTTTCAACCAACCAAAGCGAAAAGTAATCAGGGCAATATGAAAATGATGCACTGGCACGATTATAAATCATATAGCATAATTTTTAAAACCTTAAAGTGGGCAAATCTGCTTTTTCGAAGCATTTTTTTGATTATGATTTTCATTTACCAATTTTTTTCCTATTCCATTTGGATATTTCAGGATTGGCATTTCTGTCTGATTGTGGAGTGCAAAGTTGAAAAAGTTTCAAGCAACGAAGGTGGGGACACGGGGGTGGTAATATGTGCGGAGAGCGGTCAATATCTTCACAAAGAGATTATTGCAGACTTGTGTCAGGATTTCAACATGCTATGGTACTGTCATTCCCGAATCAAAGTCTACTGCTGCATTCTGGATACACCTTTGTTGCTAGACAAAATTTAATAATAGTTCGTTGAAAATTCCCAAACCCCAGAGTCACGATATATCGTCCTTTAATATGTGTTGTTGGTAGAAGATAGGCTCATGGCCAAAGGGGTTGGCTAACCACCCCCATCAACAAAGCGGAATTAGCAGAACTACCAAATACTGATGGTAGCATCAGGTCGATGTTGTTATTGAAAAAAACTTGTTTGTCGCTGACTGGAAAATGGAGTTTTGGAAGTTTTTCGACCTCCTCTTTTTGGGAATTGATGGGATGTGTTTCATTCATACATAGATCGGCAGCACTTCACCGATTAAATCACCCCCTATTCACAATGTTATCAATTCCCGTTAGCCCGTTCCTCAGCTTTGCCCTGATACTGAATTCATCCCCCATACATAGTCAGTCACCCCCATAACTATCCACAATACGTTCTTTGCCATCCTGACGTTGTTTTCGGTTTGGTTTGTACTTCGGCTCTGGTTATGGATTTGGCCCTGTTTGTCGTCCTTCTATCGTCGCTATTCCCGTTTCTCGTCCTTCAACCTTCGTTGATATCTCTGTGAAGTACAAAATCAACTTGGCATTTGTCCAGCGAAAAATTCATCCCGAAAAGCGAAATACTGAAGAGGAAATGTTCAAAAGTCCACAACATGTGAAAACAGGGCAACTCGAATGGCATGGTCAAAAGAGAATCCTCCAGGATAGGACAGGATAGGATAGAAACTGGATAGAATATATCACCATCAGTTGCTGTGCCACTCGTCGGTCGTCTATCCACTTATATAATCCGAACCGGGGTCACCATTCTGATAGTGCAAGATGGCCGGTTCGCTAAGGGTGGTCAGACTTTCAGGATAAGTAAAAAGGATTGTGTTGGGGGATGAGTCTAGATAGATGGCGGTTAAGTGTGTTATATGAAAGCTATAACGGCAACGAATGGACGTCGCGATTTCACCATCGATTTTACACTGAAGAAATTCCATTTTTCATCTCTAGAAGTTTTAAAAATATTTCGAAATTGCGTTAAAAAGTCATGTAAATTGGCCAATTTTTTTTGGTGACTACATCTTAATTTATATCTAATCAGTAAATTCTTTGCCTAGTAAAACAAATTCAAAACAAATTCAAAATTCAAAAGAGCATTCGAATTTTTTCCTTAACAATTGAAAGGAAATTGATTTGTGGCTATGAAAAATTTTGGACTTATAGGTCCTCTGGCGTATTTTGCTTGATTTGCATAATACTTTCGTAACCGTGTTAGAGATCAGCGAGCTAGTATTGATAAGCGTAGATTTGATGTTCCAAAATCAACCACATTTTTAAAATCTGAAATGGGAATTCGGTTTAATGACTTTCCTTGAAATATCACCTCAGGAATTTCGGTTCTGAAGAGTCCGCTTTGGACTTATTTTTAGTTTGAGGCTAGTTTACGTTCGTCAGAGCCGGTTTTATAGCTTTTGCGCTGGATTTCGTTTGAAAAAATTCTGATGATACAATGAAAAGTTTCTTTCGGTGTACCATTCGAAATGGCACTTTAAATTTGGCCATTCGTTTCACAATACAGCGAACTGGACTTGTTATGCCAGACAGTGGAAAGTTGGCAGTTAAAAATGTCAGCCATATATCCAAATTCGTACTCATCCGACAATCAAATTTTTTTTTGTAGATGGACGAAAAACAGCGAAAACTGGTGGAGGCGAACGAGAAAATGCAGAAAATATATTTTTCCTGATCCTCGACGAATCAGTTTTTTTTATATGATTCTGTTAAATTCAACTGTAAGCGGCCATGTAAAAAAATTCAATATTCTTTGCACTTGATATAAAATAGTGATGATCATTTTATCTCGCAGTTCATTTAATAAAAAAATTAAATCCATTTTATTAAAAGAGTGTTGTTTGGTGGAAAATAAAAATATTAAAAAAAAACATCGGTCTATTGAAAATAACAGCGACGATTTCCTTACATAATATAATTATTTTTCTATTTTCTTAAGAATATTTTCACTATTAAAAGCAATAATACAAGCCCATTTTAAGATGATGTTTATTAGATCTAACGGGCTTTTTCTTTTATTTTAACGGACTCACAATGAGTTGCATCTTTTCTGACTTTGACATGGCAAATAGATAAATTTTACTGGGAAAATAGAAAAATTTCAGGTGTGACGATTTTCCGTGTTTGAACGTTAAAATTTGGTTCTATTCTAAAAGATTTCTGCAAATGGCTAAATTTTAATCACCTGTCTAAAAATTACCAAACCAAAATATAACATTCCGTACTTGTGTTAAAAGATACCCCTGAACTGAAACCCTTGCCTCTTATTTCCTCTACGGGCGGCCGAGGAAAAAATAAAATCTGATGTTTTCAAAGCTTTTTAAGTGTTGATGTTTTGCCTACAGAAGAGTTTTAAATCACATTAAGAAAACAATGTAGAATTTCTTAAAATTTCCATTAAATAAGCGATTGTTTAATTGAAATTTCATGATTTACTTAAACAAAATCGAAATTCAATATTCATATTTACTTTTAAAGTGAAATTCCTTTAATCTAATTAACTTGATTGAAATTATCTTTGTTTATATGACGTTCACTGCTTGCATTTAAATGAGAAATAAACCTACATGATATGAATATGATTTGTTGAAATGAACACACAATACAATAATTATTTTGAATAAATTTCCAATGAAAATGTGCAAGTGATGTTGGTGAATTTACAGCCACCAGAATGTCGTTTACATAAATTTCCAAATACGAAAAAAAAACATCAAGCTACACGGTATCCTAAATGGGCGGAGCAATTTAACCGCACTTAACATTTTATGATACGCGTTCCACAATTATCCAAGCGATATGATTGTTGTTAATAATACTTTATAGATTTTATGTATACTACCAAAGATATCGTAGTAATAGATAAATTGATAAAAGTGGTTGGTTGAAACATAGAGTATATACATCACACCTAGAATGGTAAATTTTGCTGTTTCTGATAGAAAACAATGCGCATTTGTGTTTGATTAATGGTTGCCCGTATGCAAGAACAAAACAATTCATTGTCAAATTGATCGTAAATTCGGTCATTTTGATACTTTGTGCCAGATAAGCAAATTTTGTCAACTCATTTCGTGGATTTCACTCTTTACTAAGCTCAAACACTGGCATTTTACCCCTGCACACAAATTGTGGCCACCGCAAACCAATCAATGCACCACCATCCCAGATCCAACCCACTTCAATATCAGTTTTCGTTGTGATTCCCCCCCATCCGGACCAAATAACCCTTCCTTTTTTCGTAGATTTTATGTTTTCGGTTGGCGTTACATTTGCAAATATTTCATGTAAGTTCGGTTCTTTGTGCATATCCACAACAAGTGCGAAACACATAAATCTCTGACTAACCAATGAAGGTAGTCATCAGATTTATCGCTTGGTCAAGTGCAATTTTCTGTTTTTGGTCAAACCAAAATTGTGTGAAGATCAAATACGTTTTACGCTCAAATAGATAGAAATCGGTGGTTTTATGTTTTATAGCCCCATCGATATTCAACTAATGTTCAAATAAGCATACAAAGCTTTATTTTTCGAATGTAATTTAATGGCATTCATAGTTATTGTTTTTCAAAACAAACCAAAATCATTCAAATGAGTATTTTTAAAGTTTTTACCAAAATCAAAATATTTTTTTTAACATATCGAATACAAAGTTCGTTGTTTCGGACCCACCTCTCCCCGTCTCACGTTTATTAACCCGCCAAAAATAATTTTTTTTAAATTTAACAGTTTTTTGTACCAAGGGCGAGCATTTTAACCTTATCCTCGTGTCTAAGATAGGATATTGAATAAGAAAAGATTTTCAAAATATATGCAAAGGAACATTGCGATAAATCTCAAAGAATTCTTACCTAATAATTTCATTCAAATCATGCAGTTTATTATTCCTAAGCAACTTTTTAATCAACAATGAAACGCGAATAGTGTATATTCATCTGCTTATGGATTTTTGCAATGCCTCAGTGACTTTTCATTTATACCCTGAAACTTTTCTTTCATTTCCGTGGATTTACATAGCGAGATACATCTAATTTAAACAATGTCAATATAAATCTGATGATATCAAACATACCACATATATAAAATATGTACACTGTTGTACATACAAAAAGCTGTCATCTCTAACAAAACTATGCATTTCTTATACAAGTAGTATGTCGTGTATAAAAGATGTACAATTCCATTTCTTCGTCTTTTCTCAACTTCAATTTACCCATTGAATAAGGAACTAAGTATAAACTACCCCCGTTTTCCCATTAAATACATACAAAGGACCAGTAATAAGCCCCAACTGACTGACGGTGTTTCATTGTGATTGCCGGGGAGTTTTTTTGTACCCCCTTTTGCCTTTTGTCAAGGGATTTCGACGTCTCAGTGCCTCAATTTTTCCTCATTTCTTATTCCTTATTCGGATTGTATTTGGGTATGTTTTGTACGTCTTAAATTTTAAACTCTCCGAGGCGAGGCGAGGCAAGGCGGTCATACAGTTATTTTTCCCTTTTCTTACCGTATATACATCAAGACTATAAATACCGATCCTTCGCCCCCATCGCCTAGCTGAATTTAATTCACATTCATCTTTTGAATAGTTTGGGTTTAATTTAATTCGGGACCATTTGCATCTGCAAATTGCAGAATTCTCAGATCTACTCGACCAGCATAGTTATAGTAATATGCGTATAATATAACAAGTAAAATATGTTACTATATATATATATATACGAAACTTTAATTATGACGATTTCCGTCTAGTCCTTAGAGGCATTTCGAATTCCAAAAGTTTTACCCTGCAGGCTGCTAATCAATATGTCTCAATGCATTGGTAATTAGTTTAACTTCAACTCTCACCAGAAATGAACATTTAATTGCTACAAAAGGTTCCTCATTAGTACTAAATTCTCAATGGGATCAACTTTTCTAAAGTTTTCTTAAGAACCAGAAAATCGAGTTTATTCAAAGTTCTATACGAGAATTCAGACGTATGTTTTACTCAAAAAGCACTCGCGCAGAATATTTAGTCGTTTGAAATACTAAAATATAAAGAAAAGGTGGATTGATTTGAAAGATCTTTGGCTGGGCTAACTATTTCTTATCACCTTTCCAGAAAGAACGAATTCAAGAGGATTTTTAATTGAGCTTTTCAGATATTGGAATTCAATTTATGACTCATTTCGTTGTTTGAAAAAAATAGTAAATGAGAAAAATGTTTAAATCTGAATTTATTTCGAATTTATTATACATGCATTTCAATTTTTTATTGATAAAAAGTCTCCATGCACTTTAAGATTATATATAATATTCCATCATCCCAAAATAACAATTTTCGACAAATAATCAGGGTATTCACAGTCCTCTTTTAATTTTGGGTATTCGGTGTTTTCGGTAATATTAAAAGACTGAAAATATTCTGCTGTGAACACAGCACTGCCACAGCACAGATTTGAGAACAGCGCTTTTACTGGATACGTGATCCAATCATGAACTGCGAATTTGATTGTAAAATATGTCACATACCTTTAAATCCATGTTTGATGTATTCTTTTGAATTTCTATTGTGGCAACGGCTATCAAAATTGAAAAAATTTGCAGTCCGATGAGATAACCAGCGAGAAAATTTGACAACTAAAATATTACTAGCGCCACTCGCGGTTGATTCTTGATACCGAATAATCGGGCCGGAAAACACGACTCAAGGCATGTCTACAATTACCGAATCCGATAATTCATTTTTACATGAACCAAGTTACCGTCTCGGTAAAAATCTGTTAAATTTGACTGAATTACCGAGCGGTAAAATTACTCGCAATTTAAAAGAGGACTGTGAATACCCTGAATATTTTGAAAAGTGTAATTTCAGTTAAAAATTTATAAAATTACTTTATAAGGCTTAGTGCAGAATTAGATTTAAAATTCTGCGTGGAAACTTTATATAATTTGAAACTCGTTCTCTGAAAAACCGCGTAAGAAAACTATTTAGTAAATTTCAATAAGAAAGAGATTTAGCAATATTAACATTAAGCAGGGTTTATACACAGCAAGTAACTTGCGGCAAGTAAAGAGAGGCAAGTAGTTTGCTTAGTTTACACGTTTCAAGTAAATCATTTCAAGTAGAATGACAGCAGAAGAAAAACATAACCTAAAATTTTCTGAGAAAAAATATCACGACTCTTTTTTGTGGAAAAATTTGCGAATTTCGACCTAAAACTGTTTGTTGCCGACGAGTTTGTTATACCCGTGTCGTTTTTTCCTTAAAATGTTACGACGTTTTCTGGCACAGCAGCAAATATAAAATGAACCGAAACACACACACATAAAACCACCTCATTTGTACACGGTTCCATGTTGTTGTATTGGTTTTACTTGCCACAAAAATAGAATGGCTTTCTATTATTTTCGAGAGAGCGGCAAGTATTCTCACACATATGCGAGCGTCGCACACTAGGTCAAATCGCGTGTATTTACGTCTACTTGCCGCAAGTTACTTGCTTCGTCTAAACCGCACTTTAGCTAGAAATGTGTCTAAAGCAGGGTTTAGACGAGACAAGTAACTTGCGGCAAGTAGACGTAAATACACGCGATTTGACCTAGTGTGCGACGCTCTCATATGTGTGAGAATACTTGCCGCTCTCTCGAAAATAATAGAAAGCCATTCTATTTTTGTGGCAAGTAAAACCAATACAAGAACATGGAACCGCGTACAAATGAAGTGGTTTTATGTGTGTGTGTTTCGGTTCATTTTATATTTGCTGCTTTGCCAGAAAACGTCGTAACATTTTAAGGAAAAAACGACACGGATATAAAAAACTCGTCGGCAACAAACAGTTTCAGGTCGAAATTCGCAAATTTTTCCACAAAAAAGAGTCGTGATATTTTTTCTCAGAAAATTTTAGGTTATGTTTTCCTTCGGCTGTCATTCTACTTGAAATGATTTACTTGAAACGTGTAAACTAAGCAAACTACTTGCCTCTCTTTACTTGCCGCAAGTTACTTGCTGTGTATAAACCCTGCTTAATATAGTGGCAGATACATGTCATATCCTAAAAACACTACAATGGAAGATGGTACTATATTGAAGGCTTTGCTCAGAGAATAACAGGAAAATCGAGACCCCTCTGGCAACAAATCTTACTGTCATTAAGCGAAGTTTTTTTTCAGTCCCGTAAAATATGAAGCTTTAGTTAAATCTTGGTTCTATTCCTACGAATAAAAGATCGTTTTTGGCCAAGAATTTCCGAAAAATCTTAAATCTTGTTCAAAACTTCCTAACGATATCAATGAATTTCTTTTTTTAAGTAAAATTTATAGAAGAAAGAAAAAATATAAATGGAGCAAAATGACAGTTTCATACTTTTCGATAATATATTTCACACCTTTTATGTGATATTTGAAATTTGATTTGGTATCGATTTCGGTCTTGTAGAAATATATTATGAAAATAAATACAATCTTCTGGCAAACTGTGAGACGAAACTTTGAAAAAGGTTCCAAAATTCTGACCTTAATTCTGTACAATTATTGAGCTTTAAACTAACCCTCCCCACCGAAAACGGGGAACCGTTTGTAAAGAATGGGCCCTCATCGGGCTCAACGTATTTTCCTTCTTATTGCGTTGAAGGTCAAAAAGTGATTTATATTTCAATATTTTTGCTTGCGCCTTAGAAAATATCTTATTCTGAAATCGATTTAAAATTCAAAGATGTTTTCATGTTTGCCGTTTGAAACAGAACAGAGCACAACCAGAAGAATTATATTGGGCAAAAAAAAGGGCCATATTGTAAACGTGTTGTATATCTAAATTTTACTTAAAGAAGGCATAAATCTCGAAAGAAAAACGTTTTCCATTTCGGATCCCATTTCAAATGACATGCATTAAAAATTAAAATGAACATAAATCGAAATTAAGGCATAATATATATGGATAACTCAATCAACATCAGAGAATTTAATACTTATAGCCTTTTCTTGTTGCTACCCTAGAAGCCCTCAAAAAAAAAACATTGTTTACACAAGCCTATAAAATATACTGCCTCCATACAGTTTCAACTCCTTGAAAGAAATCCCTTTACTGTCACATGCCTTTTATTTTCTTTATATTATTTTACTATGTGGAAATTTTGCCAGCAAAATTTTTTTTGGAGGTGTCGTTAATCAATTTTTCGCGCTGCGGAAGTGAAGGAAAAATATCTACCAGAGAAAAAAGACGGAGGGAATGGGGAAACACTTGTCACAGGGTGGAATTAAATGGAATTAGGTTAATCCCGTGGAGGTGTTCTTCACCAGTAAGTTTTCCAGTCTTAATTATGTTTTGTTATTTGGTATTTGCTACAGGATAATTCGAAATACCAGCAGCTCAATTTACCATAAGAAATTTTTTTTTCTATTTTTACTTTCCTCTTCCATAGGGGGAAAGTATTGTATTATGTCGGAGATCTACTCGAGAACGGAGGCAGACAGAAACTTTCTGATCAGTACGAAATCCGTTTCAGGCAAAATTATGGGGATGTTCGTATATCTGTCTGTCAGTCTGTCCGATGTACGTATCTTAAATAACTCGAGAATGCTTTGAGCTAGCGACTTGACATTTTTTTTAAATAAGTTTTCCGAAAATCATAGTTTTCCAGCAGTACAATGTACAGGTCAAAATTTTTTAATTGGGCCACAAGAATCACGCAATTTCCACAAAAGTTTTCACAAGAAGCACGAACAATGTTGAGCAGGTTAAATCTACAGTAGACATAATATCGTCTAACATTATTTTTCACATAATAATTACATTAAACTAACAACAGTGTTATGTCTAAGCGTGAGGAAGGAGTGTCGTATCCCACATCATTTTTTCAGGCTCAAGTAGATAAAAGTCTACTCAGTTTTTTTTTTCATATTCTTGAAACTCATATGTACACAAATAAGAAAATCTGTTGACATTTAAAACCGTGTCTTTGAAGTATTCTTTTAGAAATTATTACCTCAGTGCAGATCATACAGTGTAGTATGAATATTAGCACTCAAAAGACGTGAAATATGAGTCTCGTGCTAGACAAGGGGATAAACTAAACACGTACATTCATCAAAAAGCGGTTGACAATAAGTAGTTTTGAAATTTTAAGAATTTTTCAAGGATTAGACTGAATTTATCATGAGTTTCATTTTCTTAATTGCAAGATGGTAGAAAAAACCGAGATAGCTTTTAGCTTTTATTCAACAAATACCAAAGCGTAACAAACCAAGAAAATTCGTTGATAACATCTATCGTACTTGCTTGATTTAGCACTGTACGTCGGTGTTAACTCAGACAAGCCTAATGTTCTATATTTAGGACGCCTACATTTTACTAATTTTGTTCAGCGGCAGAAGCTTTTTGCTGGCTGTTGCTATTTAGTAAGAAACCAGTCAAATTCTCACAAGAGTTAGATAAATTATTGGGCTTAAAAATTATCAAGATTTTGAAACGTCTATTTCATACGCAGGGCAAGTTTTGCCATGCTGCTTGCAGGTCAATCAAAAACAGTGGGTTTTGATGAGAAAATAAGAAACTCGTTGCCATGCTGTTTTTAAAATTAATAGTTTTTGAAATGTCGTAAAAAAGCTTTTATTTATTTGCCCTGCATTTCATATGTTGCTAGTTATTTTTTAAATGAGATTTTCCATTTAAATATTGAGGATCGTCATAGTAAGTAAGCTTTAGACTTTTTTTTTTTAATTTTCCAGTGATTGGTATAACAGGACCTTGATAATAGTTTTATTGGGCTGTAAAATCAAATTATTCTGTGCCATGCTGAAATATGAAATGCCCGGCAATTTTCCCTGCGTATGAAATAGACGCGATTTTGAACAACAATTTTTTTTTGTCAAATGTCTTATTTATTTAAAAAAACGTAATTTTGAAAGAAAATTTTGTCAGTACGAACCGCCCAATTCGTTTGGTCTTATCGGGGTTAATTTCCCGGAATTTTCGAAATTAATAATTTTTACACATTGAGGAACTTAAAATTCAACATAATTCTTGAGTAAGATTCGTGAAATAAAGTGTCAGATATAAACGGGTCCTAAAACGGCAATTGTATATTTCTCTTATGATCTAACTCATGGTTGACATAAATGTTCAAAGTTTAAAAGTTTGACGTATTGTATGAACAACCTTTTAATGCCTGGAGCCCAATGAACGCAACGCGAACGCAGAAACTGTCACTTACCAGTTTGTTCCATAGAAATAATTTGAAGTGAGTACAGTGAACGCAGTGAACGCAACTACAACGCAAAAGTTGATAAACTTCTAACTTTGCCGCAGAATTCTGCGTTGACAGTTCATAAAGTGAGGTTTGGGAAATGTCGTTCGAGGAAAAATTGATAGCCTTACTGCAATAACATACAAATAACAAAGATGAAGACCAATAAAGCAAATTATCGCTTCAAAATTATCCATTTTTGTAATTTTGCCAACTTTATACCACTTTATATTATGTCACTTGTACTACTTCACGAGATGCCATTGGGCTTTGCCGCTGAAATGTTGCGCTGCGTGACAGTTTTTGCGTTTTAGTTGCGTTCGCGTTGCGTTCATTGGGCTCCAGAGGTAAGTAATTTTAAATTGAATTTCGAAAATTCGGCTTTAAAAAAAAATGGTTAAAATTGACAAAGTTTATAAATCAATTCGGTCATGCAAAAAAGTAGGTAATAAAAATTGCATATGAAATTAATTTGATATGATAAAATAATGTTAAGGACCTATTAAATTAAGTATGCATAACACCGTCAGCATTTTGAATATCATTTGAAATGATTATCAAAATATATTTTGCATATATTACATGAATGTATAACAGACTTGTGGAGACATATGCGAAGTAATTTTGCGGCAATTCATTTTCAATTTAGGTAAGGAAAATCCTTCTCTTTTACTAGTCTATTTCAAAAATTTCAGTTATGCTATTTTTGTCCTGTCCTAAACGAAATACTTCAGTGTGAAGTATAACCAAAATAAATGCTTTTTCCACTTGGTATTTTCCTCATTCTTCACTTTTCTTACGGTTTACTGTTACTACGTTGTTGTAGGTACTGCTACGCTGTGATCATCATCACACTCCAATTTTCCTGTATTTGAAAAACATTTCAAAATTTTCCCAAGTAGTCGTTTCAATACGAGTTGAACGTGCTTTGCATGCTAAGTGGTTAAGCTTTATTTTACGGCGTCCATAACGAAATCGTAGCACATTGGAAATAGGAAATACATTTCCCACTAAACTCGTCTTAAAGAGAAAGACACCGAACTGAAAACTCGAGGAAAATTCTACACTTGTACATAAGTAGGCGATTTAAAAAACAAAAAGCGTTCATCAGACTCAATATGAGGACATCAATTTACAAGGCGCCACCACAACAAACTGGCAGAGTGGCAATAACCGAAATTGCATCGGACTGTGATGTTTTATGGTATGAATAGGAGAACTACACCAGATATATTTTGCAAGAAGTTCAAAAGAACGAAAAGATCCTTTTCTTTTTTTTTTCTATTACGTTTTTGCTGTGCTGGGAAACTGACACAGAATGTAGATTTTCTCACTACAGGAAGTTCAGTCCGAAGTTCCAGTCTACAGTAGTGTCGGGTGGTGTCAGCATCCACCTTTTTAACACTTCTGTAATGTTATATATGGTTCTTTAATAGCGGCAAAATAGAGTCTATATCAGGACTCCACGTCAAGTGTCCCACTCTCGACGATAGAGTAGAAGTGCTTGCCTCCACTCATCTATGGGTACAAGTGGAGTGATATGTACGCCAGAGAATTCCTCGCATTCATCGTATAACTGCAGAAAGTTCATTCGTCCTTTCATACATCATGAGAACTGTGTTGCAGACTAAATATGTCGACTATGTTCAATGTGAGTTGGGACAAAACACTTTTCTCTTGGCATCATCAGGATTCCCCATTCGATGCCACATTTCCCTGATGGAATCTTATACATGTAGAACAGGAACTAAAAGCTCGCATATATAAAGTTAGTCACCCATCCCAATTCCACCCATTCGTATTTTATTTATACGAAAATGATAGTAGTTGGTCGGCTCCGAAGACATGAATTCATAGGATCCAGGACAGATGTAATGACAATGCACCGCAAAGGAATTCCAAAATCAATTTCAGAACTTGTCTTGCATCTGTTTTGAGGACTATACCAAGTCCTATCCTCATTCTCTCAACGTTCAAGTGGTATCCTTGGGCGGGACGTTTCGCATCATTCTTCAAACTTCTATCCAATCTATGCCTTTTCTGAAGTGTGGAATCTCATGAACAAGACACGATAAAATTCCCAGCATAGTTCACACTCCTTTAACCGTTCGGAACGCAATCATTTCAGAAATGGATTCTTCCCTTCGGGCTACAAGGGGCGACTATCTACTATCATTCTGGGCATCATACTGCGAATATATACTAAACAGTGTACAATTTCCCAAGATGAAGATGAAGAACTTGCCTAAGTGAGACATGGTCGATCCTATAGGTACTATGCTGGGCTGAGCAGATTTTTCCTCATGCCTCTACGGGTGCGATGATGGTTGAATTTCAATTACCAGCATCTGAACCAGGAACGATGGGACATATTTAACTGACACATGCAATTACGCGTCTTTGTGGCTGAATTAATTTACACATCATAAATATCATATCACTATCGTATAATGCCCAAGTAGCAAAGTATACACATGATTTATTTTAGTTAGAAAACATAATACAACATTTTAACTCAATCGATCGGGAAGTTTGCGAGTTTAAGTTTTTTTAAGAACAAGTATTTTTCATCTCAACATATTTTTTCGGATTGCCATATAAATTACACATAATTTTATCTGATAGCCAATAAAATGTCACGTAGGAAAAGGATTTTTCGTGAAGTTTGCTGGAAGTTTCCTGGAGCGTGAAATATTTTTTCGCTATATTTTTTGGCTTTTTGACATAAAGATCGTGCATCTACGACAAACCGTTGGCGAGATACAATTTTTGAAGCAAGTGTGTTTTGGCAAAATCTGAAAATTCGATAATAAAGGAAACATTTCCTCAAACATTTTTTTTCCAAATTGTATGCGAAGCCAAACTTGAGACATCCTAAAATATTAAACGCTTAAAAATTAGAAAGAAAGTCCTATAATTAAGTTAAAAAAAGATTGGTTCAGCGCACAAAATTTTCTTTAAAATAGAAGAAAAAATTTTTGTCAATTTTCTACTAAATTCGAAGTCTTTTTATAACAAAATTTTATTTCTTTTATTTCTTGCCTTCTATAATTTTACATGGATAACGAACGACGAAAGGATTTGCAACATTTGTATGGTTTGAAACCCATCAACAGCAAAGGGTGTGATAATGCACACCAAGCATTAGCTGTCACATCTTTTTCAGTCTTGCATACAACTATAGGCTGCCCGTTTCAGCGTTTTACAAATAAAATACACTGCGGCGTTGATGTAAAATTTGGATACTTCTCACATTTTCACCAGAATTTGTCAAGTTTCTAAATTAATAAATAATTCTTCTGCACGAATATCCAGGGGAGTAAATTTATAAACTGCTTCTTGGGCGAAACACATTTTTTTTCATAGATTTTCTTGTTATTAGTGATCAGGATGCGATGCCTAACATCATATTAATACTTGTACATTATTGAGGAATTTCCATTTCTCTTGCTATTTGTGAATCCCTTCAATTTTTTCGCTATACCAAGGAAAAAATTATGGGATTTCTGGTTCCATTTTCAATTCAAGTTCTTTTGTTCACTAATACGAGTTTTATCCTGATGAAGGATTGTTGTACAATGAATAGATGACGGACAGATTTAGCTCTTTTTTATGAAAAACTATTGAGAAAATGGAGAAAAAAATCTGTGAACATCAGATTTTAAGTTGATATCTGAAACGGAAGGGGTCAGAAAAAATTACAAGTTGATGATAAAAGGATTTCCTTGTTCGATTTGAATTTAACAAATACGTTTGTAGTGGTAATAATAGAAATTTATCTCTCGATATTAAAAACGGGAAATGTGAAAAGTTAAAGGAAATTGATAAAAAAATTTATTATTCTATACGATTTGCATGGAAACTCTTTCAGTTACTTATGATATATGCAGTTTTTTTTCTAGATGGCGATGCAAAAAGGTTTTTTTTATTATTATTTCCGTAAATGCATTCATTGTGTTTTCATGAATTTGATACACGTAGGTACTTTATCATTAATTTAGTGGAATTTATTGAGTGCTCTAAAACGGAACGTACATACATTTGCATGTAATGATAAAAAGATGCGGGCTTCTTTTTGAAATAAAAGTTTAGTAGATTTTTTTTTTAAATTTTCTTTATTTGGTTTTTTTTTCTACTGTTAAAAAATTGCTTATAAGATGTTGGAGGTAATAATTAATTATTTTTATTAAATATATATATATATATATTTAATAATAATTTATATATTAATAACAATTTTAATTGTTTCTAATTCTCTACAAATTTCTTTTTGGTTTATTTGTTGTATTTTGTTTTGGAATTTTTTATTTTTTAGTTTGCCTTTTCCTTTTTTTTATTTAATTTTATAAGATTTTTTTTATTACTTAAATAACATTTCTTTTCTCATTCTTAATATATTGGCTGAGGTCTTGTTTGACTAGAGCTTTATACATCAAACAATATATAAAAAAAATTAGATACTATCAAAATTCATATTTAAGCAACTTTAAAATGAAAAACGTAATTAGAGTTATTTTGTAACTTAAGATATATAACTTATGTCAATTATAACTTTATATAATCTTATAGAATTTAGTTAATATTATCGTTAAGCGAAGCACTTAAATTTAAAGCAAAAATTTGTATATTGGTAACTTTAATTATTTTTATGGTTATAAGTATACTCATCAAACTGATCATTTACTTAAAGGTTTTACATTTTTGGTTATAAAAGTAAAAATTTTATCTATTATAAAAGAGTATCTTAAAATAAACTTACAAATCAAAGTGTTTGTGTTTTTATCAAATTTTCCAATGTCAGTATCGTCGTTACTAGAAATATTACTGTTCGTTTTGGATTCAATTTGTTGATAGCAGTGATATGACTGGCAATTGTAACTAATGATATGTTGGTTCATTAAAATGTATTTTTAATTTGTTAATTTAAAAAAAAACACAATCCGTTTCGTACCGTATTTTCACTCATTTTGAAAGAACTCAGTAATATTGAAGAAAGTTTCAACAATTAATAATATATTTTTTTGAAAATATTTTCTATTATTCTTAGGAAATTTTTCCACATATGCAATTTCCCACACTAAAAAAATGATACAGATTTGAAAGAATTAACATCGCGCCTAACCTTTTTGGTGCATGGAACGTATTTGCTACTAGAAGTTGATCTTATAAAGTGGCTAATACGTTCCGTACACAAAAAATGATTGCAGACATTTTTCATTTCAGTTCATATACTTCGCATATAAAAAAATCGTAAATCATCATAAGTTAACAGAGCGCTGTCCATTTTCGTCTTCTCCTCTATACCACCATCACATTTTTTCACGATTTTTTGTATGAGATCTCATATTTGCATCACAATATTGCGAACGCCTTCTCCTAAATGTTTTTATCGGCGGCCTCTAACCATTTATGTCAACCGTGATGATAGCTGTTGACATAAGTATTCGCGCCAAATAAAACTTTCTACCGTTACGGTTGACATAGTACTTGGGAATGCTATTAGGAGCGAATTTTGAAAATGAATTATAATATGGCAGAATTGAGCTATTGGCAGTTTTCAAAAGGCAGTTGGAGAAATACTGAAAATCGGAAAATATGGAGCGTAGTAATATGGGCAAAATATTTGGCACCAAATGTAAAAGTAAGTCTATTTGTGTCAAGCGAAATACATGATTTGTGACGACACTTTCTTCTTTCCATTGCTAATGTCCCCTGTGGAGATATAAGCCAAAATATACTCAACTCTTCAGGTGTTGTCGAGTTGGAGTATTTGAAAGAGAATCTTCCTTTTTGCTAATATTTTCAATCACGTTGGCTACCATGTGAGTCACCGGTGTACACACACTATTGTCATTACCGTCAGTTTCTCAAGTTCCATGGTTGAGTGCAGTCGCTCGTGCGGTACAAAGGGGGGTTCTTTTTTGTGGAGCATGGAGTTCGTTTTTGTCTGTATTGATCTTGTGTTCACTGGTGACTCACAAAGTACAGAAATGATTTTTGCATTTTTTCCCAGTGTATACTAGCGGAGTAAGCGTTTTTTTGGCTGGTAGCCAACGTGTTAAGTTTTTTTCACAATTTCTTCGAAATAGAATTTTTTTAGCCGTTTCCGAGAAAATGTTTTATAGGGTTCTAACTTTAAAACCCATTTACCGATTTTGCCGAAATGTTGGAAACATTTCCTACAGAACTGAGGTGAACGGAAGAAGCAAAATTGTGCCAAATTGTGAACTTCGCTTACCAGGTCATCGTTTTTTCATTTTACTCTAGTCAATTCATGCTTGTGTCAACATTCATCCGAAGAATTTTGGCAAGATCAACAACATGGCCCAGGCAGTGCTTATGTTAACCTAGGGTGACGATATTTGATTAGAGTGAATCCGCGATAAATTACCGGAGGAGAGCGGAGGAAGCAGTGGTGGGGGGGGGGGGGGGGGGGGGGGGCAAAATTTAAAGAATTATTAATGCTTCGAAATTAACCCTGAAAATCTTGAAAACCCGATCACATGGATCAGAATGAACCGCGCTACAGACAAAAAAATTTAGGTTTCGAGGTTAACTGTCCCGGCCATTCCGGTACGTATTGTCACCCTATGTTAACCGTTACTGTTTAATATTATATTGTATCTTCAAGGCATATGTCAACCGTTAACGTTACGATTGTCATAAATGGTTCTTCGGGTGTTTTTGAAGTTAAAAATATCCTCGTTTATTATCTATGGCAGTTGACACGATGATACTGGAAATACAGCGATTGCTGCTGAACTCAAAACACTCGTTGTATATTTTTACTAATCCGTTGTTGAATCAACAACGGATGGTGTTAAAACAACAAAACGTTTAATCGATGACGAATTTCAATGCAATGGAATCACATATTTCTCTACGTGCATATTTAAACAACATTAACTGAGTTTCGATCAAATTTCGGAATGCTTTGAAATAAATCATATTAAAACTTGGTATTTATATCAAAACTTGGGGGAAAAAAAACTACCTGATAGCCATTTTTAAAGAATCCCGATATTTCAACTTGTAAATAAACTATGATTCAAATTTTATCTATTTATTTTGTATACTTAGCTGTAAAGGAATAATTTTTATCATCTGTAAATGGAATTTGTATTTCATGTACGAGTATATTGAGTTTATATGTTTTCAATTTTATATTTTGACTTTAAACAATTTACAGGAAAATTTAATTTATTCAACTTTATTACAATTTTTTGTTTAAACCCATTAATTAATGTATATATAATATATAATACATAAATATAATATTATTTTTTTTACTCATAAATAAATACGGCACTAGATGGCATTATATTTTATAACTTGATTTCCATTTTTTTGTAGCTTTTATTTATTGTGTATATAATAATTATGTTATTTATTATTATCAGTAATAATAATAATAATTTTAATATCTATGCAAATATGTATATATAAATATCTTATGGAAAACGTTCTATTTCTCTATTCGCATTTCTTTGTTACTTTCTCATCATCAATGTTTTTTTTTACTGTTTTTAATCATGTTTCAACAAACAAATAGAAATAAATCCAGCAAAAAAGCATAAACCCAAATTAAAATTTTCATTACGTTTGTCTCGACTCGTCTTTAGTTACAAAACATATCATTTATGTATTCAACAACACGGTTTCTTCGATTTCATTAAAACATTATTTTAGTTATGGTTGATGTGTTTATTTTGCTTTTTGGAAATTAAATCTTATACATTTTGTCATATGTTTTTATATACATGGCACTAGATGGCATATACAGTAATTTAAAGTTTCAGATTTTCTTCTGTTTCGTTCAAAGGCTTAACACATTTATTTATGATTTTTTTAGTGTCCAAATTGTTTAAATTACTTCGAAATTATCATCATAATTTTTATTAATCGATCTTGGAAGATTACCGCTTCAAAAAAGTGTTGCTACTGCTTAACATGTTCTCGTAGATCAAATGATAAAAGGGTATAAACTTTTTGTGATTTGAAATTTTTGAAAAAAAATACATTTTCATTAAAATTTTCCAAATCAGAATTTTTTTCACACACATTTTAATTGAATTTCGATGTATGGTAAAATTATTTAGAATCGCATCAAAATACATGTTTCTTCGATCAAATTAACTGTAAATTCATTGATAAATGATCAATTTTCAAGATAAATATAAAATTAGATCAGTTTTCATGAGGATGACGTTATCCGATGGAAATCACATGCACTCAGAAAAATGTCCAGGTCAACTTTTTGTCAGGGTAACTCTGACCTTACAGAGGTATCTGTAAGCCAGCTAGCGGTCAGAGTTAACCTATCTAAGGTCAACTCGTGCAGCTCCCAATGCCCTACTTCACCTGCTGGTGGCTTAATTTCAGAATTTCTCCGACCACAGGTCAACTCAGTGTTACTTGCCCACATGCAGGCGAACGCGCGCCTGCCCGAGGCCAATTACGCCGTATGTAGGTCGTCGAGTTAGCCTCCATTTTTCTGAGTGTGTATGAAAAAGTGATACAAAATCGTTATCCAAAACTAATTCGCCCAAAAAATCGTGCCCATACGGACAGAATATTAGACAAATTTATCTTCGTTCAATAAACTCTAGTCTAGTGTAATTCATCTTCTTGTTCAACGATTGGTTCGACGTTTTATAAACATAGTATTTCGAATATACAGTAATATTTTTACTCATGATAGCAAGACTAAAAAACAAACAATTTTCGAACATATTTGCAATTTCTCTCAAATTTTTCCCAACAGTTTGATTGTCTTTGATTGAAAAATAGTAAAAACCGAAAATGTTTTTATTCAAACCTTCATTGTTTTATCGATTAAAGGACATTTACCATATTTCAAACAAACATTGTTTGGATCATTTAACCGAATTTTGGACGATTTGAAATACAAAAGAAACTACATAATGAGTATGAAATTGGAAAACTTTGAGCTTTTATGCGATAACAATATCGCAATAAAAATCTACTAGGGAAATTATCTGTGTCTTGTTAGATTGAAATGTTTACAAATCAAATCAATATGAAAGTCAAAAGAACATAACTCAACATAATATTATTCCATGGCTTATTTCGCTGAAATGAACTTTGTGAAAGACATAATAAACCGAAGGGCGACAACAAATAAAATTGACATGCTTCAAAGGACATTCTCCCTTCTTTACGGAATATCATATTCGAGAGACGAAGATTAAAAGATTTTTTTTTCATCGAATTTATTTTTCATGGAAAATTGAGATTGTTTATTCGGTAGGTTGGTTGGATTAATCTCGTGAAAACGCTTTTGTGTGGAAAATTTCTGGATATACGTATGCGATACAAATTTTGAAGTTGAATCGATTCACATCCCCTATACAACATCATAATATTTTTTATTCATGAACTTGGATTTTCTTTTTCATTTGGATTTCTTCTCGGAATTATTGAATTTTGGCTATGGAAAAGTGAAATTCTTGTTGCGAAAAGTTTATAAAAAATTTAGAGACCTCAGAATTTAGAGAGTCTGAAAGATCCGTTTGTAATTTTGCGATGGTTTTCGAGAGAAATGATCCACAAGGAACACCACAGTGGGAAATGTAGAAAAAGATTTCTGAAAAAACCTCGAAAACTTTGTTTTGAATTTTTGCTTTTAGGCAATTCTATGCCAACTCACATTACTATTAGTTTTCCATTTTATTTAAAAAAAATTGAATATTGTTAGCACCAAAAAAAGTTTTCCGTATTTTTTTTTTTGGTTTGGACAGAATCCTTCTCAAAAAAAAGGGTCGAAATCAAGGAAATTTTAACTGTTTTCAACTTCTAAATATTTTGGAAAAATAATCCCATATATATTCTTCTTAACAAAAATATCTTTTACTTCTTTCCTTAAGATTTTAAAGAAAATTTAATTCAAACAAATGATTACCTCGAAAACCGCGTTTTTTAAGTTTTTGCTGTAGTTACTTGTCAATATACAGAAAAAAAGCTAAATAAAATTATTTGTATGTTTGTTTTTAATAACTTGAGACTCTGCACTAAGATATTGCGTACATGGTTACTCCTGATTACTCTCCTTAACACGTTGGCTACCATGTGAGTCACCGGTGTACACACACTATTGTCATTACCGTCAGTTTCTCAAGTTCTATGGTTGAGTGCAGTCGCTTGTGCGGTACAAAGGCGGGTTTTTTTTGTGGAGCATATTTCATGTGAAAAATTTGATGTGGTAAGTTTTTTCCGTTATATTTTATTCGATTCGGTCGTTTTTGTCTGTATTGATCTTGTGTTCACTGGTGACTCACAAAGTACAGAAATGATTTTTGCGTTTTTTCCCAGTGTATACTAGCGGAGTAAGCGTTTTTTCGGCTGGTAGCCAACGTCTTAAAACCCCTTTCCTGCTATTTTTCAAACCATTGAACGAATTTCGATGCGACTCTCACTATTGGATCAAGAAACCCTGCAACAGACCACAAGTGAATGAAACATGTTTCTCCTCTCATACAAAAAGATTCGATTCTATCAGGAAATTTTGTAAAATTTATTATTAGAAACTTTTCGCTCTTGTATTTTTCTTGACAAAGTTATCAAATCCTTCTTGTTTTCGAGAAAGTTGGTCAATATTCTTCTCCATTTTAAGAGAGAGGAGGTGAAAACAAACACAACACTTTTTCAAGGCAACAAAAATGCAAGCGATCTAAAAGTAGTAACACTTTTTTGAAATATATCCGATATAAGTACGTCAGGATCAGTTTTGAATGCACTTACAAAAATTTATATTTTTCAAAACATAAATAAAAAGGCAAATCTTCTACATTTATTTAACGACTCTCCTAACAGTAAGAAAATTACACTAAAAATCATATTATTTCAGTTTTTGGTTACTTAATGAAAACAGTAAGATTTTTGATATGAACCATATTTACTTTATTTTAACCGGTTGTAAAGTCCATCATGAAATCCGTTTTAAAAGAATTTTGAAATCAACGATAAACAGAATCCAAAAAAATATTTAAATGATATTCGTTATTTGTTTGTGAAAGATAATGTCATCTTAATTATATCAGTCGAAGCATAAACCCATTGTTTTACTCTCAGTTATGTCAATTTAATCGTTTTATCATATTTAATTTAATAATTTCTCATAATAAAAATTGAATCTACATATTTACAATTCTATTTACGTACGTATTTGCATATTAGCCATTTGAGTTGAATATGATTCTCGTATGCTACAGAAATTTTCAATATTTCCAATGTTTGACTTCACAATTTCAAACCAATTCAATTATTTCAAATCAGGGAGATCAAGTTTTGGAAAATAATAAATTTTGCAAATATTAAAATTTTGATTTCTGTAATAATTTCTTTACTCTTTTAGAGTCAATTCAATGCTTTTACATAAAAAGCGACTCTGTTGAAAGTTATCAGAAAAATTGCATGTTTTCATTTTCCCGATTGTCTTTTAGTGTTTCAAACTTTCAAATACAACATAAAATACAGAAAGGGCTAAGATATGTGCTGAGATTTTTTTAGAAGGGCATAAATTAGCTGCAGAAACTTTTATTGTGCCCTTGAAAAAAACGTGCAATCACCTAGTATATTTTTCCCAAATTCTATTTTTAATTTTTCCAATCAACATTTTTAGGGATTCGAAATTTTCTAATTAGAACAGGAATAATAATCTTCAAAAAAATGTCCTGTTTCTTGGAAAACCTTGAGTTTTTTGTTACTAAAATTTCCATTATTTGAAAGAAAAATAGAATTGGTTTGAAATAGAAAAGATGTACTTACCTTTAGTATTAGTCATCAGATCTTCATGATGATTTCTGATCTTTTATGCATGAAAAAAAGCAAGCTGCTGATATATTTTAATTATTTGTATTTTTAGTTTTATGAAAACCAAAGAACTGTTCTAAAGAAGCAATTACCTCCTATCCTATTTTTATGTTTAGATACTAACAATGTTATGTATATTCTTTGCTATAATATTTTGTTAATAATGTTTTTATAGCAATATTTTTGTTCATGATTTTCCAATAGCAGCAGCGTACAATTTTGTAATTGGGTAATTTTTTTTAAATTTGTTTTACAATATTTGTTATTTGTTATTCAATATGCCAACTGATCGAAGTTATGTCAAAAAATTTATTATTGAAAAATTCTAAAAATATTTTATTTGTTTATAAATAACTATATAATTTGTTTTTAAATATTTTAAAACTATTTTGAATTTTTTTTGTTGCTTTGTTTTATTCATATTTATTATAATTTATTGGAATCCTACAAATTGATGAAGGCAGTTGATCCTTCTATACTTACATACTTACCTATTGATCGCCACGATATTTCCGATCGCCGCTTTTCGATCTCGATCGACTTCGACGGGTCCTTGGCGCCCATCGACTATCACCTGATTCACTGTCATCGGAACTATTACCCCCACCCACGACACCGTTCTGCATCTGATGATGAATATCACGGCCATTTTGATCTCGCCCGCAATCCCGACTTTGATGGATATTTCTGATCATTCGACGGGGATTCATAGACCCACCATTATCCTGTTTCATATTCGCCAGCAGGCAGAGATTCGTGTTCATTCGGCCCGTCGAATCAGGACATGGCGGGGGCGGGGTGGATGGTTCAAATTCCTGATCCTCGAAAAATTCCATATTTACATTCCTATAATATTCTTCAGTGGGTTCGCCCCCTTCGTTGAAATATGACGCCTCGTTATCGCGGCAGAACTGCTCGTACAGCACCGAGCCGGATTCGTAGTCATTATCTGAATACATTTGACGATTTCCGGGAGGCGGGGGAGGATGGTTCATTCTGCGTTCCGGTACCCAATTTTGCGGGAAGCTGGGAATGGGTGGCGGTAAAGTGCCCCAGCGCGGTGGTGTTGGTGGCACTCTTCGCATCACTTGAGGCGATAGGGCAGCGGGATTCGTTCGTATTGTCATGTTGTTGGGTGGCTTATAACTCCCGTAGGGGTGGTCTGGCGGGGGTGGCAACATTTCACAGATGTTCATTGGCACACGAATTGGCGCATTGTATTCGCTTGAGCTGGGACTGGCTGAGCACTTTCTGCACGAGTCATCCGATTGGGGTCCGACGATACCCAAGCCAACAACACCTCCTCCTCCTCCTCCGCCTACATTCACTCCACCACCCCGTTGGAGAGTCACAGTGGCGTAAGGTTCAGGGGGTGCAGGTTGATTAATTGGTTTTGGGATCATAGTTTGCGTCACTTCCGCATACTCGGAAGGAATCGGAGGTGGGGCGAATGTGTGCGTTGGCTTGATGGTTGTGTTGCCGTGCAGCCAGAGCGTGTGAGACTTATCTGGTAAGGAAGACGTTAACACTGGTCCTGGATAGGATGCTTTTAAGTTGCGCTTGTTGCGTCGTGCCCAAAATACTGCAAAAACCGCCCCGCTAATTAGGCAAACGCCCAGGATTCCTAGAGCGACACCTGGCATCCACGATATTGTCCAAGAGTTTAAGGTGGGATCAGTTCTGTTGGAACGATTTTTTTTATATTATCGTTAGAAATTTCATTAAAAATATTGGAAAATCTAGAGAGTTCATATACGATATTTTTTGTATTCTTTTATTTGCTCCCTTTGAATTCTGGGAGTTTTTTTTTTGCGAAATTGCCCTTAAATGCAGAACCTACATATTTTATGAACTATCCATAAGGTTTGTCTTTAAAACCATAAATTTTTTCAGTTGATACTCACTTTGGTGGTCTTGATATAAATGATGGGTCCATATGTAGTGGCGCTGGTGGACTGTAAGGACCCAAACCTCCAGCTGTTGAAGGCGCAACGCGCACTATATAGCGACCTCCTGGGCTTAATCGATTTATCACAACGGACTGCGTCGTCGCATTAAGAGACATTTGAGCCAGTTGTCTATTCGTCGTATTTGATTTTATTTGAATCTAAATTTAAATAAAAAATAAAAATTTGTTTAGGTACCATAAAGGACTAAATTGAATTAAATAAAATTTTAAAATACGTCACGCCGTTTAGCATTTTCGGACCCCGCTTTGTCGCAATTTTTCAATGGATTTTACTCTCACTATCGCAGTGACGTATTTTATGGACAACTCGAAAGGGTTGATCATTTCTGGCACGTCATAGTTTCAGACCTGGCCAGAAAATGATCTGATTTAAAATTTAGCTTTTTCTTGTATATCTCTTATTTGTTTTTTTGTTAAACTGAAAATAAATAAAAAATCAGTTGGAAAAAAAATCCAAAGGAAGTATCAAAATCCCAGGGCCGACATTTTTGAGTCTATGGCAAGATCTTCAACAAAACCTTCAATTTTCGCGCTAATTTGGCATACATAAAATTTATTTGTACTGATAAAGCTGCTTCTGATGATGGTCCATAGGCTTCAGTCTCTAAGCTGGCTAAAAACATTATTCGCTTAGGCATATCAGAAGATTTTTTTTTTGAAAAAACAAAACAGGCTTTTAACCAATATCGATAATTTCTTAATTAAATCATTGATATAATTTTCACATTCCAAAAATGTGGTAGTTTTTTCATATTTCAAAATTCAATGTAAAAAATTTGTTCTCAACATATTATGTTTCTGATAAATCATTAAAAAACTCATTCTTGTTTGTAAACCATGCTAAACGTTGCACGATTTATGTCCTGCAATCAAAAGTAATATTTCGAAGGTGGGACAAAGATGAAATATTTTCCGGTCGGAAACATGGGTTAACCATAAACAATCCGTAGTAAGAATATAAAAAAATTCTACGGAATTTTAAGCGGTTCCATGTCAGCCGGTCGAAATGAAAATTCATATGGTTTGGGGCACATTTCGAGAGGCATTTTATTGTTATTGTCTCTCCGAACGTCGCCATATCGTCGTTGATTTTTAGTTGAAAATTCAATTCATGTGCCGATGAAAAGTTATATTGGTTTTTCTTGTTCACATAATGCTCGTCAATCACGTTAAATTTATAGTTCGCATAAGCACAATATTACTTTTGTTGTACTCAAAACTATGGCATCGGAACAGTCAGGGCCCATAACGAAAGGAATTTATTGCGATTGTTATGTGAAACGAAGGAAAATCTCAAAGAAAAAAAATGCCGGAAAATTCTTTCTTGCTTCGATGTTTCTACCCTCTTCCTATTTTCAGGGTTCAATAGTTTTAGTTGGGAGAAATCAAGGGGAGAACATAGGATACGTAAAGCAGAGCGGCCTAAAAAGGTGGACGAGGTGATAAGGAAAAGGATATTTGGATAGATAGGCAAGAATAATTTTTATACTCACTTTATATCCTGTCAACTCCCCGTTCAATAAATTAACCGGAGGTGGAGACCATCTAACATAGGCAGCCGTGTTATTTATAACTCCGACACGAACATCGCTTGGGGGTGCCGATGGAGGACCATCCAAAGTTTTACCCTTGCGTAAATTCGACACCGAACCGGCAAATCCATTCGGTACCGTCGCAAAGATTTCGTATATTGTGTAAGGCTTCAGTCCATCGAGTCTGTGGACTTTACTGTCTATCATTGCTGTTGCAAATGAATAATCCTTGGACAACATCCGAATATTCCCTATTGCTGCTACGCCTATCGCCGCCGCCGACGAGGATGAAGGCAATGTTGATGATGATGATGATGATGAGGCCAACGCTCCTGATGTCGAAAATGTCGATATTGGTGAGCTGCCGCCATTAGTCACGATCATCATTGGACGATAGTAGAGGCTCATGGTCGTTGATGGGATTGCATCCGTTTGAGTCATTTCCCATGAGACATCGACAGATTGTGAGGATACAGGATTAACTGCTGTTATTATGATATTCTGTGGGCTACCCCATCGGCTTCCAGGTGGATCCGGTGTTTGAAATTCAGCATCGGTATCAGTAGAACTTATGACGCGTATAAAAATCTTCTTCACAACGCTTCCGGCCTCATTCAGAGCCGCACACGCATACCATCCCTAGGATAACGATAGAAAGAAAAACACATAAATCCCAAATCAGAAAGAAAAGCGATTTTCCACAATTTTTTTATCATCATATTTGAATTCATATAGAGAATGGCGGAGTAAGTGAGACTTTTCAATAGAAATCGATTGGAAAGGAAAAATTTGCAAAAAAACATCGAAAGTTTACAATTATTTAGTTATCTTGACTTCAAGGATTTTTCATATATTTTTTTTATTTGAAAAATTTTGAACTAAAAAAGTTTAGTTACTATTAAAATCTTGGATTCCAAGATATCTATGGTTTTGTTCGAAAAAATATTTTTTTAGTATCAAAAAAATTGGCGTTTTAAAGAAAATTTCGAAAAAAATTTAGGTAAAATATTAATTTGTATAAAATTTATGTAAAATTTTTATTTCTTTATTTTCTTTATGCAAATTTTTTATTTCTCTGTGGTTCCCTTATATTCTTTCTGTCGCGACATTCTTTTTCGATCTTCATAGTAAGAAATATTTTGAAAACATAAAACACAAAAATTGAAAAAAATTCTCTTCCCTCTGATAGGGGTTTCAAAACTTTCACAATTAACTCCCAAGCATTAAAAATTGCCGCACGCTTCGTAACCCCCTCCTCCTTCTCCGCTTCGGATTCACAGGAAAAAAATTGGGTCACCCCAAGTTTAATCGAAAGAGTCCATTTCAAGCATAGATATACTAGATCGCTCAATTTGCTGTCTCAAATGGTCCCATTTCAATACAGTTCAGTGAATCAAAACGAGTCAAGTAAGAGCGAGATAACCGTATGAAAATAAATATAGTCCTCTCGTTTAAACCGTGAGCTGTCAAAGGAAAATAGACTTTCGGAATGGTGTTGGCGCCTAAAGTTATTTGTTTGCGCCTAAAGTTAGTCTCAAACTTGTGAAATTTGAATTTCGCGGCAAACTAAATTTGAATTTTGCGACCTTATACAGTTCAGTGGATGCGTTCAAGTACGATAAAGAGGGAAATACTTTTGGGACCATTTTTCAGCAGAGCTTTGTATGGTGACAGTTGTTCTATGTTATAGTTCTGTGATTTCAAGTCAAAGATTTTGACAGTCAGATTTCTTCTTTGCCAAAGATTTTTCACTTTCTTCGATTTTCTTGAAAACCAGTATTTCAATATTTTTAACAAACAGTTCGCGGAAACCTTTTAAACTCGAAAAAAAATTGAAGTACACGGGATAAATTAACACCGCTCTCCGCTACGAATACTGACAGAGTTCCCATTTGGGATGTGGTACAATGTTTGCAATACATATTTTCTGTTTATGCTAAAGAAACGTTTACAAAAGCAAAACAACTAAAAGAGGGATAAAAAATTATGAAATAAAATAAAAAAACCGTCTCCACCGCCTCTCATTCAGTAAAAAAACTCTAAGGTCTATCTTTAACTTGGTTTACATCCTACCCACACCTTCTTTTCTATAAAAAAAAAACTTTTATAGCCAATAAATTTTACCTCGTCTGACTTTTTCACATCCTTGAGTATGAGTTCTCCATTTTTGTTGATTTCGAATGTTGGCAGATGCGGGGATTGGGTTGTTGAACTGCCTGAAATTGGGGTTGGGGTTGTTTCCGTGACTTCATTGAGAGTCTCATCAGTTTCTTTCTCGCCACCATCGTCTGATGAAACACTTCGTGTATGCCTTGTGGCATTTAATAGCGCGGTACTATTGCGTGCCGAAACATCTTCACGCTTATCTTCTGTGACTGCCATTGCCATTGGCACTGGTTTTGGTGGTGCCAACCTCTCTGAAATCGCTGAGCCCTTCTTCCCCGTAACACCATTTGTAATTTTATGGTTGCGTTTCGATCTAAAACTCATAATTTTTGCTTTAGCAACAATTTCTTCGTGTGTCTCCTCATCAAGCAATCTTGACATCTCTTCGCTCAGTTTAGCGGGGGTGTTAACGGCCGTCCCACCAATTCGATCCCAAACAATCATTGTTTTGGGGCGGCCAGACGCACGGCAAGGTATGCTTATCGTGTCGCCAACCTTTACTTCAACATCTGATGGAGCTTCGATAAATGTTGGTGTTGCTGTTGTGTTTTGTAGGCGAAAAAACAAACACACACCAAAATGCGAAAAACAGCCCCCGAAAAGTTTTGCGCAAAAAAGAAAAAGAGAAAAAATGTAGGGTTAAATAGACGACGCGACTTTTATAACCTTCTTCAAGTGAATTTTATTACTCTGATATTATTACGGACATACCATAGACATTGAGTTTTATGGAAATGGACACATTTCCACCCTCGTTGTAACCCTTGCAGGTATATTGGCCTTGGTCTTCGGCCCTGGCGTCCTCTATTCGAAGTGTGTTATCGAGAAGCGTTCTCGACCTACCCTCAGGCAGTGAACCTTCTTCCCTATGCCAGGACACAATCGGTTTCGGATCTCCCGCCATTTCACAGGGTATATCGAGCCCCTCACCCTCTATCACTTCCGTATCCTGGGGCCCACGCACAATTGTCGGTGGAGCGAGGACTTTTAACGTCGCCGGCGGAGCACTTTTACTCCCCGCCATATTTTGTGCGGAACACTCGTATCGGCCAGCATCTATTGCCTGCACCTCCGATATCATCAGACTACCAGAATCAACCATTGATAATCTGTGCGGGGAGAAAAAAAAACACCCATAATGACATCCATTAGCTACCTTATCGCTGACTATTATAGACTATATTCATTATAATTTTATGATGACATTACCTTTTTCCACTTAAATCCAATAACTTCTCATCTTTGTACCATAAAACGGATGGTTCCGGTATACCACGGGGAGGTGTGCAATTAAGGACGACAGGACCCCCAACCAATGCCACTGTGTCCTTCGGCACCGACCGGAAATCATCTCTCAGAACTAATCATGGAAAATGAAATGCAAATATATAAATTTTATTGGTGCCACACAGAAACTTTTACTGTTTACCAGATTTAAAAGTTAATAAACTCACCTGCGATTTGTAATGTTGCATTACGACTCACTGCTATTCCTGCCGAACTCCTGGCTTCACACCAATAAACTCCAGCGTCCTGCTCTCGTTTATTGTGCATCACCCTGGAATTCAAAATGGTAAATTTGATCAAATAATTTCATTGAAAATAAATTGATATTTAATTTTTAACTAAGTCAGAATTGTCCAAAAGTTTCAATAATTTTAAATTTTTTGGTGACATTTTCACATTTTTAACTTCAAAAAATGTTTGAAAAACTTTAATTTTGAGTTCCTTCTGGCTGGTTTCTTAATATTTTACATCTTTGAAGTGATGATAAATGACTTTTTTAAGTATTTTTAACATAATTGTTATTCAAGCTTATCTAGAATGATGTTTTCACTTTTTTGCTGCTTTGCTGTGAAATTTCAATCGAATAAGAAAAGAAAAGGAGTTGGCAAGAAATTGTAATGTGATTAAATTGAGTGGATTTTTTCACTTACTCGAGGGAAAAAAGCCAATTAGGGTGAAAACTCATGTCAATTGAAAAATGTTGAAACTTTAAAAAAACACCAATTGGGCTTACAATAACCGCAACATGAAACCAGTTTTTTGGGTTTTAGTCAAAACGTGAAAAAAATTGTTTGCGGCTGAATATTAAAAATATTTTGGAAAAAGTAATCACAAAGATTGAAAATTCATTCGTTCGCGGTTAAAACAAGATTCAATTTAAGCAGACGGCACGGACTCCACAAGAAGACCGTTTTTCCGACAAAAAAGGATCATTGACGATCTACAACAGAGGTTTCCAAGATTTTCTCGCAAGACTCCATTTCCCAGAATTCATGGTTTCAAAAGCATCGGCGATCAGCTCCTCTATCTTTTGTCCAGCAGTCTATTTTTATATTCTACTAGCTTGCATACCCGTCGTTGCCGGGTTAAGCTTTTTGTCTAAGTTTTAGAATACGAAGAAAACCGGAAAGAACTTAAAAACTTTTTAATGGGTCTATGTTGGGGCTGGACCCTCGGCGAACATCTATGCCAAATTTCAAGTCAATCGGTTCAGCCGTTTTTTCGTGAAAGGGGAACAGACAGACAGACAGACAGACAGACACCAACTCATTTTTATATATTAGTATGATATGATATGAGAATCATTTCGAAGTATATTAGATTTAGTATACCGTTTGTAACGCATGGTTGGCCACAAAAATGAACTACACCAGAGTGTTTGGAAGATTTTGATTTTCGCATGTCCGTACGTTGGTCTGTCCGTCCGTCCATCCGAACGTGAACACCATAACTACCGAAAGGATTGAGCTAGAAAGTTGAATTTTGGTAAAGATGCGTTTCTCGTAAAAAGCAAGGCTAAATTAGAAAAGGATCAACATATCAAAAATCTATTTCTTCATCCACGATGTTTAAACCCAAGGAGCACAAAAGGTCGTAAAGTGGTCGTCCCGACTTTAGTTTCGTGACTGTATGATTGCGACAACTACTTTACGACCTTTTTTGCTACTTGGGAAGTTGTTTAAAAAAATTGATTTGGGCTCCAGAATTTTAGTTTTACTTCATATTTGTATGGTTTTTTTTTGCTTTATAGATTCCTTTTTAATTTAAGGCCTTGTACTTCGCCGTTTTTTGACAGCAGAACAAAAATCTCGAGAAAAAACTTTGCTTTTGTAAATTGCATTTTTTTCATCAAATATTGCTTCTGAAATTAAATTAAAATTGTCTGGCATAACAGGAGTTTTTCATAAAATAAATTAATAAAGATGGAAAAAACATATAAATCGGCCCGAAAACTATATGCGGTGTGTAGTACGTGAGTCAGTAACATGGAAATTTGTGAATAAAACAGATAAATTTTGAAAAATTTTCTCCGTAATTAAATTAACATTCATACAGTAAGCACGAAAAATGAATTTTATGTTTATTTCTACATTAAAGAAAAAAACAAATATACATAATGAAACGAAATTAATGGAATACCGAAAATGTATGTTCAGAATTATGTTATTATATTTATATACGAATATTATGTTATTTATATTACAATGTAAATTCGTTTTATTTATTTCCATGTGAATGTTGATAAATTTGTGTACATTCAGCACGAAATACTATAAATATTATACAATATACATATATAAAATAACAAATATAAATATGTACTACGAGTTAGTAAGGATCGAGGCCGAAAACGATGAGAATAATTTATATAATTTGTACAATTCCCTGTAGGCAATGTTCCTTTCCTCTTTGCCCATTATGAAAATAAACAAGTGATTACTGCGAAATTATGGAAAAATTAATTACTCACCGTCGTTGGTTCCTGCACGCAGTATTATTAACGCATGAAAAGAAGTTTATCGTCACCACTTAGTTCATATTCTATATAGGTCTACATAATATAATATCTCAACTCCAATCGGGCATAACCATTTCAATTAAGTCAAGAATACCTTTTCCTAACCGAAAATCTCATCCTATTTTCCGGTGTCGATGTCGGTCACCACAATCGGACAACATCACCCCAAATCACAGCCATATCCGATACCATGAACTACATCTCAGATATTATAGGAAGTAAAACAAAAACGAACTAAATTCAACTGACTGGCTCTTCACTTCACTCTTCGCATGTATAATATTATAAGTGGTATAATGGTAGTTACCAACAGTTACCATATTAGTCTAATACTAACATTATTATTAGTATTATTATGGTAACTAATGTTAATAAGGATACATGGGTCTACCGATTCGTATCGTTTCGAGGTGTTGGTTTCCCAGCATATTATCGGATCAGGATATGAGGTTTGGCCGAGGTGCGCTTTGCGATAAGCTTTGAAATATAAGTATCAGGATATTCACACACAATTCCATGCCAAATCGTCCGACATACATTGATCGTCAGCGTAGAATATGTGTGGAGGTCATTCTATTTATGATTTTCGGAAAATTCCCAATTTATTTCGTCGTAACACAAACAAAATTCATTCAGTGAACGGAAAAACAAACAAATAGGAAACTGGAATCGTTCAAGGCCAAACATGTAAGCACCAGATATCCACTAAATAAACAAGGATAGGGAAGTTTTTTTTGTCATATCCCATTTCACTTCGATTGTGGTTAATCCCGATTAATTTTGGTCAAGTGTAGATCAAGTAAAGTTTCAGAAAAGCAATGGAATCATGGACAAGGTAGATCTTTCAAGGTTTCTGGGTGATTTCCGTTTGTAAGCTGTTTGTGGTAAAACTGTACGAGTTGTTGCTAATTTCCATACAGTTTACTGGACTATCCTTAATTAAAATGGTATTAAGAATTACCCTTGGAAATAATCGATAATCTTCTACCACTTGAAATTTTGTCAACAATATCTTGTGACTATGGGCCTTTTTTTTATTTACAGTAAAACTAGAATGGCTCTCGAAAAAGATCTAAATTTATAAGTAACAGGCGGTCCTTTAAAAATGTTGGAAAATTCGAGAGGGGGAGGTTACCTTTTGTAACCGAAATAACAAAGTAACAGAAGTAGAAAAAGTTACCAGTTGCTTATAAGTTGCTTTGTAGTTACAATGGAACTTGTTAAAAAATAACATTTTTTTTTATTTGCAATTTTTTTCAACTTCTGTTACTTTGTTACCTCGGTTGCAAAAGGTTACGTAAGTACCGCAAACCTCCCCCTAAAAACGAATTTGCGATTTTTTTCAATTTTTAGGTTGAGTTTTTGGACTTTTTAGAGTTTTAAACCTCAAAAGCTAAATATTATACTTAAGCAAGGTATAATCTTTAAACTAAAAAGTTTAAAATTTTGATTCATTGTTGCAAAGAATTGCTAAAATACCCGGAAATTGTTCGAAATGCTGCTTTGATCGTCAAGGTGTTGCCACCGACGCGGTTGTTGTCAGCTCACAAAAATGCAAGATCCGATTTAAGGGCAAAAAAACCTATATATTTTTAAAGATAAATTCCTGATAATTCGTTTAAAAAAAAAAAAATGATATTGTTAATTAAGTTAATTTTCAATATAATAAATTATGTTAAAACTAGCTTGCATACCCGTCGTTGCCGGGTTAAGTTTTTTCAAAATTTTATTTTTTGATGGTCTATGTTGGAGCTAAACTTCAGGCCAATCGGGTCGGTAGTTTCCCCGCGAAAGGGTAATATAGAGGAAGAGCTAAGTTTCGAGATCACTTTACCCCCTCCCCTTACTCCTCCACCTCTCGGGCTTCTTTTTAATGGGTCTATGTTGAGGCTGGACCCCCGACGAACATCTATGTCAAGTTCCAGGTCAATCGGTTCAGTAGTTTCCCCACGAAAGAGTAACATAGCGCAAAAACTAAGTTTCGAAATCACTTTACCCCCTCCCCTTACTCCCCCACCCCTCGCGCTACTTTTCCGTATGCCTATGTTGGAACCAGAACTACCACAGACACTCATGCCAAATTTCAAATCAATCGGTTCAGCCATTTTTGCGTGAAAGAGGAACAGACAGACAGACAGACACCAACTCATTTTTATATATTAGATTAACTGTTGCATTCTACAAAAATTAAGCTTTTGTTTTCTAGTAAGTTCAAGTTCAATCGATCGAGTGATTTATTCTTATTGATAAAGAGTTCGATCATAATCAGCTCCACTGTAAGTTCCTAGAGAAACGGAAGTAGTTAGAGCAGTATCCCAACCTCAATCTATGCACAATTAAATTGCGAAAGCCTTTGTGAAGCCTATTACTTGGTAAGTGGCTTAGCATAAGATCTCACAGTAAGGAATGTAAAGTAAGTAATATTTAATAATCCACAGCAGTTACTAAGCAGGGAGTCTTATTATCCTATATACAGTTAGATTAATCAGCAGGCGGTCCTTTTGGCATTGAAACTATGAACCGAGCGAGAACTTTGAAAGTTGGAATTATAAACAGATGTAAAACTATAGCTATGTGGACACATTAAGGATAAGTAGGGATATAAATCCTGTATAGATAGAGCCACATAAAGTACAGATAGGCAACGTTAGACTGTCAGGATATCTATCTATACTTTTTAAATGATACACTCATACTAGTGCATACCTTCAACAACCGCACTAACCAAGCAACAAACAATTCAGTCTCATTAATGGTTTATATCACAGCAAAATTCTCTAGCTTCGCTTTTCTAGCTTGGTTCGTTGTACAGGAAGCAATGCCGAACTCTATCTACTTGAATGAGGAGAATTTGTTGTGTTTGGCAAGGATTATGCGTACATTGGCATGAATATAAAGGAGGATAAGAAAAACGTCAAACGTACGGATAAAACTCGTTAATTAATATACTAATGGCCAAACGGTTTTATATACACGCATTTAGTCGGTAGAGACAGAAAGAAACTAAAAGCCATATTCGCCATACCAAAGTTAAACCCAACTGGATGTTCTCATGAGTTTTGTTAAAATATGTACTTTTTTCTCAATTTTTTTTTTTTTCAGAAAAGTGATTTTTTGTTGGTTTCTGTTTGCTTAGTTTCAAACATTTTACCACACATTCTTTTATAAACACGATGTCTTTAGGTGTAGGGAGATGGAAGAGTTTTTGGCCTAAAGTAGAGGTGAAGCTTTGATCGGGCAATGGTTGCGTTTTTTTAGTAGGGTGATCATAATTTTATAAATGACCATAATTTTATAGAGCGCAGAACTATAAATTGTAGGTAAAATTAGATATAAGTTCACTTTGATTTTTTTCTGTTTATTTTATTTTTTTTAGCCACATTTAGCAATATTTCGAAGCTCTGATTATTTGCCCTAACTGGTGGGGTGTACAAAACTCACTCTAACTACGCACTTTTTGGATATGCGAATTATAATGCAAGAACATTTGCCGGATCGATTCTATTACCTCTTTTTTTTAATAATCCTCTCAGAGGTCTAGATCAATTCTCATACAAATTCGTAACTCAAGTTTTATTGGGATAATGGTCTGATTTAGTTTCTGGATGATCGATAGATTAATGTTTTATCGAGTAGTGGACTGTAATTTTTACTATGATCGGCGGTGAATAAAAACAAAGCGTTCGAGTTTTATTTCCTTTATTATACGTCTTGCTGGCTCGACTCCTTGATCAATACTAAAAATTGTTAGAGTGAGAGAGCACGGTTTAACAGTTTCTGAGTTATTTTTCATCACATTAACTCTTTTCATCACAATAAGCCTATTATCCGGAATTTTGAAAAAACCTAGCAGCGAAATGCCGCGATCTTAAACGTTATTGCTACGAAATACGGGTTATTAACATAACGTAAAAGTTATTTAAAACCACAATAAACTCTTCTACGTTTTTAATGATCAATATAAGTCTCTTAATCGTATCATTAAAAAACAGCAATTATTAATCTTAATTTCTTGGTATGGTAGAACTCACATCTTAAAGCCTACTTTGAAAAGCTAAAACGAATGATATTCAACACAATAAAATATAGCAGGTCACCTTTTTCATGTTAAACCGAAAACTTTTCTACTTCCCCACATACGTTTATGTATTTATGAATATACTGGTAGTGTCAAGATTACTTAGCTTACAGAGTACAATATAAACATCATTTTGTGTTTCGTATTGTAAATGCGTGGGGTTGGTTTTGTCTGCGTATAGTTCTCGTCTTTTACTGTGTGTCAAATCGTAATAATCAGAGTCTGAGGACTAAACAAGGACCATTGGCGTTTGGGGGTTGTTTTTTGGTGATGGTTTTAGTGTTGGATAAATATGGTGATACTATATATAGTATATAGTATAGTATATAACTAGTCTCGTACTAGTATGAACTATAAACAAAAATTACTGACAATGACGAAGAGGATTTGATGGTTATTATAGCTTTCATAATTGGCTTTCCTCAGTAGTTACACACACATATACATATTTGTACATATATTAATAGTTAGACGGAAGATTTTAGATTCTAGATATCAGAAAGAAGTGCTACAGATGGAAGTATGAAAAATCGAAGCAATGGAGAGACTGGAAACGGAAAACGGCCAATGTGGTGCTAATAATAGCCAACCATATGAGGGACGTTGAACTTTGTTGGACTTGTGCCCAGAATCATTGAATCATTAGCATAAAAAAAACTATGCTTTCGAAAGCCAAAAGTTTACATTTATATTCGTATGGTACTTTTTGCTATGAAGGAACTCTGAGAAGGACCTCATTGGCTTTTGTTCTACCAAAACTCCAACAAAATTTCACTGCAGCATTTATTAATGTATGTATGCTGGAGAAAGGTGAAAATTCCCTATTCTCGTATCTGCAAAGGATTTTTGGCCTCATTTTAACAGGAAAAAAATTATCCTTTATTCTTAAACCCTTCGTTTAAATTTCTATATAAACCATAAAGTTTAGAAAATTTTATCGTATCTTTCACGATGTGATACAAAACTAAATAGAAATAAGGGCACATTATTATACAACAACAAAGTAATTATCTTTTGTATTTTAATTTGATGATGTTAAATAATGAATATGGTATACCGTTCATTCAGGTCGTCTCTGAAGTTTTTCATACACTTGAATTTACAATATATGTATATAAAAAAAAAAGTATATCACGTAGAAATTTCATTGTTTCACAGTGTCGTCCTTGTGTCGTGGCATTACTCTAAAATAAAATGAAGGATCTAATTTACCTTGATCCTTGAGACAGAAATACATATTTATCTTAATTGGAGTTTTGGATTTGTTTGTTTTAAATTAACGGAAAAGAAAACTTTTCTCGGGAAACTTTTCCCTAGAAACGAAAAATGGGCTCCGTTGTCTTGTTATCTTTTTAGCTCTTAAAGTACATCCTCTTGGCCCGCTGCTCCAAACTTTCAAAGTCGTCGTTTTGCGGCTACCTATATAGGCTCTTCACATTTCTACCAAGGCTTATAATTGGGATATAAGGGTATTCTTGCGAACGGCATTAGCACCAAAAAGTTCATTATGATAATATTGTAATTCTTTTAGCACGAATTTTATTATGTTTTCTGTAATATAAATACATACATATACTTTTAAATTGGGTGTTATGTTGTACGAATCATTTATGCCAATGTTCTTTTAACACTTTAAAGTTTTCATTATACCATGAACGTTGATAAGGGGGAAGTAGATTTTTTTTCTAGATATCAAGAATGCTTTAGAAAAATTGGGAATAGAAATTTTATTTATAAACACTAAAAGTTTTGAAAACTCAAAAAAAAGGGAAATCCTACTTGAAAAAATTGCACAAAATATATCCTATAAAACGCATTGAAAAATAAAATAAAAATCTATTCGAAAAAGATTGTCAAAAAACCGAAACTGGTATAAAGTTCTTTTGAAAACATTGTTAAAAAATTAAGACAAATTTTTTTTCGGTGAAATTCTCGACGAAAGAAAAATCTATTTGAAAAAATCCAACAAAAACATGAAGACAAACCTATCAATGAACTTCAGGTGTCCGTTTATATTTTCATAAACATGTAACACATGGATCAATAAGTCCCGAGACTAACCCAGAGATGACGCTCGTAGTAAACCAGTAACCACGTCTTTCTAGAGTACTAACCTTTGCTTGAAACGTGTCAAAATTTTAAGTCGATCGGACCAGAAACAGCTGAGTTATCGAGGTTGGAGTAAAGTCGTTTTGTAGTTTGTTTAAAAAATGGAAAAAACCGAGTTTCGTGTTCTGATAAAACATTGTTTTTTAATGGATAAAAACACCGTGCAAGCGAAACAATGGATTGAAAAATGTTACCCGGACTATTGTCCATCAAAAGCAACGATTTGTCGGTGGTTTGCCGAGTTTAAACGTGGTCGTACCGACACAAATGACGCGGAACGCTCGGGTAGACCTGTGGAAGCCGTTACACCGGAAAATGTGAGTGAAGTGACAAAAATTATAATGAAAGATCGTAAAGTGAAGCTCCGTGAGATTGCTGAGATAACACAGATATCATATGGAAGTGCATTTACTATCCTTCATGAAAAATTGAGCATGAAAAAGGTTTTTTCCAAGTGGGTGCCGCGATTGCTTTCGATGAAACAAAAACAGCAACGAGTCGATGATTCAGAAAGCTGTTTATCGCTATTTACTCGCAATAAAAAAGATTTCTTGCGTCGTTACGTGACCATGGACGAAACATGGATACATCACTACACTCCAGAGTCGAAGCGGCAGTCATCTGAGTGGCGCACAGCTGGCGAAAGCCGTCCGAAGCGTCCGAAAACGCAGCAGTCAGCTGGCAAAGTCATGGCGTCAGTTTTTTGGGATACGCATGGCGTGACGATTGTATCACCCTAAAAGGTGATTATATTGATGAATAAAAAAAAATTTTGCAAAAAAAATGTTGTTTTCATTGTTAGTCTCGGGACTTATTGATCCATGTGTTATGTGTTAGAGATTACTAGAAATAAAAATGTAACAGAATATCTTTCATATTTTTTTTAGCAATTTCTCAATTATATTAATCGTCTTCAAGAAAATGAGGTAAAACGAATAGAGGAGAAAGGGATTAAGTTAAGGTACAGCAATGCCTCGGACAAAACCTGTATTTAGTACCCCCTTCCTTTCTAAAAAAAATTGGTGAAAAGCATTTTTGTGTATGCGATGGTCTATGTTGGAGCTAAATTTCAGGCCAATCGGCTCGGTAGTTTCCCCGCGAAAGGGTAATATAGAGGAAGAGCTAAGTTTCGAGATCCCTTTACCCCCTCCCCTTACTCCCCCACTTCTCGGGCTACTTTTTAATGGGTCTATGTTGGAACCAGGACTACCACAGACACTCATGCCAAATTTCAAGTCAATCGGTTCAGCCGTTTTTGGGTGAAAGAGGACAGACTGACAGACAGACAGACACCAACTCATTTTTATATATTAGTATGATAAATTTTGTTGTGTGAATTTTTGCATAAAAGTGCATAGTTTTCGAGAGATTTTCAGAAGACCGATTTTTTTTTTCAAATATCTTAAAAACCGAAAAAAATGTAGAAAATTTAGACCTTTAAAAAAAAGGGTATGGGTTTCGAGAAGTTTTCAAGATACCGTATTTAAAAAAAATGTATGGAAGGTACCCGTTATAGCTACCGTTACTTTTCCTAAATCTTATTCACAAAAATTTTCAAGTCACTATATCAGAGATATTCTATCTGCCCCCATTCTCGAGTCACTCCCCGTCATGAATACAATACTTGCCTTTTTTAGAAGAGGAAAGTAACAATGCATATAGGCAGAAATTATAAAAAAATCTGCCGCAGGAAACATTTTTATTAAAAATTGCATACAGGTAGAAATTGCCACGAACAGACCAGACAGACGGACGGACAAAGATTTCTTTATTATTCCGTTTTCCGGGCCATTCATCTATCCAATTTTTTTTCTCTTAATGTTTATATCTGAAAGTTTAATATGAGTTTTTGTTCGAAGAATTAATTTTAAATATTTTATCACACCTAATTTCAGTATAAATTTTTAATGCGTACATTTTCAAGGATCCTAAAAGTATTTCGCCATAAAATTTTACAATCTGTAAAAACTTACGAGTTGTATATTTTACAATATTCATTTCAAACAAAAACAGATGTGAAAAGTACTCGGAATTTTTACACTGTTTATGTAAACTGTCAATAAAAATCATGTTTGTTGAGTCTATTTTTCACGTTTATTTACAAATTTATTACTTCTCCGATAATTACCGTTCAAAATGGCATATTCTACCCAGAAGCGAAATTTATTTTTAGTTGTTGATTACTTTAAAATTGAGTTTTAGTTTAATCCAGGCAATTTCCGTCCCTATAGCTACAAGAACTTAATTAAAAATATTTGCTGAAAACTACAAAATCTATATCGACAAATAAAAAACTATAGTACATGATACACGTGTGGATACTTGTGGTAGGGCATAAATGCTTATATCTAGATAAATATATATAGTATGAGGTATAGGCAGGTTTGTCAAAATAGCTCTATAAAAATGTGTCCTTGTAGCTGGCAAAACGGAAAGTGATTGTATAGTTGTCATAAATATTACAGTGTGTCCATTCACTAGGGATAGGACGACTCTAGTAACAATTTATAGCCCACTTCGTACAAAATGCAGATCAAGATGGGACCTTACATTTAATGTTTTTAATATTTATAAGGTGTAATGGAAGCATCCGAAAAGCAAAACCGAAAAAGGAACAAGTTAAGATTAAACGATGGAGGTGAGAAAAAACAGACAACAAAAAAAAATTCAAGCCGGAGACAAGCTTAGAACTTAAGAACGTGCTAAAAATTGTATACGCAAAGACACTTCTCGTCCTTTAGAAAATGTTTAGCTTCTTTTAGTTATTACACGACTCCTACCTCCCACCAAATCCTTATCGTTAACTCAACCCACCCTCCCACAGTCGTCTTAGGGACTTTTATTAAGTCTATGAGAAAAGATACAAATGCGAGTCACTTAAATATCATTTAGCAGATTAAAAGTTTGAGCAGAATAGCTTTATCATAGCCATTTTACATAGAGACAGGGACTCATTTATTCATCACAAAATAAAAGCAAATGAAAGAAAAATTAGTAAATAAATTCAAGTTGAGTGAAGAAATATTTATAATATTTATAAAATATTTTCTTTCTAGTAAAAAAAAAATGGAATGAAATGAATTTCATGAAAATTCACTATTTTACAAGTGATGCGACAAGCAGAGATTTTCATGAAAAGATATCAAAAAACAGAGATTTTCATGAAAAGATTTATTTACCTTAGAAAAAATAGTGAGCCTTCGGGGAGGACAACTCTCCGTTCTGATGGTACCAATGGTGTTCCATTATGATACCAGAAAATTTCCGGTGCTGGTCGTCCTGTCGCTTTGCAGTTAAGTGTTAAAGGCTCCTCTCGTGCAGCAACAGCATCTGCAGGATGTTCCAGTATCCTTGGACGTTGTTGTGCTGAAAATAAATTGTTTGTTTTGTAAATTTCATTTTTGGCATAAGCTTTATTTCGACATCTTTTAGTAGGTACTTTCATTACAAAACATTATTAAAATATTATGAAAATTAAAATAAGTAGGTATATTAAAAGAATTTTCCTTTTTGCCAGAAAATTTAATGGTCTAAATCATTTAAAAACAATTATTTTTTAGAGGAAAGGGGCTTAAATTTTAATTTTCTTATTTCTTTACAGAAGTTTTATTTTCACATCAAACGTTTTGACCGAGAGCCTTGCACTTAATATCCTAAATGTGTGATCACTAAATTCTTACTAAATAGGGCTACTAAATACTTGGTGTAAACAACACCATCAATCGAAACTGCTATCACGACCTCTGCTGTTAATGGGTTATAACAAAAACCCTTACAAATGTTGCAAGATGGCGGCTTTTTGAAAATCGCAGTTTGGTTTTTTGCTGTTCATTCTGAAACTGTGCGTTTTTCAGAGGCTTTATGTATGACGAAAGTTGAAGACATGAAAATTTTCTACACTTTTGTCTTTTACTAAAACTCGATATCTTGAATAAGTATCGAGATATGCCGTTTTTTAAAAAAAATCGGTTTTTCGTGATTCTTTCGAAAACTAACGGGTTTTTGCTGGTTCAATGTATTTTTTCTTTTACTTTTATCCGCTATCTTTTACCGTTATTGAGATATTTTCATAAAACATAAAAAAAATATATTTTGCAAGATTCTTGCATGAAAAAGATTCTTGCAAATTGCAAAAAAATATTTAAAAGAAGAATTAAATATATTAAAATTCTCTACATTTTTTGTCTTTTTCCGTAAATCTATATCTTTTACTGTTATCGAGATATTTCAGATTTTTAAAAATTAAAATTCATATTATAGAAACTATAAGATTTTTTTCGTCGGGTTATAATGTACTCGTAAATTGCGCAAGAACGCAGATTTTGTATAAGAAAGTCATGTGCTGTATTCTTCAAATATTTTTCATTTCATAAAAGTTTGTTTAAGCAAAATCCTTTTTTTTTCAAAAAACTTCAATTTTTTTTTTTAAATTCAAAAATGTTTTTTACATCTTATTAACATTAAATAAACCACAAGTCTATAAAATGGAACTTAATTAAGTATAACCAAAATCATATAAGGTCTATTATTTGCATGTAGAAAATTAAACTCGAATTCAAGAGAACCTTGTTGTCAGGTAATAAAGTCAAATGAAATTTTATCAAGTCCTAAATTAACCTCGGGCAAATTGTCAACAGTAGCATTGACCGAAAGTGTTTAGGAATCGATTCCCGTTTTCCCTTACCATCATATCCCTGAACTCACGACGCTTTTCAATAACGTTTGCTGATCCAGGGACTGACTAAGTTGTTCATTGCACGGCCAGACCCACATTATTCTTGGAATTCGTTAAGGACTTTGAATAGCATAAAACAATGGGAAGACACTAAGGAGGGTTCACTATACTTGAATTGTGCGGGTAGTAATACTCAATTGTCCCGGTCCCGGAAAACATACGAGACCAGCTTGATATACTATAGTTGCTAAACATAACCCATTGGAAGTAAATGATATGGGAAATGAAGAATTTAGATATTGCCAGGAGGCGGGAGGAACAGCAGAAGCGCCAGGCAGGATAATTTGGCCCGTTTTTATTGTATCCTGTGCGGAAATACTGCAGAAGTCCCGTTTACATGGCTAACTACATGAAAAATAGACGCAATAACATACGTACGATACCATGTTCCAGGCAGGATTCAGGTTCCATTGACTTTCGTCGAGATTTATTTAGGACAGACTCGGGGGGTTTGTCTGACTTTTCATCCCTCTAATGAGAGCGACAAGGAGCACCACCGCTTCGAATCACGTGAAACTGTGGAGCACACAGGTATATTTTTACCTGTTCTTCAGGTAATTTTTACTTAGCCAAGACAAAGGCCAGGAGAAAAGGTGAGCATAGTAGCACAACAGACACTCCGGCTGGATAGGGATCTGTAAAACGTGTTAGCTAACAGCAAGGGGCTTGAGGATATTGTGGGGCTGTTGATGGGTTTTTGTCCTGCTATCCCTGGTGGAAGGTTCCCTCACAGTCCTGGGGCTGGAGCCAACGAACGAATGCGGTAGGAAATGATAATTTGTGCCGTCAGTTAACTGTGGGAATTATGTTCGTTTCCGTAGCATTTACGCTAAAACCCTTTGAAGGTGACTCCACCATTAAACGACGGTATTTTTATGTTCGCCGCTATGCCTTTATAGGATAAGTAATTAGTATTCTTGTTTGATTTGCGTTAAGGGTTTTCAAAAGTTAAATATCATTGTCAAATACATAAACAAAAGTCATTCATTTAGCTTAACTCGGATATTACGGGTAGGGGAACATTCATATTTAGATTATTTTTAATAAATGCTGTTTTAATGTTATACATTTTTTTCACTATATGTAAGAAAGGAGCTGACAATTTAGGATGGAAGGGGGATCTGTATTACTGCAAAGGCGATATTGAACCTAATTCTGTGGACAACATTTTCATTTCCATTTTTCTGAAAAGTGATTTTTAAAAGTTACAATCTGGTATTCTGCATCTAATAGATACGCAAAAACTCGGTTTTAAGCCCAATGAAAAAGAAAATTTTGTCGATCGAGTTGGTCCCATTAAATTCCACTAAAAAATCATGAAAAGCCAAACCATGGCGACGGCGACAGGGAAATTGTACGATGCAGGAAAGAGGGGGAATTCAAAAAGTTGAAAATTAGTCTAACGTTTTTTATGAACAATTCCATTATATTTTATTTTAAAAAAATTTTTATTTCACTAATGCGTCTCGATTAGACATAATTTGTAATTTTTTTCATGGCCTGCCAATAGAACTTCACCTATAGCATTTGTCAATTATTTTTTTTTTTGATATCCTGGGTCGAAAATGTTCGGAAAAACTTTGGAGTATATCCTTGATCGACTAGCAAAATGCACTCAGAAAAATGGAGGCTAACTCGACGACCTACATACGGCGTAATTGGCCTCGGGCAGGCGCGCGTTCGCCTGCATGTGGGCAAGTAAAACTGAGTTGATCTGTGGTCGGAGAAATTCTGAAATTAAGCCACCAGCAGGTGAAGTAGGGCATTGGGAGCTGCAAGAGTTGACCTTAGATAGGTTAACTCTGACCGCTAGCTAGCTTACAGACACCTCTGTAAGGTCAGAGTTAACCTGACAAAAAGTTGACCTGGACATTTTTCTGAGTGTGAGACTAGAAAACATGGCGGTTTTGCGGTTGCCTCGATGGCAATCACGAGTTAGTTATTTTTTCTGATTCAGAACTTGTGCTGAATATTCTTCTTTACATATTTTAATTGAGTCTGATGATTTTCTATCAAAGAAGAACGATAAGTTTTCATTGAAATGTGAGGTTTCGTTCGCGATTAATTCCATTTGCGGGAGCCTTTTTGCGAGTACAAATCTTACTTGCGATTTTGTTATCGTGCGAGACACAAATTAATCAAGGATGACATTAATGGAAATTTAGCTCGCAAATATTACTTGCGAGCGAGAAACACTAGCGAGGATGTACTCCTATGTCTGCATGTCTGCATTTTAATGGCAGGTCATGAATAAAACCACAATTTATGTCCAACCGTGACCTAAAATTAGTCTTAAACATTTAAGAGATTAGCCAGAGATGGCTGAAGCCAACTTTGTTGATAAAAGAGTCCACACTCAGAAAAATGGAGGCTAGCTCGACGACCTACATACGGCGTAATTGGCCTCGGGCAGGCGCGCGTTCGCCTGCATGTGGGCAAGTAAAACTGAGTTGACCTGTGGTCGGAGAAATTCTGAAATTAAGCCACCAGCAGGTGAAGTAGGGCATTGGGAGCTGCACGAGTTGACCTTAGATAGGCATTTCGAGGATGTAATGTCATGTAATGGAAACCTCTGTCAGCCGGCTAGCGGTCAGAGTTAACCTGACAAAAAGTTGACCTGGACATTTTTCTGAGTGTATGTTTAAAACAAAAGGAAAGAGCAAAAACTTCTGAACATGGCAAGAAAAGCACATGATTTGTAAGAAATTTTAGTGGCTATCCATAAAATATTACAGGCTAATTTACTACTTCTTGGACCTCTCCTTCCTCATCAGACTTTTTCACGATTTTTTTGCACTCAGAAAAATGGAGGCTAACTCGACGACCTACATACGGCGTAATTGGCCTCGGGCAGGCGCGCGTTCGCCTGCATGTGGGCAAGTAAAACTGAGTTGACCTGTGGTCGGAGAAATTCTGAAATTAAGCCACCAGCAGGTGAAGTAGGGCATTGGGAGCTGTACGAGTTGACCTTAGATAGGTTAACTCTGACCGCTAGCTGGCTTACAGACACCTCTGTAAGGTCAGAGTTAACCTGACAAAAAGTTGACCTGGACATTTTTCTGAGTGCACTCGACATTAGATAAAAATGAAATATCTTGAAGACTACTATTCCATCCCAAAAACTCCTATATTTATTTTTGAGTTTAATTGAAACTTTCGAGATTTATTGAACAAACAAAAATTATATAATTCTAAATATATCCGCCCTTACAAAAATAAACAGTATTACTGTTTCTGTTAATTTTTTATGCTAATTGCATAATTAGTATTTAAGATGCCACTGACGGGAGCCAATAAATTAATAACTAAAAACCAATACATGCCTCTGGATTTTTCAAATATCGATAAATAAAACCTATAATGGTCGAAAATTAATAAGACTATTATTAATGATATCTGAACGATATACTATATCTACCATATATATCAGATAATTATGATTATTATCATACAAATTGTAATAAAGTTCATTTGCCTATATTATAAGTGAAAACTAATGTTGGCTTATTATTTGACAACATGTCAGATTGTCTGTCTGTAGCCATAAGCAAAATCACCTTTGAGTGGAACATGGAAATCGTTGTGGAAAACATAAAGTGGATGAGTGTTATTAATGGGGGAAAATGAGTGCAATGTCTGGCAGTTGAATTGTTTAATCAACAAAAAATGATTGTCAAGCGTACTATTCTAGAGTTGATAACATCATAATTATGATTCGTTATAAATTAGAAAAAAAGCCAATTATATTTCATAACTCTTTATGAAGGCAGACAGTAAAATGTAATTCTCAGGGGAAAAAATTAATAAACAGCGTTTGACATAATTTTTCATTGTATATACTATACTATTTTTGAAAAGAAAACATAAAAACAATCACTAGTACATACGAAGCAAACGTAAAATATCTTGTATGGCTAAAAATACGCCATCTAAGATATTTTACGATCAGATAGGAAAAAATCAATTGCTCAAAATATTTCAATTGGGTTTTTATATATAAACATAAGGAAAACTACAGTTGCCAGGGGGCAATTGTCAAATACTCTACATATGTATATGAGGGCAGACACAACTTTTATGAGAAAAATCCATTTGTATAAGAGAGGGGAAGGATTAGGGCGATTGGACTTTGATGTGTGGAACGGACACATTTTGTTTTTCTAATTTTTTCGATACTGTTCACCGTTTTCGAAAAAATCGAAAAAATCGAGAAAATCGAGAAAATCAAAAAAAAAAATTATTCTATTTGTATGGGGAAGGGTGAAGGAATTGGCCAGTTTTAGCCGCAAAAGAACCTAGCCTAGCCATTTACGGGAAACGTAACTATACAAAATTTCAAATCTCTAGCTTAATCCTTTCGAAAGATATGGTGTTGATGGACAGACAGACAGGCAGAGAGATGGACGGACATGGGGGTATAGTTCATTTTTGTGTCAGATGATTGGTTCGATGTGTTACAAGCGGCATACTAAATCTAACCCCTATACGATATATCATATACTATAGAGTATAAAACTGTGATAGAAATCATCAGAATTTTATATATCGACCACAATGCCCGAAAATAACTTCTTGCTGCAAATTGTTTAAATTGGGTAACCTGATAAAATCAGGAAATTTGATGGCATCGAAAACGTCGTAAATGGAGAGGATCTGTTTTTATTTAAATACTATTTTACCGAACGTTTCCCTAAATTCGATTCCAATTGGTTTAACTTAAAGAAAAATAGCCCAGTATGGTAAACAAGATGTGCGGATAGAAAACGAAGTCGTTTCAGAAGACTTTGTTTTTTATTTTTTTAAATAACATAAATCCTTTCAGGCCCTACCTTTTCCATGCCGTTAAAATTTTTTTATAGGTTGTCATTTAATCCTAGAGACGCACCATGGAAAATTTGAATTTTTTATTTTTGTAAGAAAAGCTGTCATAAAAAATTTCTTATACGCAAGATCGGACAAGATAGGGTTAAAAAAATTCCTTTTCTTAAAGCCAAACAATTTTCTGTGCGTCACCAAATTATTGAGTTAAAACTTTTAACATTATTTTCATCATAATGTCATTTCTATCACAAGACCCAATTGCTCTTAGGCGAATAAAAATTAAAATGTTCGACACAGCTTTCATTTCCATCAAGTTTTAAAAACTTTTTTAAGGATAATCCATCAAAACAAAAATGACGCACGAAGAATGATGACTTTTTTAAGGGAGCATTTTTAGCGAATAATTGATTTTCTACAACATTTTTAAGGTCAAAAAGCTCTAAATAAATATTTAATTCATCGGATGATTTATTTCTGTTGGGGGTTGTATTATTAATCGACCGTGCTGATAAGATTAGTTATTTTCTTGGAATGGTAACCACAAAATAAGCATATAACTTAGGATTTAAAGGGATCAAAGTGGCAAAACCATTTTATGACTATATTCTGGTATTACTATGCATAATATATAAAGTGAAGATGGTATCGGAAACCGAAAATTCTGGTGAAAATGAAAACGTAAGTGGAAAGTGTATTATGGGGTGAAAGAGATAATTTAAGAGTATGACTGAAAACACAACAAAAAGGGTTTTCATACTTTAATTTTGTGGCTCCTCCTATCAAAGATCCATGGACGAACGTATTTTTTTCCCTTCTTCCGTATTGAACTCATAGATAGTCGGTTAGACAGTCAGATAAAATGTCCTAGATCTCGATTATCTCATTCCACTATTGCGATGACCTTTATCAAGTATCTAAACCAAAGTGGAAAACAAGCTTAGGAAACCCAGATGGATCATTAAATCACAAGACAAATAGAAAAGTCAAAGTGTGAATTTATTGTTGTTGGCATTCAACCCTCAATCTGCTGTATGTGTTCCAAATTTCTTTTCTCTTAGGACAATCCAAATATACTTTGAAATGAAGGACGAAATAACAATTTTAGGTCCCAATAGTGGATCAAAAAATGTTCCTTAGAATCAATCCCTGACGACAAATTAAAAAAAATAGAAATCTACAAGAAAATACAATTTTCCACATCAATTGGAAAAACGTGGATAAGTACTTTTTGAAGCAACGAACTGGCTAAATAAACGTTTCAATTAACGAAAAAAATAACTAATTAACGTCCAGCTTAATTGACTAAAGTGAAAGCCATTAAGAATAAAATTCCATTAATGCTGTTAAATTCGAGTATTTTTTACCATTTATTCAACGACATTTTTTTTTTTGGATAAATAGGAATACAACCACTTTGATAGTTTCAGTCTCTGTTTGTGAATGGAATGAAATTAGGGCGCATAGCGTATTTACTTGAATTGGGGGAAAAATACAGCTTAAGTGCATGATAAAACTGAAATCAAGAAATGATTTGAGTGGAGCGCGACATCAACCAAACACCTTTACCCGGAAACTCTTAGAGAGATTCCAATTAAATAGGGAGCATTTCCCTTAACAAGTGTGTTTTCAAAATGGTGAATATCAAATAACTGAACAATCTTTTACCTTTTTGACCTTTCAATTAATGAGAATACGATATCTCAGTGATTAAGTTTCTAATTAAAGTAATTTCTCCCCTAATTACCTAAATAAATGTATTGGTCCACTTCAAAAGTAGGTATGAGTTTAATGGCAAAATTTATAAATTTAAAACAAATAATAAATTTGATTAAAATCCAATTGAATTTGATTATGGATTTATATTTTGGGACAATCGATATTTCCCCGAAAAGATTTAGTTTTGAATGAGGGAAAACCAAGCACGTCTTTTAGTTCGAAAACAATTCAATATTATTATTTTTTTTTATACCCGTATGGTATGTATACCAAAGGGTATACTAACTTTGCCTTACCGTTTGTAACGCCAAGATCCCGTCATCACACACAAAAATGAATTACACCAGTGTGTTTAGAATGATAAAAATAATTAATTTCTGCATGTCCGTCCGTCTGTCTGTCTGTTTGTCCGTCCGTCTGTCCGTCTGTGGCGCGGATAGCGGGCCACGGATTGAGCTAGAGACTTGAAATTTTGCGCAGATTCGTTTTTCGTAAAATGCAAGGCTAAGTTCGTTAATGGGCAAAAATGGCCCATTAGGGGGGGGGGGGGGGGGGCATACGAACGTAAACGTTTTTTGCGAATATCTCAAAAACGGTGCATCTTATCAAAAAAGTGCATGAACAAAAGTTATTTAGGACATGATTCTACATAAAACTCCCATACATCAAAATCCGATTGGAATAAATTTTAAAAAATCTTATTGGAAAGTTTGACTTCAAAGTGGAATTTTGGTACAACTGTTCGCCATTCACTTAAATCACCATACGGGTTTTCAATAATTGCCAGATTGGCAATTATAGCTTTTGTTATGTTTTAGTCCATAAAATTAATTGTGACGTCAATAATCAATAAGTAAATACAAGTAGTGCTATTCATTCAAATTAATTTCCATACGAGTAATTTATTTGTTGTCAGTAATTTGACATTTGGAGTCTGTGCTACTGACAGACTTTACAGTCGCGTGTAAAGGCCGGGTTATAATCCATATGCGTATACACTTAGGGATTATGAAGTCGATTTTTCAAAAAATATTTCAAAAATTTTCAAATTTGTTCAAATTTTTTAAATTGTAATTTATAACTCGTATCTCTCCTCAATAAACAAGCGGATTTTGGCGATAATTAAATTTTTGATTCGAAAATCAAATCAAGGTAAATGAATTTAAATTTCATAATAGGGAAATGCGGTATTTTTTCAGTAAAATTGAATGTATATTTAAAACAATTTACTTTTTCACAGAATGAAGCTTCTTCTGAGACATCAATTTATGCGCATTTTTCTGAAAAACCTCTTTAAGTAATAAAATATTCAATTGAAACATTTTTTTTTGATGGATTTAAGTGCGACTTTCCCGGAAATAAAGGCAGCCTTAAGCCAATTTTTATACGATTTCTCATAACATGATCTCAGCTGTAATGCAATATTTATTTATTTATTGTTCGTGCTTTATTATTGTAGAAATGTTTCCTTCACGTCTACTCAACATGAATAGAAATCGTTTGATCTTTTTTTTTGTTATCATTTTTTCTCTTTTCATTTTCGTCGTTTCATCGCATTTTACTTTAACAACATAAGAATTCGTAGCTTCGTAGGCAGCATATAAGTGTGTTTTCTGTTCTGTTCTGTTCAAAAGATTCAAGAGTTTTGCTTTTAGGTTGATAACTCTAAAATTGGGTAACTTAAGTGGAATCAATTGAATAAAGAATAAAAGTCAAAAGTCTGAGATGTTTTAACGTAGTTTTCTAGCTTAGCCTCTTTGCGTGGTTAACAACATTATGTTTGATTTATGGCTACTTTTATATTTGAATATCGTTTGAATTATGAAATGTTACATTTGATGTACTTATTATAATTTAAATTGGACCATTTTCATTACAACTAATCAACAAATTGTGCTGCCATAAATTTCAGTTCCATCTGAATAACATAAGTAGATTACAATGGAAATCATATTTCATAATGTTTTGTGTTGCAAACTATTTGTGTTTATTAAAGCGTTTTTAAAGATCCATTAGAAAAATTCTAAAATCACCCACACAGATAAAAATTTCTCGCTACACTCAGAAAAATGGAGGCTAACTCGACGACCTACATACGGCGTAATTGGCCTCGGGCAGGAAAATTTAGCCTGTGCGAGGCGCGCGTTCGCCTGCATGAGGGAAAGTAAAACTTGTGTTGACCTGTGGCCGGAGAAATTCTGAAATTAAGCCACGAGCAGGTGAAGTAGGGCATTGGGAGCTGCACGAGTTGACCTTAGATAGGCATTTCGAGGATGTAATGTCATGTAATGGAAACCTCTGTCAGCCAGCTAGAGGTCAGAGTTAACTTGACAAAAAGTTGACCTGACATTTTTCTGAGTGTAGAAATGGTTGTCAATAAAATACGACATACATTTCGGAGGGAGTAAATTTCTAAAAAATGTAAATTTCGGAAAGCCATATAAACTAGGACGCACCCTTTTTAATAAATTTTGGATATGTTGCGGATCTGGCAAGGACAACAAATATTTTCGTTGTCTTCGAATCCCTTTCTTCCGAAGATAATCGCTCAAGAATCTTACCACGAGTTTCGATACTAGGCTTGGATTAAAAGATTTTCGATGCAAATTTTATCAAATTTCGATTTAACTCTCACTCGAAATTCGAGACAACCTTGCGTGGGGTTGACATGCGATGTAATTTTTTAAGCCAATCTGTGGGTAAGATTTTATTTCTGCCTTCTGCTCGGTCCTCACTCCCAACTCCACCTTACTTTTAGTATGCTTAAACGTCTGCGAGGGGTGATAAATTGCTAGAAACATATGTCAATCTCCATAGTCGAATATATGGGATCAGTGCTGCCACCCTACGGGGGGTGGCGACCAGCCTTGAGGATATCAAAAAAAAAAGGTGTAAAAGTTCTGAGATTTCTATAATATTTAATTTATTTACGGTTCGGTCTAAGCAAGTAGAACCAAGTAGAACCAGACAAAATGTTGAGCCATACAATTTAGAAAAGTAAAGAGACAAACAGAAATTACATTGTTCACCAAAACTACGTTGGCTTTATTCATATTTTTGTTTCAGTATTACTCAAATTGCGGCTCCAGCAAATTGTCTTTAAATACTTTAAAAATACTGCATTAAAATGGCCAAAAGTGTAAATCATTCGTTGACTATGGAAACGTTCAAGTGTGAAGTAATTTTGAACGAAAAAGGAAAATTAGGTCAGCATTGAGGCGAAGATGCTTGGAGTTAGTTTGTATAAAGTGTTAGTGCCCAGTCCAATAATGGCAGATGATAAATTGCTTTTTAGGTTATATTCTCATGGTGCCTCATGCTTCCAATGGACAATATACTTGTAATATTCAGTATACCATGTTGTACTGAACTGCTGCCATACAAGATACAAGGCGGAGACAAATATAAAAAAGATACAGATATAAAAATATAACTACCAACCCAGTTCAATGAAATTGTGATGTCATTTTGTGCAATTTTAGGTTATATGCCCGATTTTTCTTTCTTATCTAAGGTACTTGATTCATACACCCCTTACCCCGCATGAAATTCAAAGGAGCTAACATGGGCCAAACATATTTCTTTTTTCTTGGAAAAGCAATAAATTGAATTCTAAGCCTTAATGGCCTCGCACAGGATGAGTAAAGCAAAAATTTCTTCTCATTCGAAAACGAGCCATGGAATAAAAAAAGGATTCTTTGGGTTATAAATTTCGATGAGAATACGCAATATTTAAATTCGACTGATTTTACGTAACGATGGGATTTTTCCGGATCAAAATATTGCCTTGGAAAACTACATTATGCTAATCATGATTTAAATGGAAAATGTAGCAAATTTACATTCGAAATTTTTATACTACCAGATGTACATGGCTTATGTATTTTTACACAAATTATGTGAACACAACATTTTAAAAATGGTTGATTAGTATTCGTAAGTATCTAGCTTAAAGTAATAAAGTGATGAATTTTAATGTTTTCCAGAGTTGAACAATGTCCCGAAGGATTTTTATGTTTTCCAGAGAATTCTCAATATTTATTACAGGAAAATTTTTCAGGTAAAATTTTTTCTGTCGAGTAGAAAATTTACATTATCATGGACTCGCTCAAGTGCCATGATGTCATCTAATATTATATCAGACGAATATCGTGTTGGTTGAACGATTCGCAAAAATTTGAGGTCGTTGGTGGTTTGGCTGGCTCAGCTCTAGTTTTTAATATGTAGAGGGTTGCCAAAAAACTTTGAAAAACTAGAACCCAACCAATACCAGATGCGGAATCAGCGATACCAAATCACCAAAAAAATGACATTTCCAACACTCACCCCCTTAAAAGACAATTTCAACATTATAAAATGCAGACGTTTATTGTTTTTATGGATTTTTACTTAAAGAATCTTTGATATAAATAATTGGTTCACCATTTCAAGGATGGGCTCTGCCTAAGGCACACAATTTCGATTACTTAAAAATGTGAAAACTTTACGGTTTTGCTCCTAAAAGACACATTTGTTTTAATATAAAAAAATAAAAGACAAATTCTAATCTGTTCATACAATTAAAAAAAATTATACATATTATGATTTGTAATATTACAGTGTCACTGTCATTTGTCAGGGTTACAGCGTCAACATAGATACGTGCACATGTTTTTCAAGATACCATCATATCGTGCTAACAGAATATTCTTTAAGTCCGTGAAAAATGTCTTTTTTGTGGGGAATCTTCTTATTTCTAGTACATCGGCTTAATAATTATGATAGCCCCATGGAAAAAAAACCCCCTGAAACTGGCATGACACATAAAAATTTATATTATTTCTTATCAGTATGTTTCTCTTGTTAAACATTAAACACATTTCCTTAACCGCAATGCAAACGGAATACCAAAAGGTAGAAAAAGGTAGCGGTGAGGAATGTCATGCCAGAACCTGTCAAGAATCCCAAAAACCTATGACATTTTCTATCTTAATAAAATCGTTTCAAAAACCTTAAGCTTTTGTGCTACGAAAAACGAATCTCATACCATTGAATTTTATTTTATTTTATTTTTCACGATTCTTTTTTTCAAACATCTTTTTGAAAGGAAAATTTTTGTGGAATAACGAAAACTGGGAAAAAAGAACCAAAAACATTGTGTATAGAAATGTTGGTAACAAAATAGAAAATATCCTGTTTCAGGTTCTTCAGTTGGTTTTCCCGTATTATGGAGAATATATTTTAGCGTGCGGCAAGGCACTTAGGTTGATATATTTTATCTAAAAAAGAGCTTTTTCCCTAGTTTGTCGTCGTCCTTTATTGCTCACACTCCTTAGACTTGGTAGGATTTTGTTCCTTCATTTCTAATCATGCAAATGTTGTTGAATTTTTCCAAGGCGGCATTTGATCGTATTTTCCCATGTCTATTTGGATATTTTATTTTTAAATCTATTTGGTAGCTTTACTTAAATTTAGTGCCACTCCACTACTATTTCGTATTTTGTACGATGCGATCGCATGCAAAAATCAAATGCCCATTAAAAATTTTCCTCTCGAATATTTGAAAAATTTGGGTCACTTGGAAAATTATGCTGGTTTTTTTTTGTAGGTTTTTTTTTAAATCGAAATGCTCCCAACTTGGTGTGTGGAATTTTTTCCAAAAAAAAAATGTTTTAGGTATTATTTATTATTATTGAAATGCATTGCTTACGGTTAAAATCATCATAAAATTATGATGATTTTAACCGTCAAGTATTGCGATCCTGTTTTGATATAATGTAGTGGTTTTAAAAATTTAAAATCGACGTGTCGGTAAAGTTTTTTTTAAGACAATTCGGCCAAAGTAAAATGTAGAGCAAGCGACAATGCTTATCGTTCAAAGTGAAATATAACTGATTTTTATTCAAAAACCATTGAAATTACTGCGTCTTTAATTTTTAGTTAATCATACTAATATATAAACATAACAAAAGCTATAATTGCCAATCTGGCAATTATTGAAAACCCGGATGGTGATATTCGTATCAAAATTCGAACAGTTGTACCAAAATTCCACTTTGAAGTCAAACTTTCCAATAAGATTTTTTTAAATTTATTCCAATCGGATTTTGATGTATGGGAGTTTTATGTAGAATTATATCCTAAATAACTTTTGTTCTTGGACTTTTTTGATAAGATGCACCGTTTTCGAGATATTTACAAAAACCGTTTTCGTTCGTATGGGGGGTACCCCCTCTAATGGTCCATTTTTGCCCATTAACGAACTTAGCCTCGCATTTTACGAAAAACGGATCCACGCAAAATTTCAAGTCTCTAGCTCAATCCGTGCGCCCGCAATCTGCGCCACAGACAGACAGACGGACAGACGGACGGATATGCAGAAATTAATTATTTTTATAATTCTAAACACACTGGTGTAATTCACTTTTATGTGCGATGACGGGATCTTGGCGTTACAAAAGGTAAGGCAAAGTTAATATACCCTTTGGTTTCACCACACGGGTATAAAAATGAGTTGCTGTCTGTCTGTCTGTCTGTCTGTCTGTCTGTTTCTCTTTCACGCAAAAAGGGCTGAACCGATTGACTTGAAATTTGGCATGAGTGTCTGTGGTAGTTCTGGTTCCGACATAGGAATACGGAAAAGTAGCGCGAGAGGTGGGGGGAGAAAGGGGAGGGGGTAAAGTGATTTCGAAACTTAGTTTTTGCACTATGTTACTCTTTCGCGGGGAAACTACTGAACCGCTTGGCCTGAAATTTGGCATAGATATTCGTCGGGAATCCAGCCTCAACACAGATCCATTAAAAAGTAGCTCGAGAGGTGGGGGGAGTAAGGGGAGAGGGTAAAATGATTTCGAAACTTAGTTTTTGCGCTATGTTACTCTTTCGCGGGGAAACTACTGAACCGATTGGCCTGAATTTGGCATAGATATTCGTCGGGGATCCAGCCCCAACACAGCCGGTGTAAAAAGTAGCCCCAGAGGTGGGGGAGTAAGCGGAGGGGGGTAAAGTAATACCGAATGCAAGTGCTGGAATTTTTTGTTAGTTTGTTAATCATTTTCCGAAGAGAAAAAACTAACGAACAGCCTGCAGGCTACCTAATTTTTAACCAACTGAATTTAGTTTTCCTAAGTTTTTTTTTCTGTTCACGCTTTTAGCCAGGCGAAGCCGGGTCCAAATTCTAGTTATATATAGCTGGCGGTAAAACTGTCATAATTGGGCTCTGTGCAAATTTCTGAAATGTTTAAGACGCCGTACGCCGAAATTTTCAGTATAACTTAACAAGAAAAACGGTTGCGACGTCATCATTGAGGAAAACATTGGCTAAAAAAAAATTCTAATCGTGAAATGTTGAAAAATGCAAAACAAGTCCATGCAATAAGAATTTATGTTGAAAATATCTATAGTACCTTGTACGTATATGGCTGGCTGAAGTATATCCAGAACGAAGGTAAATCCCAAAATAGCTCCTATGAATTTATCCATTTTTTCTACTTTTTCGTAATTTGTTATCTACAGAATAATTTAAAAACACTTTTTATGGAAATATATTTATAAAACACTATGACTTTCTTTTTGTGTATGACTTTTTTCTTTCTTTATGATACTAACAACACAATGAAAATTTTTCCTTATTCCAAAAATTAACACATTAAATTTTCATTTGATTTTTTCCTTTTTCTTTTCTTTCAATTTTTTTGAAATAAATTTTTTGCTTTCTTTTCCTATTTCGACGCATAGGGGTTGGTAAAGTAGGATTTCAAACAACACTAAAAAACAGCAGCCCAGGAACACACACTTTCACAATCACAATTTTCCAAAATAAAAAAATAACAAAACAAAACAAAACGAGAGGAAGAATATCCTATAATATATATATTAAAACCAAAAATAAACTAACAAGGGGTGAATTTTTGATTCGTCTCGATTTGTATGTAGTACGAGCGACGTCTTACTTTCGCCTTTGAATTATTTATTTAACTTGTTTTTATATCTTTCTTATTTTGTTGTTGTTTTTCTTCCCAGATTTCTAATTTTTTTCTTCTTTATCGTACTATTATTACAATATTATTATTTTCTTCATATGTATTCGAGAGGAGATTACTAGTAGGTGTACACTTTTCGACCGACACATTCGTACACTGAAAGAAACTTGATCGAGTTTCTAGAGCGGTCCAAATTTCATGGTATCATCAACGCAACACTGAAATTCCTGCGAAAAAGGACGATTTTCTGGCGATTTCGTCCTGTCGGCGTTGGTACTGGAGCTGTCGTAACGACAACAGATCCTGGCAACGATACTGACACTGATCCTGCTCCTGGAGCTGATGGGCTTCTATCCTGCTATGCTGCCGTTGTTCGTATTGTTCGCGCTGATAGCACAAATGTTGCTTATGTTGCCGGCGATACTTTCTCAGTTTATGCTCGTGCTTCTGCTTATGATATTTTTGGAATGTTTCACTAATAACAAGGTGTTGGTACAGCTGCTGCTGCTGTTTCTGCTGCTTTTGGGGTTCTTCCTGCTCGAAACGCTTGAATGAAAGTGGGAGATTCACGAATTCTTTCCGTTTCCATTCACGTTTCATTTTTATTTAGTGAATTTTCTGGGGATCTACAAAGTGAGTTTTCAGATCCCCGAAATCCAGATTTTTTTTTTTTTTTTTTGAAAGGAAAACGGCAGGGAGATACTGAAGAAGCACACGAGATTATTCCCAGTTTTATTTGTATAACAAAATGCGGGAGTTTCAGTGTTATGTTTTTTTTATTATGATTTTTTTTCGGTCGTTCTCGTCCGTTACCGTCACTTATTTTTATACGTCAAAAGTTATATATTTTTGCTCCTGTTCAGCTCCCGTCTGTATCTCATATATGTTTCTTATGTGCATCTATTGTGTGAATGTTTATTTTCTTTTTATATTCCCGTTGCGTATGTCATAAACATAACGTCGAACATCTTAATTCACCAAACGTATGCCATATACGGAATGAAAAGTAATCACATGTACATACATATGTATATTCTCAGATGCATATTTTAAAAATATAAGGAAAAAAAAATTTCAAGCGGAAAAAAATGTTATATTTCTGTTTTTATACCACCAACCGTCACTACCACAACTAGTACTTCTTTTATTGGGTTTTTCCTTATTTGCTTCTGTATTGATTAAAGTTTTTCCGCACACAAACAGCATGCAGTGGTAGGTGGAAAACGCTCACGATTCACAACAATATGATAAAGAATCAACGAGATGAACGGAAAACAAACACAACAGATCTCATGGCAATGTTCAATTACGGTGGAATTTTTAAACAGATTTTCTTGATTTTTCGGTACTTTTTTCGAAGGTCCTTGATAACCGGGATCGTTGTCAAATTTATATAAGTTATTTATTATTGACTTTTCGCGTTTGTACCTTGGAATTCACATCGAAAATATTGAATTTGTGAATGACAACGACAACAATACCAATTGGAGTTCACACAGGACGAAAAGCCACACCATCATCAACTAAAACTTCGCTGTAAGGAGCAACGAAAACATGGATGGTACAACCATCATCATTACTACCACCACCATTGCTATCGCATTGACGGAGAGGGGTAGCACATTGGCCACCACCGGAATAGGATACCATCTGAGTCGCGGACCGTACGAAGGACAAAAGTGAGGAAATCACCGCCGCGTCCGTTCGACCGAAATCATCTACAAAATATGTACTCCTGTCGACCGAAGATACACGCATATATATACAAAACGATCAAAAGAACACGGACTTTCAACAACGGAAAGAAAACAACATAATCCTAGCAAGGATACAATGCGAGCGCACAAGCACCACTTTTGACACACTCTAAAAACTCTCTGTTCATTTTTGCTTCTTCACATGCACATCACGAGGAATCTATGCGATTCTAAAAATTGAAGAATATCCTGTGCATGCTTCGTACTGTATGGATGTATGTGTGATTATGTTTTCTTTCAAGGATATGCGAAACACAGGGAAGTTTTTCAGCAAAGTGTTCTTTTTATAGTTTCATGTATTTCCTATGTTTTAAAATCTGTCTCTTTTTGAAATTGCGATTAACGTAATAAGAAACACAACACCAATATATTTCGAAAGTCCCTTTTCTATCCTGCGACAAAGTTCGATTATGAAACAAGGAATCACAACACGGTTGCCAACTATTTATAAAAATAAACTGTATTACATCTTTTTCTTCTCGAAGGATATTCTACAATAACAATATAACAACAGTATCGAAAAACGTAACTTTGAAATTAATTCGTGATATCAAATTAGAATTAAAAATATGTGCAATAAAAAAGAGGGTTCATGCGACAACCCTTCAATTAAAGAACTTCCGTTACAATATATATACGATGTCGACAGAATGAAGAACGAAGACTGAGTGAATGCCGAGTTTCTTATTTGAAAAGTATTCTTTCGAGATGAGAATTTCTTAACTGAGAGATATATGGATGGAAGAGAGTAAAAAAAATCCCCCACTCTTAGCATAATTATTGGAATTATGAGGAAATATGCTCCTTAATCGACTGGAAACGTTGTTATGCTTTTGGCTGGAAATAAAATTTCCAATTAGAATCGCGTCTGGAAACCGGCAATTCACAATCAGACTTGGAATTGTGAATTTTCCTGTGTTTTGACATAAACCTTAATCACAATATTCGAATTCTGTAGAGGATAACGGGTTTCAAGGAGATTTTTTAAAAATATTATTACACTTCAAAAAATGTGAGCCAAATCTGCAAAAAAACGGGTTCCAAAAGTTTGAAAGGACTTTTCGAAAGACCTAAAACAATATTTTTTCAAGAGGTTTTTTTCTAAAGCCTAGTACGCAGTTCGCGTAAAATGAAATTTCTTATACAAATTTAACACTGAGCTTAAATTTAACCTCAGAAATTTTACCAAGCGGTACGCGGTTCGCTGGTAAAATGATGTGAAAAACTCATGTTGCAATGTTGCCTACACTAGATGGCGTAGAAAGTCTCCACTTGATTTTACCAGCATTTTAACTGTTCGGTACATTAAATTCGAGGTAAAAATTTGACAGATGAAAATAATAGAGGTTCTGTTTCCAGTTCTCTTAACGAGTGTGGTTTTTTAATTTAAAAAAATGGAAGAATATTTGATTTCTCCACAAACAGTTTTTACTTCGGTTTTAATGTGCCAATTTGGAGACCGCGTTAAAATTTCATTTTACTCGAACTGCGTACTAGGCTTAATAGTCAAATGATTCCAGCTGGCAGTATATACAAACCTCGCTAAGAAAAGTCGTGGTAATGAACGGGGAATTGCTAGTATCCGGGATAATCTATGAAATCTCCTAAAATATGCAATCTCGGAAGAATACGCACAGGCAAAGCATGGACAAAATTTATGTCTGAGACCAGAGGCACACTGCGATGGCAATCAATTATAATGTTGATAAATTGGTTGATAATTTGAGTTTCTGAAATACTTGCGAACCCGTATTAGCAGCGTGAATCACAGTTGACTTTAATAGAAGTTAGGAAGTAAATAACTGGCTTTTGGGTTTATCAAAAATTCATTTTACATGCTTACCATTGCATTGCGCGCCTGCACTAATCTGAATGTGGTCTTAAGATAAAACCAACCGATTACATTTTTCTAACTTCTTTATTGTTTTTTTTCTTGCAAAGTGATGTCTCTATTTTATGAATCATTCGAATGTATATAAGTTACTTCATTTAAATTTGCATAATTAGGTTAAATTATTTTCAAGTAAAAAAGTAATGTCAAGCAAGCAATTTAACGGCAGTAACGTCCAATGTTAATTACTTTGAGATGGTAAAGCAAAAAACTGACATTCTATCTAACATTCAATGATTTTCTGGTAGCAGCATGTGTTGCAACTAAATTGTAGACCATTTAATTCTATAAATAAATTTTTTTCGAAAAAAATCTATGTTTTGGTAGCTTCTCGATTCAGTGACCTCCATTAATTTTCATAGCGTTTGACTATTTCGATAATTTTTCAAGGCTTTCAGTTGTAACCTTGCTTAGTAGAATTCGTAAAAAAGATTACTGACCGCTGACTAATAGAAATTTGTGAAGTGAAGATATGAACCTAATATCAATGTCCATTTTATTCATGACTAGCTTGCATACCCGTCGTTGCCGGGTTAAGTTTTTTCAATTTTTTTTTTGATGGTCTATGTTGGAGCTAACCTTCAGGCCAATCGGCTCGGTAGTTTCCCCGCGAAAGGGTAACATAGAGGAAGAGCTAAGTTTCGAAATCAACTTACCTCCTCCCCTTACTCCCCCCACACCTCGCGCTACTTTTCCGTATGCCTATGTTGGAACCAGAACTACCACAGACACTCATGCCAAATTTCAAGTCAATCGGTTCAGCCGTTTCAAGTCAATCGGTTCAGCACAGATACTTATGCCAAATTTCAAGTCAATCGGTTCAGCCGTCAAGTCAATCGGTTCAATCGGTTCAGCCGTTTTAGCGTGAAAGGGTGTATGTGGAACAGACAGACAGATACCAACTCATTTTTATATATTAGTATGATTTGCCACTATTATTAATGGAAATTCCGCATATAATATTGTTGCGATTCAAAAATTCATGCTTTCAAGGCGCTAAATAATTTTAAATTTCCCTACTAACATTTTTGGGGCTCAGGTCCAGTGAACATAAGTCCCGGAGTGGCCTAAACAGTCCCGGATATCTCAATTTAGTGTTATAAGCAAAACATACTCTGCTTCGGCTGGGGTGACTGTACGTTACCTTTTTATACCCGTATGGTGAAACCAAAGGGTATACTAACTTTGCCTTACCGTTTCTAACGCCAAGATCCCGTCATCACACAAAAAAATGAATTACACCAGTGTGTTTAGAATGATAAAAAAAAGTTGAATTTAGCATGTCCGTCTGTCCGTCCGTCCGTCCGTCTGTCCTTCTGTCTGTTACGCGGATTGCGGGCGCACGGATTGAACTAGAGACTTGAAATTTTGAGCAGATCCGTTTTTCGTAAAATGCGAGGCCAAGTTCGTTCATGAACAAAAATGGACCATTAGGGGGGGTAACCCCCCATACGAACGAGAACGATTTTTGCGAATATCTCAAAAACGGTGCATCTTATCAAAAAAGTCCAAGAACAAAAGTTATTTAGGATATGGTTCTACATAAAACTCCCATACATTAAAATCCGATTGGAATAAATTTTAAAAAATCTTTTTGGGAAATTTGACTTCAAAGTGGAATTTTGATACAACTGTTTGCCGTTCACTTAAATCACCATACGGGTTTTCAATAAATGCCAGATTGGCAATTATAGCTTTTGCTATGTTTTCGCCTGCTTTCGATTTTTTCAATAGAGGGTCGAAAAAGGTTTAGCTTGCGGCGCACTTTTCTTTATTGGCATTTTCACAATTTTGAACGTCCATTGTTGATAAAATTAAGTTCCGAACACACGTTCAAAAAAAAAACATGATAAACACAACGACGTCACCAACAAAAAGCAAATATAGTAAGTTATTATTTCAAAAAGTAAAGAAAAGTACCCAGCAATGATATTTTGTAGAATAAGTGCATTCTGAAGATGATTGAAAAATCTCAATCAGAATGTCGATGACGTTAAAATAAATAACAAATAATAAACATCAAATTTCGTTTGATTAATTCTTAAAAATCATGATCTTTCGCTTCGTTATCTATGAGGTAAGACGAATCTGTGTGCAAAATTCTATGTCGATGGGTTTAGTGGTTCGGGAGATACTGCGATGAGTGAATGAGTGAGTGGTATTTGGCTTTTATATATACATATATACTAGTTTGCATACCCGTCATTACAGCTTAAAGGTTTTGCACCAAGATCCCAAAAAATAACTTTAAAAAAATCGTTATTGCCTTCAGGACATCCCATTTCGAATTTTGAAATTCTAACACTAGATTCGTTATCAGCGACCCCAAAAAACTCGCCATCTTGGGAAAAATTTATATTTGCATTTTTTTTTTTAATGAAATTGCAGTTTGTTGTATTGGTTTGGATTTGACGATTCCCATTGTAGTTTTCGTCATGTTTTTATTAAATAACTAGCTTGCATACCCGTCGTTGCCGGGTTAAGTTTTTTCAAATTTTTTTTTATGGGCTATGTTGGAGCTAAACTTCAGGCCAATCGGTTCAGTAGTTTCCCCGCGAAAGAGTAATATAGCGCAAAAACTAAGTTTCGAAATCACTTTATCCCCTCCCCTTACTCCCCCAACCCCTCGCGCTACTTTTCCGTATGCCTATGTTGGAACCAGAACTACCACAGACACTCATGCCAAATTTCAAGTCAATCGGTTGAGCCGTTTTTGCGTGAAAGAGGAACAGACAGACAGACAGACAGACAAACAGACAGACACCCACTCATTTTTATATATTAGTATGATTCAACAATACTATTTTAAATTAACTAAAGTTTGATTCAATTTCTAGTAGATAGAATTTTTGTACATGTTTCCATGTTAATACTAGTGGATGTTGGTTATCTTTTATGTGAAAACACCTATTCCGATTGACTTAAAATTTGTCGCGGGTATATAAATTTGATAATTAGTTCGAATAAAATCTTCTTGAGGTTGTTATATCGAGTAAAATGAATCAGGATTTGGGATAAAACAGCAAAACACCAATTTGATTTTAGTAAAAAGCATTTTATTTAGCCTGTAATTAAATAATTATTGCTTTGAATAAGAAAAGGGTTGGATATGTAATCCCTTTTCGCTATAGTTTCATATATATTTTTTTTGTTTGGTTTGTTGTCGTATTTATGTACTTGTATATATATAAAAAAATGCATTTATAATGCGACCTAATGAATTAAATATAATAGTAATAATATAATAATCTATATTTTTTTTTTATAATAAATATTTTAATATTAAAAAGTTATTCTGTTTTCATATAATCGACATTTTGTTTGTGTTATGTTTACCTTAGGTATTTATGCTCAAGAAAAAACACTTACAATGTAATAATTTATATCATTAAATATTGTAATACTTTTTGTAATTTTTATAATTCATTTTTTTTTTGTTTTTTCAGTTTCTTAAAAAAAGCTTATAAGATAAATGCTGTCACAGACCTTCGTTTATATATGTAGTTGTATAAAATCACAAAATTTTATTAAAAATCCCTAACAATGCTAGTTATTATAATTAAATCTTAAATATTAATATTTTATATGTAATCTTAATATTATGTTTTTTTTTAATAGAATGAAGAAAATATATATTATGAATGATGCGATGAGGATGAAGTTTTGTGCTTAAATTTAAATGTGTGTTATTTATAATAATTTAAATCGAATTGTTAATATTCGTAGCCTTCTTTGTCACTTTTTGTCGTTAATTTTTCGTATATTGTTAGTATCTATAGTTTTTTTTTTACCCATTAGACTTTGTACAATATGTTTCTTAGAAAGAGATGTATTGCATGATCTTTCGGATTGCTCACGGCCGTTGTAGTCTGATTCAATAATTTTATTCTGGATTTCAAATTACTTTTCGGTTGTGTGATGGTTTTGCCAACTGTGGATGTGGATTTGAATTTCGTCGAACGTTCCATGGCCGATTCTAGTTTTTGTGTAGCTGAAGCCTAAAATATAAAAAAAACATTAAAAAATTTTTAAATGAACAACAAATAAAAAAAACATATAGAAAATGTAATTGGTTATAATTCGGCTTTCGAAAACTTTTCAAAAGACGATATGTTTTCAAAAAAGAAAAAAAAATTGTTTGGTAGGTACCCGTTAAAGTTAATATTATTTTTCCAAAAGTTTATAGAAAACTACGATTTTGGTAAAACTTATGCACAAAAAATTTCAAATCGCTAGCTCAATGCGTTTTCGAGTTATTGAAGAAACGTAAACCGGACATCAGATAGGCCGACAGACAGACGTCATGAATACAATAATACTTCCCTTCTATAGCTACGCAGAGGAAAGTAACAAATAGGTTTTGCTAATATATTTTATTCTGAAAGTTTTTTTTATATTTTGATTTTTTTATGATTTTTTTTTACATTTTCAAAACGGATTTTGTTTCTAATTTTTGTAAAGTATTTCATACTAGGATTTTTTTTATTAATATCTATTTTTTTATTTACTTACACTATTTGAGGCAATTTTAACTTCGTAAAACATGGCCCGATTGCGAATTTCATGTCTTATACTAATACTATGCAAGTAAATTGCTCTTCGGTCAATGTAATCCCGCTTTCTCACTCGACGAATTATGTGGCGCCTAAAATGGGATGATTTTCTTCAAGTTAAAGAACTTAATTAAAGTCATTAAAATATAAAGGATTTACCTTAGAATAAATTGAAGCAATCGAGCTCGTTGTCCAGTTTTTCGGAATACTTTACAGATACCAATATAAGAACTGAGATGATTTGGATTTATGCGTAACCCATTAATAAACTGCCTCTGAGACCCAATTAGCATGTCTGAAACCAAATTTATATAATTTGTAAATATTATTGTGAAGCTTTAAAAGAATTCAAAAACTTTAACAAAAAAGTATAGGGTAAGTTACGGATAGACGCCGCGCCGCACCTTTTGAAAAAACGCTGTGAAATTCTCAGTTTTCAAAACTCCCATATCTATAGGGTTGTATCATCATTCAACTCTATCTTTGTCAAATTTCAAAATCCTGGAGTGAATAAGAAAAGAACAGGAGGTAAAATAGAAAGTATCGAAGTATGGTACGTATAGATCCCGAGTAGGTAAGGATAGATGAATTTGGGCAGAACGAAAAAATAGAACCATAATTTATTAAAAAAAGAAATTCCTGGGCACAATTCAAGAATTTTAGAATAATAAACACAACACAACAAATTGAACGATTTGAAAAATAGGCGACCGAATACTTAAGCTACTTTTTGACTCCTATGTGCCTGTTTACATTAGGACTCATTTTGAGGCGGCTCCGGCCAAGTGATGGTGAGGGACGCAGTGGGGAGGGAAACCAAAAAGAGCGAACGAAGTTTAGATTCACTTAAAATTATCGGTTGCAAACCGGTTTTTGAGTCTGGTCGTTTAGTTTTGTTGATGAAACCGGTTTATGAATCCAGATGAAGCGAACCGTGTGCACACGGCAGAAAAATGACGAAAGACGTGTCTCAAATCCTATTGGAATTTCTCGTGCCTCAAAGTGAATCCCAATGTAAACACAGTCATTGTCTTAGACTCTTCTTCGTTCGCAGCAGCTCGCCCGATTTTTTATGTTAAACTGCGAATAGTGGTCAATAAAATTGTCTATTTTAGCGTAAAATTTATTATTTTAACCAAATTGGGCGACTATCCTCTATAGGCGTCGATCCGTACCTAAAACTGGAGCAATGAAAAAACTACTTTCGAAATATAAACGTATTCGGTGTTTGAACGATTATCGTAATTCAGTAGTTTGTGAACAAAACATAAAGTTCAGTAGTTTTGTGAATAAAATTTTGGTTTCTATTTAGTTCATGAACTCATATTCATGAATAGCCATCGGAAAGGTTTCAATGCATAGATCGAGGTTTTACTATATTACGGTTATCATAAAAAAATATTTGATATATCAAAAACTTACTATTTTCAAATAACCAATTGCCATAAACAGCCTGATTTTCAGATGTTTCCGGTCGAATCTTAGCCAATCGTCTAAGATGTAATCCTTTTAATAATCCATTTTCCATTTGAGCCAAAACTAAATATGGAAGACGAGAATTTGGCCTCAAACTAACGCATTTCCTCAACATAATCTCTGCTAAGGATGTTTTGTTTGAACTCCTGGAGGTTAGAAATAAATTTTAGTTTTTATTGCATGTCGGTAGGATATTTTTGATTTCTACCTATAGAGTAGTCCTAGGTTACAATGAGCATTCACATGATTTTCATAGAATCGAATTGCTTCTCTGAAATGGTATTCAGCTAATTCAACTGTTGGCATTAAAGTTCCAAGGTTATTGTGAGCACTTGCATATGTCGGCCATAGTCTAAAAAATACAATGGAAGAATGCTGGATTAAGAATTGTAAATTATAATAACTTTATTAATAGCCTTAGTAATACAAAGTATATTTGGTCGCTATCGCACCAATAATTCAAATTATTGTTTTGATTTTGTAGTCGCGACTTTCACTTTGCGACCTCTTGTGCTATAAGTAGGGTGACCATAAGTCCCGGAATTTAGGTATGTTGCCCAGGCGTCTCAGAAACTAATCTTATGTCCCGGAATATTGCAATTTAGAGTTATAATTTCTTAACACCTAAAAAAATGGACTTCGAAACCCGAAAATGTTCGCCTGCGGTGCAGTTTCCTCAGACATTACTGCCACTAACCCATTTTTCTTTAAAAAAAAATTGCACGCGGCGCATTTTATTAAATAATTTTCAACTGTTTGTTCTAAAAGTTTTGCCCGTGATGTGATTTTTGCTATATTTTAAAAATACTCAACTTAAGTGTGTTTTATATAAAATTGAAACCTTTTCCCTGTAATCGAGCATTGAAAATTTCCTCACATTTCATCGCCCCACCCCTTCCCTGCCCCCCTCGGTAATCTGTCTCGGATCCATACAAAAAATATGGTCACCCTAGTTATGATGTAGATTAATAGAAATATTTTGATTTGTATTAGAAAAAATTGTCCCATAAATTCACATTAAATGTAATATATTTAAGAGGGAAATAATTTAAAAAAGCTTACTTGATTGCCTCTTCATAGTGAAGTATAGCGTTATCTACATTTTCAGAATCCTTAAGATAATTTCCATAATTATAGTGCATTTTAGCATTATGTGGAAGAACTTTAAGGCCAGCTCTACAAGAAACATTTTCATTCAGATTACAAATTCATTTAAGAATCATAAATTCCAATCACCTTAATAGCGATTCTCTTGAATACCAATCGAAATTTCGATTGAATGTCTTACAGGCATATGATATTAATAGTAGAATTAACATAGTTGCAAGTAAAGGTCGAATTCTATGAATTGAATCCCAAATACATTGAAGGCCATAAACAACTAGCAATATGAAGCCGAAACTGAAAACAAATAAAATTGTTAATTTTTTTTTCTGTAATTTTTACCCATTATCTTACCTTGGGATATAAAGGACTCTCTCGGCCAAAACAAAGCCAACTGTCGTAATAATGTTGCATGCAGGAAGCAGTGGAATTCCCATCAAAAGGAAGCCCATTGCAAAAGTTAACTAGACATACATAAAATGGTTATTTAAAACTTTTACAAATTTAATCTGACAAATTTCACCTTCTCAAAGTTTATTGCCTTATATCCTAATACTATTAAAATCAAGAAGGCAACAAATGTAATAAGATTTCTCTTGTCCGAAAAGGATGTGACCAAAGGAATCGAACCCATCTGCCAGTCGTGACTTAGATCAGAGGGACACAGCATTAACCATAAATTGTAGACGAATAAATATGAATATGTCCGAAATCTTTAATATTCAAAAAACCATTATGAATAAAAAGTAATAAAGTAGAGTCCTGATAGTTCTAAGGGGTCCTAAATAGTTCGGATTAAGTTCCAGGTCTGGCAGACAAAACCTTCCACTTTCGCATAAACTTCAATCCATCGATCGAAGAAAGCGTGAAATGTTAGGCTTTCTTTCTTGTTTGCTATTTCATCAAATTTCTCGAAAACGGCTCGAGATGCTGAAAACCCATGCAATCGCAAAACATTTGTTGTTGAAAAAAAGTCTATTTTCGGGAAAAATTAATTCGAACATCATGATTTTTCTAGCCAGAGTGAAAACATTTTAACTTACCCTTAGAATATCAGGATTTTAAAAAAAAATATATTTATTTAATTTATTGAAAAAAATTTACCGCGTTGACATGTTGGGATTAAATGCAGCTGGATTGTCCTGTTCCGAAAACTTTGGGAATGGATCCTTGAAAATACCCAATCGTACAGCCAGCAAGACAATCGTTACAATTGATATCAATATCGTCCTTTGAATTAAAATCTTGCACTCTGTTCCCATTTGTTTTTCATACAGTAAGCGACGTATCAACTCCCATCTTTTCAATAAATCGAACATAATGTTGACTACTAACACAGTTAGGCCAGATTCCTTCGCCAACATACTAAGACTTCCGTATACAATACTAGCAAATAGCTTTGGAGATTTTTCGCTGAAAAAAAAACACATTTTGTTATTTTCACAAAATCTTGAAATTTTCTCATAGTTACTTGAAATGTGCGAATAATGAGAGCATGAAAAATATACTCGCTAAAACATCTGCACGTCCAACAATTCCAGTCACCTAAAATTATAAACAAAAAAAAAACATTTTTTTGTTAGAAAACTGGAGAAAAAATTCGAAAATACATAAATAAAAAATTCATAAGCATGGCAATACAAAAGGTAAAAGCAGTTCCCGCGGGAATATCCTATGTATCTACCCCCCGTTGTGTTTAAAAACAAATGATAAAAATTCTTTGTGTTTAAAGAAAAATGTTGCTGTTTTTGTGGGAATTATTGATCAAAAATTGTGCTGCCGTCAAACTTTACAGAAAGCAGGCAGAATTTTTTTCTAAACATAAAACCTACAATTGCCAGGTGCCAAACGTACTTTATATGTACCAGGTGTGTCGGTAAGTCTTTTCCAGTTTTTCTAACAGATGTCGCTAGCCATAAGTATGCAGTGTTATGATTTGTGACATATGTCATTTTATTCTATTGACATTAATCTTCAAAACTACACAAGTTACGTTCCGTCAAAATAACAACGTCATAGTGTTAAAGCTGTTTGAAAATGTTAAGTTTTGTGTCTGAAAACGTGCATTTGCGGCACGCATTACTTTTCCTCTTTAATCAAAAGAAAAAAGGCCGCTGAAAGCCATCGTTTGCTGGTAGAGACTTACGGTGATCATGCCCCAACCATAAGAACATGTGAGACATGGTTTCGACAATTCAAAAGTGGTGATTTCAACATCCAGGATTGAAACCAAATTGGTGGGACCAGATTGGTATCGTATATTATGAACTGTTGAAACCTGGAGAAACAGTTAATACTGACCGACAACAAATGATCAATTTGAACCATTAATTCATCAAAAATCGTTCGCGATACGCTGAAAGACATGGTAAGGTGATTTTGCAGCATGACAACGCGCCGTCTCACACAGCAAAATCAGTCAAAGAAGTGTTCAAACCACCTGGATGGGAAGTATTACCGCACCCGCTGTACTCTCCAGACCTGGCTCCATCTGACTACTATCTTTTTGCATCGATGGGGCACGCGCTTGCAGAGCAGCACTTCGCCGATTTCGAAGAAGTGAAAAAATGGCTCGATGAGTGGTTTAGCTCGAAGGAGAAACAGTTCTTTTGGGATGGCATCCATAAATTGCCTGGAAGATGGGCAAAATGTGTAGAATCAAATGGACAATACTTTGAATAAATAAATTTTAACTATCCATTGTAAATAACATGTTTTCTTTAGCGAAAAAACCGGAAAAGACTTACCGACACACCTGGTATATGTGGACAGATAAAATTTTTATTTAAAAAAAATCATTTGTATGGAATATGGGGTCAGGATGGGTCAATTGGATTTTGATATATGGAACGGTTGTGTCATATTGTAAAATACCAAATGAATTTTTCAATAAGACTCACCGTTTTCGAAAAAAACGCAAAAAATTGTTTTTTTTTGGTGTAGGGGAGAGGGGAGGGGAGTGGTCTGAGTTTGCCCGTTCAAGAACATAGCCTATTTCTGATAAACGCAACTGAACCGAATTTCAAGTCTCTAGTTAAATCCTTTCGAAAGTTATGGTGTCCACGGACGGACAGACAACGGCAAACTGACTGAAGGACAGACAGACAGAAATTGGTCATCCTAAACATTCTGGTGTTACAAATGGTATACTAAATCTAATATGCTTCTATATAGTTCTCATATAAAGTATAAAAAGTGCAAAAATTAAAATATGCATGAAAAAATATGCCTGAAAGCCAGGGCCGGCATTCACTGTTTATATGGTGGTCTGTTATATAATATAGCTTAGGAAATATGGTTGTAATTTAAATAACATATAGGCATTTACAACAAGTTTATCACACTCGCTCTCACTTATTATGTTTTCCCATAAAAAGCGCTTTAACTACGTATTTGTACTATTCATACATAAATTTCGTTGCTATAAAAACTTTTTGCGATGGATTTTATACAGTCAAACCGGAGTCATGGGAGACATGGAAAATTGTCCGGCTATCAAAGATTTCAGTGTAATACAGCTTTTCAAGCTAGACTTGTGAGAAAAATCCTTTAATAAATTATGTAAAAGTTTTCAGTGTGAAAACCCATTTTCAAAATGACATTTCCATAATATAAATTTAAATATCGATTTCCAGCAATAAAGTTATACAACTTATTCGCATAACTATACAAATAAACAGCAAAGTATTCCCACAAAAAGTCACAGACGATTAAGGAAGCAACCGCTTTAAGTAAACTTTTCTGATGATACGAAATCAACTGAAACATTTAACAATATTCCTCTTGGAGTTTTCTATTTTCTCAACTTAATTTCCCGATAAAAATAAATTCCCCATAAAATTGTTAAAAAAAAGACGAGAAAATAAAATTTGATCATTTGATGAAAACATCAAAATGCGGTGTGGTTTGATGTGGTTGTTCCACAAAAATGTAGACATGAAAAATTTGCCATGTCCGAATCATTGTGAAAAGGACATCGTTTATGGTTTACTCGATTAAATCGAAACATGTCTGTCTTCCTGCATATTATATGTCTCATTAACGTACCTAATGGGAAAATCTAATTAAATGGGACCAGCTGCTTTGTGTGTTTGAGTTTAATGAACCCAATTAATATGTTTATGTAAAAAATAATAATTAATGTAGGTTTGATTACCTCATGTCTAATTATTTTCTTATATAGCCTGTCTTTCGGTATTCCAACAAATTTGCTTTAATATTTTAGTATTATTCGTCTAAATTAAGAATTCAATTGAAATTAATTTGATTTTTCTCATTATTTGAGTTATATTTATAAGTAGGTAAAAAATATAATCTCCATTTTCATACTGAAGGTACATATACAATGCCAAAGTACTCTAATTAGCGTTTTATTAATTAGCACAATTTTGATTGTTGTTAAATTGTTTTGTCCCTCATCAAGGGCGAATTAAATTTCTGAATATAATTTATTTTTATAAAAAAAACAAATACGTGATTATAATTATTGATCAATAAAACATTAACAAAACTGGTGAATGGTATTCAATACATTTGAAGAGCATTTGACTTTCAATTAATAATTCTGTCTATTTACATAGCATCTATTTATCTTTGATATTGTTAAAACTATTATTAACTGGATTACACGAAAACTTGTTTTCCTTAATTCACTATTTTCGTTACGCTCATAAAATATTTGCACAATTATTAAAATTAGATCGAACTCTCGACATAGTTGCTCAATTAAAATTGAAAATTAAAGCGAAAATTCTAAAGTCAAAGTCAAGGGACAATAACTTTCCGTAAAAGTTTTTAATGAGAAACTTTTCCCTTTTGTTGTCTGTCCAACGAAACAAGTCAAGAATATAAAATACTATTACTATAAAACGTATAAAGCACGGAATACTATAGCTAACATGCGACATGATAGTATTTATAATACACTTTGTTTAAAATTACAAAACTCTCTCCGACGTTTTTGATTTTTTTTTATTTTTAAATAGCTCCGTTTTCGTACAAGTTTTAAATTATTCCATCTGTAAATAGTTTCACTATCAATAAGATTCATAAGCTTCATAAATTAAAAATTTACTGAAATTGATAAAAATAACTAGCATTCTCCTTACAAATGTCTTATAAATTTATGGACATAATAGATAGCCTCTGGTTTTCTTAATAATATCTTAGTTTCAACTTTTTTTTCGATATTCTTAAAGTTACACTTGCCACAAATGATTGTAGCTGGAAATGCTAAAATTTTTATATCCATAGGGCTATAATTACAACCGTTAGGAATAGTTACACTCTCGAAAATTCGAAGTCGATCACGCAATGAAACAGAGTTTGAGGGAGTCCATTTTTATGAGATCTTAACTTTAATTCCACCCAAGGAGTTCACAATAGCTCCCAATATAAAAGGGTGTTAATTTTTAATAATTTTTCGGTTAATTTTTCAATAAACCAAAAAAAAAAATAATGAATTTCACCTTTGTTTTTTGCAAACATTTGAGAGGTTTTGATTTTTTTCCCTATTTGTTGTTTCACGTTAATCCTTTTAGTAAATCATACTAATATATAAAAATGAGTTGGTGTTTCCCAAATAGCAAAAAAGGTCGTAAAGGTTCCTCTTTCACGCAAAAACGGCTGACCCGATTGACTTGAAATTTGGCATGAGTGTCTGTGGTAGCTCTGGTTCCAACATAGGCATACGGAAAAGTATAGCGAGGGGTGGGGGGAGTAAGGGGAGGGGGTAAAGTGATTTCGAAACTTAGTTTTTGCGCTATGTTACTCTTTCACGGGGAAACTGCTGAACCGATTGACCTGAAATTTGGCATAGATGTTCGTCGCGGGTCCAGCCCCAACATAGACCCATTAAAAAGAAGCCCGAGAGGCGGGGGAGTCAGGGGAGGGGGTAAAGTGATCTCGAAATTTAGCTCTTCCTCTATGTTACCCTTTCGCGGGGAAACTACCGAGCCGATTGGCCTGAAGTTTAGCTCCAACCTAGACCATAAAAAAAATTTGAAAAACTTAACCCGGCAACGATGGGTATGCGAGGTAGTTTTAAATATTTTCCTACGACTTAACTTAATTTTCATAATTAAAATCAATTGAAGTTTGCCATGTCGAGTTAACAAAGCCTTAAACCTCTTAAAACTGAACATAAAATTTATAGAAAAAGTTTCGATAAATTTTAATGAACACAAAAAAAGTTTATACTGTTTGTTTTATTTTGTTTTTGCCACATAAAACATGAATGGATAATTTTTTGGAGGTAAGTACAAGCATCAGAGAAATAGTTTGGTATTTAGTTTGTTCTTGTACGGTAAGAGGAACTAAACAACACAAATAATAATAAATTTTCGAAAACTAGGTTACTTTGCTGGGATAACGAAATCCCTATATCGAACGTTATTTAAAGCTTAAAACTTAAGTACGTAATTGTAAATTGAGAATAAACTTTTGCGTCAAGGATTTTTTCGAGGTTGTGTTCTTCGTACAAGAGAATTTCCTGCTTTACAGCTAATTTTATTAAAATTTTCCTGGATTCTTGATTGTATCGCAGTTCATTTAAAAAAAAAAACGAGCAATTCTTTTGGAAATTAAGCTTTCAGAAATAGTTTTTGATATTGGTTTGAAACAAAAATTGTATAAGTTTCACAAAAGTTCAGATGATTAAACTTTTGTGAAAATTACACAATTTATTTTTCAAAAATTATACAATTTAATGTTCAGATAAGTCTAGCTTTACTCATTTTTTAGCGCACTATGGAGATTACTTTGAAATACATCACACATGTGGGGGTGGGGGGTATATCGTAGTATGATGACGCAATTCAACACAAAAAAATTGAAAAAAGGTATTAGGGGGAGGGGGTGCGGATCACAAATCGTCTTTTTCTATTTGTAGCTTCAGAGATATCGAAATTTGTTTTAAGAAGTTTGCAATGCTATAAAATACGTTATTATTATGGGTTATGAAATATTGGTTACGAATAGGCAGTAACTTATTCGGAACATGGCCGCTTTTCTTTCAAATTTGTTGCGCAACCATTTGTACAGAAAGCTTTTTGTAACTCAGACACCAAAATAACTATTGCGAAACAAGCAAGCTTATGGCGGGATTTTAAAATATGTGACGTCTTTGGTCAATGTGCAATCGGTCAATTACTAATTTGGTCAAAATACCCAATTTTTAACGATTTTTTCACAATTCAAAAAGAAACTGATTTGTAGGGGATTTTTAACCAGTCACAAAATTACAGTGAGATACAAAAACCGGTTTTATAATATTTTAGAACGGTTTTACGGTGATTTGTTTTGTAAAGCTAGCATCAGACAAGCACACAAAACCTTAACACGTGTGATGACTGACGTAATTTTGACGTCACAAAATTGTCACACCAGTTAACACCGTCTGATAACTTAAATTGTGACAGAATTTTTGTTTACACACCGTGTGATAACCTGTGTTACGACAATTTTTTTGACGTGTGTTAAACGAATTTTGCCTCCGTCTGATAACCCTGTGTAAAACGTGGTATGTGTTTTGACATTTTTCGGTCTGTGTTAAGACTGTGGGAAAATGTCCCAATGTGTAAACTGGCATGAATTCGTGCCATTTCACACGCACTGTGTTATAGCGAATATCTTAAAAACGGTGCATCTTATCAAAAAAGTGCAAGAACAAAAGTTGTTCAGGATATTATTCTACATAAAACTCCCATACATCAAAATCCGATTCGGAGAATTTTAAAAAAATCTTATTGAAAAGTTTGACTTCAAAGTGGAAAACTGTTCGCTGTTCAATTAAACTTCAAATAATGCCATATCACCATACGGGTTTTCAATTATAGCTTTTGTTATGTTTCTATCTGTGACTTCACCAATTGTTAGCAAATTATCGAATTGACCGACCGACATCCGTAAGAAATTCCGATACAATTCGGGTTCTTCAGAGCGCAATTCCACCATCAATTTTGCAAAGAAACCCTCCTTCTCGCGACGCGACACCAAATCCTTTGTCCAACAACTGCGCTTTCGACCCATTAACTCGTCGTCGTCACTGCTTTCCAAAATATAGGCTGCCAAAATCGCCATATCCATCATCTCCTCATATTTTCTTTTTGACATTCTAATTTAATTTGATTTTTCTTCACAAATTGAAAATAGCGCACAATTGCTTGTCAAAATGACCGAGGAAAGTACACAAAATGTCAGAGAGCTATCACACCGTCTGATAGCAAATCAGTGTGTCAGACGATTTCTACTGCTGTCACACGTCTTCCATCATCACACCTTTTGAGACGTTTCACTTCGTCTGATAACTACTCAATCTGCGTCACACAGTGTGTAATTGTGTGACAAAATTTCGTGTAAAGACTAGCGTCGTTAACACGTTTTGGGACAAAAATCCGATTGTGTGGAAAAAAATTTCACACCGTCTGATAGCAACACTTTTCAAGTGTAAGGACGTGTCGTATCAGATGTGTGTTGAGTTTTTTTCGTGACGTCAGTCATCACACGTGTTAAGGTTTTGTGTGCTCGTCTGATGCTAGCTTAACACTTAATGTGTCAATTTTCTGTTTTTTAACGTTTTTCTGTAATCGGTGACAAAGCAACCGATTTGTAACGTTTTTTTGTGTATCCGGAAATAAAGTTGTATTATTGTGTTGTTCTGCCAAACATCCTCTGTAGCGCAAACAGTTCAGTAAAACGACCAGTAGCTTTGAGAGTCTTTATTCAACTGACTCACTGTCATTGTCGTGAGCCCCGTTCTCTTCGATAATACAATGATTACTTAACTCTAGTTACAGTGGCTACTTAAACTGTACTACAAAAGTAATCACTAAGTAACGGTTATAACAAGTAACAGAATGACCAGTAAGTGACAAGATTGCAGCCACTGTGGTTACAAATCAATCGTCACAAAAACAGTAATTCGAAAACTGATATTTTGGAATTACTTACAATTACTTTTGTAGCTTGAATCGCAAATGATTACTTGGGAAGATCCTTATTTTCAAAAAGTTTCAAATAAAAATGTTTTAATAGAACTAAATTTTTCATTTTCACACATTTAACGATCAATTTCCCTGTCAAGAAATTTCAATCAAATTGAGGACATAGGTTGAATCAAAATCTTTGATAACCAATTAAACTTTTCTCTAAGCGGACCAGATTTCTGGAAATTTTCTTAATAATCTAAAGTTTACTCACACATACGTAATATACATATATATATATATTTCAAGGCAGTTCAAATTAATAACAAAAACATCTACTTTAAAGGTTCACTTGTACGAAAGTTGAATGAATCATGGCTGACAGGTTTCCGACTCCCTACTTCTGGTGAATAATAAGATAGTTTAAGGCAATTACGAAAACGAAAATTTGGTTTTGAAATGTGATATTGTTTTGCTTGTAGGCCCCCAAGACAATTGTTTTCAAAATGTCAGTGCTGTATGGCTTTAATGAACTCTCAACTGCAATTCTTAATGTTCACGGCAAAATTTTTAAAGCAAAGAAAGAAAAAAACATCGGCTGGTTCAACAATGGATATTCGTTCAACAATGGCGGCGAATAAAATGAATTTAGCAACTTACGGCTTCCGTGTGAATAGGATGAACAGCAAATAGAAGACCAGCGATGATTGCAAACTCCTTTCTCATTTTTAATATTAAAGAGCAGAATCTGGTGAACAATACTGTAGCAAATAAGTGCAGTATAATGTTAACAGTATGAAACCAGATTGGCCGCAATCCAAGAAAAAAACAGTTCAACCTGAAAAAATAAAAAAACAAAAAAAAAAAAAATAATTGAGAAAATATAAAATCCAAGTGAATAAGAAAAAGAAATCTCAAAAAGATATTCTAGATTTTCAATAGGGACTTTCAGGACAATATATATATTGAAAGTATAGAATAGGATAGGATGAGCTAAGGATGGTTAAAAAGGATATCGCTTCATATCGGTGTAGAGCTCAAATATATTGCTTCGAAACCATAGATAGACTTGTATACCACCATTGTATGATAATGGGATATGGGTGATATTAAAATAGGTTGAGTGTGTCAGGGTATTTTGAATCTTAATGTAGGGAGATAATATGAGGCAAATGGGTATTTTAGGTATTCATAATAATCAAAATGATGGTAGCAATGTTGCTGCTGCCCAGATTCTCTGCCAAGCTGAGGAAATTTTCAAGGATTTCAAAGGCGGAATATTGGACGCAAAAAAGAAATGATTATACGGAAAGTTTTTCCAGTTTTTTTTTCTCTCTCCACTATTACCCTTTCACATAATTTCGTTTTTGTGTATTGGGGATGGCCATTATTGAACATACCTGAATGTTAAAGTGGTGAGTGGACGATACGATTTGTGGCTATTGGGATCGGACATGGGTGTGCCCCAGAAATCGTTTTGAATTAACTTTTTCAATGGATTCACTCCGTTCACATCATTATTCATTACGATAGCCGGTATATCATCGTGTACGAAAGCACCGAATAATCCATTCGCATAACACATTAATATACTCATCGAAATAAGGCAATAAATTTTCCATTCTCCTCCATTTAATTCATTCCAATGATGGACGGTACTTTCCTTCTGGCCAAATTTTCTACTGATACCAGCTATTGAATTGACGCCACCCATTGTCGTCGAAGCGGGATGATGGTTGCCGTTGGGTGTTGAGTTCGAGCTAAAAAGGGTGGCTCCAAGGTGGTGGTGATGGTTGGACGATCCAAAACCCATACTACCACTGGAACCATTTAAAATTATTGAAGCAGATGTCGATCCCGATCTCGTACCCGATCCCAAACGTGATCCTGACGCTGAGCTCAATAGCGCCGAACAGCTGCCACCATTACTCCTTGATCCTCCCCCATTCAATATCCCATTATTGCTATTATGTCGTAGTTGAACTAAAATACATTTTCCTGCATCCGAAATTAAACCTTTTCCGCTAGTTGATGACCTCCTCATTTTATAAATTACCTGAAAATAAAAAACAGGCATGAAAATAATTTTATACGACAAAAAAAAAAAATATCATCGTATATATTGATATATTGTAAATAACACACTCTATATTAATATTTTATAAATGAAGCCAAAATTTCATTAAGGCTTTATTGATGTTTCCGAAACAAAATGAATGGATATCAATTTTTCATAATTTTCAAATCCTTTCACTGCATTCGTACGTATATGGAAATGTTGTGCGTACAAGAGGATAAAATGAAAAGTTTTCGGTCTAATGATTTGTAAAAAAAAATCTCTACAATTTGACGCCTTACCCCCTTTAGATGGCTTGTACCAAAATTTAATTTCTGCATGTCCGTCCGTCTGTTCGTCTGTCTGTTTGTCTGTTTGTCTGTTTGTCTGTTTGTCTGTTTGTCTGTTTGTCTGTCTATCTGTCTGCCTGTTCGTCTTACCGTGAACACTATAAATTTCGAAAGGATTGAGCTAGATACTTGAAATCTTGCATAGTTGCGTTTCTCGTAAATGGCAAGACTAAGTTCTTGAGCGAGCCAAATCGGACCATTCCTTCCTACCTCCATCGTATAAACGAAACTGTTTTGCACAATTTCCTCAAAAACTGTGAGTCATATTGGAAAATTTATAACGGTAAAATGTGTTAAGAAAAGGATTTTACATAACTCATCCATACATCAAAATCCAATCGGACCACTGCTTCTCTCCTCTTCCATACAAATGGATTTTTTTAAAGAAAATATTTGAGTATTTGGTGATTGGCCCCTGGCGACTTTCTTATGTTTTGGAAAAGGTTTCACGGCTGAATTATTTGGGCAAAGTTTTTCTTTATCAGGCACCAAACTTTTCACCTTATCCTCGCAACGGATATCGTTTTGTGTTATCGATAATTGAGAAAAAGAAAGCTTTAGCGCCAGTTTTTTTTCCAGCCCGCACAATTCTAAACTCCTTTGATATTCCCCACCACTACTATAATTCTGCAGACAGAATTAATACTTTTCCAAATCGATTAAACGAAAATATCAATCGAAATTATGATTCTTAGCGCATTATTAAACTACGACACTATCACCCATCGTACGAATTAATATCATAAGGGTGAAACTTATCATAAATGCGTATTATTATAATTAGTTTACCTATCTATATTTTACGATATAATTAATTAACTGATTTGGTTAGAACATGAAATTTATGTGACCTAGATCAATTTACAAATGCCATATTCAGCCATCTAGAACTATCTATACTAATGGCAATCTATTTGGCTATGATATGATTATGAATCCATTTCCCAATTAAAAATAACTATATATTGGAATTGGTTTAATTCATTTTGTGGCACATTTAGAAATTAGATTTGAAACGGTTATCAATTTTAAATGTTTATTTTGTGGTTAGTGTTTTTGACCGATGTACAATAATTATTATTATGATACAATAATTTCATAGGTAATTATCTTCTATTTTACATATTCACCCTCCTATGCCATGGGTCATATTGGAATAATAAACTAATAATATTCGATTATTTGAAAGTTCATTTTGCACAACACTCTAAATGGTTTGTGTGAATGCACACTAAATATTGTTGCAAAAAACTCATTTTTCTCAGTATTGTTACACTTTTGATGTGTGATTTCCAAAAATCGGCAGAAATCTCTGTTTTTGATTGATTTTACTACAAATTTTGTGTGATTTCCAAAAATTAAAACTAAATTTGTGTGATTTCACACCAATGTGTGATGTCACACTAAAAATGCAAATAGTAAAATTCCAACAGTAGTGTGATTTTACACTAATTTGTATCGTCATCACCAAGAAGAGGCGACTACAACATAATATGGCGGTATCATTCGGTTAGTCGTGTATCTCCAGTTTTGAAAATCCAATTAAAAACTATTGCACTATTATTTCAGGAAACGCATTTTAAGAAAAATCAGTTTTGGAGATCATACCTTTATTTTTAAATTAGTTTGCATTGTTTCTGTTAAATTTTTTTCGCCAATGTTTTCAGATTTTTTTTTGCAAAGTTTTTTTTTCGCAAAATATTGAAAGGGAGATGTATTTTTTTGAAGCAATATAACACTTCCAACAAACAATTTCATTCGTGGAAAATCAATTATTTCTCCTCAACATTGTGAAATTAGATGTGGAAAATAAATTAAAAGGAAGGTCATGTTTTTCAGAAAGAAAAATAAAAAATTATCAGAGAGCAAAATAAACAGAGATAAATTTTATTTTCTGTGAAATCACACCCATTTTGTGTAATTTCACTATTCGTTTGTTGGAATTGTGTGTGAAATCACTACAAATTATGTTGGAGCTCACGCTGATTTTTTTTATAGTTCCAGCCAGAGCTTAGGGGAAGACCCTTTAATGCCGAAACACAGCTCAGGTTGGTCGGAAGGACAAAAGGAGATGCCGGTTTATTTTCTCCTTGAACTTCTGCGGGTTATAGTCCGGGGGAAACACTTCGGATGGTAGATCGTTCCAAAGTCTTGTTGTTCACGGAATGTAGGAACTCCTAAACTTTACTGTACGAAAACGGGGAGGCTCAAGGAAGAAGTCGTGCGCGCCTGCAGCTGACTGGGAGTGTCTAGGGAAGATGTACCGTGGAGGAATAAGTTGGGAAATTTCGGTGGAACATTTCCCATTGAAATATTTATAGAATATGCTGAGTACTCCAACAGAGCGACGATGCTCGAGAGACGGTAATGAATCTGTCAAACAGTTGTCTCCAATCAGTCGGATCGCATGTTTTTGAATTCGGTCCAGCAGTTGCAGGACAGCTTTTGGGGCTCCAGCCCAAATGTGCGAATTGCACTCGAGTCTCGGTCGAATGTAGCTCTTGTAAATGTTAAGGACGTCGACTGGTGCGAAATATTTTTTGCAGCGTCCCAGGAAGCCTAGGCACTGCGATGCTTCACTCATAAAAATGGAGGCTAACTCGACGACCTACACTGAGCGAAAAAGTCATAGAAAACGCATATGAATTCGTATGTTTCAACTATAAAAGGGCGCCATTGCGCAAAATTGTAAGATTTACATTGAGCAATGTGAAACACGGCCGCATTGTGAATTCAACATTTTGCCATATGAATTGATACCCATATTGTGCATTTTAAGCAGCAAATATGCGGCGTTTTCTTTCTCCCTCGAATGGTTACTTAGCTTGGTGAGTGAACAGAGATGAACAAATTAAAACGTAAACAGAAAGCGAACAAGAAAAATCTAATGGCGATAAATTAATCGAAACTTTTTGTGGAGTATTATTTTATAATGGACTTTTCCTCCGATTGCATGTCGTGATTTTAGTTGCCACGAAAATTTTTCGACAATATTGGATCTGAAATTTAAACAGATTTTAATGGGCCATCAAATTATTTAGTTTTTAATGAAAAATTTCTTTAATTTTATTTTACCGGTCAAATTTATTTTTTCTTTTGCAATGAAATTTTGATGCCAATAAAATTATGCTGTTTCAAAAATGTCTGCTATATACTTTTTATGCAATATCCTTCAGTCATTCGCCTGAAATAAGAAATTTAATTCTCGAAACGAAATCGTTTCCATCAAATGTCAATGGGAAATATGGCGGCTGAAGGCATCAACTTTCTTTTTCTTTTTACATTTGAAAATACAAAATTAACCTCACAAAAATATAAAAGTATAAGTTGAAATGCATGATTTTATAGTCGAAAAATGTAATTTCGTATGTAAGTCGAAAAATGTAAAGTCGAAAAATGTAATTTCGGATTTTATTAACTCACATGTATTAAATGATATGGAAAATTGTAAAATTTACAAATCTTCAATGTAAAATTATATATGATTTATATTATTTTGTATTTTACTCTGGGTTTTTCAATAGTACATATCAATTCATCAACAAACAATGTAAAATTTACCATGAAAACATAGTTTTCCCTGTTTTCATATTAATGTATATGTAAGATCAATAAGTTTATATTGAAAATTGCGTGCTTTTCCAATTTGGGGAAAGTTTTTACAATGCGAAGATTTACAATGCATCATTGTAAATATCGCAATGGGGTATTTCTCTCAGTGTACATACGGCGTAATTGGCCTCGGGCAGGCGCGCGTTCTCCTGCATGTGGGCAAGTAAAACTGAGTTGATCTGTGGTCGGAGAAATTCTGAAATTAAGCCACCAGCAGGTGAAGTAGGGCATTGGGAGCTGCACGAGTTGACCTTAGATAGGTTAACTCTGACCGCTAGCTGGCTTACAGACACCTCTGTAAGGTCAGAGTTAACCTGACAAAAAGTTGACCTGGACATTTTTCTGAGTGTTCCTTTGCTATTTTAAAAATATGATCACTCCATTGGAGCTTCTCATTTATTTCGATGCCCAACATTCTGATGTTTTTTGAGTCACTAATGGACTCACTCATAAATTCGACCGTTTCGGGCGATTTTTCGCATTTCATCGATAACAGCATTGATTGGATTTTAGATGCGTTGAATTTCACACGGTTGATTCTGCACCAAACCAGAATTGTGTTTAAATCAGAATTCAAAGATCTAATTTGCTCACTGCGTTTCGCTCGAACTGCAATGGCGTTCGATTCTGCAGGTGAACCGAAATGATAAATGCGTCAAGGGAGCTGTCATTAGCGAAACAGTAAAGTGGATTGAGAGTGAGAGATAGTAGATCATTGATAAATATTAAGAAAAGCGTAGGAGCTACAACTGAGCCTTGAGGGACACCAGAGTTAATTTTGAACCATCCAATACAACCCGTATTGAACGATCAGAAAGGTAGCTCTCAATCCATTTTTGTGTGAATTAACGCTTTTTTTTCTAATCATACTGCTGTTGGATTTCACTACATTTAATGTAGGAATTCAGTTTCCTACATTAAATGTAGTGAAATCCAACAGAAATCAATTAGAGTGAAGATTTGTATTATTTATGACCGAATCGAACCGAACCTAATGTCAATTAGAAATACACATATATCCACAATAGCAACAATTTATTTATACATAATACTAAAATGCTTTTTTCTTTTCCGTTATCAACAAATTGAATGGATTCGAGATTAATATTTTTTTCTATACACTTTAATTTTTGGTGAAAAAAGAGTCTTTTTAAAAGCTTACAACGAGTATAAAGTAACGCCACATTTTTTTTTTTATTTGACATAAACATGGATTTTCTTGAAAGTCCTTGAAATAGATTTTCTTGATTTAACAGGTAAGATAGAATATCTGTTGTATACCTTTTTGCCTGCGGATGTCTTCAAAGGTCGAATATAACAATTTTTTCGTAGAAAATATTCCTTGTTTTGTGAATGTTGAAAATCCCCTTCGTTTGGGCGTAAAGAAACTTTTTTCACGGAGAGTGAATACAAAAGGTGCGTAAGATTGATAAAATTTGAAGAAACAAAAATTGTGAAATAACAATTTTGGTGAATGGAATGAAATTTTTAAAAATAGCCAAGTGAAATATATAGTTTAGGGAGAAGATTTGTTCAGGATTCAAAAGAAAAAAGGTAAATACTATACTGGGGTGTGATGTGTTATCTTAAATTTTAAAGGATTTTAAAGGAATTGATCAAAGAATATTAAGGAGGCTGTCAACATTTACTGGCTTCGTTTAGAAATGACAACAAAAAACCTACAACTTTCTGAATTTTTGTAGGAATTTAAATAAATGCATTCGGTTAAATTAAAACGGGATACGTTACGATAATTTTACTTTTTTTGTTTTTTTTTTTGCATGGAGTTTAGTACTATCGCCATAATACCACGACCACACCAAAAAAGCGTGGCAGCCCCGTAATTCCAATGAATTTTAATGTATGGAAAAATGATACAAAATATTGTTCTAAATATTTAGAATATTTAGCACGTTTTTTTCAGAAAAAAAATTATTTAATAAGTGATCTGATTGAATTCTATAAAAAATGATGTAAAATTACATTTAAACAGCCTTTTTCTTTCAATTATTCGGGATACATTACATTACTAAACATAACAAAAGCTATAATTGCCAATCTGGCAATCATTGGAGACCCGTATGGTGATATTAGTATCAAAATTCGAACAGTTGTACCAAAATTCCACTCTGAAGTCAATCTTTCCAATAAGATTTTTTAAAATTTATTCCAATCGGATTTTGATGTATGGGAGTTTTATGTAGAATCATATCCTAAATAACTTTTGCTCTTGCACTTTTTTTGATAAGATGCACCGTTTTTGAGATATTCGTTTTCGTTCGTATGGGGGGTACCCCCCTAATGGTCCATTTTTGTCCATGAACGAACTTAGCCTCGCATTTTACGAAAAACGGACCCGCCCAAAATTTCAAGTCTGTAGCTCTATCCGTGCGCCCACAATCCGCGCCACAGACAGACGGACAGACAGACAGAAATTAATTATTTTTATCATTCTAAACACACTGGTGTAATTCATTTTTGTGTGTGATGACGGGATCTTGGCGTTACACACGGTAAGGCAAAGTTAGTATACCCTTTGGTTTCACCATACGGGTATAAAAACTGATTAAGCATTCAGCCTACAAGCCGGAGATCGTAGATATAAACTTTGCCGCAGCATGCTGACATTTCAAGTATACTAAATTTGCTTTTTCGAAATCAATAGTGTTAGTTACTCATTGGTGCTAACGACACCATCAACCTAAAGTTACAAACGAAAAACGTTACAAATGCGGCAGCATGCACGAAAACTGAGTTACAAAGTGGGTTGTCATTTATCGTCTTTTCCCGGACACCGTCCTCTTTTTAATGGCGTCCCAAGACGTCCGAGGAGGATTTTTAGAGTATGTCCGAGGTTTTTAAACATTTTTGGGAAATTTTGAGTCAATTAAGATGTTTGCTTCGTAAAACCAAGATGTCAAGAAACACAAAACACGGAGGTTGATGCTTTTAATTTAAAGGCCTGTATCCACACGGAAGTTTATTTGCAGAAGTCGCTTCCAGAAGAGATTTCTGATGTCACAACTTCTGGAAGTTCACTTGCTGTTAGTGTTTCCACGGGAAAAACTTCCAGAAGTCTCTGCTAGAAGCGACTTCTGCAAATAAACTTCCATGTGGACACTGGCCTTAAGGGTATATTTGAGCTCGCAATGCCAAAATTTTCGCCTGCGACGCATTTCTTCGAGAAATAAACACCACTGCTCCTTACTTTCTGACTATTACTTAAATTTACTTCGAGACGCGCTACCATACTGGTTTTCACGTGTTTCAAAAACCCCATTTATCAATTTAGGACCATTCGACATGCTTACCATTGCAGTGCGCGCTTACCCTAAGACGATTATTTAGCTCACATGAGGTTATATCGAAAGTGTGAGATTTATTTGGAAAAAATCTAGCATACACATAGAAAAACATAATAGGACGAATATAGAAAAGTTTAAAATGTGGTTCTTCATAGAAATCAACCAGCTTCCGCGTTTTGTCGAAATTCGGTCGCAAAAAAAATTGTGAAAGAGATAAAAGTTTCCTTGAATAATTTAATATTACTCAGTGCTGCAAAAGGAACAAACTTCATTGCATTCCTGAATCTTGTATCTGTAGAAAGTTGCCATAACTGCTCTTTCAATTTCACACTATGTGAAAAAATGTAATGCCTAAAAGATGGTAGTTTCTGGCAAACTTTGTACAAAATTTTGTGTAAAACTTATCCGTCCACTTTCGTGAGATATTTCTTGGCACAAGATTTTATCTGTGTGTAAAACAAAATATGGAAAAGGACTAGTAATAAAAACTATATCTAAAAGGAGGCAAAAAGGTTAATGAAAAGATAGCTTTGAAATGGGAAATATCAAACCTTTCGCCAATAACCATAAATTGGTTTATGACAGCAATTTTTTAAAATCTTTATTGAATTTTCTTTTCGTCCTTCCAGCACACTTTTTCGGTATTATGAATATTCTTGACTTTCAACCCCATTTGGTCATGAAAAAAAAATTAAAGCGAATATGACTTTCATTTATTATAACTTAACTCGATTTGTTATTTGAAATGACACCAACGTAAGAAAAAGCTTTCACAATTGTGTAGAAATATGTTTATTTCAAACCCAGTAAATAAAAAAAACATAGGCAAGGTGTCTATTTAACTAAAAACACGTATGTATATTCATTTAAAATGAAATGGAAACCTCGAACTTTTTTGTTGTTGGTTATTTCATTATATGGTCGCTCCATTTATTCTGTGGTCACAACAAAAAGTGATACGAATAATCTTTATTCTATTTGACTTTATTTTTTGTCATATGTCAACCTATGGCATGTTAGCGTTTAAAAGTAAGTCACGTTAAAATTTCATCCGGAGCAATTGTAAAACTTTCATCCAGTTTCCTATTGTGAGCGACCTTTGATAAACGATTGTTCAACTCAAAAATTCTAATTTACCTAAAGTTACCGTACGAGTTATGTACGAAACATCAAAATGTTAAACTAAAACCCCTTTTCATGGTTGGAATTATTTACGAGTATTTCAGCAAAAACTACTTTTAGTTTTACCATTTAGCCACTCTCCCCGCCCTGTTTTCATATATGGGCCGTTGTCACTATTTCTCTTTCATCTCTGACTCCCTTATCAACATCAACCCTTTTTGCCACAATATATATTATTTTCGTATTTTAGAATATTCACATATCTACACACACACACATAAACGCACAATCATATCAATATACTTGTATATTTGTATATAACGGGTATAGATTTATGTACCTAGATATTTATTTAAAATAGAAAAACTCGAATGTATTCGTTTTGATATTCAAGTACTTGATGTTGGTTATTGCTATGCAAAAAGCGATGAATATATGGTTCGAAACATTACCCAACAATAAACTTTTTAGTTTTATTAAATTTCTGTACACAATATTGATCCAAAAATATTTTATTAAATGTATACTGAAATCGAAAAAATAGAGGGATGAACAAATAAAATAACTTTATGCGTAGCATAAAAAGTTACCCTTTTCTGGACAGGAAATTCCATTCATAGTTAGGGATTGCTTGAAATACATTTATAGTCCAACACATTTATTTCGTAAAAATATATAAATATCCGCATATGTACGTACATCTGTGGATACATAAATCGTGTACATATTTTATTTTTTTCTTTTTGCAGTTATTATTACTTGTGTACGCCATTATTTTTTTTTTGCGTTATACTCGAAATGGATTCCTTTTCTATTGCTACTGGATTTGTGTCTTTTTGTTGGAATAATATAAATCCAGCCATTTCATTACTATCTGCATTGCTTTTTAGTCGGTTTATCATATTGATGTTTGAATTGTAAGGTAAACGAACATATTTCGTAGGGACAAAAATATACGGGCATAATGCCTAATGAAATAGTGTTTTCGTCTGTAAAAGAATATTATTTTGACACCGTCCTCTACAAATGTCAGCCGGAGTATTATTTTTTTTTTTGTTATTTTGAAATCGAATCATGAAAATTTGACACATGACATGAAAATCGTTTCAAGTTAATGACGATAATCACTTTGATATTGTGCATGTGAATTTCTACAATTCTGTAGCAAAATATGTAAAATTACAATTTTCTTTTTTTTTCAGACGACAGAAAAATATTCACGTACCTAATAGAGTGAGTAACAATAAACCATTCATAATTTCTCAATACATGAAAATCCAATTCAGACAAATTTTGAAAATTCCAAATTAAATTATTTTAATTAATTAGAATTTGTTTCTCCTTTTCAAATTGTTCGAGTCACGCTCTATATTTCGTTTATGTTTGTTGCTTCTTTAGAAATGGAGGCTATTTGTGTAATTGTTTGGAAAATAAGCTACAATGCCACACACAATCATACTAATATATAAAAATGAGTTGTTGTCTGTCTGTCTGTCTGTTCCTCTTTCACGCAAAAACGGCTGAACCAATTGACTTGAAATTTGGCATGAGTGTCTGTGGTAGTCCTGGTTCTATCACAGGCATACGGAAAAGCAGCGCGAGGGGACGGGGGAGTAAGGGGAGGGTGTAAAGGGATTTCTAAACTTCGTTTTTGCGCTATGTTACTCTTTCGCGGGGAAATTACTGAACCGATTGGCCTGAAATTTGGCATAGATGTTCGTCGGGGGTCCAGCCCCAAAATTAAAAAATAGCCCGAGAGGTGGGGGGAGTAAGAGAATGGGGTAAAGTGATCTCGAAACTCTATGTTACCCTTTCGCGGGGAAATTACTGAACCGATTGGTCTGAAGTTTAGCTCCAGCATAGACCATAAAAAAAAAATTTGAAAAAACTGAACCCGGCTACGACAGGTATGCAAGCTAGTTAATTATATTACAAATAAAAACTTAGGTAGCAGAGCTAATAAAAAAAAAAGCTTTTGACTATCTTTTCCGTAACACACAATATATGTTATGCAGAAAAAAACACAAAATATAAAGCGATATAGGCGCAAATCCCTAAGATTTTTCTTAATTAATTTTACTCCGTAAGTAAAACTTTTAGCCAACATCGCAACCCCGTTAAAATTCGGATATTCGCTCTGAATTTGTAGACGCAGTAAAAAAAAATAGTGAATCTAATAATGGAGATTATGACTACTTCTAAAATAGTTAATTTTAATTACAAAATAGTTAATTTCAATCACAAAATAGGTAATTTCAATCACATTACAAAAATAGTAAATCTAACCACAAAATAATAAATTTCACTACTAAGTTGTTAAATTTATTATAAAAATAGTCGATTTTGACTATTTTTGTAATGGAAATTGACTATTTTAGTAATAGTCACGATTCCCCATTATAAAATAGTTAGATTTACTAGTTTCAAGTTTTTTTTAACGCCTGTTGCGTAATTTTGGCTTTTTCAAGCCCCACCCTCTTTCCAACCCCCACCCTATTTATTCAACTTTTTCTAATTTCAGCCTTTTCAACCCCATTTCAACGTGAGAAGCAGTTCCGCAATCAACTTTTTCCGGATTTTTCCTATGGGTATTAGAACCGTTGTCAAAGTACTGCACACCCACCTCTCCCCCTAAAAGTCTGATTCGTTTTATGGGCAATTTAAAGAATTACATCATATTATGAAAAAATACGCAAGAAATTGTAAAACTGTTACATACTGATGTAGTTTTTTGAAGCCTTTTTTAAACTTTAACAGCCTTATTAATAAAAAATCCCTAACACGGAGATAACTCATGTGCTAACTAACTCCGAGATAGCAAACTTATCCATTAGATAACTATTCTTATTAATAAAAAATTTTCCTCCATATAATAGCTAACTCGTATTTTATTTAAAAATTTAGCTGGAATTCGGCAACCCTTGTGCCGAATTGTACCAAAAAATACGAAAATCTTTTACATTTAAGTCAAATTTTGGTTTTTTAAATCCGTTTCCTTGGAGACGATATTAAAATAAGTCATATTTTGGTTTTTTAAATCCGTTTCCTTGGAGACAATATTAAAATAGGAGTGAAATTAATGTTTTTATTTTAATTGTGATTCACTGCAAAGTAATTAAAAGTGGAAAATTTAAAAATTGAAGGAAAGCGATCAGAAAAGTGGTGTTCAAGTGATAAGATAATATAATTATAATAACATAAATTGCATTTTTTTAATGGATCATTGTTTCTTATAGTCATTATTGCAAGAGTTATGTGCCGTCAAGAGTTATCAACTCGTTAACTCGAGGGAATCGGTATGTTAGCCAACACAGAGTTAACTAACGTCAGTTAACTCTTAAAATTTTTTATTAATAAGAATTTCGAGTTATCCACTGCGTAAACCATTGATAAAAGTTAACTAACGTTTATTAATAAGGCTGTAAGGAATTAGATATTTGAATTTAGGACAAAATGTCTAAATTCAGATCAGTTTCCTTAAACGATTTTGATTTGAATAAAAATAAATTCGAGTCTTATTAAGTAAACCTAAAATTCAAAAGCGTTCCAAATTCTCGCGAATACATTGGTGGGAATTGTGTACATTCGCCTTATGAATCCGGTGAGAAAATGCGTATTCATGTAGATAAATCCTCTTTCATGTATTTTAAATATTAATATGTCTCGATAATACATTATATACGAACATATAAAAGAATCAAATGTGAACGTGAGCTTTGAGCGCTGTCTTAAGCAGCACCTGCTAATTCCGTTTTGCTGAAAACTTGCAAACAATTTTCCACTTGGTTCGTTCAGAATCCAACCCAAATGCCAGCCCCATGTCACATGAAAATGTTTTCGCAATTTTTTTTTTGTCCTTAGGATTTGTGTTTTTTTTTCAGTTTAAATTGTAGTTTTTATTACCATTTGATGTTTTGCTCGGTAGCTAACAACTAGGAATCTAATAAACACTGGGAAAACATAAATTTTATGTTAGTTGTTTAGTGATTTCGAAGTTAAAAAAAAACATCTTCAAAATGGGAAATGTGGACTTTTCTAATTAAAAACGTGATTTTCCTCGATATGAAAAATACAAATATCTCATTTGAAATTCTTGGAAGTCGTACTTTTAATTCGAAATTAAAATTGCTTAAAACGTTATGATAATTTTTATATTAAATATTGTTGTATACAATAAGTATGCTTGAGGGTAAAACTTTAATAATTCAGAATCTAGACGAACCACACAACCGAGGGTGGTGGGTGATAAAACATCCACAATTCAAAGCCAAGTGGGATAAGAATGAGAGACCATCGACTTAGAATCGTAAACTGTGGAAAATGAGGCCACACAATGGGCATAAAAGCCTTCAGGCTTAAGCAATAAATTAATGTGAACATGCAAATGTTATTCTTATACATAACTCTGACAATCGGGGTAAGTAGACTTCAACAAGGTTTCCAATATCCAATATAATAAAATTATGTTCGTAAGAGGGACGATGAGGATCGACCAATACTAGGACATTGTGGAGGGGGTCGGTCCTATAGGATGGATTGCGGTGATGATTTAATCTATATGAATACATAGTTAAAGATTATTTGGATGAAAATTTCCGATAATGAAACAATTTTATGAAAATTTTATGCAAGTCCTGTCTGCTTTTGAATTTAAATACCAAAATCTCTCTTAAGTCGGTGGATTTCATTTTAATAAGTCTTTAAATCCAATTCGATTTCCAACAAAATATCACGATATTTTTCGATTTATTGGTGCAAAAATGTAAATTGGAAAATAAAACTGTAAAAATTTCCCAATAAACGGTGAAGATATTTACCAGAGGAGAAATGTCAAAGCTGGCAAGAGTATGGTGGGAAAAAAAATCTAATAAAATTTGAACTAATTACAGTTGAACATTAATTTGTTCCCAGGGCAAATGAGATCCCAAAATGAAATTAATGGTCAAATTAATTTCCATCTGAGAAATAAGTGGTCGCTATCACGCAGCTTTTAGTTTTGGAAATGATTTTAGGGTGTTGATTATTATGATGACGACTTATCCATTTATCCATCCATCAAAAATAATATGAATCTTTTTTAATATATAAAACTGTAGCGCGAAGGTGTGGAAATATTGTGTCTTTTAGCCGACCTAGGTATTTTTTGAGAAAATGTGCGGAAAAATTTCTAATACCTTAAACGAAATATTAAAGGAAATGCGTAATTTTTCTTTAGTACCTACTTATAACTTTTCCCCTTGATCCATTCAAAGCACATGATTTTCATGCGTTTCAGGTTTTTTTTATGAATCGAGTATATATGAGTGTTCTGGTAAATTTTTACTTCTATATTATGCACGCCATATATTTTTTGTCTTTAACCGGTATTTTATTGTGTACAATAAAAAAATTCAACAGGGAAAATATATAGAAGGAGGTTTTATTTAAAGAAAAATTTAATTTAGTCAGAATTTATTTATCATGCTTGTAAAAATATGGAAAGCTTTATTACTTAGATTTTGTAACTTCCCAAGAAAAGCATTTTTTTTTCTTTTTACGAAATGTTATTTAATATTATCTAAAAGCACGATCTAATCCATATGAATTTCAAGAATTAAACCTATTTCAAGAATAATCCCCAAAATAAATTCAAAATATAGTATATTTAAGGTGACCATATTTTTTCTGCAGAAAATAAAATACAAATCAAATTTGTTTTTGTCCGAATTTCAACAACTTAACCTCACAATATGTGATTATTGTTTATTAAAAATAAAAATATATTTGTGCATACTTCTATAATAAAAATGAACCGCAGACAAAAACTTCTCTTCAACGTTTTTTTTTTTGAATTTTCTGCAAAATTACTTTCTCGATAAAAAAACAGATTGAAACTTTTTAGGCCAGCACCGTAGCATTGCGTTTAAAAGAATTCGCCTGCGGCACATATTTATACTCTATATGATATATCATATAGAAGTATATTAGATTTAGTATACCATTTATAAATGTTATAACGCATCGAAACAATGGTCGGTCACAAAAATGAAATACATCAAGGTGTTTGGGATGGCAAAAGATTTTGATTTCCGCATGTCCGTCCGTCGGTCTGTCTGTTTGTCTGTTTGTCTGTCTGTCTGTCAATGAATACCATAACTTTCGAAAGAATTGAGCTCGAGACTTGAAATTTTGTAGAGTTGCCCTTCTCGTAAAGGCTAAGTTCTTGAAGGGCAATTGTAGCTTTAAATATGTTTGTTAATTGTCTTTTTGAGTTTTTTATTCTCGTCCAGGGGTGTATTGGTATCTTCAGTTATGAGAGTAATTTTTCTAATTACCGCGAATGAGGTAAAAGTACACCCTTCAAATTTTTAATTTTCTGCTACATAAAATTTGTGGTTACCTCACGCCCAAGGATGTGTGGGTATTAAAATATACACCCTTGAAGTCACCCTCGAAGATTCTTTCGGTAAAAATTTGAAAACCTTTCTTAAGGCCTGTGTCCACATGGAAGTTTACTTGCAGAAGTCGCAAAAAAACTCTGAAAAAACAGCAAAGCATGGAATTCCAGAAGAACTTCCAGAAGTTACTTCCATGTGGACACAGGCCTTTACACTCTTGTGTAATTTTGTGTTATGGTTATAAGTAATTAAAATCTCTTTAAAAAAAATTGGAAATATTTGAGCGTGGAAAGAAAAATCGTGCTGAGTTTTAATGTATGGATAATCATACTAATATATAAAAATGAGTTGGTGTCTGTCTGTCTGTCTGTCTGTCTGTCTGTCTGTCTGTCTGTTCCTCTTTCACGCAAAAACGGTTGAACCGATTGACTTGAAATTTGGCATGAGTGTCTGTGGTAGTTCTGGTTCCAACATAGGCATACGGAAAAGTAGCGCGAGGGGTGGGGGGAGAAAGGGGAGGGGGTAAAGTGATTTCGAAACTTAGTTTTTGGGCTATGTTACTCTTTCGCGGGGAAACTACTGAACCGATTGACCTAAAGTTTAGCTCCAACATAGACCATAAAAAAAATTGAAAAAACTTAACCCGGCAACGACGGGTATGCAAGTTAGTTTTTATAAAATCTAGTTTTTAACATTTTGCTTTTTTCGATTTAAAGCACACTTTCTGAAAAAGTCACAATAAATTTTTCCACGAGGGAAGCGTGGCTTCCTCAAAATAATTTATAGTTAATATTTTTATCCGACATTTCATTAAACAAACCGCCAAGTTTCATGATATTCCATCCTGCCATGTTCACGTGATGTTTATAAAAAATAAACTGACAACCAGACAAAAATTAAACAGAACTCATTTTCGGTCGATGTAAAAACAAAATGTGTTAATTTCATGTTAACCTGAAAAAGTGAATTTTATTTAATATACATTTCATAATTACCTCTTTGCTAAGAGTATCCCTTTCCATGATTTTTTTTTTATTAAGGTCAATTACTCTAGGTTTGAAAGTGAAATCAATACGAGTGAAATTACAACCAGTATTTTTTCCGATATTTTGCAGGTATATTTGACCGACTGAATTGAAGCAACAGGTGAATTCTATTTTTATTTTACAAAAAGTTCACTCTCAACCCACATACGTATATGTTAAATTTATCTAGATAACATTGCAGTTAAAGTATCGAGTAAATTTTTCTTTGAAAATTGTTATAAATAGAAATAGCAAAAAAAAAAAAATGAAAAACAAAAAGAAAATAAAATTTATGCAAATTTTAATTTATTCCATATCCAGTATTTGTCTTGAGTGCTACTCAAAAAAAGGTTAAAATTACGCACAAACATTATTTGTTTTAATTTTTTGACTTGTTTTCAAAAGCAACTCCCGTTCTTTTCGTGAAAGTTTATCTTTTCAAAATTTATATCTTTACCAAAAGGGTTTGCAAGACGGAAATTTGTGTTTAAGCGAATTTTCGCATTTTCGTCATAACGCTTTAAGTACAATCTTTCAAAACTTTCTCAAAAGTTATTAAAAAGTTATAACGTTTTGATGTTCAATTCATGCTGCTATCTTGTGCAATCAATCACTTTCACCGTGATTTAAAAACAAATCCTTTATTAAATACATATTCATGTATTCGTTTCCTTGTTCACTTTTATGATGCTATGGCTTAAACTTTGTTGGAGTTAAGATTAAGAAAAATCTTAGGCACTCTGAAGAATCACTGACTTAACAACTAAGAAAATCACTCTTATGTATTTTTTTTTTGTATGATATGTAGAACGAGAGGGTATCGTGCTTTTATGTGAATAAATGAAGTATCCGAAAGTATTTTATCGTTGTTGGGATAGGGCCATTGAGGGGTATGACAAGGATAATATATTAAGCTGGTGATTTGTATTCGACAGCTCGTATTATCATATCTCGTACAAATCTTTTCTTTTAATGAATTCTTTAATATTCGTTTGGTTAACTAAAAGCAAGTATTTGACTAAGAAAATGTTGAAAAAATGAATCTTAATATTGTATGTTATGCATACATATTTGTCCGTACAAGATTGTTGGTGGAAGGGCGGGTGGTGGTGGGAGGGGAGAGGGGGATGAGTAGGGGGACGACTTTGTCCCAATTTCATCGCCGTTTTCTTCATCTCCCAGTACACAAATTTCAACAGCTATTTTACAAAATCACACAAACAAACGCATATTCATACTTTGGATAATATCAAATAAATAATGTAGCCCAAGTAAGCTACATTCAGATAAGTTTAGTTGACTTGAATATACCGACTATAGTATATTTAGAAGATATGGGAGCCATGTAGGAGACATAGGATAAGGAGGAGGAGCAGCATCAAAGAAAGATACTTGTAGATGGAAACAACATCTGCAAATCAAAATGTACATCAGGCAGTGGAGTTGAGTTGAGTCGAGTCCTTGAAAATCTTCGCATGCCCATATATCCTTCTTCTTATATGCTACCTACTAGTATACTGCTTCTTCTTCTTCTTCTTCTTTTTCTTCATGTTATTCTTATGATACTCGTATATCTTCTAATTTTAACATTTTCCTTGTATGTTTGCTCGATGTTGATGTTTTTGGGGGAAAAATTAAGGGAAAGCCTCTCGCTGATTCATTCATTACAAGGCGATATTAATTATTCATAAGCATGCTTGTAAGACATGCTTTATACAAAATCAGAATTTGATTAAAAGATTAATTCTAGCATGAATATAAGTTTCAATATATTTCCCAAATGAACAATATAACACATTTAATATGAATAAAATATAAAATTTATCTTTGATATTTGATTTTAGATCATTTCATATTATTATAATCAATGTAATACCCATAGAACCCAATTAAACCAATGATAACAGGTACTTACTTAACATACACGTGTGTATCTCTTTTATATTTGATATGTTGCCTGCGGCCAAATATTTATTAAATATTCAAATATTTACCTACTTAATTATTGAATCGCATCATGTCATATTGTAACTTTATTCAATAAATTAATTTAATTTTATTGTGGCAGTGATTTACGGTAATTACTTATATTCACATTCATTTACATTAATTTATTTGTTTGTCTCCACTTTACCTTTAAATTTGATTACTACATACTTATATACCCACACATTTCACTTAAATACAAATAGATATAATTTTGATAGTAAGAGTATATATCATATTGTTGACTATTAATTGCCTAGGTGCATTTCAGCGAAATGCGAATTTACAACAAAAGATTAAAAAGGATTTTCAGGTAAATTAATGACGACACAACTTGATTGCAATAATAAAAATCACACATGGTTTTACTTGTTTTTTTTTTTCCATTTGAATTTTTGTTTTTATATGTCATAGCTGACATTCTGACATAAGCCAATATACATACATATGTATATGCTGACATACGAATTTAATTAACCGTGATAGGGATTTCAATTACAAGAAGTATGTAACTGGAATTATAGGAAAATCAAGAATCAAGTGGATTACAATTATATTAATACTAATTGAATAAATCACTAAATACCTGACAAGTTTAAGTACCATTGAGATTTGCTAGACTAAAAACTTTTAAACCTTTGGTGAAGCTTTGAAAATAAGTAGGCAGTATATACTCGTATATAATTAAACACACTCCAGTGATTTTTATTGAATGAGAAAAAATAGTTGCCAAACGTAAGTGAATACTTCGATTTTCGTGTTTTAAAATACCTTTTGAGGAGAATTTGCCACAAAATGGTTTTGGTGGCTCATCAAAGGGGAAATTAGTTTCAGAAAAAAATTCGGAGAAAAGATTTTTGCGATTTTTCCGAAAACGAGTAATTTTTTCAGAAAGTTCTTAAACAAACAAAGTTTTTTAAAATATGATTTTACATAACTTTACCATTCATCAAAATCTAACTGAAGCTAACTTTTTTTTAAATTCAATCGGATTACTCGTACATGACTTCCACAGGATTTTTGTCAAAATCGCTTTTCTCTGGATTCTGTGAGATGTTTTTTGTCAGCTTTTGAATGGGGTGGAGGGTGGGGGGGGGGGGGGTGAGAAGAGGGAAAGAGGGAAGAAAATGGAGAATGTAAGAAAAATATAGAGAAGAGAACGGCCAGTAGCGTAGCAACACTTAACGCCGCTCGGGGCGGAAACTCAAATTTGGCGCCCTAACCCTTTACCAGAAACTGACTGAAAACCAACATTCTCAATATCTTATCAATCGTCAACTCTTTTTCTATTGACAACTTCGCCATGTTGCTTAGGCGTAAATGTCGTATAATCATCATCCTCGGCGCTACACATCTCGAAGAGCCTGGGCCTCTAAGTTTATTTATAAACAACCAGAAAACATAACAAAAGCTATAATTGCCAATTTGGCAATTATTGAAAACCCGTATGGTGATATTCGTATCAAAATTCGAACAGTTGTACCAAAATTCCACTTTGAAGTCAAACTTTCCAATAAGATTTTTTAAAATTTATTCCAATCGGATTTTGATGTATGGGAGTTTTATGTAGAATCATATTCTAAATAACTTTTGTTCTTGCACTTTTTTGATAAGATGCACCGTTTTCGAGATATTCACAAAAACCGTTTTCGTTCGTATGGGGGTACCCCTCCTAATGGTCCATTTTTGCCCATTAACGAACTTAGCCTCGCATTTTACGAAAACCGGATCTGCGCAAAATTTCAAATCTCTAGCTGAATCCGTGTTCCCGCAATCCGCGCCACAGACAGACAGACAGACGGACAGACGGACAGACATGCAGAAATTAATTATTTTTATCATTCTAAACACAATGGTGTAATTCATTTTTATGTGTGATGACGGGATCTTGGAGTTACAAACGGTAAGGCAAAGTTAATATACCCTTTGGTTTCACCATACGGGTATAAAAAGCTCTGTGATGCGGAAAAAATAGGAAATCGAAAAATTGTCATATCACATTACTTCGACGAGAATTAAGAAATCTGGAGTGGTATTCCGTAATTTGATTCAAGCGTTTGTTTCGAGTTAGAAGAAAAAGTGGTATTTGCTATTTCGGTTTCTCTCTGTCATTTATTTTGGTCAAAACAGAGACAGCGAATACTTCTTGTTCTTCTAAGTCGAAACAAACGCTTGAAACAAGTTACGGAATATCACTCCAGATCTCAAAAAATCATTATCTTTTTTTTCATGCCTTATAAATGACGGTAACTGAAGATTTGAAAGTACTCAGAGAAACAAATGCGCCGCAGTCAAAATTTTTGAGATGCATTGAACAAGAATGTAAAACTTTCCTTAAATTTGAAATTTTGACTTTTTTGTATGATGGAACGAAATTCCCTCCCTGTACCCTCTCCGTCCCCTCCCGACCCTAAATCTAGGTGCGTTCATAGCGAAAAAAAAAACTCATCATGGCGATCAGCATGACAAAAAGGTATTGCATTAAAACTGCCTACGTAAATTTTACGAAATTTTTTTACAGGTATTTATCAAATAATTTGAATATTTTCATAATTCATTATTACAAATTGATTATTCATTATTTCAAATATTTATAGTCTATGAACCAGTTCCGCAAAACCAACAATATCAAATCACAACAATCTTCTGGCTGATTTAAATTAACATACATTCGTTTAAAATTAAAACAATAAATCCTATTCTATCCCAATTAAATTCTAGAATAAGTATTCTTTTTTTTTTGTTATTCTAGGAATCACTCCCATCGTTTAATTTGAAAATTTAAAGTAAGTCGAAAAGTCAGTTAGATATTTCAAGTTTAATACCCCGATTCAGGAAAATCTCGCATTTCCATAGTACGAATTTATTGATTCTTTTATTTATTTAAACATTTTCCCAGCGAAATTCAACCATCTTCGAAAAGGTCTGAATGCTATGGGATTCAAATTTTCTATACTACAAAAACAGTATTCAAATTACGTTTCCCATCTAAAAACTATAAACGAACATAATATTAGTATAGAAACATATAGATATATGAGTAGATAGATATGAATAAACTGGTCTTAACTAAGACATAATATCTCAGTGAAAAGCTTTCGTTTGTTCGTACAACGATTTTCATGATAAAATGTGAATTCAATTTTCATGGCGATGGCGTGATATTCCTACCTAACAATTTGTTGATATATGTTTCACAGTGCGAAGGTAGTTAATGTATATAAAGATATTTTCATTTCATTATCTACCTTAGTTTATGCACACCTTTAGGAAATATTATATTATGATGCCTTTCACGACACATCCGATAAGATATAATTTATCATCATTAGATTAACCGTTTAATGTTTTCTTGATCTTTTCAAACTTATTGAAGGTTCATGCACAATTAAAAGAGCAAATCTTTTATCCCTAATTATTTACATTTTCAATCATCATAGCCCACCATAGCAAGACAACAGACAAGAGCATAGGAATGATAAATTGCCATGGATGTCGGGTCGAGTCGGGACCGGGACATTTCTGGGGTAAATGGAACCAAATCGAACGTTATGTGAGATGGAATGGGAATGGAATGAAGGCGTCCACAGGGTGGAATATTTTTCCGCATTGACTATTTTTGTTTCGTTATGGTGGGTGCCAAATGATTTTAATGCTGCTTAAGGAATAACAACATAATACGATTTACCGGTTTCGCATAGCAAATGTAACAAAACGAAACAAGACATCCCATTTCAGTGTTGTTCCTCGCCCTCAACAACTTACCTATATATATGTATATATACCCTTCAATTCATTCCAAGTGGAAATGTTACCCTCGAACTGGATAGAAAATGAGCATATTTCGCGTTCCATTCTCAGAATGCTGACTCCGGAAAATCTAATAATTGTGATTCCAATTTACATTTCTCTGCCTTTGATTCTTGCGTTACGTTGGTTGGCCTAGCCTTGACAGGTCCTGCCTCGCCCTACCGCTCCTAGTTCGTATCCTGATTCCGATTTGTGATCCCATCTAGTGGGAAATAAGCACAGTTATAGAATTAATGGAACGAGAAATCAAATACAGTTGAACCTGAATACAAATACACTCAAAACGCAGTAGTAATGAAAACTTCATTGAGGACTCCGGAGGGATTTTTGACTTTAACAGTTAAAACATCAGAAAAGCGTCAATTTCCATAAGCCAAACTCTGTGATGTGATTTAAAAACTTCAAACGATTTTTTTAAGGTTCAATTCATGTCGTGTTATTTGATTGTGATTTTTTTTTAAATAGTAACTCCAATCGAATTTGGATGATTTGAAAAGTAGGGTTACGAGGGTATGGTAGGCCGAAAAGTTTTGGGCATCATGGTAGCAAACATTTGATTTGTGACAAAATTTAGCTTTTACTTTCGGGAATCTGTTTTCAGAAAACACGAGCCAAAAATTTGGGCTTAATCAAAGCAAGTAAGTAAGATTGTTTTTTTCAAAAATAAAAAATGCACATAAAAATAACCATCGAGTTATCAAAGTACCGCCGTGAAGCCTTTATTGGCAATTAGCACCGTGTCAAGGGGAAAGGGGGCACTAAAATCGCCACTAGTCGGATGGTCGGATGTAAAATATAGATGAGTTCAAAAAATTCAAACCGGTGATTCGCAAGATGATCAACATTTTCTTCCATGGTCATTTTATTTGAGAAAGCTGAGCGGCAAGACATTGAAGCTGGGGAGGCGACCACCTAGAGCGTCAGTTTTATATGGCGGCGCAGCCTTTTTGGCGACATTTTGAGACATTTGCAAGTTCACGGCGTCAAATTCGGACGTCACAACAAACAAAACATGGCAATGCACCCCTCTAGCAATTATTTAAGGTAGGGTTGCCTTTCCGTACTATTTCTCCCAGACATTGTTCTCTATTTAAGATATCCGGTGGATTTTTTTTAATGTCTCCGGCGAACTGCTTTTCTAAGGTTGCATTTTGCTACCTTGAGTGTAATTAAAAAAGAACAAACATACCCCCGGACGCCCTTAAATAGAGGACAGCGTCCGGGGAAAATGAAGGCAGGATGTCAACCCTAATTTAAGGGTACACGGAGAGAAATAATAGGACAGATTACTACAATGAAATTTTTAGAGACAGTGAAATTTTTTGGTTATGACTCACAAACAAAAGGGAATTTATGCCAAAAAATTGAAAATTTCCACAAAAATATAGGAATGATTCCATATTTTTAGGGAATCATAAAAGTCCACTGCCTCGTATAATCCTATTTGGATTTCTCTCCGAGTATATTTGGCCTTGGCATTTAAAATTTTTCGCTTGAGACGCAATACTTTCTACCTGTATGCATTTTTATACCCGTATGGTGAAACCAAAGGGTATATTAGATTTGCCTTACTGTTTGTAACGCCAAGATCCTGTTATCACACACAAAAATGAATTAGACCAGTGTGTTTAGAATGATGAAAAAAACTGAATTTTGCATGTCCGTCCGTCCGTCCGTCCGTCTGTCCGTCCGTCTGTCCGTCCGTCTGTCCATCCGTCTGTCCGTCCGTCTGTCTGTGGCGCGGATTGCGGGCGCACGGATTGAGCTAGAGACTTGAAATTTTACGCTAAGTTCGTTAATGGGCAAAAATGGGGTACCCCTATACGAACGAAAACGTTTTTTAAAACTCCCATACATCAAAATCCGATTGGAATACATTTTAAAAAATCTTTTTGGAAAGTTTGACTTCAAAGTGGAATTTTGGTACAACTGTTCGCCGTTCACTTAAATCACCATACGGGTTTTGAATAATTGCCAGATTGGCAAATATAGCTTTTGTTATGTTTTAATTAAAAATTTTACCTGCGGCGCATTTTTTGTTGCATACCGAAGAACTAAGATACATTTTCAATCACAAACGAAAATGGAGACAAGCTTTTAATCGTTTTTTCACAATTTTGAAGCACACAAAAATGGATTGTTATCAAAGGGAGGGGGAGTTTACAACTCGCTAATTTTGGTTCTTTTCAACCCCCTCATCATATTTTTTCGCGGTGTGAAGTAGTTCTAAACCCCATCACAGCTTCTCTTCTCTAAAAGTATGACGTATGGTATTATATGGACAGCTCTTTTACACGGTTTGCTTTTACAGAATTTCGCATTTATATGGGTTTTAAATCGAAGTATAGAGCACTATTAGTTAATTATTTTTATTAAAACATTTGCGAAACTTAGCGATAGATTTTTTTATAACCCGGAAATACTTGTTACAAAAAATCGTGAGCAAAATATTTTTTTTGATTTTCCCACATAGGTTAAAATATATGTCGTTTCGAAGAAACTTTCTAAGCAACCAAGATTTCACAAAATGATAAAAATATAAAAAATATGAATTATGAGAAATATTTCTTTTTCTGCATACAGGGGAGAAATTATGCCAAGTTATATTTGTTTTTTTTTCAAGGTATATTTTTACCATTTTGACTGTACAAAGGCTATTCTCTTTTTGCATATTCGACTGTGAATTATCAAGAATATAATGAACTTATGTATTATGCACATCGCCGGTCCATTAAAAAATGAAATGCTGTTGATATTCCGAGTCTTCTGTCTGATTTTATACGAAAACAGGACTCGGACTTTGTTGGCTGGTTGCCTGCCATATTTTCTTTTCCTAACAAATGACCATTTTATGCAAAGTTGGCGGAATGCTTTTAATTTATATTGAGAATGACTTTTGTGTGAATGAGGATAGAATAGGATGTCCTTGTGAACATGACTAGGTGAATTGGGGGTGGATTTGCGTGTGCACTCAACTTCCTTTACTCCTCCTGCATGGCACGGATGAAATTGAAAATTCGCAATTCGTCCCTTAGAGGAATTCATTTCACCCGCGTTAGCATTCATGTATTATTCCCTTTGAGAAGCTAAACTTTGTCCAAAAAACGAAAGAATTAAATACAAGATTTTTTTTTCTGCCTGTATACGTTCAAGGAGAGTATCATGAAGTGGAAATACATGAGGAACAAGTAAGCGATGCAAAAGAAGTTATACATACACACATATTTGCATAATAATTTTTTTCACATTTTTTTCTGATTCTTTTGCATTTTACTAACCATCGTTAACTGCATTATGTCAGGATTACGTCTAGTGGTAGACTGCATTTCATTTTAGTTATGCTAGTTGTTATATTTTCGCAGTTTTGTAATGCAAATATGGTGAAAATGTACTGCTAATGGTAACGAGGCGAAGGGTTAAAAACTCCAATTACATTTGCCACTGCTAGTAGTAGGGAGAGTAAAAAAAAACGAACTATATAAAAACAAAGGCATCAGCTCTACAGTAAAGTGAATAGAATTAAAGCCACAAGGTCCCGATATTATGATGGTTGAGAAAAAAATTGAATTATATACCCTGTCGGAGTTAAATCAGAGTTTTAATCCTCTCACGTATTCAATGCGTCTGAATGCAAATCGCAAGAATTGCAATGGGGTTGCTTTTTGCAGGAGTGCGAAACGAACGTGAAATAGCACTAAAAATGCTTTTAGACACGTTTTTATGTTTGTTTTATTTTGTATTTTCACTCAAGTTCTATTTTTATTTTTATTTTTTTCATTTTTTTTTCACTCGTTATCAAAAAAAAAATTGACAAAAAAAAACACAAGATAAAATACCGCCAAACCTTGCTCGTCATGCTCCAATTTTTTTCTTTTCATCTATATGCTAGCCTTTTTTTCCCCCAGCTGTTATTATGCACTTTTTATATTAAAATGTTTATTTTGCTTTGTTAACAATACACACAATTAGCAAAAAAGTATTCCCATTATTTTAGTCAAACTTTTTACCATAGATTTCCTCGGTGAAATGAAAAAAAAATTATGAAATTACAAAAGGACACTTGAACAGGGAAATAAAAAAATCCCAAAGTGAAAAGAAAAACCCGACAGACAGCTGTGGCTTCCAACAAAGACAATCTCCAATTTCAGTCTCTATTGCCTAGGCACCCGCGGCAGCGACGAGTTTTCACACATATTTTCTCATAGTCGGAAAAATGCCTACGAAAAAGGACTGAAAAAAAACCCCAAACTGTTGGAGAATAAAACTGGGTGAAATTAAGAAAGACCTCGTCGCTCAGTGGTAAAAGTGGTGATAGCTGCTTGTATAAAAAGGAATTAATCCATACGGGGTTTGAGGGTGTGGAAAAGTCTGCAATAAAGGCGTACAAAACAATTCAAATTGCGCTCATAATGAGTCAAGTGTACTTTTTTGAGTGGTGTAATTTTTTTTAGTACAACTATTCTTATTACTTTTCTTGCACCATGACAATCTGCACCACATCAGCCAGTCATGTAAATACAATAATGAAGACTGACTGAAATTATAGCTTCTTTCATTCAGTGTACGCCCATTATTGCACTTTTAATCTGAAATTTCCATCGAAATTTTTCCCAGTAGTATTTTCATTTGTCGTTCATTCTTATTTTCCATGCCTTTTTTTCCCTTTTTTGCTTATCACGATGATTGTGTGTCGCTTCCAGTAGAAGCTTTTCCCTATGAAAAAAGAGGGTTTTCCGCACATATTCTGCACGTTTACGAGTATGTGATTTTGATTTGGGTAAACTTCAGTTCATTCGGATTTTACATTTGTAGCACACTTTCAATTTAAGCGAAATAAAACTTTTTATACCCCAAGTGATGAAAACATATGTGAATATAGTAGATTTGCTATTTATTATGTATTGAAGCAAGTATGAAAAAAATAATGCCAACATTTATACGAGTATATGTCCATGTATCTCTATGTCTCTTTTTATGTATCTGCCTCTCTATATATCTGTTCGCCTGTCTTTCTATTTCTGTATTTCCCTGTCTCTTCGTCTTTCCGTCTCTTTTCGTTAGTGTCTCTCCGTCTCTCCGTGTCTGTCTGATTCTCTGATTTTCCGACTCCCTGTGACTGTCTGTCTCTCTGTCTCTCTGTCGCTCTGTCTCTCTGTCTCTCTGTCTCTCTGTCTCTCTGTCTCTCTGTCTCTCTGTCTCTCTGTCTCTCTGTCTCTCTGTCTCTCTGTCTCTCTGTCTCTCTGTCTCTCTGTCTCTCTGTCTCTCGGTCTTTCTGTCTCTCTCTCTCTCTGTCTCTCTGTCTCTCTGTCTCTCTGTGTCTCTGTGTCTCTGTGTCTCTGTCTCTCTGTCTCTCTGTCTCTCTGTCTCTCTGTCTCTCTGTCTCTCTGTCTCTCTGTCTCTCTGTCTCTCTGTCTCTCTGTCTCTCTGTCTCTCTGTCTCTCTGTCTCTCTGTCTCTCTGTCACTCTGTCTCTCTGTCTCTCTGTCTCTCTGTCTCTCTGTCTCTCTGTCTCTCTGTCTCTCTGTCTCTCTGTCTCTCTGTCTCTCTGTCTCTCTGTCTCTCTGTCTCTCTGTCTCTCTGTCTCTCTGTCTCTCTGTCTCTCTGTCTCTCTGTCTCTCTGTCTCTCTGTCTCTCTGTCTCTCTGTCTCTCTGTCTCTCTGTCTCTCTGTCTCTCTGTCTCTCTGTCTCTCTGTCTCTCTGTCTCTCTGTCTCTCTGTCTCTCTGTCTATCTGTCTATCTGTCTATCTGTCTCTCTGTCTCTCTGTCTATCTGTCTCTCTGTCTCTCTGTCTCTATGTCTCTCTGTCTCTCTGTCTCTGTTTGGTCAAATTTGTTAATCGGTAAAACGAAATATTTTTTTTTGTTATTTTCTCGAAAACGGCGCGCATATCTTAATTACACTTTTTCTCTTTCCAACTCTCCCACTTACAAAGAAAGACATTTTTTCGATTATTTTATTTGACTAAAAACTTAATAAAGACAACACTTCTTCATGCATTAAAATTTAATTAGAAAAAAATTCCAGAAATGGCAAATTAAAATATTTAATTGGAATTTCCTTACAAATTCGAAAATTTCCAATTCACGCCAGATAGGGTATATCACGACATTTTTTCGCAATGGTAACTGTTTTAATGTTCAGCTTTGCAAATACTCCATGATTATGTCAATTATGGTATTTCACCACCAATGAAGCTGTCTTTTTATTATAAAATACAAACTTTTTGCATTAGAACCATTATGCATTCATAAACTTCTGGGTCAATTTACTAATTGAAAATTTTATAAGTGAAATTTTAATGCTGGGAGATTTTTGATATTGTTTCGAACGTTTATTCGTTCGAATTCATAAATGACGTCATTAACGGCTTAAAAAACTATTGAAGCAGGAAAAATATTTTATCTCCAGAATTAATGCCATTTTCATATGACTGGGTGTTAACTTTTATCAACGTTCTATTTGCGTATTTTAAATAGCATAAATATTGCATTAAAAAACAACAGCTTTTTGCATAGAAATAGATTTGGGAAATTTCAGATAAAAAGTTAAAATTTTGAATATGCAGAAATCTACTCACAGCATAACTCGGTTAATGGAAAATTAATCTTAGTTCTTGTATACTTTATAAATATTTGGACATTGTTGGCACTTTTCCGTCTCCTGCTGATGTATTAGTACACTGCAAATGGAAAATTTCTAGCCTAAGTTTTCGGTTTTGAAAGTTTTTTCCGTTTTCGTATACCTTGTTGGGTAAAGTAGCTTTTTGAATGCTTCCAGTCAATCATTAGAGATTTTTGGCAAACTGTGTACATTCGCCTTGTGCAAAAGTTTAAGTTTCACACCTGAAACTTTCCACAATGCAATAGTGGGAAAATGGACATTGTTGAAATAGTGTTGTGGAAAGTTTTACGAAAAATTTTCGAGAAACTTTAAATGGTGGTAAGTGCTAAACACAATTTCAGAGCAGGAAAAGTGATTAGTACTTATTTTTGATACGAAGGAAAACTATTTTATAAGGACAAAATAGAATTGTGTAGAGAGTACATAATTTAATCACTAAATAATAGATTGCACTAAATAAATTCTTGTGTATATTCGAAAAACGAAAAGTTATTGTACAAGTACTAGTTGTAAACTTTAAAAAACGTTTTTTTTTGCATGAAGTTTTCTAACAATTTGACTTTTTTTGTGTAAAACACCCTCTGCTCTTGCCATACCGAAGGAAAGCTTGAATTGCGATTCAACTTCCCATTTTCAATATCATACAATTATTTAATTAATCAGTCATCACGTCACTAAGTAAACTCTGTCACTTCCGATATTCGATAAGGAAATTGAATTGACTTAAGATAAAAAAATCATCGATTGATTTTTATTCCCCATGGATTTGGAAGGCTTTCTTTCTATACATGTGCATATATCTTTTGTAAAATATACAAACTTAAAAAAAAACCAAAATAAAATTTTGTTACAGTCGATTCAAATAAGTAGTCCAGCTATATTTTTCTGTCTTTTCATCAAACTCTCTAGGAACATTAAAGGGAGAACATTACAGTAAAAGCCCTGGGCAGCAATCATGTATTCCGACGCGTCTCTGTCTTTCGATTTCGACGCAGCTTTTAACTCTTGACTTGGCCATATCAGCAGCTTCAAATTTCCTGGAGTGACAGTCAGAATCACGTTTCGATTCATAGTGACAATTCCGCGAAATTTCAATCTGCAGATATGGCGAAGTCAAGAGTTAAAAGCTGCGTCGAAGTCGAAAGACAGAGACGCGTCGAAATACATGATTGGTGCCCTGATTTGTAATTTTTATAAAATCTTGTTACACTACTATTTAATTGCCAAAGGTTAAAATTTGGCAGACTTAAAGGGTTTCTGCGTATGAGTACGGTTTGTATGAGAATTTGAAATACTTTTTACTTTTCGCTTCTATAGAGGGAAAATATTGTATCCTTGAAGGATATCAACTCGAGAACGGGGACAGATAGCAACTTTCTGATCCGTACGAAATCCGTTTCAGGAAAAATTATGAGGATATCCGTACATCTGTATGTCTGTCGGCCTGCCGGTCTATTCGTTGTTTTACGTATCTTAAATGACTCGAAAAAGCCAGCGATTCGCAATTTTTGTTGAAAAATTTTTACGAAAACTGTAGTTTTCCATCAAATTTTGGAAAAGTAACGGTAACTATAACGGGAACCTTCCATAAATTTTTTTTTGAAAAAATACAGTTTTTTTCGAAAACTTCTCAAAATTTATGCGATTTCAGGAAAAAATGAATATAGCAAAATTTAAAGGATATTAAAAGGATTTAGTTTTTTTTTTTGTATCTCTCAAGATATTTGAAAAGAATCAAGTTTTTTGAAAATCTCTCAAAAATTGTGCGCTTTTATGAAAAAATGAATATTACCAAATTTAAACGAAATAGAATTTTCCACATTTTTGTCTTTAACGGTTTTTGCATAGAGCTAAAATCAGAGTATTTGATTGACATTCCCTTTCATGTGTCGAACCTAAATTTAAATCTAAAATTCGCAGAGATAAAATACTGTCAGAAACCATCTAAAAATGTATTTTTTTATATTCGAAAAAAAATCATAAATTAACACGTTGACTGCCAAACCAATTTTCCAAAAGTTTAAAAAAATACCAAAACAGTTTCTTTGTGATTTGTGCTGTTTTCAACATATAGTCATATTTTTTTTAAAAGCCATGGCCCCAGGGAAGCACCACTGTCTACCAAATACGATAGACATGGCTCCAAGGAAGCACCACTGTCTACCAAATACGATAGCCCTGGCAGTCAATGTGTTAACAAAAAAAAAACCTGAAAGTTTGTTTTTATTCTTTAAGAATTTAAGTTTAATTTTTGTTTTATACATTATTATTAAATCCTATCATCGTCTTAATTATGCTCGTTAAGCGTTTTAAGCCTAACAAATTATTTCTTTCACAAGTAGCATTAAAACTCCGAAAATTCAAAAAAAAAAAGAAATTAATAAGCAATAATAAGGGAACTGCTTCATAAGAAAATTTTTAGGGCCAAGCAAAGATATAATCTGATTCCCGAAAATTTCCCATTTTAACAAAAATGTAAACAAATCCTTATTATAATTGAATTAGCCGAATTAATCCTATTTTGTATAGTCCCACTACCTATCTTCCGAAATTGAATGTAATCAACTGAAAAGAAAAGGGCTTCCAATACAATTTCTCCCATCGTTCTGTATTTTTTTTTTTCTTTGGACTTGTTTTGGAAAAACAGGTTCGTATTTTGAAAAGCAATTTTCTTATTTATCTCAGCAGAAAGTTGTGTACTTGAATAAAAAAAAAATACGTCTGAAAATAAAAATGTAACAACAACCGACTGCATGAGGCAACACTTGAGAAAAATTTAAATATAAATTTCGCATAGAAAAAAGACGGAACTTTTATCGAAATTCGTTGAAACTTTACTAATCCTTTTCGAAAAAAAAACATGCGAGAAACGAAAAGCTTTTACTAAAAACACACTGTGCAAAATATCCTTCCATATCCATCGAGAGGTTGAGAATATGGTGGCGGATTCGATGAACATAGGCTACAAGGGAGGACTTACAAGAGTTATATACACTTTTCAAAGAAATCCATGGAATAACAAAATCATCTTAAGACCATCCTCCGGCAAAATGTCTGTTTGCGCTAAGTCAATGGCTATACGTAGTACTCCTTAAGCATTGAACCATTGCCACTGAGACTTGAACTGGCATTGAAAACCGGATTTGGATTGAGATTGGGAACTGCTGATGGTAGCCAGCCAGCTGAAAGTGCTAGAAATTGGCGGTAGTGATGGGTGAATATCCCCCAAAATGTAGCTAAACAATTTTCCAGCCGGATTCTTGTCCTTAGCCTATCCAATCGGATTTTATCAATGGTGTATTTATATTGAAAATCTAAAGCTTAAATCCGATCGCTATCCATGGACTAATCTAGCAATGAATTTCAAATTTTAAACCAAACTCTTATTTCCCATCGATACGCTTGTCACCATCATTCCCCCGTATACCTACTGCAACAGCGAAGGAATGCTGTTCGAGGACTGTTTTCTTAAAGATTTCCCTTTTGGCGGTATCGGCATCAGTATATTCACCGTCAATGGAATATCCTTCTAGATTCCATTTCTAAATCCATTGTGTATTTATCCAAATACACACTATATTATTGTTTTAACGTGAAACGTATAATACTCTACCCAACACAACACTACCTATATATAATCATTTTACAAAATAGAACACGTACACGAATATAAATGTGGGGGAGGTGTAGTACACACTGTTGTATACCCGTTTGACATACTTTCGAGATACTCTCTAGCTGGATTGGGTAAATATATGCTCAGGTATCTATCACGGCTGGAATAAATTTACACAATCCATCGAATATCTCGAAGAGGCATACCACACTGATTGATTTACATTGAAATTGAAGTGCATATACTTAAATGGCATTATAACTCTACACTATAGATATTCATCATCATTTCCCATTTGTGCAGCACTGCCCACACACCCTACTATTTACAATCAATTATGCCAAATATCATTAACAATCCATTAAGGATTCTATACAACATGTTCATCCCCTTGTTTTATATACTGATATCAGCACAATCGACCCTCTTCTGCACCGCGATTTTTCCACTTTTGGCAATCCATTCCAATTGCAATATTGTCAGTATACTTCAATATCTGTGTATTTGCCATTATTTTTATTTAATTTTCTACCGATAATATATTTGACATTATAATGCAATATCGACACATTAAAATACGAGAAATCTGTTTTCCATTTTCCATTCGTGTGGAAATGAAAATCCCGACAGAACCTACTATCCAACACAGCCGCTACCATCATCAGAGCAATAAAACCCGGTGAAATTAAAACGTGAATTGAAAACATATCGGTCTGTATTTAAAACGTGAATTTAATTAAGAGACCGTAAAAGGTGTTTGGAAACTGTTAAGTGCGACCCGTAAATGCGTTCTGGGGCTACGTTGTTTGTTGTGTTATTTCCGAAATCAATTGAACACGGTAAATTACAAAAAGTGTTTTCATCACACACACACACAGTCAATCGTGGCTACAAATGCGGTGGAAATGAATTCCCAGTCACAAAATTCCATCCTTTGGACTCTAAATCATTAAAGCGAAGGGCTACAGTCGAATGCGGGAAAAAATATCAGTTGTGATGGACACAAAACTATCCTCTGCAATATTTACTTTCTGAAAAATATGTAAAAAATAACATTTTTTCAAATATCTCGAGAACTGTTTAAGATACGTACAAAATGATGAAGCAAAAAAACTGACGAAAATTTTATTTCCTATAAATTTGGTTATACATATTTCATAAACATAACAAAAGCTATAATTGCCAATTTGGCAATTATTAAAAACCCGTATGGTGATTTAAGTGAACGGCGAACCGTTATATCAAAATTCCATTTTGAAATCAAATTTTCCAATAAGATTTTGTAAAATTTATTCCAATCGGATTTTGATGTATGGGAGTTTTATGTAGAATCATATCCTAAATAACTTTTGTACCACCCCGAATGGTCCATTTTTGCCCATTAACGAACTTAGCCTCGCATTTTACGAAAAACGGATCCACGCAAAATTTCAAGTCTCTAGCTCAATCCATGCGCCCGCAATCCGCGCCACAGACAGACGGACAGACGGACAGACAGACGGACGGACAGACGGACGGACATGCAAAATTCGATTTTTTTTATCATTCTAAACACACTGGTGTAATTAATTTTTTTGTGTGATGACGGGATCTTGGCGTAAGGCAAAGTTAATATACCCTTTGGTTTCACCATACGGGTATAAAAAGGCATAGTTTTCGAGAGACGTTCATAAAAACTTAATTTTTTTATCTTGTTAAGAATTTTTTTTATCAAATATCTTGAGAACCGTTAGAGAAACAAAAAAAAAACGTTGAAGCAAAAAAGGGAGAAAATTTTATCATCATACTAATATATAAACATAACAAAAGCTATAATTGCCAATCTGGCAATCATTGGAGACCCGTATGGTGATATTCGTATCAAAATTCGAACAGTTGTACCAAAATTCCACTTTGAAGTCAAACTTTCCAATAAGAATTTTTAAAATTTATTCCAATCGGATTTTGATGTATGGGAGTTTTATGTAGAATCATATCCTAAATAACTTTTGTTCTTGGACTTTTTCGATAAGATGCACCGTTTTTGAGATATTCACAAAAACCGTTTTCGTTCGTATGGGGGGTACCCCCCCTAATGGTCCATTTTTGCCCATTAACGAACTTAGCCTCGCATTTTACGAAAAACGGATCCGCGCAAAATTTCAAGTCTCTAGCTCAATCCGTGCGCCCGCAATCCGCGCCACAGACAGACAGACAGACAGACGGACAGACAGACGGACAGACAGACGGACAGACAGACAGACGGACAGACGGACGGACATGCAGAAATTAATTATTTTTATCATTCTAAACACACTGGTGTAATTCATTTTTGTGTGTGATGACGGGATCTTGGCGTTACAAACGGTAAGGCAAAGTTAATATACCCTTTGGTTTCACCATACGGGTATAAAAATGAGTTGGTGTCTGTCTGTCTGTCTGTTCCTCTTTCACCCAAAAACGGCTGAACCGATTGACTTGAAATTTGGGATGAGTGTCTGTGGTAGTTCTGGTTCCTACATAGGCATACGGAAAAGTATTAAAAGTAGTTTCCTATAAATTTGGTTATATTCATTTTTCCCCCAAAAGCTCATACCGTTACCGAGATATTTCAGATTTTGTTTAAAAAAAATCGATATTTTTATGTAGACTGATATTGGGCGCTATTGTGTCCGAAATTTTCCTTGTTTGGAAAATTTTGATGGTTTAATGTATTTTTATGAATTCCTTCATAAAAAAATAAAACTCGTCCAGTTATCGCCCGGCTATTAAAAGCTGTATTTAACAAAAACAATTAAACAGTCTTATATATAAAAAAAAACAATTGACATAAAATATTTGAGGATATTTTAAAATTAAAATCCAATTAATGAAATGAAACCATTTTTGTCATAAATACTTGGATACACAATTCATTATACTATTTATTTTATAAATTATTTAAAACGCTGAAAAAATATTGCAAACATTTCGAAGGATGGTAATAAATATTTTGCTCTAATTTTTTTTTTGTTCGTTCATTTAATCAAAAAAATATAGAACGGAACGAGGATTAATTATGGCAAACTGGATGAACGCAATAAAATAATATTGCGTGTCCCAAAACTAGCATCTCACCCCTAAATTGAAAAACTAAAATTTTGCGCCTGTTGATGAAAGTATTTCACGCCATCGAATTTTCAATTCGAGCCGGGCCGGCTTTCCATTTTGCAAACGAAATCATGCCCCCAATGTGAATGAGACCAAATTGTTTTAAAGGATTATACACATACGAATGTCTGTTTGTTCATTTGTGTGAGGAAAATTCATTTTGCCATTTACTCATAAATAATGGAAAACTTTATGCACTATTGCACTCGCCCCTGTGAAAGTTTACCGGGCCGGACACGGTTTCCGAATCTGATGAGGACAACGCATGTGATGTCGATTGTCGATGTTTATATATTGGGTCCTTGCTGCTCGCTCGCAGCCATGATGGATGAGAAAGTATCAACCACCACAAAACTCCATCATTATGAATCGAGTGTGTCTCCATCTCTTAGCCCACAATGGAATTTTTCGTTATGGAGTGGAGGAAATCGCATAGTTTTAGGGAGGCGCAATCACCATAAAGTGTATAATTATTTTGTTGGATGGTGTTAAAGTTTATGCAGAAATCCAAATATTTTAGCATTTTGTTCGATGTCGACGTCCGCTGGATCGTCTGAGAGTTTAAAACGAACGCAATGCAAATGCAAGGAAAAACGTAACCGCCTAGGTATAGGCTAAAATGATACATGCAATATGTATGTTAGCTGGGTTTGGCCTGCTGGCTAGCAGGATTCGTTTGGATACAATCATGCAGCCATATGAGAGTTAAACCGCGTCGTCGTCTATAATGTGCGACAGAAAGACTGGAAAAAATAATCATTTTTTCGTCCGATTTTTTTCCTCATTTGAAGGATACAATTCTGTGATGCCGGTTATTATTTTTTTTCTCATTTCCGTAATATAGGATTTTTTTTTCTGGTGAATTTCAACAATTTTTTTTGGTGTTGTTGTTGTTGTTTTGTCATTTTATTGCTGCAATCAATCCCTTGTCGTATGATTTTCTATAGAATAGCGGTGCGGCGCGGCGGCCCCCAACTGAAATTCTGCTCAGACCCTAAAGACCTCGAAAAGCCCAACTCGAAAAGCGATTGAAAGTTATGTTTTTCCCGTTTTAGGGGTTGAAAGCAACCGGGTTTTTTCTTTTTGTAGGAATGTAATAGCGATGGGTATATGAGTCGGTACTGGAATAAGGAAACAGCCAAAATATGATCGTAAGTCTTGATAGAGAGGGAGGAATTGAATAGAAAATGCAAAAATATATACATATAATTTTTTACCATGATGGGTTTTTGTTTCTTTATTTTACTTTTTTTTGTTTGATGGGCCCAACCCCATGAAAAAACCACCAAAAATTCTATAGGCACTCTTTGCTTGGTGAGTGGGTGTCCACCGAAGCTACCACCCACCGAAAATGAGAAACGAGCCTCGTGAGTTAAAGGGGCGAGAGAACATAAGGAGTTGATGACTTGGGTTAGTTTTTTCTTCAATTGCCGGTACGGGCACGACGGGAGGGTTGTGAGCGAAATACGAGGAAATACAGTGGATAAGGGCTGTTTTCTTTTGATTCCGCCTTCCGTTTTCCGTTTTCGACATTTCTATATGCTCGTACCAGAGGAATCAACCACGAACCAGAAGAAAGAAAAAACACACAGTGGCAACGATCAACGATGACGATGACGAGGAATTGTACAACTTGGTATTATATCTCATCAAAAAGTTTTGTTGTCTGGTGTCTGACGGTTTGGTTATTCATGGACTATCCTGGGAATGGGTGGAGGAATCTAGTCGTAAGACGAGTGAGTGCTAAGGGTCCAGGGGGACGATGGCAAGAGCTCTTCTAAAACAGGACCCTATAGGGTTAGCTACACTTGGTTTTGATTTTTTTCCCCAAAATTTCATTTTTTTTTTGTTGGGAATATTCTTTATTTTTTAATGTTAAGCGTTGCTTGTCTCGCTTCGGCTTCTTTTCTGTTTCACCATCAAGATTTTTGTTAAGCTGATATCACGGAACTGTATAAATGGGTAAATCGATTTATGTCTGAAAAACTTTTACCCAACTTTTTCCCATCCGACTAACCGAGCAAGCACAGCAACCATCCGACCAACAGCAAACAGGACGGGGAACAAGTCAGAGGCAACTACCAAGAAGCGACCTTCTTTGAGGAAAGCAAAAGTCAGTCCAACCTCCCCTATAGCTCTTATATATCCCCTATAGTCCAACAATATCATAAGCAAAGCAACCAGAGAGGGGAATTCAGACATAGCTGGCATGGGAACGTAACCAACAATCGCAAGGAAGCAAGCTTAACCATAGTAGTCAGAGTTAAGGAATCGAGTTGAAAAACAGCTAGTCTAGAGTTTGGAACTGTTGTTGAGTTAAAGGCATTGAATAAACTACAGTATATCCGAGAATATAAGCAACCCCGGAAGAAAAAGCATGACCCTCATGCGAGTTTTCATTTGGATTTTCCCTATTTACCCTATATCAACTATTATCCCCATTTTGACTTCCCGCCATCGTCCCTTCTCGCCCAAAAAAGGACGAACAAGCCATGCCATAATCAAGATTACCAGAGGCTAGAAAGGGAACGATTGTGATGGTATGGGATCCCATTTTATACATTTGGAACTTCCGAGGATTTGTTCATTTTCGAGGATTGGAGGTATTCATTCGACTACAGTACGATGGTGATACTAGAAAAGTCGCAAATACGAAAATGGGACGAGAAGGACATTATATGTCCACCGAATGGTACCCAAACTGGGCGAGTGGCAAGGGATGCGATGGAAATGATGGGCCAGCCGACTCAGCAACCAAAAACCAAACAACCCTCGAGCTGGCCAACCGACTTGACTGACGATGAGGGTTAAAGCTTAAAAAAATAAACCATTATAGAAAAATATCATAAATGTGAACAGCAACAACTTTCTTATACCGAAACTCTGCCCTTCTGCATCACACGTACAAACTAAAGAATTTTTCTTACTTCAGTTCAAATTTTTTCTGAAATGGGCTGTCTATGATATACGTTAGACATTACGGTGAAGAGGATCGGAAATATGAAACCCCATACAAAAATCTTCGGAAAAAGGCAACAAGGAAAAGGGAGGGAAGGTTCCACATGATATTCATGTCTTTCACAATCAACAAAAACCTAAAATTTTGAAAAAAAAATATATATTAAAATGTAATTACGAGAAAAGTGTTACATCTTCTTTTCCACGTAGTTTTAATAATGAATACCACCCAAAATAACGCAATTTGGCTTACTTAAAAACGTCCTAAATTGGGGGACGCATATATTTGCAAAATTTCAAAGCTGTAGCTCACGTCGTTTTTCAAAAATTTTGTGCACAGACTAACAGTATCCTAGACTAACAGATAGATTGATAGACAAACATACATATTGACAGTCATATACACTTACTTAACCAATCGAAAATTGTGTAATAAAATTTCTTCGACAAAACTCCATAAAACCATACTTACTAGACAATGTATAAGAAAGTAAAAACGTACAGAAAAAATAAAATGAAGTAAATACTATATAGTCTAATGTATGCCAGTCTCGTGTTTAGCTTAAGTCATTTTTTTAGATTTTTTTCGCATAAAATTTTTTTTTTTGCATATATAGATATGTTTGCTTTTTTTTATTGTCCGCCGCATCCGACCCGATCCAACTCAATCCAAAAAAAAAAAAAAAAGAAATACAATTCCACTTCCCTATCCTTACTAGCACACTACCCCAGTATTACTGGCGGAGGGTAGCAACCCGCGTCTGGTACCACTTGGCCTTGTTGGAAGAATCCTACTTCAACCGAACTCAACTCGTTACTAACGCGGTCATATGGGTAGTGTTATGTTTAGCGTATATTTTTCATGTCATTCCGTTTATGGTCGTTGTTGCGGATTTAGAAAGTGCTAACACCCTTTAAATTGAACTGAATCCCGAATGAAATGAAAGAAAATCTTCCTTACTTACCCCGATTTTCACGTCTCTAATGCGAAAATTATGTATGTCAACCGGATTGTGTCTATTGTCTTGTTTTTTTTTCCTGCTTCTTCTTCCTCCCTTCCTGTCTGTTTGCCTGGCACACACTTTTACACCCTTGTAACTATCGTCTGTCGACAGCAATGTCCCTGCCGCTGTGCGTAAATATCGTATGTTCGTCCTATACTTTTAGTATAATTATTTCAATCCTCTTCCAAGCTCTTATATTGCTAAATAGCCGAAGCCGTTGTTGGCTGGATCTGCTAGCGTTGGTCGTCCCTGATACGGACAAATGATGTCCCAAGAACCACTCAAGGACCGATTGTGTCCTGTTTGTTGTTAATGTCGTATTATTACCAATTCTACTTTTAGTTTTAGTCTCCTCTCCGCACGTCCTAGTTCTCGTGTTGCCTCTAATTCGGAACAATTACACACTAGAATAGTTACACGTTGCTTGGGACTCCTCACATGTATATAAATATTATGTTGAGCAAGGAAAGGCCGGTTTTCCAACAAATTTTTTTACAATTAAAACATTGAGGAAAATCTAGGACAATGGAGCCATAAATTCAACTATGGCCAGCTATCCTACTGTGGTGGCTACTAATTTTTACTTGTCGTGCTGCAGTGGCAATTTAAGTTCGTTCGTAAAATTAGGTTCAGCTTTTCAGGTATCAAGGATACACCGTAAAACGATTCCATTCTACAGTTTAAATTCACATCACATTACACACAAAACATCAAAGAAGGAATTGCTAATTCTAATTGCTTTCACTTTATTTATGCATTTTGTAATTAGTTCTGGGATAGGGAGAAACGCTTGGTAATTTTCCCTAAATTGTCAAATTGATTTTGCAACACACTTGAATAATTATTGTGTATGATAATACGATACAAAGACCTCCCCTCAAAAACAAAAAAAAAACACGTAAAGCTTCCTTGTCACACTGATATTGTGTCTGGGGGTGTTTCGTCTAAGGACTCCTCTGGCTAAATCTGACGATACAAAACACTTTTCAAGTCCAGGCAGAATTCAATGATTTCAAAAAAATACTTAAAAAAAAGAATTATTTTCTCATCCGCAAAATACTCGAGACAACCGACACCGACGAACGACACTGAATTGCTGTGTTCACGCACCGGCTAGTCACACTAATATAAATCAGGAAAAATAAGGAAAACTCATTTTACTGCTATATTTTCCTGCTGCCTTTGCTGCCGCTGTTCCTTGTTTTACCCTTTGCTCTTGGCTCGTCTACTCCCGTTTTATAACTGCTCGATACTCCATTCGTATCCCAACGAAATATCTTGAATTGTTTCTGCTTCTGTGTCTATTCCATTCGTATTCGTATAGGCTTCTGGTTATAGTCGTATTTTTGATCCTATTTTCTCGGCTTTGCCTTGTGATTTTGATTCATCTGGATATGATTCCCGATCCTGATAGACCAGCTATCGCTGCTGTTTGTCGTACTGCTTTTATCCGTACCGATGTCTCCAGCGAAACAATTCTGGCTGTTGGGAAATTTTCCGAGTGCATACAATTTTCACATGTTTTGTGTGGCATGCGCACTAGTTTAACGTCATTTCCCTGTTGCAAAAAAGCTCATAGCCAAGTTATAAATTTATCCTCAATATACATCCTGATGTTATAAATATTTCTATATGTACACATCTTGATAAATACTACTTACCTTACCTACCAATCTCTGGAATATTCCGATATACCAATCTACACTGTTTACCTACATCTAGACGGGAGAGATATCATAAAGAGAGATCCCATAACAAATTCGGCTGATTTCAGCGTCTATCTACTTCATTCACTATACTATAGTCGGGAAAAATCGAGTCTTCATGCATACTATTCCATATATATAGTCAATTGTATCCATAACTACATATGTTTGTGATATTTTCAAATCTATATATACATTTTAATAGATTAAACACATATAGTTATACATAATATAAGCTATTGGTAGGAATAAAGGGCAACTATAACAATACTTCTAGAACGACAGAAGACTCTGAAGGATAAAATTTTCTCTATACACGGAACTTTTATGTAGAGGGCGCGAGACAGAAAAATTATCTCTATTTAAACAGTGAGAAAAGTGTAGATTGGATAAACTCGGTACAAGACCTATAGATACACACAGGATATGCCTACAGTCGAACTCAAAAAAAACACGCTGCGATTGAAATAAATCTTTTAAAACTTTAACTTCAGTTTTTTTTAATTTGAAAATAAAACAAAATAATAATTTTTTAGCAATTTAAAAAATAGAAATCTTCATTCAAAGTTATATAGAGTTTGTTGTTGAAAAAGTTATATATGAAAAACATGGGGTTAAAAATTTCTTAAACAGTATGTTTCGCAAGATATTACCACCTTTTTGTTTACGGGTACACTAGTACATTATTTGAGGAAGAATCAACCCATTCAAGAAGAAAGGGCTGGGGATGGTGCATCAAGCATTATTTAAAAAGGTTCGCGACGGGCGTTCAGAACTTCTTGTGATTGTTTTTTGTTAAAAATAGAAATATTCGAATCTACTGAAAAATCAAATTTAATGGTTTTTCAACTAAATCAGGCATCATCAGCTAGTGGCTCGGCTGGCTCATCACACAGATTGGCTTTAACAGCGTAGCCACTATAATCGACCTTTTATTGTGTGCTGTAATGCTTGTGTGTGCGGCTTCGGATCGCAGGAATAAAACGAATCGTGCTTTGAGTTGGAATCGGGGCATTATTAGCATGACGCAATTCATTTTAAATCAGTTTGTGTCAAGCCATTGCCGTGGAAGGTTGTGTTTCATTGAACTGTATTTTTATTTGTAGTGGTTATAAATTTTGATTGTAAAGGTAGCGACAGTTACTTTGATGGCCCCTGAACTAAATCAATATTATACAGTGGAGTATTCTTAAGAGCACTATGGCTTAAAAGAACTTCCCGCTTGAAGACACAATTTCTTGTGTAAATCTTTCGGAATCAAAAACACTGCTTAAAAAGGACTCGACTAAAGATCACAAATTTTGCAGACATTTTCAATGTTATTTTAAACGGATTTCACTGTATATAACTTTAAAACCTAAACAATCTCGCCTGCGGCGCATTTTCTAACAAGATTTTATCTTACGTTATTTCCCTTTTTAATTAAAATGTTTTTCGATGTTCTTTTATTCGTTTAATTTCAATAATAAATTTACATATCCGCTTCTGCTATTCTTGAAAAACTGCTCTCCAGTTTTCGTCGAAACCACTAGCGATAATTCCTTTTGGAATTTTTTTAATACAGATTTTAACGAACCGTCCAAAGTGATGTTGATAGCAGACACTAATGGACTACACTGTTTTTAAACAGTATCAAATTTTGAAAATATCGACCCTATGCATTTTTTTCGCACATGATTGTATTCCAAATCAGAGTTTCTCTGTACATATATGATAAGGTATGGAAAAATGAATGAGTGTAAAAAGATGACATACGAAAGCAGCAACTGTTTAAGATATGTTTGCGATTTGGCGCTGACAAACATGGGAAAAAAATGCTAAAATGGAAAAGAAAATTGATGAATACAAAATGGGAAAGAACTGCCGGCATCATAAAGACACCGTTGTCATCCGTTTTTCCATATCAACATACACACATGTTATACGTTAACCACTCTACCGACCTAATATATCTATGCCTTTTATGGGTGTAAATGGATTTCGAGGGCATAAAGACGATGCGAATATTCCCGAATACGTCGTACAAAAGGAAGATGTGGAAGGATTGTGAATAAAAAAAAAACATGTGTGTGCAGTGCACACGCGGTAGAAGTGAAACCTTAGGAAAACTAAACAGCGAGAGAATGAGACGAATGCGGTATCAGGTGTGGGATAGTTATAGCGTTTCTTTATTAAAATATTGGTACCAAGTTCAAAAGTCATATTATATTTTTATTGAAAATCTAATACCGGATTCATGATCAGCGACCCCAAAAACCCCCTTATGCCGATTTTTCCGAGGAAAAATGGGAAAAAGGATATTTTCATTATCCTTACAGGACCTTCCGTTTCGAATTTTGAAAATCTAATACCGGATTCGTGATCAGTGACCCCAAAAACCCTATAGTGCAAATTTTTCCGGGGAAAAATGGGAAAAAGGATATTTTCATTATCCTTACAGGACCTTCCATTTCGAATTTTGAAAATCTACATAGCTAAAAACCTGCTCCTGGCAACACAGATCATTTTGCAGAAAACCGCATAAAAATCGGTCCAGTAGTTTTTGAGTTTTGTAATCTCAGGCAGACAGACAAACAATAAAACATCCATTTAGATATGTATATATTGCAATGTATGACGAAACATCAGTAATTTATCGCCTCCTCTCTCCACTTCCTCCCTCCTACCACTTCTCCCTTCCCCCGTTTCCTTTCCGTACCCCTCCCTCTTCCCCTTCCCCTTCCCTACCCCTTCACCCTTCCCATCACTCTTGTTTACGATAAATTGACCGGCACCCATCTGTATTCTATCTCATTTTCTCGCAGGCTAAAATATCCTATCTCTTTTTACTGTCGCTTTTTCGTTTCATCGAGTTTGAAATCACTCACAACGGCGCTAAAGAAGTTTTCACTTCAAAAAATGAAACAAACATAAAGGACAGACCTATTAAAGTCAGAAGGCACAAGCACCTAAAAGCGATGCACACAATTGGCTATTCTGGGAAATTATCCTTTGTGCATAGAAGATCATCAGTTTCAGTATCACAATCGGAGTGCACCATTACCATTCCTTATTTCACATCCCGACACATATACCGTCGCATTTAGGAAGCAGGCACCGTATTTGAATACCACCCATTTATACCTAGGCCATTATTTCATTCAAATCTTATCAACATCATCCTAGCCGGGTTATTATCCCGACGACATCACAATTTGCTGAGCGCAGAGGAGAGACTACGAAAATGTCGATCCTACCGAGTGAGGTACACTACACTCCTTTGCAATCTCCTAAATAGGTTCGTCGCCATTGCATATACCCGGGATAGGTACCCGGAAATATATATGAGAGGGTCCAAAGGGGACTGCCATCGCGCCGCATAAAACAATTGATTGCACTGAGGCTGAATCGGCAATGGGACAACATCAAGGTAAATATGCTTCATTAGTTCCAAACTGAATATCCATTTGTGTGAAAATTTTTAAACCGCTGAAAAACATGGTAATAGTCGGGACCAATACGGGAACAACAGGAGCATATCAAGAACATTATCCCTTGTAGCCATCGCTGTGAACGAGACCTCGTCTAATACTTTTTGTAGACATTATTTAAAACAAACGATTGGATTAACTGTAGTGTCCCTTAGGATTCCGTGATAATCCCGACATTGTACTTGGCGTCTCAATTTGAATTTCATTTTTTTTTTGTTTTTTGTTCATCGTTGCCGTTTCTGTCCTTTCATTCTTTAGTCGATTTCACTTCAGTCTCGGCCCGTTCGGCTGACGACTGCTCCTTCGATTATCTCTGCTTTTCCCAATATTCTCCTGTGATTTTATCAGGACATTAGCAATGGAATTGTGGTAAAGAGGATTAGTTTATTGCGGAGAGCCGCGGGACAGAAATGGAACAAAACGGGAGAAAATTATGCCTACGGTTATGCACTTAACTCCCATTAGATTTCTTTGCTATTTAAGCGAAACCAATTTCCTGTTTTTTTGTTAGTTTTTACAAAAAGGAAAATTTCCAATAATTTTTCCGCATAGAATACAGTTTACAAACACATTACAGTAAATGTATATTTTTTTTATGCTTCGTTTCATAAGAAGTTGATTGTATCTCTTATAACTTTAAGTTCGGAACCATCAATAACATACTCGTAACTTTATAAACCACTTTGTCACTTCAGATGTGAAATTATAAACTTTCCATTGGGTTTTTTTTTCGAGTATGTGAAGATTTTGCGTCAAGTTTGGCGACATGTTTTAAACAAGTTCATGGCTTTAAGAGGATTTAAAAAAATCATGAAAAAAATCGTGGTTCAATAACATACGAATAATACAAAAAGTTGTGAACAAAAAAAAAATTTAAATATCTGTCAGGGTCACCACTTTTAATATTATTTGATAATTTTCAAGCTATAGGTCATATTGGAATATTTTTGTTTCTATCGAAACGATTTCTATTCAAGTACCGAATTTCTCATGGCCGCAATGGAAACAATGAGGAATCGAAAAATATTTTTTTGAAAGGTAACATCAAGTTTCGATCCTTAAGCGGCCCCTACACGTTCAATCTTACAGTCAATCATGCTGTCACAGCAAAAAGCTTATTTGCACTAGACGCTCAATCATGCACGCAAGCATCAGTTAATTAGAAACAGCCAAACCGACAGCACACAGCACAAATATCAATTTAAAAAATGTTTGTCCTTATATTTTTCGCTTTTCGTCATCCACAACTCACTTCTTTGTCTGTATAACTCGAAAAAGGATTCCCAAAAACCTTTGTCTTTTATATGCGACATCTTTTCACTACTAAAAATTACACTGAAATGACGAATTGATTGACCATCGCCATACACGTTCAAGCATGCTGTCACAGCATGCGATGAATGACTGCAAGATTGAACGTGTAGGGGTGGCTTTAGAATCAATGCTGGATCTCATCAGAGTGACGCCATGGTCTCTGTCACTGAAGGTCAGCACTTTTGTTGTATGAGATTTTCTGATAGTTCGCCCTCATGTGTGAATTTTCCCGAGCGGTGTTTTTATACCCGTATGGTGAAACCAAAGGGTATATTAACTTTGCTTTACCGTTTGTAACGCCAAGATCCCGTTATCACACAAAAAAATGAATTACACCAGTGTGTTTAGAATGATAAAAAAAGTTGAATTTAGCATGTCCGTCCGTCCGTCCGTCCGTCCGTCTGTCCGTCCGTCCGTCTGTCCGTCTGTGGCGCGGATTGCGGGCGCACGGATTGAGCTAGAGACTTGAAATTTTGCGCAGATTCGTTTTTCGTAACATGTGAGGCTAAGTTCGTTAATGGGCAAAAATGACCATTAGGGGGGGTACCCCCCATACGAACGAAAACGGTTTTTGTGAATATCTCAAAAACGGTGCATCTTATCAAAAAAGTCCAAGAACAAAAGTTATTTAGGATATGATTCTACGTAAAACTCCCATACATCAAAATCCGATTGGAATAAATTTTAGAAAATCTTATTGGAAAGTTTGACTTCAAAGTGGAATTTTGGTACAACTGTTCGAATTTTGATACGAATATCACCATACGGGTCTCCAATGATTGCCAGATTGGCAATTATAGCTTTTGTTATGTTTTTATTTTCATTTTTTTTTGTTTTTCATACTTTTTAGGTACTTTTTAGTCTTTCAAATTCATCTATAGCTTTCCTATCATATGGCTGTTTCAGTAGCTTTTTTCAATTATCTTATAATAGAAACTTTGAAGCAGATCGGTCCGCCAGTTTTTATTTTATGACAATTTTTCACACAACCGCAAAACACTAGCTTCCATATTTTTCTTTTTTCAATTTGATTAAGGTCCGTCCATTAAATACTGCTGACCCTTCCTATTGTCTCTTGAATTTTTTTAACCAATAATAAATTTATAAACGCAAAAAAAAATTAGATTTCACTCGCAACCAAAAATAGCAACAAACCCATTTTTAAGCTTCGCTCAACATTTAATCTGCACTTTATGCAATCGGGATATAGCCGTCATTCATTCATATTCTAACATGATGTGTAATCTCGATGATGAGACCCATTTGAAATGGGGTCATACAAACCCCCCTCCCCTTTCGCTTTGTCATTTATGCGATCGTGTAGTGAAGTACATCTCATTTGGAGATTAAGTTCATTTCGTCATATGCGACGACAAGTTATGCTCGTACAAACACGGAGCATTTAGAAAGAAGCTGAAAGCTAGAAACTGAAAATATCTAACATATCTACTAAATCACATCTAAAATATTCCATATATCTACCTACCGACCACAGTTTGGTTGGATTGAGGCTATAAATTCTTCGCCGACTAGAAAGAACCTATGTATGTCAAGATATCAAACAAGAGCGCATATTAAAAACAATTCCGCATCTCACAGAAGAAATATTCAAGCAAACGGAGGTCCCTATAATGCCTTGTCGTATTTCACATGCAAGGATTCAGCATTAAACGTCGTCACCGTCTCTTAGCAACATCTCCTACGTCGCAATGTCGGATTCACCCCTTTTCTAGTTCCCTATCCGCCTTAACCTAAAATCTGGATACATTTCTATGCGACGATAAGTACAGATATTTCCGTGTATATGAAATGAATCTAAATCTCTATAGCATCGCTGCTATCTTTTATCTTGTACCATAGTCGAATACAATATACAACAATATCTAACAGGAGCATCGGATAAATGCGGTATACATAATAAATGCTACCGAATATGTTCCGAACGTTTATACACACTTCATGTTTCTTGATTCACATTCCACCCCCAAAATCTTCTCATCTATCCGACCACTCACTCAACAAGGCAAAAAACAAAAAAAAATCCCCAAGATTTATAATAACGTATGGCTTGCGCCTGCATCTAATGACACGACCGTTTCTCTGCAAGGTTCCTGGATTATGTGTATTTTTTTTTTTGGTTAATTAATTCGCATCTGTGCTGGGTAAAGCTTTAATTGAAGAACAAAAACGGTTCATCGACCGAAAGTGCATCATCACTCGAAAACGTTAATTCCTTGTTTGATAAACATGACTTTAATAGATGAGGAGAAACTTTATCTTAAATAAAAAGTTGAAAAATCAAAAAAGATATTTCCCACGAACGAATTTTTTCCCATAATTCCTTAATAAAGTTCTTTTGAAAAGTTTCCCTCTACCAAAGTGGAAGACAGAATATGAAAATGAAATGTTTTCATTCATCTATCCATCCGTCTATGAGTTTATGTTTATTTTGAAGATAAATTTTATTTTATATCTATCTGTCGTTTGTCGGTTCGTTTATTTGAGATATTTGTCTATACATAAAATATTATGTGTTGTACCCTTTTCATATGCATTATTATCATCCCTGATGAGATCCTGGATTTTCCAGCTTTCCCCGGATAAGAAAACCATAAAAATTTCTTTATGCTCAAGCCTAAAATTTAGCTAATGGGGAAAAGTTCATACAACTCGTGCCTGAATTTATATTTTATCAATGTGGTGTGCAGAACTAACGCCTAATTATACATTAAAAAAAATTTCATTTTATGCTCGTGAAGTCATGTTCGGTTCACTCATCAACTTGTATTTTTATTAAAAATGCTTTGAAATTATGTGAAGCCACGGGCAAAAGTTTTTGTTTCAACATTTTTAATCTTATGAAACTAATTAAAACTTTGCCATAAACTTGGGATTCATACAACACCATATCTGTGTTAATACCAATTTTGGTAAATATGAAGTGAAAAAATATCTAATTTGGGATACGTTTTTTTGGTTTTCGTAGGCCCATTTTTATTTGAAATTTTCATGAATCGCGAAAACATTTAATGCAAAAGTTCAGACTATTTCGGAGGTCGCGAATCAAAAGAAAAAAATTTAAAACTTCTAGGAATCTTAATATCTAAAAATTTCAATAATTTCGAGAACATCTAAAATTCTTAGAAGTTTCGTAAAAACCAATTAGCCAAAATTAGATCTAGAAATGTCGAAACTCTAATGAAGGTCGCCGAAGGTCGCCAAAGACTATTCGGTCGTTAATTTTTCGGTTGTCGAGGGTTAACAATAGTTTTTTTTAGGTAGCTCCATTTTTTGATGAGCAGGCTCAAGACTTCTTGTTATGCCATCGAATATACGGCCACGACGAGGGTGATGACATGGTGAGACGAACGGGAGACAGAAGGGACCGGCCGGGGAAAATTTTCCCTGCGGCGTCTTTCATTAAAAAGTAAAACTTTCTCCTGCGGAACAGTTTTTGTTGTATTCCGAATAAATATTTATATTTTTTACCAACAAAAATTAAAACAAACCTTCGACATTCTAAACGATCTTTCAAAATTTCCAGACGTTAAAAAATGTATGTCTTTAATTTTGTGGAAGTCGTCAGATTCCGGTTTTATCATGGGCGCCTCTTTACCTTTGCACGGACCTGATAGGGAATGAACATTATTGTTTATTTTGAATACCAATATCACATTTTTATAGCTTGTAATCCCAATGGTCGAAAAAGTTTTATGAAAGTCGCTCTAATTTTTTAAAATTCTTTAAATATGTTTTTAACACATTGAGAAAAGAACCTTTGAAGTTTCGTACTGGGTTCAATATAAATTAGCATAAAAAATTAGAACAAATTCCCCTTTTTTGTTTTTCTATTTGGTACCCCTTTTCAGATATCTGTGTAATAAAACTGCCGCCAGCCAGGTCTGAAGAGTTTTATTACATACGTATGCAAAAAGAGGTATTTAATAGGAAAACAACTCTGGTAAGCCATACGACCACACGGTATCACAGATACAAATTTTACACTTCTGTGATTTACTTTGATGAATGACTAAAGTAGCAAAATAATATAAATCTAAGATTTGAATAATTTTTAAAGCACTTGTGATAAATTTCCTAGCCTAATATTTGTGATATTTGTTTTAAATTGCATACAGACATACGAGTACCTTTTCTACAACGTTATCAGATATTTACCCTATCTCAATTCTATCTGAACAACGAATTCAAAGTCTTTGTGCAAAAAAGGACTTTTTATGAAAAGTCAATATGTGTACGTGCTTCCACACAAATTCGCTATATGAAATATTCATATGTACCAAAACCACTGTTCATCCTCTTTTTGCAGTTAGCCGGCCGGCCTGCACCCGCAGCCGAGAATTCAGGGAAAACATGGAGTGCACATGAAAATTTATATAGAAAAATTTTCACATCCTTGTTCACAATTACGGGAATATGAATGGTTTTGAAATCCTTTCAGACTGATACCAAATTTAGCACTTTCCGTAATGAAATTAAGGAGTAAATCGAAATTATGAAGCAGAATAAACTGTTTTGCATTTTTTTTTTAAAACTGAAAACTATTTTTGAATTTTCTTATTCGTTTAAATTTTCAAATGTGAAAGTTTTGTGTTTGCGAAAGAGATTTCTTACGCAAAATAATTCGAAATATTTTACTAATAATATGAATCGTAAATACGAGTAATAACATAAACCGACATTCAACATCCCAATTGACCAAATTGGTTGGAAAACCAATTAGATTTCCAATCATCTTGTACCAAGTACCGAAGGTACGATTTACGGAATTTTGACTGGAAATCCAAGATTTTTTCCTGTGAAAATGGTCCTTTTTGTACCATAATTCCAAATGTTCCCACAAATATTCTTAAACTTTATAAAGGAAAATTGCGTGGTACATTTGGACACGGTACAAAAATTCCAACATTGGTCAATTGGGATAGTGCATTAGATATAAAAGTATTTTTCGGGTAACTTGGAATCATCGATGGTTTGGTTGGGTCAACTCTAGTTTTTGAGATACAAAGGGTTGTCCATAAATACCCAAAAAGTATGAACCAGTTTGCGAAAACCCAGCATATCTTAAAATTACTAGAGCTGATAGTGGAGTAAAACCTGAATAACCTAGACTTTAGATTAGCCACGAATTTTTGTCAAAAAATTTACTTGGCAAAAAAGGTGATTTTTTTATGAAATTTTTAATTATGACATATACTTTACTCTACAATTTTCGCCTCCCACGTAACTTTTGTTGTGTTCTAAAGACAAAAAAAAACACCAAAAAAAGGGATGGAAAGACTCACTGATTTTGATACATAGAATAGTTTTTCAACGCGCGCGATTAATTTCGAGGTATTGAAAATTTCTCTTACTCAACCACCCCACTTCCAACAAATCATCTATCTCGGATTCAAACAAACAAAAAAATATTGTGATCCTTGTGTAAGCAAATTAAGTCAAAATCCCCGACTGAATTGAAAAACTACCACCCTGACAACACTAGAGGTTGTGAGGTTATGGTAGCCCGTCGCTGTGGTTGAGAGGTAGCTGAAGCATCAGTCAGTGTGTGACATTGCACATAAACGGAAGTGGATTTGACCCTAGGCTTCAGGAATCGTCCAACAAGGGGCGTAGCGGCGGGTTTCACCAAAGTAATAGGCAGTTCTACAGATTGGTATTTTTCATAAATTAAAAAGAATTAAATAAATTGTGTTACACTTGTTCTAACCGTGTTTGTAATAATGCTACTTGGTTTGGTTTCATCACGACTTTGATGCTTTCGGTTCGGATTTTTTTTTCATATTATCACGACTTAAACTTTGGAAGTCGTACTCTAATATAATTTCTTTACTTTCAAATTCTTCGCCCATCTAAAAGATACCTAACGACAATATCTTAAAATTAGGTAAAATAAAACAGTTCTTTTGATATCGTAAAATATTTAACGGAATTGTAATAAAATATTGAAAATTAATACAAAATAAATCTATTTATCATTTTCATATTTTGTTTTTAATAAAAATCTTTTTTAATATCTTTTATTTGATTTCCCTTTTTTAAAAATTTTAATTAGTTTTTAGTTTGGTGCCCACCAATCGCCGCTGGTTTCTCCTTGTGGCCAAATAATTTCAGTGGATCCTTTCGATACCTGGCTAATATTTCCTTATTGAAAATTTCAAAATTTTTCCTATTTAAGTTGTTTTGCTGTTCACGCCAAGCCGGGCGAGTTTTCTTTTGTTGTAAGCCCCAATGACATGTGAAAATTGGCGAAAGGACTTGGAACTGATAGCCAGCAACGTACATTTCATATACCTGGAAGAAATTTAAATTTTGAGAATTTAATTTATAAACAAAAGATTTTTTTTTTACCTGGGAATTTCTTGTGAATCCGTAGCCAATAAAACGTTCATCGTGCGGCGGGACATTGTCTTCAGCAACGTAAAATGGCTCGTATAAAAATTCGAAATTTGTAACATTATGACTAACATAAGTATCGACATTATCGATTAAATCAGATTGCCATCTGGAAGTGAGTTGAAGAAACAACAAAACATTTCTATTATACAAAAAGTTATTAAATAATTTAAAAAAAAAATCATAAAAGAGTTTGCATAAAAAAATTTTAGAAAAAAAACTTGATCTTTCAATGATGGATAAAACATGAAAAAGTACCTATTGTATAACAACGAGAGAATGTTTAAAAGTGTTAGTTAAATATTTGCAATTTAGCCTAATGTCTAAAGCACACCAGCCCTTTTTTGCAACAGCACTGCAGGTAAGTAAACGTACTAAAAATATAAAAACTTTCAAGGCTTCAAGTTTCCACTTCCTGTCCAAACTTTATTTCATTTTATTACAATTTTTTTTATATATTTTGTTTGTTGTTCTTGTCGTTTATTGTTCTTTTATCGAGTTAACTATAAGCGCAGTTTGAAGTTTGTATTTTAGGGGAAAACCTGCGGAACTAAAGTGAAACGAAGTAAAAATTACGTTCCGATTTTTTTTTCAACTTTAAAAAACTTTCTGCTTTTGTAAAAAGGACTCGAAACTGAAAAACTTCGACCAGAGAGAATTTTGAGTATCCTCCAAATACGCTTTAGTTACAATGAACATCTCACCGAAACACAATAAAATGCAAAATGCAAAGAATTCAATGACAAAACTACTTAAATACATTTGAAAAACATCACTTTTCAAGAGATTTTTAACTTTTGATACGATGATAACACAGTCTTAACAATGTTAAGACTTTAGATGAAATAAAACTGAAGATGTGTAGGGAAACTGTAATTTTATTCATAGAATAGTTTACAAGTTTTCCCTAAGAATATTGCATGACTTTACTTTTGTTAGAAAAAAATGCGAGTTCTTAGCCATTGCAGGGAAAATGAAGTGCTTTACCAAATGTCCTGTTTTAAATAAATATATATTTTATGTTAAAGTATTGCGTGTTAAAATTTTTATCAAAAATACCTTACATTTTCTTTGAATAATTTTTATTTTTTCTTTAAATTTTGCATTTAAAAATTTTTTTTAGCTTTTTTTGAATTTCTGGTAGTCGATCTGTTACAATGTGACCCTGATCACAAACTGCCGGTGGCAAGTCCGTTTATGGGACGGTTGCTTTGTGACCGGTCACAATAAACCGTTATAAATCGATAACTTTGTGACCAGCCGGAAAGTTGTAGTTGTTTTTCGTTGTTTTTATCGAACTCATTTATTATTCACTAGCTTGCATACCCGTCGTTGCCGAGTTAAGTTTTTTAAAAATTTTTTTTTTATGGTCTATGTTGGAGCTAAACTTCAGGCCAATCGGCTCGGTAGTTTCCCCGCGAAAGGTTAACATAGAGGGAAAACTAGGTTTCGAGATTACTTTACCCCCTCCCCTTACGCCCCCCACTTCTTGGGCTACTTTTTAATGGGCCTATGTTGGGGCTAGACCCCCGACGAATATCTATGCCAAATTTCAGGCCAATCGGTTCAGTAGTTTCCCCGCGAAAGAGTAACATAGCGCAAACACTAAGTTTCGAAATCACTTAACCCCCTCCCCTTACTCGCCCCACCCCTAGCGCTATTTTTCCGTATGCCTATGTTGGAACCAGAACCAGAGAACAAATAATCTAGAAAATAAACTCTTAGAACAAATTTTTAGAGAAAATTTTTCCACTGTGAGATGAAGCAAGAGGATCCAATGTAACACGGAAAAAATTATCCATTCGATTCCTCCATCTCATTGAATAGATACGACGAAAATGATTAGAAAATGTTCTCTCTGCTTTGTGCTCCCTAGTCTAAAAGTAATTAACTTTTAGGCCGTAGCTAGTGAATGATAGGGACATTTTTCCCCCCTTCGAAGGGGAAATTTGTCAAAAATTTGTTCGGCAGAGTTTTTTCTATATATTCCTTATTCTATGCCAGAACACCACAGACACTAATGCCAAATTTCAAGTCAATCGGTTCAGCCGTTTTTGCGTGAAAGAGGAACAGACAGACAGACAGACACCAACTCATTTTTATATATTAGTATGATTTACAAACAGTGATATCGAAGTATAAATACTCAACTCTGGACCAAGGATATCATACAAACAGCGTTTTTTGATGTGTTTTCGATCGGTCTGGCAACACTACGCTCCCAGAATCGACTAAATTTTTGAGAGACTTTAACTAAAATTCATTCTGTTCGAATTCGATCGTGACGAGGAAAACACGTACATTTTAACCGAATTGTAAAACTAATTAAGTAACCGAATTTTGTATTATTAATCCTTTTTTGAATATATCTATTGTTAGAATCAACGACTTGTGAGTTTTATTCAGTATCCGGCAAATACGTTAACATGATGTATACTTGGAATACAAGTTTACAATCACTTCACACTTGATCTGCCCTCCGTCCTCTCCTTCCACCCTGTCAAACTTCGTCACAAAAGATTTCGCAAAAATAAATGTGCAACCGTTACTTTGAAATTATAGTCACCAAAGGGTTTCGCGGCAACGGTTGTGACACCGTTACTTTATAACTATAGCCTCAAAAAACCATTGCTTAACCGTTGCAGCAATGTTGCAATGACGTTGCAGTAACCAATTTGTTAAATTGGTTTAAATGAAAAAACAGTCGAAAAAGAGTAAATCTAAACATTTTACATAAAAGAATCGTGACTATTACGCTATTACTAAAATAGCTACTACACAAATAGTTAAAATTGAATATTTTTATAATAAATTTAACTACATTATTTTGATTTCCATTAAGTGAATGAGAAATTATGAATAAATCAACATTTAAAAACAGCAATCAAAAATTTATATAAAAGCAAAAACGAATTACCTGGAAAAATTAGTTGCATACTGATTGTAGATGAAAACTTTCTCATGGAATGGTCGTGCCAGGCCCTTTTTAACAAGCCGTATCAGATCCTGTTTATCACTTGGGAACCTTGCACGCAAATCAATTTCATACGTTGGTATAACGTAGGCGCATTTTGGGCATTTCGACTTTCTAAGGAATTTGTCCAAATGCTCTGTGAAATTAACACTTGGAATAATATCGACATCGGTTAGAAAAACATTTGTGTTTTGGCATCCTTTTCGAGCCAGATTTCGCATATGATTCTGTGGATATAAATTCTTTAATCGCCATTTGGCTGTTGCTGATGTCCTCAGCCGCAGCAGCTCCTTCAATGCAGACTCTGGTTTGGCACAATCGTAACTATGCAGTCGGCTCTGGAATCGACGGTTCTCCCGGGGATGTCGTAGTTTCGGGAATGATAAATGGAAGCTGACACTGTCCCGTATCGAGGCGAAACACCTCCTCAGGTAGGTAACGTAGAGCTGCAGAATGTAGAATTCATCGTCACCAGCGGCAAAAACCGCAGCTGAAATGGGACCATTCCAATGGTCAGCCACTTGAACAATCGAATAGAGGCGCTCCACTGAACTTTGGGTGGCCAAGCAGACCTCAAACTGTTCCGACAGCTCCACAAATCGATCGCCGACCAACGCGAAATCGTAGAATTTATATAAGCGCCGATTATCCCATCGACCCAAACCGAAATCCAGGTCGAAGAATGCCGGCTTGTCCCAGCTGTCTGTGGCCATCGTCAGGTCATATTCGATACAGTGGGGCGGCGTTATCTGAGGCGCTTTCGGTACTAAGGGCACAGTTTCAGCTACTGAATCCACATATGAGCAATTTTGGGTATGAAGCAGTCTCACGGTTAGTAAAACATTTGAGATTGTCAGCACCAGGACGCTCGCAATGCTCAGATTCCGCAAATGGTATGACTGCAAATTTGTTAAAAAAAATTTAAATGAAAATTAACGTTGAAAAATTTTAGGCTCGACAAAAAAAAAACAATGATTCAACACAATGTCGTCCTTTACGCTTTATATTTATTCTTGTAAGTGCACATACACCAAAATTTCGGCAAAATCACTCGGCGTTTTTCAATGTTAAACTTAGCGCCTGACCTAATTTTTATATTTATTGTCTTGGTTTTCTCCAAAATATTCAAAAATTCTATAGTGGCAAATTGTGAGTTCTTTAATTAATACTCCCAATTTATTAACAAAAAAAAACTTTTTATTTTCCAAGAAATTTATAAAAGAAAAACAAAGTGAAAAATCTTAGCTATGGTAAATGAAACCTCACTTCAATTACTTTCAAAAATTTTAACTCAAGAAAATCACTCGCCTTAAATTTTAACTTGAAGGTTCCATTTTCCTATTTTGGATCTTTCTTGTTTTAAGAAAATGAGGCCTAGAGCAATATGGAATAATTCTGCCATAAATCACGTATTTCCCTTGTTCCCACATTCAACTATAAAATTTAAATCATCATCATTGTATCTTAAATTTTTAAACGTTTAATAACTCTTTAAGAAAATTATCGATAATATCATTTAATTCCCCAAAGGAACAAGTCGAGTAAAATTTTCCTCAGAATAAACAATTCTTGGTCTCCTTGATGTTCTCTCAATTTTTTTTTTGATTTGGCAAAGAGACCAGACTAGAATTCCCAACTGCATTTAATTCTAATTTTGGTCCATGGTGTAATCCGACTAAGAGAAGCTTGTGGCTATGGCCAGATGTTGTCCAAGGACTTGCTTTATTCATTTTGAAATGCTTTCCATAAAGAGTAATTGTGCATTGAGTTATTAGGAAAACAATAAATAATTTAAAAGTGATTGCATATTTAACATAGACCAAAAGATTCAATTCCGGATTGTATTATTTATGCTGCTGAGTCCTTTTGAATTTCAGACACGCCTTCCGGGTGTATCTCACTCTATATGATCATCAATTCACAGGAAATTGTATCGATTCATATATCGATATTATACGCATTAATAAGCTTTAGCAGGAATTTATCTTCCTTGGATAGGATTTCGATTTGTAATAAGGAAATTGAAAAGTATATAACTATCTATCTTTGTATGCATTAAGATGATATCTGCGACAGTGCAACAAAACCATTTTATATAATATGCAATCTAAATTTAACATAGGATTTCACATTATTTGTAGGCAAATACATTAAAGGGCTTTCAACAGTAATTAAAATATAAGAAAAGCTACAATTCCCAGGAGCCAATCGTCAAATCTATATATATAAAATCGTTTATTCTGACTGAGTGACTGACTGACTCATCAACGCCCAGCCCAAACCCCTGAAGCTAGAGACTTGAAACTTTCACAGTATGTCCCAACCATTGCGTAGGCGCTCACTAAGGCGGGGTTTTCCGAAATTTTAGCCCTAAGGGGGTGAATGGGGGGTAAAGGGGGTTTGGGTGTTTTTAAACCGTGATTTTCGCCATTAATGAAAAGCTTCACTCGGGGGTTTTCGGGGTCGCTGATCACGAATTCAGTGTTAGATTTTCAAAATTCAAGACGAAAGGTCCTATAAGGATAACGCAAATATCCTTTTTCCCATTTTTCCCGGGGAAAAGTGGCATTAGGGGGTTTTCGATGAAATTGCTGGTGATGAAATTGCTAACGGAAGCACCTGTAAGGATAATCCAAATATCCTTTTTACCATTTTTCCTCGAAAAAACTGGCAACAAGGGTGTTTCGGAGCCGCTGATCACGAGTCTGGTGTTAGAATTTTAAAATTCGGAAGGAGAGGTTCTGAAGGTATAACGATTTTTTCCAATCGTTTTTAAGCTATTTCTGGGTTTTTTGTGCAAAAAACTTTTTTGAAAAAAACTTTAGCCCGGCAACGACGGGTATGCAAGCTAGTACTCTGTATGATGACAGACAATATTTTTATTTTAAAAAAAAACCAATTTGTATTGGAAAGGGGAAAGCAGTGATCCGATTGGATTTTGTTGTATGGATCTATTATGTAAAATTTGTCCGTCATCAGAGCCTGCTTTGCCAGCTTCCACGCAGCCTTACAGGATTTTGGTGGAATATAGCTGGCAAAGCAGGCTCTGATGACGGTGAGCCAGGTGTCCATACCAGAAACAGGCTCCTGATGGGTTTTCAGGGCAGACATGTCCGACCTGTTGGGGGGAAATTTGGATGTGAAAACATCCGCAAAAATAATATAATTTTGTTGTTTTTGCAGACCTTATAAGCCGAGAAATTCCAATAGGATTCAATGCTAAAAGGTCGAGTATAAACCATGAATCAGAAATGGTTCAATGGTTAAACACTAAAAAATCTTCTGTTAAGAATTATTGTCGCTATGCTTAATTTCATCTTAACTGAATGAAATGAACTAAAATTGCTGTGGCTTAAAAAAAATACAAATTTTGATAATTTCAGTCAGCATAATTGTATGATTTTTTTTAGACAATCACGAAATCCGTTTGAGAAACGATCAAATTTAATTTCTATGTATGGTTGCCTTTTGTAAAACTTTTCGACATCTTGTTAAGAACATTAGGTTTAAATCCCAGGGGCAGAAAAAAAGAACTCTTAAAATGTGTTGAGCTTAAAGGCAATTCGACCTTGTATAGAAGAAACTTTAAAACAAACATCAGCAAAAAATCTTAAACTTTTTCGATCAGTCGCACCAGTCGAATTAAAAAAGTTGTGCGAGAGATTTTTTTTTTTTTTGCCATGTTATCTTTGCTTTAATGAGAGCAATTTAAAAACTTTTCCCAATACTTTAAAACTGTAAATGGCTTTTGAGGGAAAGTTCACAATGCTTTTTCCCAGTTACGCAATGCCGAACACCATGTGTCCTTAATGTCCACAAATCTGTTGATGTCATCGAATTTTAATCTACGATATTCGGGTGTCAGACACACCAAAAAGGACTCTCGCACTTTATTGTTAGAAATTCAAAATGACACGATGTGAATATTAAATACAAAAAATGTATCGAAAGCAACATTGTTCTGTTTGATTGATATCAATAAAATTATGACAAACAATGAATTCTTATCAATACCATAAACCCGCCGATATAGAATAATAAAGAACCTTAGGGGTTGTAGAACAATTCCCTGAACAAGAAATACACGAAAGTTATTGAAATCCCCGTGCGGCCTCCCCGCCAGCTAGACGAAATGATCAATTATTAAAGTGATTTTCCTAAAGGCATTTCGATTCGAATACAATTTGAACTTGCCGTTCAATTATCGTAATTATAGTGTAAGAAAACATGAATCTAGATAAAAATTCGTAATTAGAGAAAGATGAGAGATAAATTGGCAGTTTGTGTCATTTTGTCGGAGATAAAAACAGAACGGAAGCACCCTAAAGAGGCACTTGAGAGAAGCACCACAACCACTAGTAAAAAATCATTCACCCCGTTCATATTTGAAGTCGCCATCCTTCAAATTCGAATAGGGTGAATATGTGTTCGTGTAAGGTGACATGGAAAACACTTTCACTTCATGGAGATTTTCCTGTTTTCCACAATAATTTCATTGATAAGCAACACAAGTTTTTATGTAACTTTTTTTGTGTTTTTTTTTACATTACGGTATCTCGTAGAATTTCACTTTACATTAGTCACAATAAAAAAAAATGCCAACACTAACCTGAAACATTGGGCTCCTTCGTCGTTCAACCGAACACCACTGGTTTTGAGCGAATTTTCATAAAGAAATTTGTTTCTTTTTTGGTGTATTTTGCTTACTTTTTTATATCCTTCTAATCTTAGTTAAACTTACTTTATAAAATGTACAAAAAATTAAATTACACGTATAAAAAATAAGAGCAGAAATTCAGATTACATCTTGCAAGGAAAATACTTTATCTACAAAGTTAACGCTGTTGAAGACTATTGAAAGATTATATTGAATACAGACGGCGACATACCGTCTGTCAAAATATACACATGCGCGTCGTTATACAAACTCATCAGCGACGACACTCTGTCGCAAAAGAGTCCTTCGTTTCATATCCTTGACGTTGTGCGTCATAATATCCATTTCGTGTCTTATATAAACTCCATACGAGCGAAAATCGCACCACAACACCGTAATATTAATCGATAGACACACCAGAGAAAAAGCTTCGTCCTTTTGCATTTATGATGTCATTTGCAGTCCGTTCACGTCTAACGCCTTATAACTGAAATTATTTTCAAAAAAAAAGGAACACGAATAAAAAAAATTACCACACTCGACTGGCAAGACAGTTCCAGGACTGTATATGTATTTTAATAAGATGCCATAGCTGCTAAGGATTTCCATCTCGCATTCATACGATTTAATTATAATTGGAATGAATAAAGTGACAAGAACGAAGGAAAAATATTATCTAAGCATTTTCACTTTTTCCTCCTTCGCAATTTTAAGGATTTTGTGTCTTCACTGTTGGTAAACCATAAAAATCTTGTAGGGAATAAATTTTTTCTTGGCTCTAGACTACTACACTAATAACTTTTTTTTTGTCATCGTAATTCTCGTACAGTTCATTCAGTTTTCTCGCATAAGTTATTTACGTCACGAACTCACTCATCAAATAATTATCTCTGTGTTGGAATTTTCCAACGGTTTTTAGATTTTAACATGCAAATTGTTTTTATTGCATAAAAACTTAATTAGGGTCTTTGTAATTTCGTACATATACGTGAATATTCATGGTACAAAGATTTTAAATTGTCCTCGAGTTTCAAATATTTCTATTCGCCTATTTGCATAGTGCAGGTGAAAATTGAGATTTGAAACAAAAGTTGAAAACAAAAGTTTTTTTTTTCATTTTTCTCAATCAAATTATTGGTGCTTTTTGTTTGTTCTATCATCCTTCATATTAAAAAAACAACGAATTTTGTCAGGCTATAAAAAACATATATAGTTCCTTTGAATTAAAATGATTGAAAACTGAAATTGAATAGAAATGCAATTTTGCAATTAAATAATTATGCTATTTTTTGTATTTATTTATAAAAAAACTCGATGTTCTAGGACAGGTTGACATTTTATGAATACAGTGAAATCTCGGTTTATAACGTTAATCTTCTCCTAAAGGGCTTTCATAAACAAAGGTTAAGCACCAAAATTTTAGGAAAATTAATTTTCGGGCTAATATCCTCAAAAACGGCTAAACCGGCTGTGATGAAAAGCTCCTGCGAGATCAGGGAAAATACCGTCCATAAAATACGTCACAATTTTCGGTGGAAAGGAAAGCATGTCGCTTAAAACTACCACGAAGGAAAAAGGGGAGTTCAAACAGACAAACCTTAACATGACGTATTTTATGGACAGCCCCATATACCATGCGCTAACCCGAAATTCTTACTCATTTTTATCCCCTCTACAATAACTCAACTCCCCACAATATTATTAGCGTACCAGGTAGAGAGAAGGGGAAAGTACAGGGAGGTGACAGAAATTTTTTTGTGGGAATAAATTCTCCTTGTGGAACAACTTAGCGCGGTATTACACACGGCAATTTTCGGGCTTACTTAAGCCGATTTTCGGGAGAAACGACTGCGGAGGGAAAAGTTGCCACTCGAAATCATGGCTTATCGACAATCTGCATACATGCAAAGCATGTGAACCGGTTTGGGAAAAGTAGTAGGCAGAAATCATTTTCGTTCTGACCGTCAGCGATCTTGGGAAGTATATGAGCAGCAGCAATTTCAATGGTTTGAGTTCACACTACATGTGTGTAGCATATGCAAACAGGATTGGCTTATTTAAGCCACAAATGTAAGCACATTGGCTTATTAAGCCCAAAAGTTGCCGGCTTAAATAAGCCAAGTGTAATACCGGACTTATACTATATGTGAAAACCGGAATTAAATCTCCTTACCGGCTTAGAAAATAGCAGGAGAGGGGAGAAAAATGGAGGGGAATTGAGAGTCAATGCGTTGCTTATGACGCTTTTCCAGTTACTGAAATGCCCAAAACCAATTTAGGGAAACTGTTTAAACTAAAGCTCCGTTTAATCATGCGATTTTTTCTTGAACTTTTCCGCGACTTTTATTCGAAATTTGTCCAAAATATAAGTTTTTATTATCAAATAACACTTTGTCTCCATTATAAAATATTAGAACACCAAAAAATATTTTAGATATAGAAAAAATGTTCCCCACAATACCATAATTTTAAAACATTCAAGAGTTTTCTTTAAAAATAAAATCTCGTGTGCAATAAAAATTACTTCAACGAAATAAACGCGTCAAGAAATTAGTGAAAGTGCAAAAATCATGGAATGTAAAGTCTGCAGACATTCGCTAATTGATATTTAATGGATTAAAAATGGGAAAAAAAATCGTTATCTCCTTTTCCGACGAATGAGATAAACTTGAAATTGCATTAAAATTGAGTGACTAATTTTTATGCAATTTTATTAATTATTGTTGAACACTATTTAAATTACATTCTATGCGTGCAAATGTTCGAATGTAGTAAAATTTACATAATACAATGTTGCTTTAAACGGACTCTAAACTAGGTCAAACAAAAAGAGATATCGAATTAAGATCTAAGGATTGTTCCAAATTCATAACAAACGAAAACAATGGATGTTTTGCAAAGTTTACATTTAGATAAAAAGTTTAATATCGATTTTCGAGAAAACTTCTTATCGAATTTGTGATTTTTCCCTCCGATTTAATTTCACTTAATTTCACCAAAAGACAAACAGTGGTAAAATGAAGTAATGAGCTTGTCCAACAATCAAAAGTGTGATTTCTGTGAAAGAAAAAAAAACAGTGAAAATCCTAAAGACGATAAGCGACGCCATGGATGGGCTGTTTTGTATATAAGCAAAACATCGCGAAGACATCAATCCAGTTTAGTGCCCGGGAGTAAGAAAAAATGCCAAACCTAATAGCCGCAATTTTAGTTGCAACCGCGTTCGCCGGAAGTGCATTTGTTGAGTCACATCCGCATTTCGAAGGACGAATTGTGGGTGGCAATGATACCACGATCGAAAAGGTTCCATACATCGTCTCCTTGATGTATATGGGTCATCATCACTGCGGGGCCTCCATCATCAATTCAAACACAATAATAACTGCAGCTCATTGTGTATTAGGCGCAGAACCAAAATACTTATCAATCCGAGTTGGTTCCTCATACTCATCCCGGGGTGGCCAGGTTTTCCAGGTAAAAACGTTCTTATCCCACGGATTTTTCAACATTCTCACCATGGACCACGACGTCGCTGTGTTGATACTCCAAGATCATCTTCACTTCGGTCCTGGAGTTCAACCAATCCCAATGCCCAGCTTTAAATCGCCAGTGCCAGTTGGAAAAACTGTGAGTAAATTTACTTTCGCTATTCCTCATTTAATAAAACATTGCAAATTTTTTCAGGGCATCGTAAGTGGTTGGGGAAAACTCGCCAGCAATAAGCCAATTGCTCCAATCCTTCAGTCTGTTGGAATTCCAGTCTGGAGCAATAAGGACTGTAATCGCGTATTTCCTGGAAAAGTGACCGATAATATGATTTGTGCAGGATTGGTACAGGGTGGCAAAGACGCGTGCCAAATGGATTCAGGAGGTCCTTTTGTTGTCGACAATGTTCTGTACGGTGTGGTCTCGTGGGGCATCGGATGTGCCCAACCTAATATGCCTGGCGTTTACTCAAGTGTTTCGCAATTGAGACACGATATTGATCAAATGATTCGCTTGTTGGGTTAAAAAATATCAGCAGCAAAAAAAAAATTAAAAATTACTTATGCAACAACATTTTTTTCATTCTGAAATCGTTAATAGATCCAATTTTATAGACACCAGTGCCATAGATACTCCTCCCCTCCTTGCTAAATGTGTGAAGTATTTTATTTTCAGCCCCTAAACATTATTGATTCACTTACAAAAACATAACAAAAGCTATAATTGCCAATCTGGCAATCATTGGAGACCCGTATGGTGATATTCGTATCAAAATTCGAACAGTTGTACCAAAATTCCAGTTTGAAGTCAAACTTTCCAATAAGATTTTTTAAAATTTATTCCAATCGGATTTTGATGTATGGCAGTTTTATGTAGAATCATATCCTAAATAACTTTTGTTCTTGGACTTTTTTGATAAGATGCACCGTTTTTGAGATATTCACAAAAAACGATTTCGTTTGTATGGGGGGTCCCCCCCCCCTAATGGTCCATTTTTGCCCATTAACGAAATTAGCCTTGCATTTTACGAAAAACGGATCTGTACAAAATTTCAAGTCTCTAGCTCAATCCGTGCGCCCGCAATCCGCGTCACGGACGGACATGCTAAATTCAACTTTTTTGATCATTCTAAACACACATGAATTACATTTTTTTGTGCGATGACGGGATCTTGGCGTTACAAACGGTAAGGCAAAGTTAATATACCCTTTGGTTTCATCATCCGGGTATAAAAACAAACTTGATAAACTATAATCAAAAATGTTTAGGTGAAAAACCTCTTGCAAAATTTGATTAATGTAATTCTTTTTTAGATTCAATGTCGAGATTTAAAAAAAACTACGATTTTTCTACGCAATGTGGAAGAAATGAATTATCGCGCCTAAAAATTTGTTTTTACGATATCATGTCCAACGTTGTTGATAAACTGTTAAACAAGTGTACGGGTGCCAGACAAATTCTGGATGTTTATAGTTTTTTAGGAGATTAAATCAGAATAAGTACTCAATCAAAACGTAATTTTTAAAAACAATTTCATCAGTTATCTCTCTAGGAGGCGCCACGGTTTTGTATTTTCAGATTGAATATTTTATCCAAAAATATAATGTGTAGTCAGTCAAAAACAAATCAAATTGCTTAAATTTTTTTTTAAAAATATATGAAAATATTAAAGTAAACTATGAATGAAATAATGGGAAATCCCACAACGCGAAGTTAATTGATTGATTTAAAAAAAATTAGAAATCTTTATCTTATCTTTTCAATTGCACTAACTGGTAGTAATAACCAAATGAAAACAAATTCGACCTTAAATTTATAATTCTAATTTGTTATCGCTTTTAAAGATATTCAAAGCACATCAATGGATTCAATTACATTTCGTATACAATAATTCTGAAGTACCCCACGCCAGACGGAAATTAGGCCATAACCGATAATCTGCGTCTGCTTCAACTGAAATCCGAAAAAGTCAATTCAAAAACGCGATAAAACACTCAACAATTGAACATTATCCAAAGATAAATGACAATTAGTAAGGTGTTAAATGCGTCTTTGATTTTTTGTCTTCTATATAAATAGAAATTCACACTCGCTTCTTCGACAGTTTGAAATTTTACTTTGAAGTCGATACAATATGTTCCGCTATTCGCTAATTTTCACGCTAATCGGTTTCGCTTATTCATGGCCATATCCGGATGGTCGAATCGTGGGAGGTCACAATGTTACCATTGAGGAATTACCTTATCAGGTGTCACTCGTTTATCATGGATATCATAGCTGTGGGGGAGCAATAATAGCTGAAAACGCGGTTCTGACGGCCGCCCATTGTGTTACCGCTCTGGACAAAAGTTTCCTTCAAATTCGCGTCGGTTCGACTTTCCGAACGCATTCAGGAGATTTGATTGAAGTGGATTCCATTCACATCAATAAGGGTTTCACCATCGCTCCTGTGAGCAACGATATTGCGATAATTCTGGTGAAACAACATCTGGTATTTCGGTCTGGAGTCAAGGCGATTCGTCTCGCGGAAACAGGAGCTTCAGCCAAGGAGGGAATGACCGCAATTGTTAGCGGTTGGGGTACGCTGTATTGGAACGGACCGCAAGCCGATGTCCTTCAAGCGGTCGAAGTGCCCATTGTGGATCACAATGACTGCAACAACTCTTATGGTTACGGCAAAGTCACCGATTCTATGATTTGTGCAGGATACATAGACGAGGGTGGAAAGGACGCTTGCCAGAATGACTCTGGGGGTCCTTTGGTGATCAACGGTGTCCTGTTTGGAATTGTTTCTTGGGGTGGTGGCTGTGGGCAACCCGCTGCACCAGGAGTCTACACAAGTGTGGCATTTGAACGAGAATGGATAGATGGGGTGTTACGAGAAGATTAATTTAGGTGACCAATCTTTGTTATGAAACGTAAATTATTTAGAAAATAAGGTGAAATATTTGATTAAATTTGAGTTTTTGTTTAATAGATGTGCATTTTTTTTTTTGCTTTTTTTTTCACGCATTACAAATCAGGAAAGATTGTACGCTTAAAAATATTTCACAAAGTCTCTGAAAACGTTTAAAATTTCAAATTCAATAAAGGAATTGTTGCGCTATTTTTTGCCTTTCGTAGCCCCTACCTCTATTAGGGTTTACAACACCGAAATATCATCATTTAGCCTCTTTTTCCCTAAATACGTGGTATATTTTTAAAATACCCGCAAACAGACTTTTTTAGAACTTGTGTTACAGATAGTTAGTTAAAACATAAGTTTAGATAGCGAGCAATTAGAATAGGGGTATTCACATTTGCTATGAAAATAGCTGTTATCGTAGTAAAATAATATAAATAAATCTAAATCGAACTGTTTTCCGATTACTCATTCTTTCTTTTTAAATTCAATTTCGTTGTTGGTTGTAACAGTCAATTGTGGCCATGAGAAATCTGTTACTTGAATAGAAATCCTTTCGCGATAATCAAAAAATTAAAAAAAATTTATATGGTCGAGAAATTCAAACAGGTAAAAAAAATACATTATTTCCCTCATATTTTTTCACTTTTTCCTCCTCGTATTTTGGGAAATCACTCAACTTAAAATAATCACTAGGTCACAAATAAAACTTAACACTAAAAATTCAAATCACTAAATGCTTGTTTTTATTCAGCTTTTGTATAAACAAACCAATAACGGAGACTGTCAGAAATAAACAAAGAGCTAAGGTCAGTAGTTTCATTTTTAATTATTTCATATATTTGCCGAAATTTAATATTTTACAGCGGCTAATACATAATATAATATGTTAAAGTTGCAAAAAATAGTGTCATGTATTTTGTTGTTATTTACAAAACTTTAACAATTAATATTATTTTAAGAAGATAAGAGCTATTAATATATTTAATGATATTTTTACTTGCAAAAAGCGCACAAACAGAACACCACTTTAGAAAAAAATCCTTTCCCGCTATTCCAAATTTTGAATTTTCAAAATAATAAAAAATGAATGCAATTGTAAGGATAAATGAAACATTTGAGAACTTTAGAAATAGAAATAATTTTCGCATGGGAAATAGAATCGTTTGCGAGGCTAGTTTAGTCTATTTTCCTTACTTACTATAAATTCCAAAAATTTGATTTTCTGCAACAACGACTAATTCTTCGACTAGAGTACCACAAAAACGCAATCAAAATCTAACCTCAAAAAATGTTTGTTGTTGTTGAAACATGTCAATCAAATGTCAAACGATACCGTGAAATTGAGTGAATTTTATTTTGAAGCACGGTTTAGTGAAATAAATGCAAAACTCCATCTTCACATGGAAAATAATTAACTGGAAACTTCGAAGAATCCTTAAACATTTCCAAATTCGAACATCAAAAAGTTTTAATTAAAATGAAGCGTGTTTTCAGTGAAACTTCTTGGGATGAAGCCGAAACGCATTTCAAATTCATTACGAAACGGGTAAACTTGCTTAAAATTTATAAAGACTATCTAACATTTAAGTGGAATCTTATAAAGAAAGCTTGTATTTAAGGTTCGTCGCAAAGAAAAATATGCATCAGAAACCCTGCAAAATGAGCCCGGAGCTTTCGTCAAACTTCGAGCACCTAACAATGTGGAGCCCCACGATGAAACCGGGCAAACGCCGAAGAAGCTGAAGAAAAAGAGGAAACTAAAAAAGTCGCAGCCAATTGGAAACGCGACGAACCAATCTGTAGCTGAAGAAAGTACGAATAGTGAAATCGCTTCCTGTAGTAACATTGTTAGTAAATCCCAATTCAGCGATAAATTAAGGGAGAGTCTCAAGGGGTCCAGATTTCGCTTCCTAAACGAGCAACTTTACACTACAGACGGAAATAATGCACTGGAGATATTCCGTAGTGATACGGAAGCCTTCAAAGCGTATCACGAGGGCTACAGGAAGCAAGTCGAACAGTGGCCGCAGAATCCCCTCGACCGGATCATTAAATCGATTAGAAAATTGTACAGGATTTACTGTTTCTAGGGATTAATTGTAGCTTAATTGAATTACTGTATTTTAGACCGAAGCACCTCATCATCGCTGATTTTGGATGTGGCGAAGCCCGACTGGCCCAATCTGTTCAACAAAAAGTTTTTTCGATTGATTTGGTCAGCGCCAATGAATTGGTTATCGCTTGCGATATGGCAAAAACTCCTCTTGAAACAGAAAGCATCAATGTTGCTGTCTACTGTCTATCCCTGATGGGTACTAATTTAAAAGATTTTTTGCTAGAAGCAAATCGAGTGCTGAAAATTGGGTAAAATCTTCAAAATTCCTTGTAACGTGACCTTTTTACAAAAAAATTTCTTTCAGGGGAACGATAAAAATTGCCGAAATCTCATCTCGATTTGATAACGTAAACGATTTTATAACAAAAGTGACAAAATGTGGATTTGAGCTGCTCAACAAAGATTTAACCACTAAATTCTTTTATTATTTTGAATTCAAAAAGGTGAAAAATCTTTTGAAGGAAGATCAGACAATTAGGCAGTTTTCTTTGAAACCTTGTTTGTATAAGAAAAGATGAAATACATATATTTGTTTTGTTAAGACGCTGTTTTTTTATATCTTATTTAATTTACGTATTGAAATTATAAATCCTTCGGACTAAATGTCATCAAAAGGTGTGAAACGATATTTTTTAGGTTTTAGATTTGGATCTAAAATGTTTCTTCAGATTAAAATTTCATGTAAAAAATTGCTATTTTAAGAAAAATCCCTAAAGCCAGTAAATAACTTACGTTTATCTTCATATCAGGTAATCTTATCAAGCGAAATTTAGTTTGGCAAACTTGAACATCTTTGATTAGAAATTTTCCGGAATTTCAATCTGCACATATCAATTTTTTACTTAATTTAATGATATTAATTTAGTCGAACTTAATTTTTTCCACATTTTTCTGGTTGAAGAATTTATTGATAAGTACAAAAACACAATACAATTAGAAAATTCAGAGTAAACGAACTTGACCTAAAGCCATATGGAAAGTGTTTCGATTTTATTATCAATCTCAGAAAAGTGTGGCAAGTGTTTGTTTTGACGAAAAATTCACAGATTAAAAACTATGAATCATAAAATCTTTGATTGAATTCAATGTTTGTTTTATACGAATGATTAAACTTTTAATTTTTGTTTATAACATGATACAAATTGGTCAGAAGAACTGTCCATAAAATACGGACGCTACTTTTAGTTTTATGATTTTTTTTGTGATTTTTTTTTTTTGAATGGGATCGGAAAAACTGGTTCGAGTTTTGTACGATTTTTTGTGAAATCTGTTTCAAAAACACTGTTTCAAAAAATATTGGACTCTTCATGCTAGGCTGTTTTGTTTGAATTCCAGATTTCTAGATTTCATGAATTTATTGTTGGGCAAAGAAGGTTATCTTTAACAGAGCCTAATGATGTAAATCACTGTAATAAACATAATATTGTGTCCATTAAAGAAACACTATTTTTGATGTTACCAAAGATACCACATTTTAGTCGCTGATTATGAATCGGACTTGGAGATTCACTCTACTTCTGGAAATACGAAAATCAGAAAAATCATTGTCCATCCCTGAATTTAACAATTATTTTATTATGCCAGATTTTATTTTTGTTATTATGCCAGATTTTATTACGCATGAGGATTAAGGGACCCACCAAAATTGATCACTTGAAAAAATTTCTTCAAACTTTCAGTCTCCAAAAAAATTTCTATCTTAGAAAGAATTTTAAATATTTTTCAAATTTAAAAAAACACTTCTACAAGTATTGATTTAAAATATTTATACGTATTATCTTGTACCCCATAATATAATTCAGACAGGTCAATAAGTCTGAAATTTTTATTACTTTCTAAAGAATAGCTCATTATCTTTTAAATAGTCATCAACTTGTTGAATCCTGTGTATTGACACTTTCGTCAGAGGACTATAATATGTAGCAGGTAGATTCATGATTATTTGCTAATAAAATCGTTTAAAAAGGATTTCAAATACCCGCTTTTTGTGAAACATAAAAATATAATTTCTTCTTTGTCTTTTTACTCATTCGAAGTAATAACTTATTGTTGTTATACGAAGTACGCACTATAATAAAGTATTGTAATAATGAAAAATTTCGCCTAAAAATATTTCCCGATAACTCCCGAAAAGAACTCCCGAATTTTACAGGCATCTTTGAGACGATCCTGTCAACTTTTGATTAAAATTCGTTAACCAAAAGACCCCAAAATGGCGAATTTTATTCATCTATCGCAGAATAAAATAACTTAGCAAAAGTTGTTAAACGGTTTTATAAGAAAAATATTTTTCATGAATAAATTTCTAAATTTTGTGTCGTAGTGTAAATGGTTGCGCAACATGAATTTAGCTCCGAAGAAGGAAATTCGTGGAATAAAGTGTCAGTTTACTCAAAAATCCCTATTTAGGTTTATCAATTTTAAGATCAAAATTTGACTATTAGTTTTTATAATTTAGACTACTAGTTTTTATAGTACTTGAAAGTTGATTATAAGGCCATAACATAATAAGAATTTATTTTGTTTGCGATATTTATTTGCGGGTTCCTATTAAAAAGCAGTTAAATCTTTTTTATTGTCAAATTTTAACGCTTTTGTAGTCTATTTGGTAACATTTTATAACTTTCAGATTGATTTTGATACAAAAAGATACAAAAACAAATTCAAAATTTAAAAAAAATGGAAACACAAAAATAAATAAAAAACCAGTGAGACTTTAAAGTGATCTGAATCAGGTAGTAAGTGAGGAAATCTGTTTAAAATATTGGGGAAAAATCTTCTTAAATCCAACTGAAGTAGAGAAAAAAATTTGATCGTCCTGCCATTCTCTAACTTTCAGCTCTTTTTTTTGTATTTCATCCCTTAAAGATTTTTTTTTTAATAAAGAACAACTACTCAAAGAATACTACAAGAAAGCACGATGTCAAACAGTTTCCCCTGCAATATTCGGCAGGACATGCAGCAAACTCGGCAACAGAACATAAAAATCGAGATCCTGTTGAGCGAACAACGTAAGTCTGCGACGCACATAAAATAAGTCTCGGTTCAAAAGTAGAAGGTAGACGACAGCCCTCGACGATAAAGGGAAAAAGGTGCAAAACAAAAACCGAAGGCAGTCATCCAAACTAGAAGCAACGAAACACCAAAACAACAGAAGGAACATCAACTGACGACGGTTTGGATTCTCCAAGTCAGTTAAGAGTTGGACGTCGGCGCTTGAGCTTAAACCCGAGAATTATTTAAAAAGAATTTAGCTTGAAGATTTTCTTGAAAATTCGAGTACCATTTCGAAAGACATGAAAAACAAGTAGATGTGAAATTGATGTGTACCAATAAGTTGTACGAAAGTGCTTTTAAAAATCAGTGATAATTTTTATTTTAAAAGAAAATAAATATTCAACTAAAGTGAATGACAAAAATAAGAAGAAGTTTCCTCAAAGAATCGCTTGAGTGTAAAAGTATTTTTCAAGTGCAAACCTAGGATAAGGAAAACAAACAACCGGAAGACATGGATTTGTCCTGCCGTGAGAATGTCGAACCGAAGGAGGTTCGGGTTAATACAGCTGGCTTGGATCCTCAAATGTCCAACGATCCCAGGATAATACCGAATCTTCTAAATTTGGAAAGACATACGACACCATTTATTGACTACTTCCAGCACGTGCAACGAGATATTCAAGGATATATGCGGAAAATCGTTACCAGTTGGATGTTGGAGGTTAGAGAATTGGTTTTAAACATTTATGGTGTATAAATTTTTGTCTAACTTTTTTTTTGCAAATAGTTTACTGAAAGAAATTAGCCATGAATTTTTGAAATTTGGCCGTTATTTTCTAAACGATCTCTCCCAATTTTTTCGTGAAAATTTCACCGTTATAAACTATAATTAAGTTATAACTTTTCCCAAAAGCTGAAGCTTTTAGTAACCGTGGTTGCAAAACGAAATGTGAATGTGGCTGCAAAAAATTCTCGGAATTTTCGTTTAGTTCATAACTATTAGCTAGACTTGCTGATAAAAGCTTTACTTTGTTTTCAGATTGTGACACAATCTCATTTCAAGTCCACTCAACTTATTCTATCGAAATTCGAGTTACTGCATGGTGCTAACGACATCATTAGTATCCACTGTTATTACGACATTCGCCGTTGACACGTTGTCTTTTTTTTTGAGCATATTTTGACTATTTTGAACATAATGGATATGCTCGAGATAATTCGAGCGTGCAAATTTTTGTCAATACCATGACAAATTAAGAGTTGTGTATAGAATATATATACGGTGTCCCAGTAAATATGCTTTGTCGCTCCGGATACCCTCAAACACTCAAAAGAAAAAAAAATGTGGATACTATTTGAAAATGTCATTGACTCCAATGTCACTCATAACAACACACCAATATATAATACTAAGCAAATTTGATGGTTATGTCCCCATTTCCTTTATTGATTCAGACAATTTTAATAGTCAATCTTTTTATGATACAAAAGTTTTAGAAAATTTGGTAAAGTTGCACATCTTTTTTTTCTCTAAACATGTTTAGGTGTGCGATGAACAGAGGTGTGAAGAACAGGTATTTCCGCTGGCGATAAACTATATGGACCGATTTCTCTGCAACACGCCGATCATGAGGGATCAATTGCAATTACTAGGAGTTTGCTGTCTACTATTAGCGTCAAAAATTCGGCAATGTTACGCTCTATCAGTGGAATTACTATGCGCCTATACCGATCACGGGGTCACACCAGACCAAGTTCGGGTGAGTTTCACACGATCGACATTACAATCAAAAATACTACTTCGGATCGCCTCATATCGGCAGTTTGCAAGAAAAATATCAACAAAATTCATGCAGAAGTAGTCAGCTAAGGTACCTTTTCGGATTAAACATAATTAACGAGATACCGAACTGTGTGCAGTGAGGAAAATTTTTGGGTTTTAAATTTACCTGGACCACCTGGCCTGTTGCTCTCCAATATCTCAGCTCGATCGGCTTGAATTGGATTGGCGAAATATTTGAAAGGTTTCTCACGACTCGACAACGCACAAGGAGGGAGGAAAGAATCGCCCGAAAGGCACCCTGAAGAAGAACTTCTGATTGAGAACCAAGTCGAGTTTCCGTAATTTTACACTCCTCTTCGGCTCGAAAGTGTAGCAGGCATTCGAAGGATTTTTTTACCTACGAAGAATAAGTTGCAGGTCAGGTCTTCTTGGATGGCGTTAAATTTCTTTTCATAACTACTTCAGAAAGAACTACATGTAAAAAAAAACCTAGGACCCTCACATATGAACTCGGAGAAAACGCATGAAATTTGTTGCATATTCTTGCCAAACTTGCTTCCTTTTCCAACGTTTTTACCGAGATTTTTTTTTACTAAGGCAGCCTTAAAAAAAATTCTTTCTTCTGTTTGTCGTTTACAGACCTGGGAGATGTTGGTCCTATCCAGACTTCAGTGGAATTTGTGTGGTGTCACCGCTTTCGACTTTGTCGATCATATTTTGCAGAGAGTTCCGTGGGTTTCGGAAAATATTCACATACGTCAGCATTCATTAACTCTTATATCAGTTTGCTACACAGGTAAGTCACACACTAGAATTTTTCAAACGATATTATTGTTTTGACGTATACCTACCCGAAATTTTATGTTAGCCGAGGTGATGACTTACCGCATAGTAAAATAAAATTACCTTTTATTTAAGCTGAAACAATATGAGTTGTCGTCGTGCTCTTAATTACTTTTCAGTGTATTTTGGCCATATGACAATTTCATTTTCGTTGGTCATCTGCGGTATTATCCGTGCCATATGGAATTTTAATATTATTTGTTATCAATTATGTCAATTTGATCATTGGGGACATTTAATAGCGATGGCTAATCTTTGCATTGCATGATCAAAATTTTAAGTGGTTTTAATTGTGGTTGTAAAACGGTTATTTTTTTATGGGGTTGTTTTTAACAAATTATATCGGAAAAGAGCGTTTTGGTTGTTTCAAAATAACGAATTTAATAAAAATTAAATTAAAATCACTTAATTTTTAAAAACAAAGTTCGGCCAAAGAAAAACAATTAAAATTGTATGCCCTTAAAAGTAATTCTGATGGACCTTTTTTCAAGGAAAAAAAAAGTTCGACGCGAAATTTTGAAAACTTTTTTATATTTGCATAAAATGTTTGTATGGGGATGATGTAAGAAGTGGCTGAATGGAATTTTGATGTGCAGCAAAGATATGTAAAATAATATTTCAAACACTTTTTTATTTATATAGTATTTTTATGTCACCCATCGTTTCCAAGAAAATTGCAAAACCATTTCCTTCGTATGGGGGACGGGTAAAGAATAGGTTCAAACAAAAAAATTGTAGGCCATGTTTGTATGGTATATAATTAACTTCACTGCCAAGTTTCATAAAATTTAATTCAGCCATTCTTGAGTTTATTGATTATAAACGAACGAAAATTAGAGTTTTAATCGCCTTAAGAAGACAAAAAATATGAAAATTCGTATAATTCAGAAACAATACAAAACACGTAATCATGTTTTAAAGATTTCTTAAAAAAAAAACCCCCCTACCAAAATTAAAAATTGGGTTAATATTACGCTACGCAACTTTGATTAGAAGTCAATATTATAAAATTCCGCGAAATTTATCTTCTACTAGCTTGCATACCCGTGGTTGTCGGGTTAAGCTTTTTAAAATTTTTTTTATGGTCTATGTTGGAGCTAAACTTCAGGCCAATCGGCTCGGTAGTTTCCCCGCGAAAGGGTAACATAGAGGAAGGGCTAAGTTTCGAGACCACTTTACAGCCTCCCCTTACTCCCCCACCTCTCCGGCTACTTTTTAATGCGTCTATGTTGGGGCTAGACTCCCGACGAAAATCTATGCCAAATTTCAGGCCAATCGATTCAGTAGTTTCCCCGCATAGCGCGAAAACTAAGTTTCGAAATCACTTTACCCCCTCCCCTTACTCCCCCCACCCCACCCCTCGCGCTACTTTTCCGTATGCCTATGTTGGAACCAGAACTACCACAGACACTCATGCCAAATTTCAAGTCAATCGGTTCAGCCGTTTTTGCGTGAAAGAGGAACATACAGACAGACAGACAGACACCAACTCATTTTTATATACTAGTATGATTTTTAAAATTGAATTTAACCAATTAATCTAAAACTTGTTAAAAATAAAACAATGCCGCATTTAGATTTTATCTATTTTTTTAATAAATAAAGACTCATTTTGATTTTTAATTGCCAGTATTGACCTTTAATTTTCCATGTAATCATGTTTAACTAATTTTTGATAACACTATCATTTATATTTTTATGAGTTAAAATTACTGGTAAATGCAAGATTTTACCACATATGCAAGATAAAAATTTGACTTAAAAAAGGCTAAATTTTGATTTTTCTGATAAAAGAAAATAATTTGGGTTCCGGTTCAACATGTTTACAATCCAATTTGAGGGCTACAGGTGCGTATACAAAAAATTGTTAACAGCAACTGTTGCATTTCATCGAACATTAGGACTCCACACTACGGTCTACACCAACAGTCATGTCCTGCTGCAACGTATTTTCGTTATGCGTCAGTAACCTTTTTAAATACTCATTTGCCTTCGCTTAACTCTGAAGAGGGTGAAACACTTAAATTTCGTTCGTCTTTCGTTGCGGCCTCAATTAGGTGACACCCTCAGTCTCGGACATAACAACACCTCAAATAAAGTGTAGGTACGTACACAGAGGCCAATATAATTAGAGGTTCCAGGATAAAATTTACCTTTTCAAAAATACTGTCAGTTGTCATGCGCTATAAACTAAACAGATGTCCTGGCTTTGGCATCAGGCCAAAAAAAAATGTTCGGTGAATATTACTTTAAATCAATATTGGTAAAAACTAAACCATTTACCTTTTTGTGTCAACTGTCTGTAATTACAATATAATTAAATGTTTTGAACTTAACGCAGAATTTCTGAATTCCTAGGGTTTTTTTTTGAATAAATATATAAAAATATTATGTTTGATAAATGGTGAGGTAAACTTTTTATATTATTGTCTGCAAGACGTGAAAAATTCTATTATAGATATTTTGAGTATACTCACATTTTAATTGCTTTTTGTAAAAGATAAATTTGTAAAAATATTACCTGAAGAATCCAATTTATTTTATGGCAAATAAGTTTTTGCATATTATATCTGGGGATGTGGGGGAATTATTCCTGATTTTTTCAATTACTTCGACCAGACACAGGGAATCTAGTCGTTTTGGTTACTTACTAAGAAATTAAAGTCTGCCTTTTGTGTTTTTTTTCAACAATTTTTAACACAACTTTTAAGTCAAGTCAAATCAACCAGCAATGTCATTTGATGCGAATAATTCAGACTTAGCCGTTGTAAGTTTTTTTTTTGGTTTTCTGAAAATCGTGCATATTATGATAAAAAATATCAGTTGTGATCAACACAAAACTTTCTTCTCCAATGCTTAGTTTCGGAAAAAATATGTAAGAAACAATAATTTTTCAAATATCTCGAGAACCATTTATAAAAAAAATTCAAGTCGCTAGGTCAACGTATTCTCGAGTGATTTCGTAAACAGCTTTTTCCAGGAGAATTTAGCCTGTGATAGGCGCGCATTCACTTGCGTCAAGAAAAGATTTGCGGGAGAAATTCAAAAATTATACCTGCAGCAAGTAAAGTCGGTCGTAAGGCGCTGTACGAGTTGACCTGAGATAAGAATTTTTGATGTGATATAAAGGATAACTCCGTCTGTCTGCTACAGGCCAGAGTTGACTTGTCAAAAATTAACTTGAATCAGAGCTATATTATTTTTCTAAGTGAAGTTATATGGACTTGAAATGACAGCGTGCTGCAGGCTTTGGGTCCCGAAAGATCGACCCAAAAAAAATCTTCAAATTTTAAGCCCTACATTTTTCTTGCCTTGGATACCAAAGTTGTAAAGGCATTTTTTACACATGAGTTTTTCCTGATTGTCATGATCAAATTTAAAATTTATCGATTTGCCAATTTTTTTTTCGAAATTTTGTATTCTACCTATTTAGGCTTTTATTTTAAAATTTTGTTTGATTTAAATTGAAAGATATTTTGTACATTTTCAAAGCAATTGAAGATATCATCTATCAGTAATATGATTATTAATTATAACCAACACCTCCCTATAGCCACAAATCATAACGTCCCATTATTTTAATTACCCACACCGTAAATTCATGATTAAAGAACCAATTGAGATTTTCAGTAGCTTTTTTAGCTTTTGTTAAATGTTTTTCTTCACAGTCTAAAGCGAATTCAAAAAGTCACGATGTATTCAATAACCCGAGAAGAAAAAAAAAGGAAAATCAGACAAACATTTGGTCCACCTGCCCATCACAATTGATGCCAAGCCATCTCTACTGACCACCATAGAACGAAGTTCAACCTGCCTTTTGTTTATTTATAAAGATTTTTTTCTGCTCAACCCATTTTCGTGTATCAGACTCATGGTTCACGGTATCTAGCAGGCGTAGCTAATCGGAATAAGCATCTGAAGAAGGGTTAATGCACCAAAGCGATCGACCCAACGCCAAAACATCGGAAATACTCAACCAAATGATATCTTTTTGTACCCACATTCGAAGACAACATTCGAAGCAGGTGCTTTCTTAAGGAAGCGTCATCGTTAATTTGAAGACTTTGCCCGAACGCGACGAGTGATGATTGTCTTGCCCATATAGATATCAGTTGGAACACTTGAGAAGAGGGGAAGGGAGCAGATGGAGGGGGGCTTTCGGGGATACCTTGTTCATATCTTGTGCATGTTTCTCGATGTAACTGCGTAGAAAACGCGATGTTCCTCAAGGTAACATCTGTTGGCCCAACGTGTTTTTTTTTCGTAGCATAGCTAGCTTCGCTTTGCATTCGTGTTTCTTACGTGTTTATTATCCAATGAGTCTCTTAGCATCTGCTCCTTCTTCGATTTAGGCATCAGCTGCCTGTTTAGCTCCTTTACTAAGCCAGCAACCCGACCAGCAAACGAACCAAACCATTCAGTTGTTCAGTTCACTTCCAAAATATATACACAGCAAGATTAAGAACATTGTCGGGTACTTACGTTTTACTACGTAACGTAACCGCGACTTGTGTATTCGCCCCGTTGCCCTCAGGTATTCTTTCGTCTTACGTTTGTACCTATAATTCTTAATATGTGTTAACTCGTAGACGTATTTCTTACAAGCAAACCCAGAGGTAAACAGCAGCAGCGAATGAATCGTCATCAATGTTTAGAAGCAAAAAAAAAGAAAAAGAAACGATTTTCACCTGGCCCAGACCTCGGAGTCTTTCCATTGTTGTTCTCTTGGCTCGTAAGATTCCCTTGTAGCATTTCTGGTTTCTATCGTCTACATTATTTTTTTGCTCACTCTGTTTCTTAGGTTTTTTTTTTCTTCTTTTCATATTTTCAATTTAATGGCTAAGAAGTTTAATGCAGCCCAAGCACAGGTAATGTAACCGATGGCACGAGTTAAGAACCGGAGGCCCCTGACCCATTAAGAACATTATTCATCTTATAGTTTTGCTCGTCTTGTGTTTCTCCCCATCTTTGGTATGGATTCGGGGACTCGCAACATAAGTAGATCATAGTCGAGGAATACAAAATGTGTCGCTTCTGAGACTCTTTAAAAAAAGTCATCGATTGCATTTGTCTGATTCAATTTTGATCAAATTGCGTATTGTATTTGTCCAGGACGGAGACATTTGAGCGAAAAGGACAAAAAGGACCAATTGTTCGGGAAGGTCCTTTATGCGAAAAAATTCAAGACCAGACCGAAGGTGGAAAGACAAACTGACTCCGATTGCAGGGAAAATTTTTCAATTTCAATTTCGTCCCCAGTTGTGACTTATAACTGGCATGAATTTCAGGCTTTTACATTACCTTCTCTTGGCATGCGAGAAGACGAATTTTTCGATTTAAGAAAATGTTGTTTGGGAAAAAAGTTGAAATAATTACGGTGACGACCCTTCTTGGAGTAGTACTGAGAGAGTCATTGCGATATAGCAACTGTAAAACAGTAAAACTGGCAGCTGCTGTCATATTGTGTCGCCCTTTTCGGTTTTCTTTGCCATTTTTACCAGACATTTTTCAAGACGGTGAGGAATAACGAGAAGTATGAGGTCCTTATTCTATGATATTTTCCCGGTGCAAAAACACAAAGGAAGGGTAAAACAGCCCAAGCCGAGCAAATCGAAACGGAAGTGGAAGAACTTGTTCAGAGGGTGATTCCAATGTTGTTTGCTTATACCTCATCAGACTAGAGTTTCATTTCAAATGAAAAACCTATGACGATTAAACGTATGTATGTCGTTGTCTATAAGCATGAATAATGCATATATGTATAAGACTTTGATATTTAGAATGAATTAAAAATTCCATTAGACAGATTTTTATTCGTTACTCAAACGAAATAAATCACAAAAACATTCATAATGTTAGAAACACGTCAGAAAACCCCTCAAGGAAGATCTTTGTCCTATGGCGTCATCTTCATTTCTATCTTTCGTTAATTGTGCGGAAGTATTGAATTCTTGACATTAAATTCAAATTTTGATTTGAAATCTGATAAAAAAAAGTATCAAAATTGATTAGCATTTCAATGCATGTAATTGAGGAAGTGCCAATAATATCATATTTTGATATCTGATCTGTTATCACGTGGACTGCTAAGTGAGCCTCAAAGGTTTTTAAAAAGGATTTTCTTTAACGTGAAATAATTGTGGTAGAAAGAGGTAGAGAGAGGTAGAGAGAGGTAGAGAGAAGTAGAGAGAGGTAGAGAGAGGTAGAGAGAGATAGAGAGAGGTAGAGAGAGGTAAGGAGAGATAGAGAGAGGTAGAGAGAGGTAGAGAGAGGTAGAGAGAGGTAGAGAGAGGTAGAGAGAGGTAGAGAGAGGTAGAGAGAGGTAGAGAGAGGTAGAGAGAGGTAGAGAGAGGTAGAGAGAGGTAGAGAGAGGTAGAGAGAGGTAGAGAGAGGTAGAGAGAGGTAGAGAGAGGTAGAGAGAGGTAGAGAGAGGTAGAGAGAGGTAGAGAGAGGTAGAGAGAGGTAGAGAGAGGTAGAGAAAGGTAGAGAGAGGTAGAGAGAGGTAGAGAGAGGTAGAGAGAGGTAGAGAGAGGTAGAGAAAGGTAGAGAGAGGTAGAGAGAGGTAGAGAGAGATAGAGAGAGATAGAGAGAGGTAGAGAGAGGTAGAGAGAGGTAGAGAGAGGTAGAGAGAGGTAGAGAGAGGTAGAGAGAGGTAGAGAGAGGTAGAGAGAGGTAGAGAGAGGTAGAGAGAGGTAGAGAGAGGTAGAGAGAGGTAGAGAGAGGTAGAGAAAGGTAGAGAGAGGTAGAGAGAGGTAGAGAGAGGTAGAGAGAGGTAGAGAGAGGTAGAGAAAGGTAGAGAGAGGTAGAGAGAGGTAGAGAGAGATAGAGAGAGATAGAGAGAGGTAGAGAGAGGTAGAGAGAGGTAGAGAGAGGTAGAGAGAGGTAGAGAGAGGTAGAGAGAGGTAGAGAGAGGTAGAGAGAGGTAGAGAGAGGTAGAGAGAGGTAAAGAGAGGTAGAGAGAGGTAGAGAGAGGTAGAGAGAGGTAGAGAGAGGTAGAGAGAGGTAGAGAGATCAGTTTTAAAGGACCTTGTAAGAAAAATACAGCATGTTTGCAAGGGCAACACAAGAAAATTTCAAATCATTTAATGGGGTGGGGCCAATCGTCAAATATTCTGTATGATGATAGACAAAATGTTTATTTAAAAAAATCCATAGAGAGGGAAAAAGGAGTGGTCCAATTGGATTTTGATGTATGGAACGGTTATGTTAAATCATATTCTAAGCACATTTCATCTTTAGAAATCTTTCAATACGACTAACCGTTTTCGAAAAAAATAGAAAAAAAAGTATTCGATTTGCCTGATAGAGGAGGGAAGCAGTGGTCCTTCACTTCATCTGTAAGGAGAAAAAATATTACAAAAAAGTATTTAGTTTTTTTTTATAATTTTACCTAGAAATATTTTAATTTCTGCTTATTTTTTATGATCGAGAATTCTGTATTAAATTTTTGAATTTTTCTTTCCAGAAACGCTATCAATTTTAACACCACCATCAGTCTTAGCGAGTGCCTGCATTTGTTCTGCTGCGAGAGGTCTCAAGTCACCATCATCGCCATTCGTCCTGCGAGATGTTTGCATTTTGACCCGTTGTGATCCAGTAGAAGTTGAACTAACGGTACGAAATATCGAAATTGTTGTCGCCAAAGAGACGGCCGCCCACATCAAGCAACAACAGGAAATTCATCAGCAGCAAATTCAACAGGAAATCAAACAACATCAAGCAATGTGCCATGGAAAGCCAATGTCGCAGTATGACTACGAATTTTTACAGCCAGAGACACCGACGGACGCCCAGGATGTCCATTTTTAACTATAATCAAATCTAATATTAATTTATTTTAGTTTATGTTTATAATCTCAGAGATCATGGTTTTTAAGGACAGAAAATACGCTTTTTCCAATTTTTTTTTAAATTGAAATGTTTTATTGAAATGGACACAGTTTTTGCATTAAGAAAATTTAACGTTATTAAATTCCTAAAATCATGATCTCTTTATATAAAATTATTTTGATCATTTCTATATCTCTGTTAATCAAATGTAAAATATTTTTAGCTGCCCAATTGACCAAATTGGTTGGAAAACCAATTGGATTTCCAATCATCTTGTACCAAGTACCGAAGGTACGATTTATGGAATTTTGACTGGAAATCCGGGATTTTTTCCTGTGAAAATGGTCCTTTTTGTACCATAAGGTCTATAATTCCAAATGTTCCCACAAATATTCTTAAACTTTATAAAGGAAAATTACGTGGTACATTTGGACACGGTACAAAAATTCCAACATTGGTCGATTGGGTGATTGTTTTTTTTTTACTATTTTGTGGTGCCACTTAAATTTATTCAAAATTTTATTTATAAAGGGTGGTTAAATTTTAAGGGCCGATGTTGAATGTGAACCACACCTAAACGTCAAGTTTTTTTCTGCATTTCATTTGACATTTCTCAATTTCAGACTAACTCAATTTGAACCATGGAAAGATACACAATCGAGCAACGCGTTAAAGTTATTCAGGCTTATTATGAAAATGGGCGTTCAAATCAAAATGCATATCGTGCACTTCGTGATTTTTTCGGTCAATTTAATCGTCCAAATGTGCGTACAATCGGAAAAATCGTGCAAAAATTTGAGCAAACCGGGTCTGTAGGAGATGTGAAAACACCAGTGCATGCTCGTACAGCTCGTACTGCAGAAAATATTGCTGCTGTTCGCGATAGTGTGGCTGAAGAGCCGTCCACCTCAACTCGTCGTCGTGCCCAACAATTGCACCTCCCACGCTCGTCGTTGATGAACATTATGCATAAAGACTTGCATTTACATGCTTACGAGGTGCAATTGAATCAAGAACTAAAGCCTCTTGACCATTTCAAGCGTCGTCAATGGTCAGAATGGTGGCAAGAAATGGCAACAGTGGATGATCAATTTTCGAAGAAAATCATCTTCAGTGATGAGGCACATTTTCACCTCAGTGGATTCGTCAATAAGCAGAACAGCCGCATTTGGGCGAATGATAATCCAAGAGTGATTGTCGAAAAACCAATGCACCCACAAAGAGTGACTGTTTGGTGCGGTTTATGGGCTGGCGGCATCATCGGGCCGTATTTTTTCCAAAATGAGGCCGGTCAGACAGTTACTGTGAATGGTGTTCGCTATCGTGAGATGATAACGAACTTGTTATGGCCCGAATCGGAAGATATGGATGTGGACGATATGTGGTTTCAACAGGACGGTGCCACTTGCCACACAGCTACCGAAACAATCGCTCTTTTGCGCGACAAATTTAATGGCCGTGTTATCTCACGTGGTGGCGATGTCAATTGGCCGCCAAGATCATGTGATTTGACACCGTTGGACTTCTTTCTTTGGGGTTATTTGAAAGAAAAGGTGTACGTCGATAAGCCAGCAACAATTCAAGAGCTAAAGGATGAGATAATTCGGCACATTAACGGCATAGAACCTCAATTATACCTCAGCGTCATCGAAAATTTGGACCATCGGATGGAGGTGTGCCGCCGAGGTCGCGGCGGCCATTCGATTGTGTATCTTTCCATGGTTCAAATTGAGTTAGTCTGAAATTGAGAAATGTCAAATGAAATGCAGAAAAAAACTTGACGTTTAGGTGTGGTTCACATTCAACATCGGCCCTTAAAATTTAACCACCCTTTACATGCGAATGCAAAGAAACTCAAAATACTTTGGTTCGCATATTTTAGCTAAAAATGCATTTTAGAAAATTAAATGTAAACAAAAAAAATTGTGAAAATTCTTTTAATGAACAATTAGTAAAAAAAACGCTTACCGCGTTGATTTCCGCAAATGTTTGAAATCAAGTTTCGGTTAATATTTTCACTCTACATTTCAAATTAATCAAAATTGGATCGAATAAAATGTGTGTGAAAATCAGAAAACGTAAAATAAAAGAATTTCTACCATAAAAAATAAACCAAATATTTAGTAAAATAAGGAAAATAATGTATTAGGAAATTACTATTTTCGTTTGATCTCAAAACGACAAATTGGAAGACATTAATTTTTAGAAACTAAATTTAAAAACAAAACTTGTATAAATGAGCTTAACAGCAAATTGATCTCAATATAATATACGTATCTTAAATCATTAGCTCTCAGTATAATCGAATTTGAATAATTTTTGACTTTTTTTGTCATTGATTTTATACTGATGCGAGATTTATTATTTTTTTTATATTACTTTGTAAATGTATTTTTAATAATCTGATATTCTGTAAAATTATTGAGTTTCTAATTTATTCTATTCTTACTGTTTGAATAGTTTATCATTTTATATTTTATAATGATTGTTAATCTAGTCGTTACTTTTATAATTCCATAATTATTAGTATTTTTTTTGTAATACTTTTGTAAATAGTTTGAAATATTTTTAGTTAAATTATACACCGTAAATTTAATATTGTTGTCAAATCGATATTTGTTTTCTTTTCCATGCTTTTTTTTCGTGAAATAAATATCTTGGAAACACTTTAACAATATTTATTTTATTTAATTGAGTGATTATATTTTATATGTTGAAATCTTTAAAATACGCTTTTGCATAACATACCCATACATCACATTCCAAGTTGGAATACTTCGAAAAAATCAGTTGCGTAGCTACAAATTTCTGAGTCGCGGAAAATACGAAGCTCACCGCAATGCGAGGTCGTGCAACTTCTAATTACGCGGTGACAAAAATTATATTGAAATTCGGTCTCTAACCTTAAGCAGGCAATAGACGCTCACGCATGCCCTACAACATTTCATGTTGTCACGCCAAATTGAGCGTGTGTAGTGCTGACGGACAACAAAAACTCGTGTTGGCGATCATGATCGCCAAATATCAAACTATCTTTGATTTTGTGGGCGTGGCTTTAGGTTGGCCAACATGATCGCAGGTGTATTGCTGTGTTGTAGGACATTCGTTCATTCTTGTGAAATTTTTGAACGAGTAACATCTGTTGAAGTCAAAAAGTGAATTCAAAAAAACAATTAGAAGGGCAATAAAATAATAATAATGGCTTCTGTAAAAGACAATAAATTTTGGGAAGAATTTTTCGAAATGCTTCATCCTCATTTTGCAAATTCAAAATTCTCTATTAAGACCTTATCTCCTTGAAAAGTTGGAAACGAATGAAGACTGACAACATGATCGATACGTGTGTAGCAAAACCAACTTTTGGAGTGACAGCATGTTGTAGGGCAAGAGTGAGCGTCTATTTCCTACTTTAAGCGGCCCCTACATGTTCAATCTTGCAGTCAATCATCGCATGCTGTGACAGCATTTTGAACGTCTATGGTGATGCTGTCATGCAAATTCCATGATTGACAGCATGTTGGCCAATATCAAAATCATTTTGATATTTTTCAAGGGAGCTTTGTGAATGACAGCATGCTTGAACGTGTATGGCGATGCTGTCAATCATTTTGTCATTCCAGGGGAATTTTTAATAGTGAAAAGATGTCGCATATAAAAGACAAAGTTTTTTGGGAATCCTTTTTCGAGTTATATAGACAAAGAAGTGAGTTGTGGATGACGGAAAGTGAAAAATATGAGGACAAAAATGTTTTAAGTTGGTATTTGTGCTGTGTGTTGTTGGTTTGGCTGTTTCGAATAAAATGAAGCTTATGTGCATGATTGAGCGTCTAGTGCAAATAAGCTTTTTGCTGTGGCAGCATGATTGACTGCAAGATTGAACGTGTAGGAACCGCTTTAGAATCCTAACCTTCGAAAATATCCCCAAAAGGCGAAACTTCGTCGAAACAACGAATATGCGATGCATTTTACACAATTCAAAACACTCACCAGTTTCTAATGTCCTTCATCGAGTTTAAATTTAAGTCAAGAGAGCAAGCCACTTGGTACGATAGTTTAAATCAAGCCTGGGCCCTCCTTGGCTCGTCTGGCTCCTCACAACGATAACATTTTTATTCAAATTTTACGAGAATACAATCAATGTATGAACATTTTTACTCGACTCTCCAACGCAATGATACGTGTTGGTAGACGACGGCCACTTCGGCAGCCGAAATCAAACGATTCACTAACAATCGATGCAGCGAGCCTACGACAGCCATTCAGTATAATTTCTGTTGTTGATGCGTACGGATGTATATATTTGCTCCCCAAAACCCTAATTGCTTTCCAAAGTACACTGACGTACGAAATTTTTTCAGATATTTGATTTTTTCAGTTTTCATTTTCCATTATGAAGCGTTCATATTCAAATTCAAATACTATGTCGTGTGATTGGGAAAACAAATATTTAATAACCACAAATAATGATAACCGTCAATGTCTAGTTTGCAGTTACATGTCGAATAAAAAATTCAATGTAGAAACGCCATTACAACAGCTGTCCTATCAGGTAACATAATGCAATTTAGCGCATGTTTTTACGAAGCACAGAACCGGAAATACGTCCCAAAAGTTTTTTTTGCACGACGGAACTTATTATTTTTTTGTAATCGCATCATGATAAATTGTGTAGTCTACTGTTCTTAAACGTCTCCATCAAAAGCGAAAGAGCGTAAAAAATGAAAAAGATGCGTTTTCTCATTTTGTGTTATAGTATATGAAGAAACATAAAATTTCTTCGAGTAATAGTAAATCACTACATACATGGTGCCCAGGCCTGGTTTAAATAAATAACACTAAATACAAAAATAAGAAATACGGTAAAATTTTAATTTAGTATTGGTCGAATCGACGAAGGTTAGCCGTTTTGGGTTGAATTATTCAAATTTTTGGCAATTGTTTTTTGCTCTTGATTAATTGAAGAATTTAGTTTGGCCTAAATAAGTAAAAATTAATGAAAATTACAAAAATCTAATAAAAAATGGGTTTAACTCTTAAAGGCACAGAAAAAAGCAAATTTACCTGTGTGGCATACGAAAAAAAAAATTATTTTGATTTTTTTAGTGGTGCTATTTGAAAGTTTCATGCGGCAACGGTAGTATAATTTTGTCGGTGGCGCAATTTTGGTACCACCGTACAGCATTTGTTACGAAAAAGGTTTTAAATCGCGTGAACCACCATGCCTTTAGGAGTTAATACTTGAATTTGTAGCGTTGCTAAAAGTTATTTTTATTTTTGAATACAATTGAGCTTTTAACGACATTTTCCCTCTGCACTCGCCATTTTTGTAATTCAAAATCTTGTCAATTTCCTTAGCCGAAAAAGCTTTAAAATTTGGCTGGTATACAAAAAGCGACAGCGAACTCCCAAGATTCGAACCACCGGATATGCTTTTTATACTATTTTTATATTTTATTTGTGTGTTAAAAAACTTATTTTAGATTTATTCCACAATTTCAAATTACGAAAATATTAAAGTAAATTATTTATTTCGACAATATTTAAATATTCTGGAATATTAAATATTACAATTAAATATTCTTAAAATCGACAAATACTCTGATTAATAAGTTGAAAGTTTTTCATAACTTTGAGCATAGTTAATAAAATTTAGTAAATTATTTCACTAACACATTTGAGTAAGACATGATTTTTGTACTGCATTAATGCACTATTGCCCACTGTTAAAAAAAACTAATTTATTGAAACATTTTTAAAAAAAAAATTATGACGAGAAATACGAACAAACCTTGGGTATAAAAATCTGAATCGACTAGATTTTTTCCTAAAAATACCCAACACTGATAAAAACTATCATTTGTGGATGTCAAAATAAGATCGGTATGCAAAGTTACAGACACAGAGGATTAAACCTTTTATGAATTACAATGTAAATTTCAAGATTTGATAGACAAATCGGGTAACATCTCTTCACAATTTCAAAATACATTTTTAAACACTATTTAAGGTTAACTTTTGTCTAAATTGGGAATATATTTTGGAAAAAGACATCAAATTCTTGCATACTGTAGTTTTGTTATAAAAAATCTAAAAAAAATTATTAGAAAAAAGTAAACTCGAAAACTCTTCCAGGACCTCAAATATTTCATTTTACACAAATGACTTCAATTAACGAATCTCAATGCAGAAGCGGTGGCGGCGGCATCCTGACTTTCGAATCCTGGTCGAGTTCAAATTGTCCACATTGCAATACATCAGGATGAGTTAATGTCAATTAGCTGATAGTTGAGAATGCAGGACTTTGGACAAATAATGCAATTACGTCCCGACCAGATATGACACCCATAATAACGACGCCTAATTGGTTTGCTGCAATTCTGTGATTGCTTGCCGCCAGGCGACATCCATAAACTACCCCCGTTTCCAACACCATGCATTTCGTTGCACAATGCCGGAATAATATTTTGTAGCAGAGAAACCTTGGATTCTGAATGGGGATGCGGGAGGTTACCTATCCTGGTTGCATAAATTTGGTCCAATGTGGTTGGTGCATTCTGAACAGGACATGACGATATTCATAAAATCTCCGCTCAATTCGCATAGTTGCAGTCCTATAAATTATCACCTAATTTATAGAGGGCTAATGCTGATGGAGAGTATTGGCCGAGTCGAAAGTGACTTCGAATATAATCGAGTAATATGGAAACCTGAATGCATTTTGCAAATCGAAGGGTGCACTGATTACCACATGGATTTATTGGCATTTTATTTGGATTTATGCGTTAATCGTTCATTTCATCCAAAAGGATTAGAGTCGAGTTTTGATTCAAAGCTTTAATTGAACTGTAATTCATATTTCAATATTTTTATGTTGAAATAAACATTATTGTTTGGTAGTTTAAATAAAAATTAATTCATTCTTTCCAAGTAAAGGAACGTTTTTGCAATTGAATTTAAAGTGATCTATAAAAGACTTATTAACGCAGTCATCGTTTGACAGCACAGAAACTGTCTGTCTGTCTGTCCGTCTCTACGTGAACAGAATAACTTTCGAATGGATTGAGCTAGAAACTTAAAATTTTGTATAGTTGCGTTTGTCGGAAATGGCAAGGTCAAATTCTTGAACTCGGACCATTCCTTAAATTCTAACGAGCTGTGACACCATCATTTCCTTCCGTTAAAAGGACTGTCTGCGTGGAAGCTGGCAAGGCAGGCTCTGATGACGGTGAGCCAGCTTTCCATGCCAGATGGGTTTTCTGGGCAGACATGTCCGACCTGTTGGGGGGAAATTTGGATGTGAAAACATCCGCAAAAATAATATAATTTTGTTGTTTTTGCAGACCTTATAAGCCGAGAAATTCCAATAGGATTCAATGCTAAAAGGTCGAGTATAAACCATGAATCAGAAATGGTTCAATGGTTAAACACTAAACTGTCATAAAACTTTCCAAAATATTTTGAAAAGTTTTTAGTGTAGGCCTCACAAATAAAAGAATAATGATTTCAACTTTATTTATTATGAACTGCTTCGTACAAAGTTTGGATGCCAACTGTACTTTCAGAGGCGTCGGTTCTGTCAAAGTGACAGAGGCGTCAGTGTTGCCAGAATGACGCCTACATTAGTAAAATCAAAAAAAAAAACAATTTTTTTTTTTAAAAGTATTACAGAACTCGAAAAAGTAATTATTTCTTGATTTTTAAAATCAATTTCTATATTTTCGTCGAAACTTGATTAAAAAATTTTTTCTATCTTACATCTAAGAACTCGAAGTAACTAAATTTCAAAAAAAAAACCTTCGTTTTCCGCGTGTACAAAAAAAAAGTTAACAATGTTAAAGACGACTTTTAATCACGCTACTGGCAAACTAAAAATTAATAGTACCTTTTGATTCAAGTGCAATTAAATTAAATATTTATATAGCAATTAGTATAAAAGGAAAAATTTCGTTTATTTTTAATATAGGACCATTGGTAAATCACCTTTCAAAAAAAGTCATGTGTATTAATCTAATTCTAAAACTACTAATTTCTCTTTTAGTGTTTTTTTTGGCCTGCATTTACATGTGCTCCCTGACATCCGTACCATTTTAAATGTCATGTCAAATGTCAAACTGTATCTCATGTCCTTTGAATTTTATCTGCCATGGTGTAAACTGCATGCAATGTTTGTACGGTTGACAAAAATTAAATATGCACCACTGCACGTGCTTTAATCGATTCACAATATGCACTCGTACGTGCAATAGAATCGCTAAAATTAGTCGACTTAATATTGACTTGGATACAGTTCGAACAAATTCTGTGAACAAATTTTTTTGGGATAACATTTTTGAAGAATTATAAAAAAAAATGCTTTTAGTTAGTTTTACAATACAAATCTTCAGTAACCAGAAAACCAACTTTTGCCTTAGGAATAGTGAATAGAATTCGAAAAATTATATAGAAACGAAGAAACTGTGGGTGATTTCCGATGGCATGGAATGAGAATATAGTCCATAAAAAAATTAAATTGCGATACTCCTTAGGGACTGTGACAAACGCTAATTTTATTATGAGAAACTAAACAAACTGTGTTCCCAGAATATGTTAGTATTACAGTTTGAATCAACCGCACACCCTCCATCATAAATGGCCATAATATACATAGTCTCTATGGCGTACAGATCCGTATGTCCTGGTTGTGGTATCCATTACAATTCCCCGATTCGTATACGGAAATATAAACGATGATAGTAAATATGCCTGTGGATGATGTCCTTTTCTGACCCGTTCGAAGCGAATTTAGTCCTATAGGATGTCCGGATCTGAGCACTACGGATGAAATTAAATGTCAGAAAGGATTCTGTTATTCGTATGTAGATGTGACCACATTCATGACTTTTAGTTGAACAATTGTTGATTTTAATTATGAATCCTGTAACAGTTGAATTGAATTCACACCACGGAAACGTATTTGCATAAATTTTTGATAATAAATTTTACCAAAGAATAATTTTATAAATTTTTATCACTTTTTACAATAAAATCATTGATGTGATAATCGTTTGGTGGAGTTGTTGTTTTTATATCGATTAACCTGTGAAAGAACTTACCACCCAATGTGTTCGGTTTAAAATTTTAACGGTTTTTACGTATCTTTAATGGTTCTTGAGATATTACTTTTTACATTTTTTTGCCGAAAACTGCAGAGGAAGGTTTTGTGTTGATCACAACCGATATTTTCTTTTTGTTTTTCCCCATTTTTTAAAAATTTTAATTTTTTTACGCCATTTTTAAACATTATATGATATAATCATATGAGGCTATCAGAGCAAGAGTGTACCAACCCACATGTCGAAATCGTGAAGTTTTTTGTGTTTGAATCACTATCGCGAGTGAGTTTTTAGATAAAATTGTTTGGATGCACAAAAGAACATTTCAACATTGAGTAATAAAGTCCACACAATTTTTTTTTCGAAAAATTTACAGTCAATAATAGTACAAAAGTGGAAAAGCTTCAAAAACTCGATTATGTGTTTTGAAATTTAATACTTATTAAAAGGGATTTCCATTTGCCTTAGCGCGATATTACACACGGCAACTTTCGGGCTTACTTAAGCCGATTTTTGGGAGAAACGACTGAGGAGGGAAAAGTTGCCACTCGAAATCATGGCTTATCGACAATCTGCATACATGCAAACCGTGTGAACCGGTTTGTGAAAGGTAGTAGCCAGAAATCATTTTCGTTCTGACCGTCAGCAGGTAAAGATCTTGGGAAGTATATGAGCAGCAGCAATTTCAATGGTTTGAGTTCACACACACCCATGTAAACTTGTGTAGCATATGCAAACAGGATTGGCTTATTTAAGCCACAAGTGTAAGCACATTGGCTTATTAAGCCCAAAAGTTGCCGGCTTAAAAAAGCTCGAAAGTTGCCGTGTGTAATATCGCGCTTACAGTAATTTAGCTTTAAGAAATTCTTCTCAATTTTTTTCATCTTCAAAGCAATTACTATTGATGTGAACCTTTTGTAATAAAGAAAATCACCTGTTATCCGAAGTTATTTTAATATTCCATTTATCTGGGTGCTAGTTTACAACACACCATAAATTCATAAATCATAAATTCAAAATTTATTATCTGGATAAATCAAAGTGTGTCACAGATGTGCGTGGAGTGGTGCTTATCCCGTCGTGTCGTCCAATCGGATAATTTGAGTAAAACAACTTTAATGTTTAACCATTGCCTGTCTGATATATCCTTCCTACATGTACAATCCAATCAACAACCATCGATGGGAAACAATCATCCACTTGAAAGTCGCGTGTCCTTCACGTGTCGAAATAATACCAAAAAGACATCACCCATTAGATGCCTCAAAGTAGAGCTAACAAGTGAACATCACAGTATCGGCAAAAAATGGGGTAGGACTGTGTGAAAATTCACTTCAGCGACTACAATTTTTTTTTTCTTTTATAGACAAGTATAAGCGTAAGATTGTCTATTTTTCGAATATCAATTTCTCTATGAAAAATTCAACCAGTCCCACAATCTTTTCATTTTTCCCTCCGATTTAAGAATTTCTCCAATGAATTTAACTCTTGGGGTGCCAGGATCAAGTTGTATACTTACATCGCCGCACAACCTCAAGCGAAGGGTTTGAGGATGAGGTTGCTGCATGCGCGAAACCCAAAACAACATCAAATAACAACACCAAACCTCCTGCTATGGTCGTTTTCACTCCCTATCCTTGTGACCTGAAAATCCTTTCTTCATGAAAGGATGACAATCAGGGAATAACACGGTTCCTTTCAGATACTACATAAACCTCACACTTGCCGTTTGCCACTTGCTGTAGGGTAAAGTCGGGTGATATGGCACCCTTTTTTTTAAATCGGCATAACCCAAAAAGTAAAAGAGATTTTTGATTCAAACAAAAACGTTTTTATTCTTAAAATCAACTAGTAAAACAAAAATAAAAAATAAATAGGATTTCACTCCTAAAAAAGTAAAAATTTTAACAAAATATAAATTCATTGAAAAAACCATATCCCCCAAAAGTGTAGGGGATACGGCACCCTACCTTAGGTGATATGGCACCCTACTTGTTTTCTAAGTCCTTTTTGCCACACGAGTTGCAAGTGTTGACAAATGATGTGCATGAGTCATGGGACCACAAATGGCAAACAATGCATTTAACCCACTCGTCGGGTTTAGTGGTCTTAGCATAGTCTTCACCACATCCAGTGCAAATGTTTTCCTCAAAATCTTCAAACCTATCGGAGTCGTCTTGTAATGCAATATTTTCTTCTTCAGATGTGGTTTCATCTACCATCGCTCGTTCTTTCGTAATTGATTTTTTTTTTATTAGTTACGTTTTCTGAGGAAGTAAGGATTGGAGCCTTTTGTTTTCTCGGGTTTGGCACCCGTTCCATATCACCTCAGAAAAAAGGTGCCATTTCTCCTTTCAAACATCGCCAATGATTTTCATATTTTACTGAAAACTCGCGCTCAATCAAGTCTGTTTCATACACACAAACGAAAACACATCAGATTCTGCTTGTTTTGGTTTGTGAACGGTAAACTTGCTCCAACTGTACTTACCAAAATTCAGCCACTCAAAAAACAACAAAAAGTAGTTCGTCTAAAATTTCAACTTTTTTTTCCTGTTCTGTCACACAAAAACAAAATGAAAAGAGCTTTTGTTTCGCGGTCTTCACACTTCGGCCTTATTGAAGAAACTGAACTAAGTTCTTGGAGAATGATTTTGATTCTAGTGTTGCCAATGGGAGAATTTGAAAGGGTGCCATATCACCTAAAGTGCCATATCACCCGACTTTACCCTATCTACAAGCCAAAAAAAAAACAGAACTGCAAGTCCCATCATTTGATTGGATGTATAGACTAGGGTTGGGTACGGGACAAAAATATTCCCAGCGAACGTTATTGGAATTCCCTCGGGACCGAAACAGTGTCGTGCATGCTCTTTTTCTTGTCATGTACTACGCACCAGAAAACAAAAACTCACTGATGAGATGCTATTGCCAGCCATGTCCTTTATCCCATACACAGCCCTGGCAGGATATCTGCGCTTGTTGTTGTTTTAGTTTTTTGGTCCTGCTGGTGCTCTTGCTGCCTAGCTGACTGGCTGGTATCCAGGATCTGGCACGTGACAAAATTTCGAGTTAATCACATAAGTGTTTTTCGGGTAACAACAAGTGATATGTTATTGCCGGGTAATTTAATTTGGTAAATTTTAATTCTGTAAAAATCATAGTTAAATATTCATAATGGATGTGAAAAATTCGACGTATGATTTATGCGGGGTCGGAGCAATTGGCACATTTTCACTGTTTTCATTCTGCTGATGCTGTTTTATATCATTTTAATATTTTTTCATGAGCAATTCTCAACATTTTACTTCGCAAAAATTTTATATTTGATGAATTTTATTCATACGAAATTATTTTTTTTTTATTTACTCAATGCTTACAAACAATTGATTGTGATCAGTTGAGTGATATGTCATTAAGAATCCATTTTCGACGTTTCCAAACAACAGGTCGATGATTAAATATTTTTCACAAATAAACAACAAAAAAGAAAATTCAATCAATTTCAGTTGAATTTATTTTTGATAATTACTTTTAATTGCAAAAACAAATTTAATATCGATAGTTAAATGTTTTTCAAATTTATTTGTTTTAATAAAATGTTTTTATGTTTATCAAAGTGATCCTATTCAAAACTTATAAAAACTTTTAAATTTATTTAAGAAAAAAATACAATAATTTATGTAACTACTGATAGCAAAAAAAAATTTAATTAAACAACATTATCAAGGGATAAGATTTTTAGAAAAATTTAGGTCCATTTTGTCGATATCATAAAAAAGAGAGCTTACATATTTCATAAAAGCGTCCCTTTCTTCTCGCTAACACTAAATCAAAAAATTTTTAAACGATAACTGAGGAGGGGAAGCAGTGGGTTAGATTTAAGTGAGTAAAAATTTTTCTTGAAGAAAAAACTACACTCTAATTGATTTCTGTTGGATTTCACTACATTTAATGTAGGAATCTGGGTTTCCTACATTAAATGTAGTGATTTCACACTTAAGTGTGATTGGAAAATAGAGCGTGAATTCACACAAAAATCAGCGTGAATTCCAACAAAATATGAAGTGATTTCACACAAAAAATCAATAAAAGAATAGTGAATTCACACAAAATGTGTGCGATTTCACATTAAATGTGTGCGATTTCACACAAAATGTGTGCGATTTCACACAAAATGTGTGCGATTTCACACAACATGTGTGCGATTTCACTAAAAAGCTTTTATTAAAATCTATAAAAAGCTTTTATTAAAAAAATGTACTGAAAAGAAAAAAAAATATTTTGAGCACCGTGTATCAGAAATAAAAGCGAGATAAAAGCATAAAAATAAAATAAATTAAATATTTATTTCGCTTTTATTTCTGATTATTTTTTCCCTTGTACTTTTCTTTAAAAAAAAATTTTTTTAACTTTTTTTATGTATTTACTTTTTAGTTTTCGAATATATATCCTTGCCTTTGATATATCCTGACGAACTTTTTGGCTCCAGAACATGATTCAGCGATCCCGAAAACCCTTAAATGAGTTTTTGTCCGAAAAACTTGAGGAAAAGGTTGACACTTAAACATTTTTAAAAACACTTCTTACTGTTTTTTAAATTCTAACAGGTCTTACCCTTCAAAACTGTCAATTAAGAATGATCAAAAGCTGGTTTTTTACTATTAAAGACGACGGTTTTCACTCAGAATTTGTAGTGAAATCACACTGCTGTTGGATTTTACTATCTGCTGTGACGTATTTCACTTCCATTGTGTGAAATCACACAAATTCCATATTCTCTTGTTGGAAATCACACAAATTTTGTAGTGAAATCACTCAAAAATAGAGATTTCACGCGAATGTTGGAAATCACACATCAAAAGTGTGAAAATACTACAAAAAATGAGTTTTTTGCAACAAAATTTAGTGTGAATTCACACAAACCATTTAGAGTGTATCTTATAGTAAAAATCCAGTCGATGTCCTTATATAATTGCAGTAAATAGCAGGCAAGGGGTAGATTGAAAACTAAATGTGCCTGTTTACATTGAGACTCATTTTGAGGTGGCACGTCTTTCGCTCCGGCCAAGTGTGGGTGAGGGACGCAGTGGGGAGGGCAGTGGTTTCTCTCCCCACTGCGTCCTTCACCTACACTTGGCCGGAGCGAAAGACGTGCGGCCTCAAAATGAGTCTCAATGTAAACAGCCACAATGGATGGATTTAAGTACGAGAAACAATACTTTAAGAAATGACGTGTCTATCGGAGAAAACCGGATTTAAATCCCTTCAAAATTATAAGAGATTGTCAGGTACTGTCCATAAAATACGTCATCTATTTGGGAGGAAGAAGGGGTCTGAGTAGTCTGATAGCGGTGTTACATCCGATACAAAAAAACAAAACAGCGCGCGGTTGAGGTAGAACGAGGAGGCTCAATATGGCGAAAATAAGCCTGACGTATTTTATGGACTGCCTAAGGGGCTTAAATGTGTAGGTTCTAATTTCTTTTTGAAGGATGGCCTGTCTAATAGTGAAAAATCGGATCCAATTTGTTAAAGCCAGAAATTTCCAACGTTGTTTTGCTGACTTACCCTTTTACGTGCTCATATTTTATAGCGTACCCCCATAACAGTATTATATGTGAAATATTACCAAAAACAGTATTGTAGTATTCGAAGAAAAAGCATTTAATGAGATAATTTTGAAAAAAAATCACAAATATAAGGAAAATCTTTTCCTAATTCAAACTCCTGTCCACAACAGAAAGCTAAAAAATACCTTTATATGCTGCAACGCTGTATTAGCTAAATTTTCTTTAATTTCCAGCAAATGAAAGTAAGGCCACAACGATTTTTCATAGTATGAATTCATATCTTTGTTGAACAAACACAAAAGATTGTCCTAACACTTTTATTGTGATGAAAATATATCATAGTAGATCGGAACAACAAGAATCATAGTAGATCGGAACAATGGTTGTGATCAATTTTGTATTAATCACGTTTATTTTTATATAAATACGTTGCTCGAAAATTTCCTGATTGACGTATCTCGAAGCCGTATTAAAATCAACTACGTTTCTGTTAAAATCCAACAATTTCCGTGATATTTTAGTCAACAATGAGTGGTTGGTTGATTTAATCACGATGTATGCTTGATTTAATCACGTTCGTAGTTGATTCAGTCATATTCATTGTATTGTTGGTTAATCTTGAAATATAGTTGAATTAGCCAATGATGTGTGGATGAGGCGGAAACCATTCCCACCCGGGGATAGTTTTAGGGTAGGATTGGTTACTACCAATTAAACAGGTTTGACTATTTTATTTAATATTTTAATATAAACACTACCTTTTTTTTTTTTAAAACACGACCATTTTTTTATATTCTTTTACGGTGCAACCTCGATAAGTCGAACCTAGATACTTTAATAACTCGAGATTTTTTTCAATCCCCTTGAACTTTATTTCCACACAGCCTCGATTCCTATAAATCCTCCATCACTCGCAGTTTTTTTCTGGCTCTGTCAGGGTCGACTTGTCGAGGTTTCACTGTATAAAATAAGCTAAATTTTATGTTCCTCACGATATTAAAAATATTTTTAGAAATAATGGTTAATTTTCAAAGCTTAACTGGTTTTTTCAAATAATCTTCAACTATAACAGACTAGCCAATTTAAAACATCACTATAATATCTTAATTTATAATTCTGTTCGATATAACAAACTTCGTTTTTATATAATTTCCTTCACAACTCACTTACACAAAATTCAATAACTGCTAATGTAATGTAAACATCACAAATCATAAATCCCATAAGATTGAAACAACAAAACCATATCTTACAAATTTTGGAAAAAAAATCAATATTTCTTACCGACCGACGCCGACGGTGTCTTTTGTTTTACAAGAAAGAACTCGATTTTACAAAAAAGATGAACATTTTTCGTTTGCAATCATGTAAACGTTCAATTGTGCACATTATAGATACGCCAGGTATCTATAGATAACAAACGAAATCAAAGAGACCACTATTTTTACAGTATCAAAACATTACTATATAACGTGCTAATATATATATATATATACATATATAATCGTTAACTGAGATTTACAATCATTTCACACAAAATAAAACTTTAAAAATTTCAAAACTTACCAAACAACTACTATTAGCACAGGTGAAATCAGGAACACATCGAATAGATAGCGATGCTCAAGTACATCTATAATATAAAGGACGTGAAATCCCCTCGAATGATCACACTTTTGAACTTTTGATATCATCTAGGTACCCGAATTAGAAAATGAATCTATCCTATATCCATCTAGTCGCAGCCATCGCAACTCAACATCCTAAATATTCTCCTTTTCTTTGCCCATGTATGCCGGACCACCTCCTGGACATCTATTTGGTAGGTACGAAGCACAGTTTTAGTCAGAAACACAATCCAGTAGGAGCACCACAATAAAACAGAAGTAGTATAACTGCGATAGCCAGCGGCACATTGGTCGGGATGGTCCTATTGCTGATGCTAGTGAATCCCATAAAACGGTAGACAAGTCAAAAAGTCCATATCCCGGAACTGAGATCCTGAATTAACTACAAGTTGACATTTTCGTTGGTGTCCATTTGCTATTGAAAATCTCCGAATTTCTTGCAACTCCGGATTGTTGTGCTTCCCGTATCCGCTCCCTTCTGGCCAGATTTTTCGTGTAACTCCAAATTTTGTTAGAGCTTCGTGAGTCCTTTTCTGTATTCACACTTCTGACGACGAAAATAATGCTGCTCTATTGTGCCGGGCACCGTCGCGTTCATCTTCAGTGGTCCTGTCTATCCAGTATCCCGATGCCGTTGAAATTCATAGCAGAACATTACGTCATAAGGACAACTCAGCGAAGAACAAAACACGCACGCACACTGGTATTGTGTACGAAGAAAAAACAAACACAAGTGCAATACAAAATAAACATCTCTGCGCTTCGTCCTTTTCGTCGTTTTCATTTTCCCAAAGAAGGACGAATAGAGTGTTTCCATTGGCTGATAATGACCATAAAGACTCCGCCCACTACCAGGACGAAGTCCTTGTTTTTCCAAGCACCACTCATTCATGGATTCCGTACACTCTGACGCTCTTCAACCTGCTATACAAATCCATCTGTCCGCTGCTGCCTTTTCGTTATCCTCGGCGTGGTGGCCGAGGGTTTTTGGCTTGATTTCGGATCGGATCAGATCTGCTGGTCTGATCCCAACCCCAATTTTTGTAGATTTATTTTCACATAAGGGTTTTCTACCCGCGTTATTGAATTAAGCTTATCATTTGATTTTGTCGCAAGCAACCAGTCGGTGTGCTCTTCTTAGCACCGCCACCGTCGAAGACTTTTCTTTCATTTTGAATAATTGAAGTAAATAAAAAGCCATAAGAAGGAAAACTTCTGGTGCTTTTCAAATAAGTTAAACACACATAAATAAGGCATATTCGTATATTCCTTGCAATAATACGACCGAGTCAAGTAAAGTTAAGCAAGTAGGAATAATAACAAAATACAAAAAAAAAAAAAACAAAGAATCAAGAAAAACTTTTATCCGTTTTGTTCGGTCGTTATTCGTGGCGTGCCGTATACGTAAACTTTTCGCTATAGACTATAAGGAATTTTGTGCGTGGCTTAGCGTGGCGTGACGGCGGTTACTTTTTTCCGCATATTTTCCCACGCTATCAGACTGCTCCATGAAGTGTCCATAATTTGATAAGTTTCCCTCTAAACGATAGAAATCAAATTAAAGGCTTACACTTCAGAACAACTTAAATAGTGCTATATAGATGCCAACAGTTTAAGAGTTAAACTAAATTATTTTCTTATCTGATTTTACGGCTAATATAAACCGAGTTTTTGTTGTGTGTTTGACGACACCACCGCTTAACGAAATTACTGAAAACTTTTCGTCCTTTGATTTGTTGCTTCACATCATCATCGGCTTCTTTACGTTTTCCCATTATACTTTGTTAATATTTTTATTGCTATTATTAACTGATTTTTGTTGTTGTTTCGTGCTTTGTGAATTCTCCCACTATATTCTATGTTGTGTTGTTCATACATAACATGTAACTACTTAAAAGGATAATTGAGTTAATCGCATTATTTGAATGATTTCGGTTAAATATCAAAGTGTTGTGATTTAAAAAAGGATCAATCTATAACAGTTTTGGTGATTAATAGCAACACAGTGTTTTTTTCGTTAAAATTTAATAATTTTAAAATATAAAAAAGGATTTCATAAACATGGATTACTCATATTTAAACCAAGCCAGCTTCGATTCGAGCTGTTTGCAGAGCACCATGGACGCATCCGGTTTGGGAAATATGCCAATTACGTATGGTGATTTAACATCATGCGGTCAGATGTCCCAGGCAGCCTACAGGTATACAGCGGCCGCATCAATGTCCAGATCATATAATCACGTTGCCAGCGGAGTTGGACCCGGTGGACCAAGTATGGGATCTTTACATCATCCCGGCGGCCCAGGTACTCAATGCTCTGTGATAGGCAGTCGAGCTCATCAGGATGTACATCGCACTTCCATGTTCTCCACTTCAATGAATTTGCAGAGTAAGTTTTCCATTTTACCGATAAAATCAAACTCAATTTTTATACATATATTTTATAATTATTGATATTGTTTATTAGTCAGAAAAGTATTTTCAAACAGATACATGTTTGTGGCGATCTTGGTTACTTTTCGCCGAACTTTAAGACTATAATTCCCATCCCCCAATTTTAGATACACCCGTAAGAATTACCGTGCAAAAAAAACGTTTAAAAAAAGTAAAAGGTTCAGAAAACTTAAAACTACGTGAATTTGGGGTAAAAGCACAACTGCAGCTATACTTTGATTGCCCAGTGAGAAACAATTGGAAAAATCCACACATGAAATTTCTCGCCTATTCATTTTCACCTCACCTTTGAAAAATTTGGTATTGTAATTTACCAAGTGAAAATGAAGCAAAATTCAGTGCGAACCTAACACAAATCTATTACAAAACAAGAAAAATTGAAATGTCAAAGTCGCTTTTGGTTGCTGTTTTGCCAATTTTAACTTAATTCCAGGAAGAAATTACATTTTTTTCGTATTTTTTTTTTAAGCCGCAGATAAATTTATCAAACGCTACAAAAACGATGACTAAATATTCAAAACAAAATCTACTTCGTCGACTAGGGATTTTTCCAACAAAGATCCACAAACGACTTGTGTATCTTAGCGATTTTACCCTGCGGCGCATTTCTTTCTTTTTTTTTGTGTTTTGGCAATTTCAGTTGCATTCATTAATGGAACGTTCAGAACACAAAAAAATTGGTTAATTTTTGCTTGGAACACTGTGGCTCTTAATTTAAATAATTGAAACGTAGCCTGTTTAAAAGTAGTTTTATTAACTGTTACCCCAGATCTGGAGTGGTATTCCGTAACTTGATTCAAGCGTTTGTTTCGAGTTAGAAGAAAAAGTGGTATTTGCTATCTCGGTTTCTCTCTGTCATTTATTTCGGTCAAAACAGAGACAGCGAATACTTCTTGTTCTTCTAACTCGAAACACACGCTTGAAACAAGTTACGGAATATCACTCATGATTTCTTGATTTTCCTCCAAGTCATGTTTTATTTTCTGTATGAAATATCAAATTTAATTTTTTTTTGTTTCGTTCCAGCGATTGTTTTTCAGTCCCCCATCAGCCTCCAAAATAAATATATTTTGGCTCGCGATTTTCCGAATTTCGTGTTAAGAGTCACGTGCATATCAAAGGAAGGCTAAAAATATTACGAATTAAAAAAAATGAATATTTGCCTTAATCGAAAATAGATCTGAATTTAACCGTTTTTTTTAAATTTACGTACAAAAAGTTAATAGAGCAATAGAAATTATTTAAAAAAAAATCCAAAAGGTATATATTTGATTCAAAATACCTTCTTTAGTGTTATAGCCGCAGCGATTTAATGTTTTAATCTACCATTATTTAATCTAATATATCTTTCATTTTTAATATGCGTCATTATCACACAAAAGTCATCCCTTGCCATCATTCGGAATACGAAAATCCTTTCATATTTCGCAATGAACCCGAGAGTTAGATTCCACTATAAAACACTTTGGAATTGCCAATAACCTTTTCATAACCTCAGAATCGTGCAACCAGGGTTGTCAGACGGTTTCAGTGCTTCTCTAATATCCGTCTATTATCCTTATAATAATTAATCTAATCGAGGAAATCCGGGAAAAGCCAGCCTAGGGCGACGATGACTGTAGTGGTAACTGTGAGGTTTTAGAGATTGCGGTTGGAAAGCGATTTAGTATGCGGAAGCATGCGATTTCACTAAATGGCCACAAAAGAGCAACAGAACTCACAGGTTATTCCTAAATATCATCGGGGAAGCAAGGTTAATATCCCTAAATATAGAGGTAACATTTGAATGAGTGTTTTGTTGATATACACGTAAAGGCAACCCATAATAATTGACTGGTTAGGGGTAGTTTTTGATATTCACTCAATTTTCATATTCAATTTAACGGTATATGGTACTGAATTTTTTAGTAATATCTGAGGTGTGTGAATTTACAGGCATAATAGAGGATAACAGCCACTTTGTGCTGTCATATACGTAAAATTTAAATAAGATAAAGACATCAAATCCTTTCGCCCCATTTTGTTCTACCATTTACATACTCAAGTCTCAACCTACTTATCGACAAGACAATGACAACGACTTTATTCACAACAAATACAACAATATGCTGTGCGAGAACTATAAAAGATGTCTTCATGCCCTTTTTAAGACATTCATGGAAAATTTTTATACTCCAACATAGTAGGTGCTCGCTATTCCGGGAAGTTATATTCTACACGTTTTCGCGAGCACGATAATCCCATTTATTCCCAATTTGAATACTGTATGTGCAAACAGTCTTTAGCAGCAGTAGTTGGTTATCCTGTTCACATTTCGAGTTTATATGTCACTTCTCTTCTCCGTGTGCATCATAAGCTGCACGTACAGACTATTCTTGATCTGTAAACTGTAAATTCGGGAAAATGTAAGCAAAGCACTATAAAAAGCTATCTTTGAGTACATAGGAAACTTTGTTTAAAAATACTATACCTTTCCTGGATGTGCTGTTTGCCTAGTACTAGGACAGGATGCTTTTTCAGGTGCAGGAAAGTGATTTGGTATTTTAAGCAGGTAAAAAAAATCGTTGACGTGATGCTTTTTGTTTACACGTCATATAAAGAAATTTATTTAAAGAGTGTAATCTACTAAAAGCGGATAAAATAACATGTTTACACATTTTATAAACAAGAAGTGAAACATTTATTTAAATTATTTAAAGAACCTTTAATATCCTTTGAAATGCGTAGATAGTAATAGATAAAATATGGTTCCTCTGTGTTCAAGACAAAATGCATTCATTCAGTGATGATTTCAAATGTGATGATTTTAATACAATAAAGGATCAATTAATTGGCAGCGTAGTTTATTAATAAATCATTCTTTTCTTTTATTTAAGAAAAGACTGCGTCTTATCAATAAAATTTGGAAAAAAAATCCGTGACAATTTTTTGTTACAGTAGCGTGCACATACTGTTTGACATGGATGGCATACCTTACACTCAGAAAAATGTCCAGGTCAACTTTTTGTCAGGTTGACTCTGACCTTACAGAGGTGTCTGTAAGCCAGCTAGCGGTCAGAGTTAACCTATCTAAGGTCAACTCGTGCAGCTCCCAATGCCCTACTTCACCTGCTGGTGGCTTAATTTCAGAATTTCTCCGACCACAGGTCAACTCAGTTTTACTTGCCCAGATGCAGGCGAACGCGCGCCTGCCCGAGGCCAATTACGCCATATGTAGGTCGTCGAGTTAGCCTCCATTTTTCTGAGTGTAGAAGAATTACAACATTTGTAAGGTTTCGTTGCAACCCATCAAGAGCAAAGGGCGTTTTTGATAGCAGTCTAAACTGATGGCGTTTTCACACAACTTCATTTACCGAAATAAGTAGTGATAAGTATACTGCTTGATGCAAACAACATCAATCGAATTTAAAAAACCCGTTTCCTGTTGATGGCTTGCCAGAATAACCCTTCAAATGTTGTAATACTCTAAAACTTACAGTAGCGGAGAAGAATATACCTAAACAAAATTTAACCCTTAAAGGTACAGAAAAATAGCAAATATTTTGACCCGTGCGGCACACGAAAAAACATTTTTTTTATTTTTCAAGTGGCACCATTTCAAAATTTCATGCGGCAATGGTGGTAAAATTTAAAACCTCATGTGATAGCCGCTTCAAAAAACATTTATATGAATAGGAACCGTTATTAAATTCAGGACTAGAAATTGACGTTGTCCGGTGTATACAACTTCGGTCTTTCAAATACGTCACACCAATCATCGCCAGTTCGAATCCACTCTCCCTCTGTCCCGCTTTTTTTCGATTTTCTGTCACAATCTTAAAAAAAAGTATTAAAAAAAATTTTTGAAATTTTCTTAAAAAAAATTAAACAACCCTCTAGGAAATATGAATTAAAATAAGAAAAAAATATTTCACAGCAAAAAATACTTTGGGGCTGTTCATAAATACATATTTTATGCTTATCGAACATCCCTTAGGATTTTGTTAGAAAATTAAAAGATGCTTAAATTGTAAGATTTTTTCCATGAAAATTCCACTTTAACTATTTAAATATTTTAGTAAGACATAGCTGATATAAAATCCCTTACAAGGGTTATCATCGCTACAGGAATCAGTGCTCCATTTGTCCACAGTTTAATTAAATTCAATGTTTTTGTGGTTGTGTAAATAAATATAATTAATATAAGACCATCCAGACTAATTTAATCTTATAGGGAATCATAAATTTCTATCGACAATGACCAGAATCCGGTTCGAAACGGGTGAGTATATGAAACCTTAACGACGACATCAACCAAGATGACGACCATTTTGAAAGAATGAAACAACTTCCCGACTTTTTCGATCACCCTTTTTAGCCCCGCAACAGAATCACAGATCAAGTATGGAGTTTTACCCCCAAATAAATGCACGCCATTCTCAAAATATCTACATTTTGTATACAAAATCCACAAAGACAAAACTACCACCCCATAGACTTTCTCAATCTATAAACCATCCGCCCTTTTCAAAAACCACCCTCATTTCGTATTCATGGAACCTCATATACAAACGTAATTTATTCGAGTGTTCTTCAATGTAGCCAAAAAAGGAGCCACACGACACAGCATTCACTTCCAACTGATTTTCAGTTTTCTTACCGCCATCAAAGTTACTCCATCGAAATCTCCTGTTTTGTCTCCGGTATTTTATTCTGCTACCAAAAGAAACCAGAAAAGGGAAGGTCTAGGATACTAAGGAGCTGATGATATCACGAATTCAGGACGAACATAAGGAAACCTAGTCATTGCGTCGATGTTTCAGTGGGTTGAGTTATGGAAGAAATCCTTGTGCCTTCTTTTTAGCCACGATTCGAATGAAGATGCATGGATATCGAGGATATTCTGAGGGATATTTTATCCGAAAGACATGTACAAATACATTTATATGATGATACATGTGTATCTTAATAGCGTATAGGAATATATTTAGATCTGTGAATGCTGGATACCTACCTATACATCTCCCAGATGAAAATTTCCTATATTACACTTTGGTATTTGGAAGCATCCCTTCGGTTGGTTGAGCGATTGCCACTCTAATTGCGTGTGACGTTCAGGTCTTATCAAGAAAATGTGTACGTACAGAAAGAAATCTGCCCTTTAGATGGCAGCAACAGCAATTGAAGCAGTAGCACCATCACCAGCATTATATTTAGTATTTATTGCCTTCCATAAAAAAGTAAAGAATAAATAAAGAAATCCTCCCGTAGGCGCACCAAAAAAAAAAGCGAAAAATAAGAATATTTTCGCCCTTGAAGAGCTTCGGTCGTTGCGAATCACCGAGAATCATTTTTTACGTTGTCATCCTTCAAGCTACGAATTACTCAAATTTCAACTTCCCCCAAACTATCCCCCTAGAAAATGTTTCATCCTCTATTCGTACCAATTTGATTCTATTTCATTCCTTTTTGGTTTAATTTTACGAGTATCAATCTGTACATTCATTTTCTATAATATATCCGGGAAAATTTTATCCTTCGTGCTGGTTTCCAGCGTTTTATTTAATCCATTCCGTGACTGATTCGAATTAAATTTCAGAACGAGATCCATTTCAATTGAACTTTAAAGATTCTTCTAGGGGGATGAAACGAAGTAGAATAAAGCTTAAAGAATAAAAGGATAACCTCACGATTCCACCAATGCTTATCAAAAACTTTATCTTTGGAATTGTATAAGAAATACTGTTTTTCTTGTAACTGTAACCGAATCCGGTTTAATTGAATCAAACCCCGTTCATAAGTAAACCTTCACCTAGAAACAGATTCAGTGCCAGATTAATGCCATCTTCATTAATTACCGCAAATTATTTAGAAGCTTTCTGCTACCATGCCATTTACAGCTACCGTGCCATTCCCATGATCGTCATGATGCTGTTCCTTGGAAAAAAATGTCCTGGCAGCCAATAAAAAACGAGCATGTCGAATAACAGATGCCTTTGTTCGACGCAGACATTTTTCATTTTCCTCGAAACGAAAAAAAACCATCCAAAACAGAAACAAAAAAAAAAGGGAAACCAAAAAAAAAGGAATATTTTTTTTGTTGAATACATACAACACTAGAGAAATTTCCTGTCCTTTTTCACCGTTTTGGTTATGGCTTCTTTTATATACTTTATATCATCTCTTATAGACCTTTTCATCCTTGCCACATTGTGCGAGTATATAGCGGGGTGCCCCACCATCGCTCATTGAATGATAAATGGGGTAGTGGGCAGTAGGAATCAGGCTCAAGTTTGTCTATCAGCTGGATTGGGCGACATATAAGGGAGGGAAGGACAGAATGAGTGCGGAGTGTACACAAAGTAAAGTTATGTATTTAACGATCGATACAGCGCCCAACATATTTTTCTTTTCGATGGAAAAGTCACTAACACATCTTAAGAATCACGGAGCAAAATACGAAAGAACGTGGAGGATGAAATAAAATCTACGAAGGCTTTTCTCAACGAAGGTTCAGAATTTCCCGCGTTTTTCCCATCTGATATTGTGATCGGAATGGCCAAACATTTATCAAGTATTTTGCACACTTAAAAATACGAGCGTAGAGGAAAAACAAAAATTATTCGTTCGCGTATTTACGTAAATTGAAATTGTTTCTTTTTTTCTGTATTCGTTTCAGTTGAAGATTAATTTGGGGGAGACCTTAATCGTTTAGAAAAATGTAGGAATACTTAAAGTTGATAAGTTTCTTTAATTGATAAATTTTATCAATTAAAAGAAATTTTTAATCCTAAAAATTTATTGTTTTTAGCTGCAAATCAATTCACATAATTAAGAGGCTTGTTCTATTATATCTGAAATTATCAAAAACGCCTGAAAGTAGGCAATTACAATGTTTCTAAAATGCCGAAAAGTAGACAATGATTTTTTCAAATCTTTAAAAGTAAATTCAGTGACAGAATTGATTAAAGACTTTCAAATCCAAAGCTATGGACAGTTGATTTGAAAAAAAATCAACAGCCATCATTTTTAAAAAAAATCAATCCAAACAGTAAAATTTTGAAGAAAATCTGTTTCATTGCAATATACAATATTAAAAGATTCGATTTAACGCAGAGTAAAAAAAGTTTGATGGGATATCTCCAAAAAAAAAACCGGATCCAAAAAAGCAAAAAAAGAACTCGTCTAGCAACACAAAATGGCGCGAAGTTAATGGTGCGACCAGAACGTCATGGAATTAGTTCGAATTTGGGTTGCGTTACCCACTTTTCAACCTCCTGTGTTATATTACTTAATCTCCTTGTTTGCCAAAATACTTCCTGAAAATTTATATTACTAGCCAACAAGTAATACATTTAATTCAAATCGGTTAGAGGGTTTCTTCGTTCGCGGCATAACATGTCAAAGGTTTTTTCACCAAGAAAAAATTTCCTTGATTAAGAATTATACGAAAGGATAAAAATAAAAGAATTTTATTCTTCAGTTTTTTTAGCAATTATAAGAGATACGTTAGCTTTTAGAGGCAGATTGAAGTCCGCCGCAGTAGTCTGTGCGATGTCGCCGGCGCTGCTAAACTCAAAATAAAACATAACAAAAGCTATAATTGCCAATCTGGCAATTATTGAAAACCCGTATGGTGATATTCGTATCAAAATTCGAACAGTTGTACCAAAATTCCACTTTGAAGTCAAACTTTCCAATAAGATTTTTTAAAATTTATTCTAATCGGATTTTGATGTATGGAAGTTTTATGTAGAATCATATCCTAAATAACTTTTGTTCTTGCACTTTTTTGATAAGATGCACCGTTTTTGAGATATTCATAAAAAACGTTATCGTTCGTATGGGGGGTACCCCCCCCCTAATGGTCCATTTTTGCCCATTAATGAACTTAGCCTCGCATTTTACAAAAAAACGAATCTGCGCAAAATTTCAAGTCTCTAACTCAATCCGTGCGCCCGCAATCCGCGCCACAGTCGGACGGACGGACAGACGGACGGACATGGAAAATTCAATTTTTATTATCATTCTAAACACACAGGTGTTATTCATTTTTGTGTGTGATGACGGGATCTTGGCGTTACAAACGGTAAGGCAAAGTTAATATACCCTTTGGTTTCACCATACGGGTATAAAAAGCCGACGCGGGGTGAAAGAGGAGAACGAAAATGACGAAATTGTTGTAACGTTTCTTATGGGTAGCCCCAATTCAACACATTCGTTACTAACGTTACATATATATAACAGCAACTCTTCCTAAAAGTGTTTTTTGTTTCAATTTTAATTTTCTATGCCACTCTTTTGAGCCTTTATGCTTTATGGGTTAATTTCCTACTACTTGTAAAAAGGGATCTATAATTTTTTCTATACATTTGAAATTTCAAAATCAAAACAAAATATTGTTTTAATAAAAAAATGTTATATTTTATATATTTTAGCAGGTCTTCCATATAAAGTATACTCCGGCCATGATTCCGTTTTATCAGAAAAAAGGAAACAACGAAGAATCCGAACCACCTTTACGTCAGCCCAATTAAAAGAATTAGAAAGAGCATTCCAAGAAACACATTATCCAGATATTTATACGAGGGAAGAAATTGCCATGAAGATCGATTTGACAGAAGCAAGAGTCCAAGTAAGTGAAATAATTAAAATAAGAAAATTCTCGAAATTACACAGATTTCTTTTTCCTTAAATCTAAATTGCACCTGTATTAAATCTTCGACGTGCTAAATCAAATTTTTTTTTATTCTCGTATAATGAAAATTACTAAAAGACTAGAACTCGAAAATTACATTTCAATAAAAAGAACAATAAAACCACCATCCCTCTAGACCCCCAGTTGTTTTTAGCCACCCTCTTACCTATAGCATTTTTAAAAAAAAAAGTCGCATGGCGGGTGTTTTAAAATTTACGAGGCTCAGATGCAGACTCCCGAGTAAAATAAAATATAAACCGTCGTTTCGACCTTTGCCAGGGCTATAAGGGAGTGGAGTGTGTCCTTTTTCTTTATGAACCATATATGGAGTCCTTGGTTGTCATAGAACATAAAATAGAAATAATTTTAAGCTTTCCAGGCGAAACGTGTTGCGGAGGAGGAGAACAACCCATTTTTCCTTGATTTATTATGTGTAGATGTATCCACTTTGCTATGAAAACGATATTTTCCAGGCAAAACGAAATTGGAAACAATTTTACGCGTTACAACAGCAAATCATTGAAATTGTTATGTTTTTATCTAGCAATTTTCCATTATTTTCCATTCATTGTAATTTAATTTATTGGTACTTGATGAAAAATGCTTTAATTACAAACAGTTGGAAATCCAGTAAATTAATAAAAATTTATGTTTTTTCAAGTAGATTGTAAAAAAAAAGTATTATTTTGGAAAGGGAGTGATAAAAATTAATTAATTTAAATAATAAGAACATATACATATATCGGGTCTTTCAATAAGGACATAACAATTATGTATTTAAATAAAACACAGAATAATTGAGATATCGGGCTGAAATTTATTCCAGGTGTAGTGGACATGTTACATTTAAGTATGAAATTCGATGTCGTTCATATGGCCACCGCGAGCACGTTTGCTGATTGATTCTTTGGAGCCAATTTTCCACCACTCTTCCACACATATCGGCCGGAACGTTGGCAATTTCGCGTTCGATATTGATCCTGAGCTCCTCTAACGTTGGTGGCTTGTTGGCATAAACCAACGACTTAACATAACCCCATAAAAAGAAATCCAACGGCTTTAATTCGCATGAGCGAGGTCGCCATTCGACCCAACCATTTCTCGAGATTACATGATTACCGAACTTTTCCTTCAATAGATCAATTGTTTGACCAGATGTGTGGCATTACTCGTTCGTGAACTTCACCATGATACAAATGTAAACCTTGACTCACGTTTTAGCATTGCCAAATCATAAAAAAAAGTTTTAGGGTGCGTTTTTATTAAAATACAAAATTGTTATGTCCTTATTGAAAGACCCTTTATAACAACTGAACTTCAAATATAATTTTTAGTAGCAGTTCACAACAATTTGTAGTCCAACTGAATTTTGAGGTATGGAAGAGTTATCTAAAACTGAATTCTAAATATTTTTCTATTTATTTAAAAAAACGCTCTGTTTAACTCTTTAATGCATAGTGGTAGTATACTTACCACTAATTTATTCTTATATTTGCATTAAATTTTTCAGGGTTTCTTGTCGGGTTTGGCATAAATTGTCAACAATAAATCAACAAAGTGTGAAAAATATACCTTTTCACAGAAAAAAACATTTTCCCCGTACTATCAGGAAATAGTTGCTCAAGATTTGGAGGCTTTTGGGGTCGCTTATTACGAATCTGTTACCAGATTTTCGAAATCTAAGATGGCGGACCATTACATTTTTTTTTAAATTAGCTAAAATTGTACTCTGGTTATTTTTTGGAGTGGCTGAATTTTCCTATTAATAATCAGCGACTTCAAAAACCAACCACAGTAAAAATTTTATCTAATTTAATAAATACTAGCTTGCATCTATGTTGGAGCTATGTTGGAGCATCTATGTTGTCTATGTTGGTCTATGTTGGAGCTAAATTTCAGGCCAATCGGTTCAGTAGTTTCCCCGCGAAAGAGTAACATAGCGCAAAAACTAAGTTTCGAAATCACTTTACCCCCTCCCCTTACTCCCCCCACCCCTCGCGCTACTTTTCCGTATGCCTATGTTGGAACCAGAACTACCACAGACACTCATTTCAAGTCCATCGGTTCAGCCATTTTTGCGTGAAAGAGGAACAGACAGACAGACAGACAGACAGACACCAACTCATTTTTATATATTAGTATGATTGTATAATCCGCCATTTTTAATTTCGAAAATCTGGTAACAGATTCGTCCCCAGCTAGCCCAGAACTTCCAGTATATTTTTTTTTAGTTTTTCGGACTTTTTGAAAAATGCGTGCCTCAAAGAGTTAAAACCAGTCAATATATTTATTAATTTTTTATCATAATTAGTTACGCTACGCTCAATAAATTAACTGAAATGTCTAAATTGTCAAAAATCGATGTTATATAATTATATTCTAGTCAAAAACTATTAAGCATCGTATATTATATTTCAATAACATTACTAAATCTTTGTACAGATTGCTTAAATTAATGATAATTTCGAAATATTAACAAAACGATCTGTAAGTAAAGATTCTCTTGAAGATGTTCAACAAAATTATGATTATTTGTCAAATTGCAATTGAAATAAAAATCTACAGAAATATAATTTTTCTCATAAACATAAAACGAATAAAAGATATGCCAATGATATAAATTTAGACATAATTTATTTTTCATTTTCAAAACAAAGTAGAGTACATATTTTTGCAATTAGTTTTAGTTAAATTTTTGACCACTTCATGACACCGAGATGTCTGTTTAAATTTAAATAATTTGCTAAACATTGTCAGCCTCCATTTATGAGTAATAGTGTTTCTACACAAATGCTTTGGCAAAGACATCTTTGAATTGTATTTGCTATTTTACAAAAACAATACATTTGAAAACTCTCGGTCACGATTGAAGAATTTAAAATTTATTTTGTTCCACTAAATTCACACGAAAATTACTGCTAACGAAATTTTTTTAATATAAATAATTTAAAAATTTTATTTTCTTTGCAAAAAAAAAATGCGGAAATCAAAACTCCCGTCAAAAATGAATCGAGAAGAAAAATAAAGAAAAACTATAAGATTTCCGTCTGTTCGGCTTTCACTGATTGTTCAAAATGTGTAATCAACGATAAGTGATAAAAGCTTATCGCCCCATCTTTAATGTAGGAGGAGCCCCTTTCCTGCGCCTGCTCATAAATACAAATTTTATTACGTTCCATTGGGATACATCGAAGTCCTTAAACCTTAATATTAATCCCATCCTCCATTTTCTGTTCCTAAGTGCCAGCCCTCAATGGTTGGTGGATATGCTGTGGCAATTTCGACAACAACAAAAGCCATATGAAAATTGATATAAAATTCGCTCACTCTTTTCATTACACGTCTGATAGTTAATATATTTGATTTTTATTACAAGATTTTCACTTTTTCCTGGCTGGATAATCTTAAGAAAATCATAAAGATTTTTGGTTTGATTTTAATGTTGTTTCAATCATACCATAGAAAACATTGACAGACTTTTGAAATGGAAACGTTTCTTCTGTCAACTTTTTAGTTTGTTTGCAATGTTTTTTTTGGTAACAAAACAAGTTTTTTTTCTTAATTTTTACTTAAACTTAGATACTCTTGGCTTTTGATTTATATAACCACATGAAAATTCAGCTTTTCCTCTAATGTTGTTAAAATATTTATGATAATTTTGACAACAATTTTTTTAAATGTTGAATTAAAAATTTTAAAGCAATTTTATAATTTCAAAAATCGTGTTGACCAGATAATCGAATAGGCAAATCAAGATCAAAAACCACTCGACTTGTTAAGCAGAAAAAAAATCAATAATTGTAAAAACTCCGCACCTGGAGAGAAAATGTTTCTTTTGTTAAATTAAAAATCTCGAAGAAGTTCCCTAATTTCAAACAAAATTATAAATAAAAACTTATTTACCTAATCGAAGAAAATGTTTTTAGAACTTGCAAATAAAACTGGATCAATTAAAAATGTTTACACAAAATTAAAAATTAATGCGACTGAAAATAAAAAAAAATATCTTTCAGCCAACGTACTTAAATCCGTTGTTTGGATAAAATATGAGCATAATTATTATTTCAGATTGCTCGGAAACAGTAGGTATCTGATTAAGTTCAAGATCAATAAGACATACACTTTTTGGCAGCGGATTTAATTTTTTTTTTCAAAAATATTTTTCTAATCTGATCATATTTCAAAATCTTTGCAGACCGTTTCAAAACTGTGTATACATAAATTTATTATAAAAAAATGTATGACACTCGCCAATATCTATTAATAAATATTAATATTTAATGATTAGCTTTATTAATAGAAGATCTAAAAATATTATTATTTTTAAATCAAGGTAAATTTCTTTTGTCTTTCTAGTTGTTATTTAGAGCCAAAAAAAAAATCTTACCACCTGGATGTTTTTCCGAAAGTTTTCATTGAAAGAAAATCACCTTTGGAGATGAAATATGCTAAATGATCAATGCTAGCGATAAGATTACGCATAAGAGAACAATTTTTCGCATAATTTAAGTAAATTATCAGTCAATATGTTTTAAATCAGTCGAATAAGTGTGTGAAATCGTAAACATTATGAGTATTTTTTTTTTAATAAAACGAAACCATACCTAAAATTAGATTTCGAATACCAAACAAGAAATTTTCCGTATTTTACGCAATGAAAAACGAAAATTTTAAGAAAGGCAATCCGCTCCACTTCCACACTAGAGAAATCATCCAATATTCAGCTAAAAGATGATTGGCAAAGAAATTGAAAAGAAGAAGAAAAAATCTTTCCACAAATTCATTTGGTTGTTCGATCAAAGTATATATGAAAGTTAAATCTTACGTAGTTTCCAAGGAGGTATTTTTAGAAACAGACACGTGGTGGTTTACAACTCACCTGTCTATCGTCAGGTACTATATTTAAGCCGGCTGAATAAAAGAAAGAATATTACGTAGATGCATTTGAATTTTCATCTGAATCTCTACCGAAATTCTTGCGACATTTACTGGGGAATAAAAAAAATATTTTAATTCGAAATGGGGACGAAGGACTGTTGTTTTTTTTATCTGTTGTTGTTAAGACATAAAATTAATGGCATATGGGAATGTTTATCCAAAGTAAATGGATTATAAATACCCGAGGTGATATTTATACACTCGTACACTTGGTATTTAACACTTTATTATGTTAGAAATTCACGAATCAATTGCCTGGATTCATGGCTGGTAGCAAAAGTGTTGAATGAAAAGGTCTTTCTTCCTTATGTCATTTTTTTGAGTATGTTATTTTTCTCTATCTGAACGATGCGATTTCCCTTTCGGCATTGTCGCGCTTATTACAAAATCAAATAGTATAACCCCTCTATGGGGTGTTCTTTAACTATACAAATGTAACATCCCAATATAGCATCTAATAGTTAGGGAGGATTCGGTCTCTCGAGTTTAGTTCGACTTTAATAAACATCACCACTTGCTTCGCACCAGAAAGGGTGTCAAATGTTTTGACCAAATATACGATCAGCCAAATGTATAAACAGAGGGATTATCAATCAACGGCTGATTCAAAACCATCAGAAACAACTTCATCCCCTGTGTAGTGCACCCCTTCCTTGGCTCTGGGCATTATTTCATGGTTATAGGGGTAAAGCGGTAAAACCACATCTCAACGAAAATGGAAATTGATAAACTAACAGCTAACAATGAATTTTTGACTGTTCGTTTTATATTTAATTATTTTCAAATGCGAGCTACATTACAGATTGAATTACTATTGAGAGTAAAGATTGTCATTTCAGTAATTGCTAGTGGCACGGAAATACAAAGATAATAGTTTACTTAATTATATTGTAATTATTTCACTTTCAAACTATTTCAAAAGACACGGAAATTTTTTTTACACTGAAACAAATTTTTATAGAGCAGACTTTAGTGTCCGGAGCTATAAACAGCACCAATGTGACTTCGCAGACCACGCTGGAGAAGCTTCAAATCTAAAAGCTGATCTAAGCATTGAATATGTACAAATATAGAAGAATAATGATTAGTTTTCACCTTGGGCCGATGGTGGCGATAGTGAGGCTAATAATCGTTCTTTCTCTCTCATTTTTTGTAATATTGTAGCTTTTAGTTTAAATTCAAATTGAGAATTTCCCCACAAATATCCCAGACCAAAAAGCACGCACACATTTAAGAAGCAAAGCGGTGTTGCGTTGATTCTTATGGTGTCATACGAGGAATGAACTGAACACGTACAGCACACAATGATAAACCGCGATCATTGCGATTACAAATTTCCCATTGTGCTTAAAGTTTTAGGGTATTTTAGTTAATACACATACCGCAGCTTTAAGTTTGGGGGATTTTTATTTAATACTTGAACCGCAGACACTATCGCCACCATCGGCCCAAGGTGAAAACTAATCATTATTCTTCTATATTTGTACATATTCAATGATCTAAGTTAACCTTTTAGCAAGCCAACTCTGGCCTGTAGCAGGCATACGGAGTTATCGATTACATAACATCACATCCTCGAAATACCTATCTCAGGTTAACCCGTGTTGCAGGTTTAGTTCCTTAATTTCTCCCGCCACAGTTTGGCACATTTTTAGTTTTCCTTCTGCAGGTGAACAAGCGCCTAGCATAGGCTAAAGTTTTCTAGAGTTTCCTCTTGCCACCTGGATGTTTTTTCGACGCACGCAATTACGACGCACGCAAGTCGACGAGTTTTACTCCACTTTTCTGAATGAACGTTACATCTCAATTTTCTTCCCGCCCTGGTTAATGACGGTTTGCCATCTGAGATTGGATCTCCCCCGTCGCCTCGTTGTTAAGAACCACTTATCATAGCAGACTTTCCACGCTAATATATATATAACAAGTAATCGATCATGACTTATCGCGCAATAAAATCTCGCCTGGCATACAGCTTTTATCCCCAAAATTTTTTTCTATAAAAAAAAATCAGCTATAATTATAGTTATGTGACTCTATAAATAATGCCATTTCCATCTATTTCTTCTCACAGTGTACTCGCAAATAAATTTGGCAAACTGATGCAACCGTAATCTCTTGAGCATAACAATAATTAATACATGTTTAAAATTATTTTGAGATCTTCCAATAAAACTGTGAATCATAATTTTTAATTGTATATTGCATTAAACTTGAAATTATTGCCTTGACGTCTACAAAGTTGATTGTTTATTACCTCTATGCGATTTTCATTGAAAATTACTGCTTAAATTATGAAAATAAATTTTTAGTGAAAATTGATTGCTTTTAATATTACTGGACACTTAAAAATATTTTAGTATTACCGATTCTTTAAGAACCAAAATATTTAATTACGGCCTTGGTGAATAAAAATAAATATTTTATCATTATAAGGCAAGTTTGGAAGTGGAAATTTGGAATTTTTCGAAAGCTTATCAATTAAATCCAAAATTTGAAAAATTTCTCTCTCTAAAATTAAAGATTGAATGGAAATCTTTATAATTTGTAATTCAATTCACTTGTAATTCAATTGTAATTCAAATTCAGTTGTAATTGTAATTCTTGTAATGTAATTGTAATTCAAATATTTTTTTAACGCATCTGAAGAGTCCCACAGGTGTCGTTTATATAGAATTTTGAAGAATAAATCTTTGAAACTTCACAGAAGATCTATGGCGTAATTTAACCGATAGACAAGTGATATCACATCAATTTCGCAAGCAATAGAAATATTTCTCAAAATAAAACACTAAATATTGTGAAAGTACCAGGAAATCAACTTCAAATCCTTAATGTTTTTCCATAGCATTTTGAAGCAATCAACCAAATGTTTCGCTACACAAAATCTCTAGATGCTTACCATACACTGAAAATTGACTCAAGTGAACCCCAGTGTTTCCTGCAGGGTAGATTTTTCGTCCTGGGCAGATTTTTCAGGATGAATTCCTGTTGGTTCCGCTAGCATTAAGGATATAAATGGTCCTCCACCAAAGTGGAACTTTAATGAAGATTTGCTCTGCCATTTCGCGTTTGTTGTCTCTTGGTGAGCTGAAATGATTACAGCTTGGAAACCATTGCGAAAAAGGGAAAAAACTAATTAAGGAAATGGCACAGATCATTACATGTGGGTCTGTGGACAATTATACCGGGTTTATAGCCGAATAAATGGATTAAACTGATGGGCGTCTATCCATAAGCGGCTGATTTTCATCTACTACAGCTACGTAACATACAGATGTTTATAGAACTCCAACAATACTTAAAACAATCAAGACGACAAATGTATAAAAACCAAAATAGATAAATACATACTATACAGAATATCATCAGAATATACGATGATAACATGGAGAAAGGCACATTTGTTGCAGAATTTTTCAGCCCTCACTTTAATGTAGCGATGATAAGTTCCAAATAATATTTTATTGACAAACAAATGACTTTTCCCTTTTTTTTCAGGATGACATCACAATTTACGCACACAACACATACGGACAGATCATAAATATCGTTAAAAGTAGCAAGTAGTATAAAAACGGTACCTTCCCTAATCGCTGGTGTGTCCTTTGCTAGATCATTTAATTCAATAATGGAAAACTATAAAGAAAAAAGCAGAGCAAAATTAAACGCTGAACAATATTGAAAATCCATGTTGTCTAAGCGGCGAAAACATTACACGGGGTAGGAATTCGCTTCCCTTTAGTTTGTGACCATCCCTTCCGAACACAAGGACGAAAGAGGGATTAAATAGGCGCAAAGTGTGACAGATGCGAATAAAGTTCTTTTCCGTTCCACTCAATGAATCCGGAACTATTCATGACTTTATTTCATAATAGATCAAAACGTTTTATATCTGATTCATGGGGCCGAGAGGGAGGGTGATGACTTTGTATGGTTTTCATTATTTTATAACCATGCAATGTAAACTGCTACTTGCCATGACATCATTAATAACTTATTTCACTTGTTAGAGTAGACATTTTCCTATACACTACACATTTTCACTTGTCTCTGATCTATGCGAATCAATTTAGTATTTCTGCGAAAAAAAACGATAACTTCCTCAAATCCCTTTTGACACGCTTGCACGCACTAGCCCTAGAATAGTTTTTCTCAATTACGACATTAAAATCCCTGTCCCTGACCCTTTGCAGCTTTTTTCCCAATCCCAGTCGTTTGTTTGATGCCAGTTTTCCGCTGAGCCCCATCATAACAGCTACGATGATTGATTAAACCTGTCAGTGAAATTAACTTCACATCCTGAACTTCTTTTTATGTTGCAGAACTAAACAAACTAAAGTTTAGTCTATCAATTTCGAATTTATGTACAATAGCCGATAAAGTCATGTTTACATCATTATTTTTTTTTCGTTTTGGTTGTGCGAATATAAACACATCATAAACGCTAGACTGTCTAGAAATTGCCAACATCGGTCCTTATAGAGAAAACATATTTTTTTATGTTGAACACTCAACATAGTTGTTGGGCGATGATTCGATGGGAGCCTATATGGTCCACTCAAGCGTATGAAATATGAAATTTGCACTACGGTTTGGCTATTTTCTAGGATGTCTGCCTGTTGGATGGTGGCTCCTTTTGTGGCCAAGTATAAATTGCGACCTGTTGTTGGTGTTGCAAAATTTATGGCTATAAACTGGAAATTGATATTTTCGTAATAAATCATAGAGACATGTCACGGTCAATATGGACAGGCGTAAATTGGAAAAATTGGTCCTTATTGCTTTTTGATAAAAGTGAAGTGCGAGTATGTATTATCAAACTCTTACATATTGATTTATGTGATAAAAATTTTCCTAGAACATTTGTTTCAGAAAATTCGATATATTTCATTTCGATTATGGCTTGGATTTAAAATACACAGAACTAATGGTCGGACAAATCATACTAATATATAAAAATGAGTTGAAGTCTGTCTGTCTGTTTGTTTGTTCCTCTTTCACGCAAAAACGGCTGAACCGATTGACTTGAAATTTGGCATGAGTGTCTGTGGTAGGTCTGGTTCCAACATAGGCATACGGAAAAGCAGCGCGAGGGGTGGGGGAGTAAGGGGAGGGGGTAAAGTCATCTCGAAACTTAGTTCTCCCTCTATGTTACTCTTTCGCGGGGAAACTACTGAACCGGTTGGCCTGAAATTTGGCATAGATGCTCTTCGGGGGTCCAGCCCCAACATAGACCAATTAAAAAGTAGCCCGAGAGGTGGGGGAGTAAGGGGAGTGGGTAAAGTGATCTCGAAACTTAGCTCTTCCTCTATGTTACCCTTTCGCGGGGAAACTACCGAGCCGATTGGCCTGAAGTTTAGCTCCAACATAGACCATAAAAAAAAAAATTGAAAAAACCTAACCGGTCAACGACAGGTATGCAAGCTAGTTATTTATAATACCAGTACCTACTCGCAAAGAATAAAAATTGTAACTATAACTATTTTATAATGTGGAATTGTGACCATTACTATAATAGTTAATTTCAATTACAAAATAGTTAATTTCTTTTACAAAAATAGTCAATTTATCCACGCAGCGATGGCTTTGGGACTTTTTATGTTGCTAAGGATTCCCGGAAGCCAACAACCGGAAAAGTGATTGGTTAAAAATAAGTTTTAACGACAAAAGGTGTATTCAATAAATCCAGTGTTTATACTCTATATGATTTATCATATACGAGTATCTTAGATTTAGTATACCGTTTGTAACGGATAAACCACTCGTCGGCAACAAAAATTAATCTCTTTTGAGATACAATAAAAAACATAAGAAAGTCGTCAAATACTCTGTATGAGGACGGACAAAATTTTCATGAAAAAAAATCCCACTTGTATGATGGAAGCAAAAAGGGGTAAAATTCTTAATACTGTGGCCATTTACCTACAAAATGTTGGAAACACAACTGGATGATTCTCCTAAAAATAGCAAAAACTAGTAGATATACTGCTTTCAACTATAGCTGGGTACCAATCATGTATTCCGACGCGTCTCTGTCTTTCGACTTCGACGCAGCTTTTAACTCTTGACTTCGCCATATCAGCAACTTCAAATTTCCTGGAATGAGAGTCAGAATCACCTTTCGATCCATAGTGACGATTTCGCGAAATTTCAAGCTGCAGATATGGCGAAGTCAAGAGTTAAAAGCTGCGTCGAAGTCGAAAGACAGAGACGCGTCGGAATACATGATTGGTGCCCTGGTATATACAATACTTTCCGATTAACTTAACACTCAGATTTAAATTTCAGAAATATTCGGTTATGCCTCAAAAATACAAAAACACTGTTAACTTTCCAAAAATTAAAACTTTTTACACCACACTTTTACAAAATTTACTTTTACAATTTGGCAAATAACAACAAATTTCTTACAACGATTTCTTTATTTTTATTTCCTTATTTTTCCTATACATTTTTCAAAAATTTTTAAATCATTAATTTTTATTTATTTGATCAAAAACAAACTTGAATTATGCAAAATTTAATTGTTTATATGCGAAATTTAATTATTTCGTATTTTTTCACACTTTTGCTTATTACTTTCATAGTTTCGTACATACTTTTTTATATTTTGATTTTATTTTAATTAATTAGGTATCACATAAAATAAAAGCAAAGTGATTGTGTCTCCAACCTCACCAATGAAAGTTGCGAATTTTTCATCAAATCACATATCGCAAACACCAACGCATTTTCAAATCGCACAAAACAAAGTCAAAATAATAAATCAGAATTGGGGCGTTTTTTCTGTTTTGTAGCTTCGAAAAAAGAAATTAGTTAAATGAAAATCCGAAAACATTGTTGATGCAACAACCATCAGACGGGTAAAAAACAAAATTTCAAATATTTTGCCTCATCGTCGTTTAACTTCATAATAATGGGAATGATTCTATTTCGGTTTATGTAAAAAGTGGAGAATCTGAGAATTTCCACTATAATCGAAATATACGATGGAACTTGTTATGTCCAAATGGAAAATTTTCAAAAAAAATTTCTGTTGAAAATAAACCTGGAATGGTGTCAGTTATTTTGTCAAAAGGAAGAATTATTACAAAAATAAATTTAGTGCCTTCATCAGGGATCATTTCAAAAAAATGTTCAAATTCCAAAATTACCCCCTCACTCTACGCACAAAAAAAATCATGATCTTCCATATGCGATGTCATTTCGCACCGTACACCGAAACACCGAAAATAGATTACGACGCATTTCTTTTATTTTATTTCCATTATTATTTGATTGACTCACACGCCATTCATTTTTACGTTTATCAATTATTCGATGGCGATCGCTGCCAACAACCAAAACTCTTAATCACACAACTATTTCTAATCTAACAAAATTCTACTATTCCCTCGATTCTCTAGAAAATGTTTTTATGACTGAGAATGTTCTTGATCTTGGCGGTTATTGTCAAAAATTCAAATCAAAATTTGGCAAGGCTAACAATCGTCACAGCAAATTACGAAAAAATCACATGATTTTATGTAGCTGCCCAGTTGACGTACTTATATGAAACCAAATATTAAGCCATTATTTTTTAAACCCATTTTTTCTGATTTTGATGTTTTAAATAAATTTTACAAAACAAGTTAAATGTTGGCTCACGCAAGCAAAAATGAATAATTCAAGTATAGTACTACAAGTACGTCGAATGGAGCTGAAATTTTAGCAAAAGGACCTTACTTCCATAGTATCGCGTAGGTGTGATTTTATTTATACTGGTTTTATTCTTTGGGGATGAGTTAAGAGTATAAAAAAAATCTGAAAAGTTTCAAAACTAAGTCAACAAACATAACAAAAGCTATAATTGCCAATCTGGCAATCATTAAAAACCCGTATGGTGATATTCGTATCAAAATTCGAACAGTTGTACCAAAATTTCACTTTGAAGTCAAACTTTCCAATAATATTTTTTAAAATTTATTCGAATCGGATTTTGATGTATGGGAGTTTTATGTAGAATCATATCCTAAATAACTTTTGTTCTTGCACTTTTTTGATGAGATGCACCGTTTTTGCGATACTTACAAAAAACGTTTTCGTTCGTATAGGGGGTATCCCCCCTAATGGTCCATTTTTGCCCATTAACGAACTTAGCCTCGCATTTTACAAAAAACGGATCTTTGCAAAATTTCAAGTCTCTAGCTCAATCCGTGCGCCCGCAGTCCGCGCCACAAACAGACGGACAGACAGACGGACAGACGGACAGACGGACGGACATGCTAAATTCAATTTTTTTTATCATTCTAAACACACTGGTGTAATTCATGTTTGTGTGCGATGACGAGATCTTGGCGTTACAAACGGTAAAGCAAAGTTAATATACCCTTTGGTTTCACCATACGGGTATAACAATCGTAGAGCTAGTATAAGAGGTTATGGAGGCGTCAAACTATTTTCAGTTTTTTTTCGTTACAAACAAAAAATCCCGATAAGGGAAAAGAAAGGGCTGGTGTGTGTTTTTTTTTAATTTCACGAGGGGCTTTTCCTTATAAAGTTTTTGGCTGTGAAATAATTTTTTGTCTAATTTTTGCCTGCGGCACATTTTGTTATACAACTTTTGATTGTAAGATATTTTTGTCCAAAAAATTTCCTGTGGTGCAATTTTTATTATATTCTGAAGAAATAAAATACTCTTGTATTGATCTGATTGAAATCGAATTACAAAAAAAAAACTTATGTCTTTATAACTTTTTGATAGAACCGACCTTTTCTGAGAGAATCTCAAAATCACTTGTCAAAGGAAGGGGAAGAAGTGAATTGTTTGAATCATACTAATATATAAAAATGAGTTGGTGTCTGTCTATCTGTCTGTTCTTCTTTCACGTAAAAACGGCTGAACCGATTCACTTGAAATTTGGCATGAGTGTTCCAACATAGGCATACGGAAAAGCGATGGGTGGGGGGAGTAAGGGGAGGGGGTAAAGTGATTTCGAAACTTAGTTTTTGCGCTATGTTACTCTTTCGCGGGGAAACTACTGAACCGATTGGTCTGAAATTTGGTATAGATGTTCGTCGGGGTCCAGCCCCAGCATAGACCCATTAAAAAGTAGCCCGAGAGTTGGGGGAGTAAGGGGAGGGGGTAAAGTGATCTAGAAACTTAGCTCTTCCTCTATGTTACCCTTTCGCGGGGAAACTACCGAGCCGATTGGCCTGCAGTTTAGCTCCAACATAACCCGGCAACGACGGGTATGCAAGCTAGTTTTTATCTATGGAAGGGTTATGTAAATTTACATTCAAAATACATTTTTCACTTTATTTTAAAAATGTGGGAGCTTTGGATTAAAATCTAGCTTAAAAGGTTACTATGGCTTAAAAGTTAGCCCGAATCGTTACGTTTTCTTATGGGCTTATCGTTTTGATGACGATCCGACCTATTATTATAATTTACTAAATTCAATGAATTTCCAGAATTTTTGCCCAATTTTTAAAATATTTGATATTATAAAAGAGAAAAATCGGATATGAAAACATCCACAAAAATAATATAACATTTTAAGCTGAAAAATTCTAATAGAAAAAAGTATATAAATTGTATCCTCCATTTCTTTTTAAGAAAATAATAGATATCATAATTTTAAATTTAATTCAAAAATGTTGTTATTTTAAATCTTGTTGCCTTGTTTCAAAATAAATTTATTGTTACTACTGAAAAGCAGAACAAATTTTAAGAATGTTTTGATATTATCAAAATTTTTCTTGTTATTTATTTCAATTGTTTAAAAATTAGTTAAATAAATAAAATACAAAGTCATGTTTTCGCCCACATAAAGTCTAAGGGATCAGAAAGACGGCGGAAAAAAGACAAATGACATTGAGATTTTAGCAAAAACATTTCAGGCACCTCAAAAATCATCGTGAGAGACAGGAAAATTTTGCGTTACACCTTTACGTTATTTTTTCACAAAAAAAAAATAATAAAAAGCTTCTTGAGACGAAAAAGAATCCGTAAACCGTTTTCGTCCTTAAGTGATTATTATTAGATTGAAGTGCGAATCTATTTTTTGCAGATATTTTGATTTTTTGAAATAAATAAAAGTCATAAATTTTCCTATTTTTTGACGTTATTAAGTGATTTTTTTTCTATAAATTTCATCGAATGGACAATATATACATACATATTTCGTTTTGTGACAGATTTTTAAAATCCAAGGAAATTGAATATTGAATACAATCTTTTTTCATGGGATTTTTTTTTGTGTTTGATTTTTGTGTTTTTCCCTCAAATGAATTCTTTGATGTTGTGGCCCACATGGATCGCATAGCATTTTTCGTTGAAATGTGAAAGAAATTATAATTTCAGCACATTATACACGAATAGAAACACCTGACCCATTTGTTGTTGTATGTGATTTATTCTGTGTACTCGAAAGTATCTAACACAGTGTATTTCGGTTAACAGTTAATTTTTTTAAAAATTATAAAAATATTTTACTCTAAGATGAATTGTTGATTATTTAGATTTACATAATCTTAATCTAAACATTACTGGAGAAGTTGTAAACAATTCCTTTTCGATTTCAGCATTTTGGTGAGATCATCTGAATCGATTTTTTTCGATTTTTTTATTAGATACATAAAAAGTATATCAGCGTTTCATTGGTTCTTTCAATTCACATTGAATGCAATGAAGCTTCTCCTTTACTAATCAATTATTGTAACATAAAATCAAATATCTCTGAATCAAAACGAAAAATTTATTTCGAATGTTATTGAAGTAATACTGAAACTTTAGCGGAATCTCGTACTGAATTAGATGCTGATGGCTATAACTCGAAGGTGGAATGAGAATCTTCCCAAATCTGATAGATCGCAATATAAGTTTTCAGCATCACTGGCAAATATAAAGGCCATCCGGCCAATTTCAATGTTTGTTTCATTAGAGTGTAAACAGACGAGTAAAAGCCCCAATGAGTACATAGATGGACAGATAGAAGAAAAAAAAACATAATTTTATAGAGAGAAAATTTCAGACATACTTTTTTTTTGTGATGCGAGTACGTATCAGAAATTGTATACGCTTTTAGTCACTATACCAAAAATCCATCCAGGGTGATCATCCCCTTTGACCTCTGCTTCCATACAATGTCCATGAAATTCGACTTTTCCAGCTTATACTCATTCATATCTGTGTTTATACTCGTACGTAGCTGTGTATAATTTATTTTCCGGTATGACTTTTTGGACTTTCATCCATCGTTTGTGCAAAGTCCAAGAGGAAAACTTTCATATCAACATAATACCATCGTACATAGGTACATAGATATATGTCGCTTTTTCAGGGAAAAAATGCCTGGAAACCTCTGTATTTGAATGTGTAGCACAGTACATCCATCGTGGTAGCGCAATCAAACTGAACAAATTTTCCGTTCTCTGTTTGTCTTCTTAATTTCGTCCCGACTCGGATTCATACCCCATACAGAAAATTTTACCATCATCACCATTGCCGTCGCCACTATATGTTTTCCGAAGAGTTTGTTTGAAATAATCAGTTGGTAGCTGGAAAATTAACAAAGCTCTATGTTGTATTTTATGGCATTATATCGGAGTATTCACCTAAATTCATATACGAAAATAGGAATAATCTAGATATTTTATATTTCTACTATACATACGTAGCTATCAAATATCCACATTTAGTGTTTAGTCACGATCACAAAATAAATCGTTCAAATGAATTTTTCCATTAATCATAAAATGGAGATCTATAAAGAAATATATTTCAAAGTTAACTAAAAAATATATTTGATTATATTTTGTCAACTAATGGCTTTCATTAAAACAACAAATAAATGTAAGTTTGAAGTACTCATAAAATTATTATTTTTAAATTAATTAAGTACTCCAATTGCTAACCTAAAAATTTATGTCCAAAAACTCAATTATTATCAGCTAACTTCGATATTACTGATTTGAAGAAAAACTGGTGCCGCAAACGATATTTGATATACGATAAATTTCAAGTTTTCTAAATACATTATTGCCGGTTATTCTTGGGAGGAACTCATCAAAAAATGCAATTCATAGAAATAAAAACCTTTTTTTTTGTTTGTACTTTAAAGGAGAATCATATAATCATACTAATATTTATATAAAAATGAGTTGGTGTCTGTCTGTCTGTCTGTCTGTTCCTCTTTCACGCAAAACTGCTGAACCGATTGACTTGAAATTTGGCATGAGTGTCTGTGGTACTTCTGGTTCCAACATAGGCATACGGAAAAGTAGCGCGAGGGGTGGGGGGAGTTAGGGGAGGAGTAAAGTGATCTCGAAACTTAGCTCTTCTTCTATGTTACCCTTTCGCGGGGAAACTACCGGAGCCGATTGGCCTGAAGTTTAGCCATAAAAAAAAATTGAAAAAACTTAACCCGGCAACGACGGGTATGCAAGCTAGTAGTATATAAGATTTAGTACACCGCTTGTAACGAACCAATCGACGGACACAAAAATAAACTTCACCATGACATAAGATTTTGAGTTCCCGTGTCCGTCCGTCTGTCTGTCTGTCCGTCAACACCATCACAATCGAAAGTCACAATAAAAGATAAAAATATATTTTGATAAATAATATTTTTTGATGTTCAGATTTTGCAAGTATAAAAAAATGTTTACTAAACCGCACACTTTAAAATTTTTAGGTATGGTTTCAAAATAGACGAGCAAAATTTCGAAAACAGGAGCGTCTAGCACAGCAAAAGGTTTCAAATAATAATTCAGGAGATTCAGGCAGCATAAAAAGTGAGTCTAAATCAACGGGGAATACAACACCCAAGGATGTGAAGCCCGGTTCACCGCTTTCGACAGTGTCAACAACACCGAACTCCAGTACATCGTCATCGCATCACTCCAACGGGGATTTAAAACCCTTAAATGGTAAAAATCTCTTTTTTTAAATTCACTTAAGAAAACTACTTTCCTTTTGGGTTGAATAAGGGATTGTCAATCATTTGAAATTAAAATTGGGAAAATAAAATTATTATTTACCCTATACTTATTACAATCAGTATATGCTTTAAATAAATTGTGATGAGGTTCAGTAAAAAAAATTACATAATCCAATGCGAAAGCAAAATCTATTTGTTATTTTCTTGTACAAAAATAGAAGAAATTTTTCTTCGTCTTTTCGCCTTCATTGAAAACAAGGCGACACTTGGAGTTGACACTAATTTAAACAAATGAACGTTAAGAGCCAATTTGCGAAATTAAACACTAATACAGGGAAAAACTCGTCTATACTGTGAATGGTTCTTGTTTGAATATCAAATGGCAAAAGCTAAGGTATTATCCTTTCACGTGTAAGGGTGTCAGATTTCTGGTATTTTTTTTGTTGGTGCTAAATCTAACAATTTCAATCCATTATTTGAAAAAAAAAAAGTCGAAAAAGGAACATATAAAATTTAACTTTTCTTTTCAGATAAATTAAGTGATGACTTGAATATCAACAATAATAAGTGGACAGGTTCGTGTAATTCAATACTGCAAAGTAAACAGGGTGGTTTTGGACATCACCCCTCCCACCATGCAGCCGTTGCAGCTGCCGCCCTCTCATCGCCATTTTCCTCATTATTGAGTGCTACCGGCGGATCTGGATACCTTTTAGATCCACTTGGAGGTATTAGTAAGCCTACAGCTACTACTAATCACTTATTCTAATCTCTATACGACTTCATGGCATCGCAATTATAAAATTTTATGTAAAATCTAGAAAATCTAGAAAAAAAAAATAACACAGACACATTAATAAGCGATCACCTCACCAAACGTCCATTTGAAATCCAGAAAAGAATTTTTCAAAACAAGAAAGTTTTGAAAAACAAAACTTTTAAGCCAAAAAAAAAATCAGGTCCCTTTTGCCAGGATTTTGTATGCCTAATAGGGTAATCCTGTTGCATTTTGCACGTATACGAATTACGGATGTTATAAAATCCAGTACGTCAAAATAGTAAATAGTCGAAATTTCACTCAAGTGTGAATTCTAAGCGAGTATTAAATATGTTGGATGAATGTTTTGCAAAAATTTGAAAAGGATTTAAAAAATTATATATACACATATATTATACGAGTATATACACAATAACTAGAATCCAGTTGAAAATATTGAGAAGGGAATTTTTGCAATTCCTTCTTTTTTGGAAAGACTTTAAAATGTTTAAGAGAAAATGTGTAAAATAAAATTCAAACCAAAAATAAAATTTTGATCAATTTTTTTAGATTTATCCACTTAAATAGTTTTTTTTAAAATTATGTTTGAAATTTAGAATATGAAAATTTATTTTATCTTAGAGATTTAAGTAAGTTAAGTACATAAGTTTATGTATGTGAACAGTAAATATCCTTAAAATAAAGTTGTAAATATTAAAATTATATTAAACTAAAATTTTGTTGGTTATTGCATTTTTAGTATTTTAAGCAAGTTCACGAATATTATTGTAAAAACATATCAAATTTTACTTTTCCAGCTAATTTCCTTTACGAATTTTTGCGTTCACAGATTCACAAGCACTCAGAAAAATGTTCAGGTCAACTTTTTGTCAGGTTAACTCTGACCTTACAGAGGTTTCTGTAAGCCAGCTAGCGGTCAGAGTTAACCTATCTAAGGTCAACTCGTGCAGCTCCCAATGCCCTACTTCACCTGCTGGTGGCTTAATTTCAGAATTTCTCCGACCACAGGTCAACTCAGTTTTACTTGCTCACATGCAGGCGAACGCGCGCCTGCCCGAGGCCAATTACGCCGTATGTAGGTCGTCGAGTTAGCCTCCATTTTTCAGAGTGAGCAAATGGAAAAATATCAGACATACAACCAAGATTGTGTAAAACTGATTTAAGGCTGATAAAGGCAAAGAAAAAAACAAATGTTCATGCATTGTGTAAAACTATTTTTTTGTTGTCTCTTCTGTAATGTTTCTTTCTCTATTCCAATGTAAAACTTTAAAGTTTATTATTTCAAAATAATATTTAATAACAAAGAAGATTCTGTTGTTAACATGAATTTTCCGGTGTCCCGGTGATAAAAAAAACACATAAAAAATATGACAAAATGACACATATTTAAAATATTTTTCCTCGCTTTTTGAGTGCGGTAAATTTTTTTTTGCCAGAAATTGAATTCGGCGACTACAACACTATCCATTTTTCTACAACTGACCTCTTTGCATTGACTCATTTGTCAAAAGCCATGGTCATCAATATGATCATCATCAACGCCGCAACAACTGGGTGTCCCGTCCCGTATAGGCCTGCCTAACAAAGATTTACAGATGACCCGGTCAAGCGCCGCGGTCACCCAATTCAATATCCCTAAATATAAAATCTGCGTCCATAAATGTTTCGTAAGAAATTACACCTGGGTCCGCTGAAAAATCTCGGTTCCCTGAAATATATCGGTCCACTGAAAAAAATGTCTGCAAATTTTTCGTGTCCTCCAACATGTCCTTGAATTTTCCATCGTCAAAAGAGGATTAATAGAAGACTTAGATGTTCAGGGGCACGCAACAAATTACCGGATAGGAGGCGAAGGAAGAAATGGGCAAAACTTGCAGTGACGCCACTAGCGTTTTTACACTGCAAAGCCGTGAATATTCGCTTTTAAGGGTTGATTTTGATGATTGGGAGGAAAAAAATAATCTTCTTATCATTTTGTTATACGATAAGGAAATAAGCATAAACATCGCAATGTTAAATTACCAAAAATGTCATTTGATAACATTTTATAGTAAATCATTCAAAAAAAAATCCTTGTTTTCACAAAAATTAACACTAAACTGAATTTCGCCCTAAATTTAATTTCGTATGATATAAATATAATATAATTCATATTTTCTTGTTTTTCCGCAAAATCAATTCTTGCCTCAGAAATTTCAATTTATTTAAGAAAACAGGAGAGAAATTAAATCAAATTCGGCGGAAACCAAAAATTTTCAACAAAGTTGGATATGCTTTCCATTTGAATGAAATAATAAGGTCACGAATTTTTACAACCAATACATTCATAAATTTATATTGTAAATCAATTATATTATAGATGTTGTTAATTAATTATCTCATAGCATAAAATTAAAATTCGATTTACTTTCATTTTATACGAGGCATAAAATTGATATCATCCCCCATTTCTATTTTCCTCATCGTCGAATGATATTTTTTTTTGGCAATAAGTATTTTCTCTTCACCTCCTTTCTACTCCAGTGACCGAAAAAAGTGATCATGTTGTTGAGACTCTTCGTCACGATAAGTAAAATAACATGAAATCAGAAAAAAATTAAGAATTTATGGTGGTTTTTTAATAATAAATATCAAGATCGTGGGTTGATTTTTCAAGGGTACCAAGCATTTGCCACTTCCAACAAAAAACAAATTCCATCGACGATGAATTCTGATTTATTTTTACGTTTACGAATCGATCCTCATCATGCCACAACCGTAGATGAACGTGATCTATACATTGGATATGATCCACTCAACCACTGACACGCTTTTTCACACTTTTCCACATTCGAAAATTCAAAATCGCCCGCCGATTAACGACTATTTTATGTGATCGCGATCTACAACCCCTTCCGCGTCTCTCTGCAATTGTGTGCGTAACGAACATAGTAAAGACCACATCCGCCCACACAATGTCCGATTACGGAACGAAAAATCATGTATGGAGCGGATTCGCGAAGTTTCGAATGTAGTCACTACGAGGCTTATAAGTGTCCTGGTGCCGGTTGCCTTTCCATCAGTTCACAAGTACAGCCCGCTCAGTGTTGATCACTTGACCAGAGGAACGTTTTCTTTGCGAAATTTAACAGACAAAAAATTCAAATTCAATAAAAATGTCTTTGGAACGTGCCGTTCGTGCCAAGGTAAAAAAAATAGTTTTAAACTATTTCAAAGTGCAAAATAGTGATTTTAATAATTAAAAAGTGGTTAATATTTAAAAATTATTAAATTTGGAACGTGAATTTTTTTGTGGAATCTAAAATCTAGTCTTGGATTAAATAGGAGTGATAGTAATGGAGGTTTATATTTTCAAAAATTTTTGTAGATCGCTGGAAAGCGTGACCTAGAAATGGACAAACAAGCCCAGGAATGGGTTGAAACTGTTCTTGGATGGAAATTCCCAGCTGGTCATCTCTATGAAGATGTCTTGAAGGACGGTATTGTCCTCTGCCGTTTGATCAATAAATTGCAACCCAATGCAGTCCCTAAGGTCAACGAATCTGGTGGTCAATTCAAGATGATGGAGAACATCAATAACTTCCAAGCCGCCCTTAAAACTTACGGCGTTGCTGATGTTGATGTCTTCCAAACGGTTGACTTATATGAGAAGAAGGACATTGCCACCGTAACCAACACAATTATGGCTTTGGGCCGTGCTGTAAGTTGAAAATCTCGGAAACCATTATAAAACATTTTAATAAATTCCCTTGAAAATTCTCTAGACATACAAACACCCAGAATGGACAGGACCAAATTTGGGACCCAAGCCAGCTGATGAGTGCAAACGTGACTTCACCGAAGAACAACTTAAAGCTGGACAAACTGTCATTGGGCTCCAAGCTGGTTCTAACAAGGGCGCCACACAGGCTGGCCAAAATATTGGTGCTGGCCGTAAGATTTTGCTCGGAAAGTAAATTCCTGAAAACAACAGTTAATCTAGGAGCGTTTTTATTTAAAACATGATCATGATATACTTTTCGCAAAATTCTTATTGTATAAATTACCATTTACATTTATTATATCATTAAGCCCTTTTCTATTATGTTAAAATGTGAACGAAATACTTTATTTATTTGATTTTGTTATTTTTTAAATATACGTATATTAAAAAAAACACTCAAAAAAAAAAACAAGAAAATCCCCTGAATTTTATTTCAAACAACAAAATTTTCATTTGTTTTCCAAAATCATATTTAAATCATTCATAATTATATGAAAAATGTTCTCGCATCCAACCAATTTTGTAGCCTAATATGTCCGTGTCCATTAAAAATACACATCATTGAGATAATTTGAAAATTTTCCCCAATGACATCGTTCCACCCAAAATAGATTTCATCGCTTTTCATGCGAAGATGTATAAAAAGTAACAAATACCAACTTCTCGCCAAAAGTTTCCAAAAATATAAACAACATTAATAATTGCGAAAATTGTTTACATTTCCATTAGCTTCATAAGAAACGTCGGAATAGAATTTTCATCCAAACGAAATGTTGAGGGGTTTTTCAACTTGGAGGAAAAGCTCAATTGATTTAATTTTTTATTTAGAAAATATATTTATTGATCCAGATTGTAACGGGAAAATAGCGAAAAGCTTGGAAAAGTATGATAAAACTGTTTTAGCTTTTCACCGACAGATGGTGCCAGTAAAGTTTTTTTTTTCAATCTCTCAGTTCCTAATTTTTCGAGAAAAATTCTTCGACGCCACTTTGTCGGTTTTCAAGGATAAACACTTCGAATTAAAATACTTGCTTTTTTTAATTTGATATTTTCTCGTTTTTCAAATTATTTCCATGGAGATTCGTAAACATTAGCAACAAAATTATTTTCAAAATTTATTTTTAGAGCATGACGTCTTACTGACTTCACGTTCGCATAACTTTTTTTTTTGTGTTTTACAAAAGTGGACTATTGTTTATTTAAAATGATAATCTGACCATGATTTTGATGAAAAATATAGAGTATATTTGACAGTAAAAGATTTTTTTGTTTTTTGAAACAAGTTTGTTTTTTACAAAATTAAATTTTTGTGTAATTTTAAAGTTTTATTTAGATTTTGATTTAAGTGCTAGATTATACATTATGTTTACGTATTATAAGCGTGTTTTTCCCATTAAATTAAATAAACAACATGTTTTTAAAATAATTGTTTTCCAAATTTATTTTTTGCTAATGCCCGATCGAAGTTTCAGTTTCGACCTAAAAAAGAGTTTCGGTTGGGCACCATTTTTCGCATATCAAAGAAAATTTCCTCAATGTACATTAACTGGAATTCCAACCTGACATTTTATATTGCGATTTCAGAGAAAAAAAAACTACATTCTAGAATCTTTTGCTTCGAATGTTTTAAAATATTCTGTGACAACCAATCCAGCATTATTTTATTTACATTTTACATTTTGATAAAAAATATTTACATCTGTACCCCCAACGGGACGTAGAGGGTATATGAGTTTGGGGTGGTAGTGTGTTTGTTTGTCCTTTCCACAAAACTTTTGATCCACTGAACCGATTTGGATCTCGTTTTCGCCATTCAATTGGTGGAGGAAATTATTTGAACAAAATTGCGAATTTAAAAACACATAAAAAAAATACAAACTGCTGGAGTTCATTGGGGTAAATTTAAAATGGGTGTGCGTCGGGAAAGCCTTTTTGTTGTTAGATTTGTGTAGCGAAGCTGTTTCCATAAAAACTTTTGTCAAATTTTCCCAGAAGCAAAATGAAAAAAAGAATGGCGTTATCACTTGAAGATCTTCAAAATGTTGGCGTCGAAATCCTGATCAACGACCTCAAAAAGCCCTAGTTGTTGTTTCTGATGATTAATTCTTATCATATCATACTAATATATAAAAATGAGTTGGTGTCTGTCTGTCTGTCTGTTCCTCTTTCACGAAAAAAGGGCTGAACCGATTGACTTGAAATTTGACATGAGTGTCTGTGTTAGTTCTGGTTCTAATATAGATATACGGAAAAGTAGCGCGAGGGGTGGGGGGAGTAAGGGGAGGGGGTAAAGTCATCACGAAACTTACTTTTCCCTCTATGTTACTCTTTCGCGGGGAAACTACTGAACCGATTGGCCTGAAATTCGGCATAGATGTTCGTCGGGGGTCCAGCCCCAACATAGACCAATTAAAAAGTTTTTAAGTTCTTTATGGTTTTCTTCGTATTCTAAAACTTAGACAAAAAGCTTAACCCGGCAACGACGGGTATGCAAGCTAGTAAAGCAGCGTTTCTCAACCTTTAAGTATTCGCGGCCCGATTTTCAATCATAATTTTCATCGCGCCCCCTGCATACAATAAAATGTATGTCTATCTAGAGTGTCTATCTAAGATTAAGCCTTCCTTCGAAAGACTTTGCTCTGCACGACAGGCCCAAGGAAGTCACTAATAATTATTAAATTTGTTTTTAATTTAGTAAGTTGTTAATAAGTTAATTATTAAATATTATGTCGAAATGTATTTTGTTTTGCATGTGTATGTGTACTTTCCTTTCAGTCAGTTAATCAACTTTTTTAAATATTTTCTCTTGGATATGCTGGCGCCCCACCTTAAATGTACTCACGCCCCCCTAGGGAGCGCGCCCCACAGGTTGAGAATCGCTGTAGTAAAGAACCTAATGCGAAAAACTGCTTTAAAATGTTTATTATTTGTAGAATTTCAATTTTTTTTTTAATTAATTTAAATCAAATTGTTTCACTTGATTTTTTTTAAGTTTATATAAACAGTTTATTTAAATTCATATAAAAATACCCACGAATATTTAGTTGACATTTTGGTCGGAGTTTTATTTAACAGAATTTCTGTATTCATTACAATATTTTTAAGATGTTTTCATGTGACCAAAAATTTTGTTTTCAAGAAAATAACCTTTTTTTGAGTGCACACAGAAGTCTGTTGGGCAGTTTTGTCCTTATTTTTCTTCCTTTTAAATGTTTAGCGAAAAAAAATTATAAAGTCCTTGTAAAGTTCAAAAGCGATTTCACCATTTTCGATTAAACTTGCTATTAAATTCTGCATAAAATCAAATTACCGAGAAGTAAAATAGGAGAAATATTTAAAATAATAAAGTGCAACATTATTATAATTGAATATGGAATGCTAGCCAAAGTATCTAATTAAATTAATTAAACACCACTGTCATGTTTTATAAAATTTAACTATAGTAAAATTTGCGTGGGATTTTGGTGTACTCAAAAATCAGCAAATTAATATTAACTCAAACCAATTAGATATAAAAATGCAATTCGAAAATTCCTCCACTCACTATTTCAATAATCTAATTTTAGGTGTAGTTTTTTTTCGAATGCGGTTTTATATAAAATTGAATGTGAAACTATTTTTCAAATGTCGTGCCAGCAAACGATACAATTCCAACAAAATTTAATATGAAGAGACACAAACATAACTACAGCTGTTCACCATCGAAGCCACATGCAAACGATGATCCCACCTTTTTTAAAGGCAACAAAAGTATTTTCTCTTGGGAAACTACAGTTTTGTATTGAAATTATTAAACGATGATTAAAGGAAAAGTATTTTCATCTTTTCCTCCCTCGCCCCGAATGTTGCTCCGATCGTGTCTTAAATCTTTGAGTTCACCCCAACATGATGGACTTTTATTATCTTTAAAAAAGCGATACCAACTCGCCAACTTTCTGATCCGTTTTTAGAATATTCAAAAACAGTAGACGAAAATAGGCAAAAATGAGGAAATGAAAAAAAAGAGATGAAAAAATGTCGGAAAATTTGGAGAAATCTCTAATGACTAATACAACTAGATTTTAATGATATGGAAATGTAAAAAACTCTGTCCACCTGATTGAGTGGGTGGTAACGATATTCTTCAGTCCGTATCGTGTAAGGGTGAGTCAGAAACTGATTTAAGAAAATGTTGCGTATATCAACGTCTAAATTCCCATTGGCCACGTCAAAATCCACGTCAGAAGACAATAAATTTCATATTTTACATATCGATCGACCTGTCAATGTGAGTATTAAAAAACTTTCCGATGAAAATTCCCGCAATTTCTAATCGAATATATGGATGGGTTGGTCAAGATTTAACGTTGGAAATATCACATCTAAAAACAGAACAGAATACCGACTCGACAACCGCATCTAACTATGAGTATAGTTTATAATCATATGAGAAACGCCTTCATCATATTTTCGAAGTGAAACATTGGCGGTGAGATTCTTCTTTCATTCGAGCCGTTGAGCTGAAACTATGTCACATTTTCCAAAAAATTTTCTTCAAATTTTTTTTTACAAATTAAAACGAGAAATCTTTTCTGGCTCACATTTCTTCTTTCCCCAAGTTTTATTTTTAAAAAAGCCATCATATTGGATATCATAGATGGATACACTTCGTAACGAATGTCTCCTGCAGAATTCATTTTAAAACCCAAAACCGAAAAATGAAGAAAAAACAACGCCATCTATCAAGTAACATAAGCAGCAGAAGCAACATCATCAGTACAAGAAACAGCGAAAAAAGAATTAAGAAATTTTAATAATAATAATCACATAAATTGGATCAAAGTATAATTCTTTTCCTCGTAAATGAAAATAAATTCGACAGTCGTGACATATATATATGTGAATATAATTTACGAGAAGGAAAATACACGAGATATTTTAAAATATTTTTACACTAAAGAGAGGGAAAATACGTTTTTTTAAATATATAATAATAAATTTTACACCTGATACAGGTGAATTCGGTTGCATAATCGTTTAATGATTTCAAACCGTCAGCATCCACATTTTATCGAATAAATATTTTTAGATATATTTACGATAAATAAAAATCTCATATTTAAATGTTGAATGTTTACACTTCTACGGCAATGTGATCTATTTTTAGTTAATGTGAATGCATTTTGGTACCTATCCGATCGATATATTTACCAGGCATGAGGTGGGACTGTTTCGTGTCATCACTGCCACATAATACGACAAATTATGAGAACGCTATGATTCATCATTACAAACATATAGTGCATATCTTATAATATAGAGATACACGATATTCACGTAATTGGTACTCGTAGAATACTGAAAGCGATTTACTTTCGATGCATACCATTTATATGTTTTATTGTCCATATCGATTTCAATTCAGAAAATATTTTTAAAAAAATCGGAAAGAATTACCACAAACTCTCGAGTCTAGTAGACAGTAGCAATTATTATTTCACCAAAATCATAAAAGTCGTAAAATTTATACAATAAAAAAAATTGGTTATACATACGAGTATTATAGTTCAATTTTTATATATTTTCCAAGATTCTCGGAGTAAATCCTATAATATAATACGAGGAATGTCTGTCTGTCTGTCTGCACAAACGATCTCGAAAACCCGCCTAACGATTTTCACGAAACTTGGGGGTTAGAGATTTTCGGGGACAAAAAACCGATCTAGATAGGTCTCACCTCTGAGAAAATTCCCCTTCGATACCCCTCGCCAGGTATCTTCGAATTGGGTGGTCCTATCTTAATGAAACTTTACAGTATTACTAAGGGGGCTAGGGGCTTTCGATTTTTCCCCTACAAACCTGACTTTTCCCTCCCCTCGATACCCCGCGCCTGGTATCTTCAAATTGGGTGGTCCGATCTTAATGAAACTTTACAGTATTACTAAGGGGGCTAAGGGCTTTCGATTTTTCCACTACAAACCTGGCTTTTCCCTCTTATCGATACCCCTCACCTGGTGTCTCAAAACAACGTTTCAAAAATCGGTGACAGCGACTACTCAATAACCACTCAACCGATTTCTATGAAATTTTGTTATCGCGCGTTAGTTTTAGTTCTAGCTTTCTAGGTCGGGAATTTAAAAACTCTGGAAAAGCTCTGTAAAGATAATGTGAATTTAGTTTTTCCCCAAAAATCAGCAAAAGTGGGATGCTCGCCGAGCATGGCTCGGTCTTCCTGGTACTAAATTACAAAAACATGAAGAAATGCTTTTAAAGAATCTTGCTTTTATTTTATATGCCAAATCCCCACGTAAAATTATTATTTTGTTACTTTTAGTACAATTTAAAGGCTTGGTTTTTGAATTCTTTATTTCTTTGAGACCACACACGACGCGTACTTCGGTTTTTTTAATTAGCTTGCTTTTTTGTCTGTTTCTGCGTTTGTTTGTTTGTCAGGATCAAATCTTATAAGCCGAATTTTGAAATTTGGCTCCATTGACATCCGCGTACTTCAAAAAATAAAATGGCGTCTGTCAGGCGCCATGTTGTATGAATTAATTATGGGTTGAAAATGAAAGAGCCTGGAAAAATAAATTCGTTTTTCGAACTTCGGAAAAAAAATTAAAAAAAGATTTTTTTCCCCCCCATTGGGGGAAGCTCGTTGAGCCAGTCCAGCGCTATAGACAGGGAAAAATTGGTTGAGTTGTTTTAACGCTGTAAGTGAAAACACAAACAGGTACACAACATTGCTATTGTAATCGATTTTAAACTAAAAAAAAACAAATTTTTGGCAAAAAAAACTTAGAAAAGTTCAGCTATAAGTATTTTGAAGTATCTAAAGCTTATATCAATCAACACAGTGTTGGAAACTTTTATAGTCGTTTGAAAAAGACCACCTAAGGAATAACTTTGAAAAGTCATTGAATTTTTTTCTAAAATGATTCAACAAAAAACTCCATAAGAACCCACAAAAAAATACAAATAATTCTGGTTGTTTTTAATCAAAATCTCAACTTATGCAATAAATCAATTACCAAAAACCATCAATCAACAAATTTATGACAAAACTTCTAAATGGATTTAAAGAACAAAATTTTATAGCTCTAGTCTCATCATAAGCTATTGAACTTCAATTGGCATGAAACATTGCTTATTGTTTATCTACATTGACATTGCCTGATATTGTCTAACAACAAAAAATTTAACTATACAATTTGTAACAATTCGCTATTCACCTCTATAGAGCTTTTTTTCTGTCAGACACTTAGAAAAAACATTTTTAGTTTTAAATTTAAATGTATAACTCAGTGTTAATTTTAGAAGGTTTAGCCGAAAGTCTATTTTTAAATTGTCGACTAGTATAATAATCCAATAAGAACAGAATACTGAAATTTTCGTTACTGAACAGAAGAAAAAAAAATAAAAGAAAACGTGGATACCAGAAATAAGATAGATACATAGATATAACGATAGTTTGAATTGCTTCATAGTGTGAATAGAGTATCTAAATAGAAAATATGCCTGGATGGAGACTTATCGTCAAGTGGACGATATAGAACTCTTCGTCATTTCGACGAAACAAGGTGTAACACTTACCTTTTCGTGCGGTATTTTCCTATGTAAATATGTTATTTTCTCTACATTTCCCGCAAGGTATCTCAGTTTATAGAAACTTACATTACATCCCCCCCGGCGCTCCGCTAGCTGCAATTCAGAAAAAAATACCATGGAAAATCTGAATAATTTCAAAAGTTGTTTAGATTTGAATTGAAAACTGTTGAACGTTACAACCCCCACTAGCACCAGTATATCATGCATCATTTGGTGTAGTTTTGAAACGAAAAGAGGCAGAATTATTCGCTTGAAAAGGTGAAGATAGATACACTGATATTCTTTTGTATACATTGAAAGATTTTTCCCGATTTTCCCATCTATCCAACAGAAAATCATATCACAAGCGAATGGATTTCGGGGGGAGCGCCTTGCATTCGCTAAACCGAGACTCTGCGGCCATCCTTCTTCATCCGCATAAGGACTAGAGGGTTTTTTAACGCATTTTTCTCGCTCAATTCGCCGATTGATGTTTGATTTGTGTGCCGTGTGCACCCCAGTACATAGACTACCAGCGCGCTGCCACCCTCCGATTCATTCGAAAACAGTGGTAGTCAGAGACAAGAGCTTTAGTCTCTTCCAATAGTATAATTCCAAAAAAATTTCAAATTAACTTTTAGTTTAATTTTTAATTCCGATCCGACCAGGTAGCTAACAGCAACACTTCATATTTACTTATAATGCCACTAAAAAATATTTCAAAACCATTAATTTTGGAAAATTATTTCAAAATATTTTTTTTTTTATAAAAGGAGTTCTTTCGGTGATTTTTTTTAATATTTTGGAGCATTCTTTTTTGTTTTAGTGACATTGTGATTTTTTTAAACTTTTGTGTGTGACGTTCAAGAGTTTTTAAAATATTTTTGAAAAACATTTTGTTTTTGAGAAATTTTAATTTTGAAAAAAACAACAGTTAGGAACAATTTTCAAGTGAAAACGGTGAATTTTTTTTTTCAAATGGAATAAAAATGGATTAAAAATTAAAATTTATCCAAATTCTGGATTATGCGATAAATATATTTTTGGAAAAACAACTATTTTAAGAGAAATCAAATGGATTAAACGATATTATTCTCCAGTTGTGAATTTTGTGACAAATTTAGATAATTCGAACATTTGAATTCGATCCCGGTAATATAACCTTACCCACCTAATATGGTCAGCCGTGAACTTACATAAACACATTATTGCATGAAGAAATCGACTCGAATGACCCCCCATTACCGCTTAGTGTGTGCCATAAGATTTTCTGGCTTGGTTAAACTTTGGCACACAGCCAATAGGAAAATTGGGAAAAACTAAAAGAAAATTATTAAAAGAAAAAAGAAAAAAATCTAAGAAATTACATAGCGACACACAAATGAAAAAAAAAATACTTTCGCTTAATATTTTGTTTCGCAACTAACACAACTGTGAAAAAAAAAAGTCCATAGAAATTTCTTAACTTCAATATTTTTTATGATGTTAAAAATGAAATATTTGAAAAACACGCATACACACACATACAATTACGCCAAAATTCTATATAGGATCATTTAGCAAAAGTAGATCGAAGAGTGCCGGAATCACTGGCCAAAGAAATTTTCAAAAAATTCTAATTTTAGAATATCGTTTCTTGGTGCAATTTTAGTATATTTTCGTATGTTTTGTGATATATTCGTGCCTACACACTCGTTCGTATAAAATTTTCAGTCAAGTCGACGAAGTTAAGAAAAAAACATTTGCGACCAGAAGATTTTCTTGAGATTTTCGATTTCTCAAGCAAACTCGTAAATAAAATTGGGGAATTTTTTTCCTTTCAAACTTTTGATTTCGAAACCGTACGTGGGCGTTGCTTGTATACCTGATTTATAAAAAGAACACAACTTTTAGCTTTGATGAAAAAAAAAAGAATTTCATAAAAATAAACAATTAAATTTCATTGCGTCACACACTTTCATCTAAAAATATTACGAAATAATCCATAAAATATTTTTTTTTTACTTAATTGAAAAGAAAATTAAATTAAATTTAGCACATCAGTGTGATAATATAATTTTGAGATAAAAATCTAACGAACTTTTGGGACAAATATTTTAATCGAATTTTTCCTGAAATAATCTCGCATCGAAGGAATTCTTGAGATTTTTGAGATTTTTTTTCGTGGCAAATATTGAACAACGATTTCAGATATTTTAAAAACCAGTGAATTAGTTTTCGCCGGCCTATTTAAACGTGTTTTTTTTTGTCTAATTTTGAAATAAATATATTTTTAGGACAAATAAAAATCGTGCAAAATGCCTTTCACTCCAGCTGAAGTCCCAAAGTGCCCAAAATGCGGTAAATCAGTATACGCAGCTGAAGAGCGTGTTGCTGGAGGTTACAAATTCCACAAGACATGCTTCAAATGTGGTAAGATTTTCTTTTTATTCGAAATAAAAATTCAAGGTATTAAAAACGCTTTTTTTTGTGAATTTTACAGGAATGTGCGGCAAAGCCTTGGACTCGACAAACTGCACAGAACACGACAAGGAATTATTCTGCAAAAACTGCCACGCCCGCAAATACGGACCTAAGGGTTATGGTTTTGGTGGTGGTGCTGGATGTCTGTCTATGGACACTGGATCTCATTTGCCAAAGTAAGTCCATTGAAACAATTTTTCTAAAATAGATTTCCGAATTTACTATTAGTTTTTATTGATTAAAAGATATGATTACGTTTAAGATTTAACATAATTAATAATATATTACGATTATATGTATTTTAAAAAAAAAGAGGAAGAGGGTTCCAAAAAATAATTTATTTACAAAACAATAGTTATAAAATGGACGGTGAATGGTTTATAGGGGTGTAATGGTTAATACTTTAAGTCAAAGTTTATTAATTCAATTATGGATCTTTACTGGGGCCTTTCCTTATCTTCTTATATCGTTTTTTTTTTAACTCTAAAAATTTCTCACAACAAAATATCAACTTTTTATATAACAACAAACATATTAACCCCTAGTTTTACACATACACGATTATTAAATTAATTAAATCGCACAAGAAAAACCAGTATAAACTAAAAAAAAATCGTTTTGCTCCCAATCACTTTTTCCAACTGTTTTTTGTGTTAATTTTATTATTTTTTTTGTTGATTTTTTGATTTTTGTTTTAAATTTTTGTATACGTAAATACGCAAAACTAAGTCTGATTTTTTTCGTAAAAGGTAATATAAGTCCATGAACAAATTTATTCACTTGAGTATAGATAGATTTCAAAAAACCAAAGCAGTACAAGAGGTCGCAAGGTGGGCTTGCGACTTTAAAGTCAGGAAACTGATGCGAATTTAGGGCGTGACGACCAATTTACGACCTCTTGTATTATTTGGGCAATATTTGTTTACAATATGCTAGTCTCTGAAAATCACAATTTGCAACAGTTTCTTATGTTTTCCAAAAAAAAAAAGAAATGAAAAACACGCGATATTAATTTAACCATATTAATTTTTAACACATTGTCAACCATTGGTGCGTTTTTGTACAACTATATCACTCAAAGTCGTTTATCGGAAATGTAACACTGCTTCAAAATTCGTTAAAAAGACAAAAAATTGTGAAACGCATATTTTTAAAGCGCACTAACTAAGAAAAATGTAAAAAAATGCATTACGAGTTCTGTTTTGACCAAAAAAAAAATAATCAAAACATGTTCTTAATCATATTTAGTGAGCCCACTTAAAAGTCAGAGTACTATATTTAAAAAAAACGGATTTGCAAAAAATTTGAAATAAAGAAATATGAAAAAGGGGCTATTGTTATACCCCACTGTATATTTCAATAACGTAGAGAATTATGCTGCTCGAATTTACTCGAGAGCCAGTCCACATTTCTGCCACTGTGGTTTCCTCGAGTGTGCATTGAAATGTTCCTACATTTATTTGTTTTGATAATTTGCAAATATATTTTACTTATATATTTTTTTATTTATTGAACAACAGAGCTCGCATTTTGGAAAATATAAGAAATCCAATTTTTTTGTTTAAAATATCACCACCCAAAAACTCGCACACTCAAAAATTACGCTAACTAATGTGCGTGAAAATAGTCCCACATTTTTTTTTTCAAATAAAGTGAATAATACATATTTGTAAGCAAATTAATAACAACTCATCGGCGGCAATTTAAAAAAAAGAACTAATAAAAAATAATAAACCATTAGTTAAATTAAAATACAAAAATAATAATTTTAGTAATAAATTGATAGAATAAAAAATAATAAACAGAATATAAAAGAGCAAATGCATGATCAGTCCCTTTTTTCTCTTGTTCCATCACAGAGAATAAGCAACACTGTGAGAGTATACACCTATAACGCTGGAGTGCTGGATCCCGTTCCCCACAAAAATCTATATTTCAAACCAAAAAAAATATTTCACAAAAACCCGGAAATGTGTGTACAACTCAATAAATCCAAAAACCAAACAACAAAACATTTAAACAGCAAATCTATATCACCATTTTTCCGTTTCGCCCTAAAAACATCAATTTTTTCAAATTTTAATATTTTTGTTTTAAATCTAGAAAAATTACTTTCCTAAAAAAGTTGCCAGTTAAGATGTTACATACAAAGAAAATAATAAAAACTATTCAAAAAAAAACACAAACAAAAACTTTATGTTTCAAAAAAAAAATCAAAATATTTTAAATTTTTGCTACAAACATTCACATATCTGTAGAAAATGTATTGCAGAGGCGAGTTTTATACACAAAAGCAATTTAAGAAAGAAAAAAACTTTGGCAAATTTTAAAATCAAATTTGACAACATATTAGGTGTTTAGAGTTTTGCAAAATACGAACAACAATGAAAAACATTAAAAATTCGGCAATAAACTCCTTCACAAATTTCCTGGTTGTATGTATTAGTTTTCTTTTTTCATTTGTTTAAATTAATATCTAAGCTTTCTTCTTTTGTATATTGGTTCTATGGATAAAAGAGATATATAAAAACATTTATTTCTTGAAAAATCTGTTTTTTTGAATCTCTATTTATTATCTTTTATATTGTTTATTGGGATTTATTCTGTAACACGGTCAAATGTATTGCGGTGAAAAAGTTAATAAACATAACTTATAGAATCCAAAACACCAACAAAACACTATCTTTTATTTTATTCAATTCCACATTACACTTTCGTTCTGTATCTGCAAGCATACACACCCAGTCCACTTTGATATTTACAAACTGTATTTTTTGTCAAAAAATTGTCATTATATCGAATTTCTGGCTATAACCGAAAGGAACATACATTATTGGTTCCAGCCGGGATTTGAAAATGTTCTCGTTATAGCCGGTATGTCGCTAAACACGGATTTCACTATAACGTCCGCAGTACACTTAAGCTAAGTTCGCTCAGCTATAAGCCTATTTAGACGTGGACGTTTAGCGGTTCATATTATCCTTACTTTGATACGTGACGAAACACGCCAGTTTAATCAGTTTATACGTGACGAAACACGCCAGGCACATGGCTGAGCTAACTTAGCTTAAGTGTAGGCGGGCCTTACTCTCTGTTAATTTATCGAACAGTACTTTTTCTTAGCGATTTTTACTATTTTAAAATTTAATTAGAAATACAAACACATTTTCTGAATACCAAATTGGATTTAAGTACAAAATCGTGTTTATTCTGCCGAAGCATTAAATTTCTGCAACACATAGATTTCAATTTATGAATAGGGCCAATAATAACAGAAAGAAGTGTTCAGAAATTTTCAAAGTTTTTGAGCGAGTTTTATAGTTTTTGGTGTTTTTTTAAAGGCAAACTGATAAAAGTTCCCCAAAACACACAAAAGGTCGTAAAGTAGGCATTATGCCCATAAAGTCAAAAAATTAATCCAATTTTAAGGCGTCATAATCACTTTACGACCTCTTGTGTTTCTTGGGTTCAGATTTCTAAAATTTTTGGAGTCGTAATTGTTAAACCAAATGTTTGAAATTTGAGGTTTGCCTTCAGTTATCAAATCAGTTTCTCCATGCAATTTTCGGGAAGAAAATTTCAACGAAAATTGCGAGTTTTTCGATTGAAACCCAAAATTTTGAAGTTCCTGATAGTATTGTGAATCGTCTGATATTTAAGAGCGTCAACATAAACATGTTTGGAGCATTTTTTTTTCAAGATTTTGAAACCCGTTTAGTACCTGGCTGCGTTCTATTGATTGTATGCACACATAAATATTTTTAGTAAAATAATATTTACACCTGTTTTTGCGACAAAAAAAAACATAATTTAATGCGGATCAAAAAGGGGTGAGACACTATTTTGAAACATTCTTTTTTTTTGTATTCAAGAAGATCGCATGGCTTCCTTTGCGCTAAGCAAATGTACAAAAGAAAAAAAGTACGAACTTAGAACAAGACCTAATTTTTTTTCTTCTGCTTTTTTGTATAGTGATTTTTATACTTAAAATAACAAATTATATGCCTGATCGAATCTTACTACTAATACTCACATTTTTTTCAATAATACTAATCTCTTAAATACTACACAATTTTTTTTCTTACTGTGAAAAATAGTTGTTTTCGATATTCTCATTTGTTAATAAAACAAATATCAATAGGCCGAAACGTTTTATACAATAAAACAAGAAAAATTAGAAGCTTTCTTCTAGCAAATTGTAAATAGTCGTTAAAATATTTCGTAGAAAAAGAACAGTAAAATTTTAATAATGGGATAAGGAAAGTGCCCTCATATTTTTTTTTAAATAATTTTAATTTGTTTATTTCATTTGAATTATGTTTAATTATTCAATGATTTTATATTATTGAGGGTTAAATTGAATTTTCTTCTTGATTGATTCTACTTACGTAGATTGATTTTCCATAAAAGAAAATGGGGGACTTCACCTTGTCCCAAAGTTTCATTTAAAAAAAAAAACACCTGATGTAATTGAAAAAAGCAAATTAGGAGCTAAGAGCTAATGCGAAGCTTAAATAGCATCTTTTTTCTTTAAATCGAATAACATAGTTTAGTATAATTTTCAATAAGGTTTCAGTTTGAATTTCTTTTCAAATAATTATAACTTCTCTGCTAATGATTTTAAAAAAAGATTTTTTCAATTGACAAAAAATATAATTCTTCTTTTTGGCTGTAACAAATTAATTCAATTACAAAAAAAAAGGCTTAAAATGTTCTTCTTTAATTTTTTTTTTTCTATTTTATAACACTTCTAATTTAATTTTTTTTTTAATTTTTCTTTTGCCAAACGAATTTTTAGTCATGAATTCGAAGTACGAAATGGTGCTCGTTTAGAGCCACGAGTTATCGCTAGAGCTCCTGATGGTCAAGGATGCCCACGTTGCGGAGGATACGTTTATGCAGCTGAACAGATGCTTGCCAGAGGAAGGGTAAGTCAATTTGTTTTAAATTAATAGAAGTTTAAAAATGCTTCCGCAATTGAAAAAAAAAAAACACACACACACAGTGAAAATGGATAATATTTAAAATAAAATAATAATAACTAGGGATATCATAGAAGATGTTTTAAATGCCTACTTTGCAACAGAACATTGGACTCGACTATGCATTGTGATGGTCCGGATAGAGAAATTTATTGCAGAGGTATCAAAAATACGATCAAAAATTTAGTATTTAAAAAATAATTCTTGTATCTGACTTCAATGTTTATCTGTTTGTCTCTCACGTTTATGTTTCCTCGTGTAATTGGTGGAATTATTATCCTTGAATCATTTGTGAATAACTTTTTGGAACACTATGTTAGTAACTTTAATTTCAGGTTTCACGATGATTTTATTATGGTAAATTATTTTATGGATACTGTTACAAGGGTCCCAACTTAATAGAAATAAAATCACTCCGAATCATTTTCAATGCAGTTGAATTAATTTGAGCTGATGATACGGCCAAACACGTGAATACTCGAGTTAATTCGAGCAACGTCATACTTTATGTTAGGAGCTGTCCATAAAATACTTCGCACATTTAAAGCGGTTGCTCTGCGGTAGTGTGAAATTACATACCAAAAACCGTTAAAAGGTTGGATAATCGGTGGGGGAAGGGTAAGGGGGGGGGGGGGGGGGGCTTATAGAGGCAAACATTAGGGTGACGTGTTTTATGGACAGCCTCTTATCAAAAAAACGCAAGTTTGAATTAACAGCGACCACTAAAATGAACAAAAAAAAACTCATAGAGGCGAACATTAGAGTGACGTGTTTTATGGACAGCCTCTTACCAAAAAAAACGCAAGTTTGAATTAACAGTGACCACTAAAATGAACAAAAAAAAACCTTGCATCAGAGAAATTCTGTTAAGACTTAAACCGCGATTACTTACGAACGATTGACAGTCAAAACATGAAACAACGCGAAGAATGAAATTAAAATATAAGATAATTTTTTTTAATGTTTTTGGTAAAACTTGTGTTTAAACTTTGCCAGAGTCGTAAAAAGAACAAATACGAGCATTTAAAAATTAATGCTAAAAATCCTTACAGACCACCACAAAATATCGCCATACTTCGAATTTGAACTGCTTGAATACCAAGCAACAAATTTGAGTATTTGAGTTGAAATTTGAGTGAAAACCAAATTAAAAAATGATTCAATAAGTGGACTATTATAGAAGAATTAAGTCATTGCACCATTTTATAACCATATGATTCAACTTTATGTACGATTTAAAATTTCAGCAGACAGTAATACCACAAAATTTGTTTACATAAGGAAAATCAAAACGTTTTTCGTTTTCCAATTTTGGCACCGGTTTTGTTTGTTCAAAATATCTATTTTTCGATTTAGAGGCGTGGGAGTTGAAAGCAAATCAGTAAAAATATTTTCCTTATAATAATTTTCCAATCAAACAAACAAATTTATTTATATATGAAAAGTTTTGATGAATTTATTATAAAGGGTGGGTCAGGTAGAGTTTCAATTGGCTGCCTCATGCTTATGATTCGAATTCTATAGATTTTTTTCTTTGGCGTTTTTTGAAAATCCTGCTAGCATTTTAATAAAATTTCTTTTGTACAAATATTCTTCTCTCATTCCAAAAAAAATTATCCATTTCACAAAGAAAGCTTAAGCAGTTAAAAGAAAATATGCAAACACATTAAAATTTTATTCAAAAAATTAAATTATCTGTAGATGTGGCACAAAGAATGCTTCAAATGCGGAAACTGTAGTAGAGGACTTGATTCAATTCAGTGCAATGAGGGACCCGATAAAAATATTTACTGCAAACGTACGAAAATTTATTATTTTTACATATTGATTTGATTTTACATGGAATAGATTAGAGGCTTTTGCAAGAATATCGCTAGAATTACAGCTTTTCCTTTTGAAATTTTTAATATTTGAAATACATAATAATATTAAGAATTTTTCAAAAAACTTAATAGATTAGTCTGTAAAAACTAGGATTTAAAAAAAAAACTAACTAAAAAATTTTCGACATGAAACTCAGCTGCTAAGCTTTTGCGTATATCTGATCCTAAAATAATTTCAAATATTATTTTAACATTATTTAATTTTCAATTATATTTACATTACTAATTGCATGCTGTTCCGAAGAAATTTGAATAATTTTTATTGGAAATTTTATCCTATTGTTCCATTCTCCATATCAACTCTCTTTATGTGTTCACAAAATAGTTTGCTATTCTAAGAAATTCGGACCCAAAGGATACGGATACGGGCAAGGAGGAGGAGCTCTCCAAAGTGATTGTTATGCTAACGGGTATGTGTTGTCTTTTTTTCAGTGTTTAACTATCATTAAATTTTCATAAGTTGATAACCCGACAGTTGTTTCCTTCACCTACCCGAAATTTTAAAATTTGTATCAAATTTGTTCCAAAATGTCTGAAAAAGCCCCATACGAGAATGTGTTTCACGTTGTTAATGGTTTCGTTTTTGATGTTTCTTATGTTGTTCAATGTGCAACAAATTATTTTTTTTTTATTTTGTAATTGACATGGAAAAAACCAAGTATCATAATAGTAAATGTAAAAAAATTCTTTAGGTTGTTATGCGCAAAAGTTCGGCGCGAGAGGTTACGGGCATATAGGAGTCGCATCAATAGGCTTAATGTCTGATATTAAGGATGCCGAATGGCAAAGGTTAGAAATCTGTACGAAAATCTAAATCTATTAATGACTTCTGAAACAATTCTTATGATTTTTACTTCTTTTATTTTTTAAATGTTTCTGAAAAACCGATTCATGTCAATTTCATTACCACAAAGCAAAGAATAGAATTTCTTTCACATCAAAAATTCAGAGAAAAATCCCAAAAACCTAAAAATTGACATTCATTTTACACTTTTTCAACTTCAATAGAAATATTTTTCAACATTTTCGAAAAAAAAAAAATTATGAAATCTCCAAACTTTAAGGTGAATATATTGAACATCGAAAGACTTTCTTATTCATAAATTTTATCACACACTAAAGCAGAAATGACCAAACAACTTAAAACCGAACACAATTTACTGAACAAATTGGCTTAACTTACGAAATCCTTAGACTTAATAATAGTGAATAATTCTTTGCCTTGTTGGTCAAACTCTTGTTAATAATAAATAGTAGTATTCTTACAAGTCACGAAAATATTTACAAACAGAATCTCTATTGCAATAGCCACTCAATACAAATATTTATAACACCATTTGCAAAATTCTGACTGTTCCCCCACCAAAAAAACCTACATTCTTTCTTAACTGCTAACTTTGAAAAATCACTGTTTCCGTCAACTAATAATACAATTTCGAATCCACAGTGATGCCGCGCCAAAGACTACAGTTATTAACACTGCTAGCATAATGGCACCACCTGGCCAGGGTTGCCCACGTTGCGGTGGTGTTGTTTTCGCTGCTGAACAAGTTTTGACGAAAGGCCGTGAATGGCATCGCAAATGCTTCAAATGCCGAGACTGCACCAAAACTCTAGATTCGATTATTGCATGTGATGGTCCAGATAAGGACGTTTACTGTAAGACTTGCTACGGCAAAAAGTGGGGACCCCATGGATATGGATTTGCGTGCGGTTCTGGATTCTTGCAGACTGATGGATTAACGTAAGTTTAATTTAATTCATTAAAATTTGAACACTAAAGATAATTTAAAAAAAAAACTACTCCATTGGAATTTAATGAGATAGCACAAGAGCACAAACAAATTGTGTTTGCACCAAAAAGATTAGAATTTGCACCAAAAAAGTCCAAATTTGCACCAAAAAGTGGAAATTTGCACTAAAAAAAATTAAATTGCACAAAACCTCTAGATCACGTAAAATTTATATCCAAAACGTAATGTTACAAAAAAAAAGTGTTTTCTCAATTCAAATTTTTGCCTTTTTTTTCAAATAGTGAGGATGAGATCTCATCTAACCGTCCATTCTACAATGCCGACACAACTTCGATCAAGGCTCCTGAAGGCCAAGGTTGCCCACGCTGCGGTGGAATGGTGTTTGCCGCTGAACAACAGCTATCCAAGAATAAAATGTGGCACAAGAAATGCTACAACTGCGCTGAATGCCACCGGCCACTTGACTCCATGTGTGCTTGCGATGGACCCGACAAGGAGATCCATTGCCGTGCTTGCTATGGTAAGCTCTTCGGGCCAAAGGGCTTTGGTTATGGCCACGCCCCTACATTAGTTTCAACAAATGGCGAATCAACAGTTGCTTTGTAAGTTTTTGTAATTCTCGTATAGGAATTGTTGACTTATTTGAAATTTTTCGTTACAGCCCGGATGGTAGACCTTTCTGCGGCGCAAAATCACAGAATGGTTGCCCACGCTGTGGCTTCGCTGTCTATGCTGCTGAGCAAATGATCAGCAAAAGCAGAATTTGGCACAAGCGCTGCTTCCATTGTGCAGATTGCCGAAAGTCATTAGATTCAACAAATCTTAACGATGGTCCTGATGGTGATATTTACTGCAGAAGCTGTTATGGCCGAAATTTCGGACCAAAAGGTGTTGGTTATGGTCTAGGTGCCGGCACTCTGACCATGGCCTAAATGAAGGTTTTTTTTAGTTCGTAGGACCCCCACCTTTTTAAGCAATTACATAAACAAATAATAATTATTTTTTGAAACATATAAAACTTTTTTCTTATTTAAAAAAAACACAATTTTTTTTTAAAACAAAACAAAAGCATAAAACTTATTAACGAACAAAATGAATATTAATCTTCGACTAATGCCAATAAAAAGAGTTTTTAATAACTAGCGAACGTGTTTTTTCGATAACTTAAAACTATTTAAAAAAAATTAAAAAATGAACAAAAAAAAATTAAGGAAAGGAATTATTTTTTTCTTTTTTCAAAAGATTGCTTTATGATTGTTTGTATAAAAATTTAAATGATATTTTTTATTTATTTTATTGAATATGGAAAACGAGAGAAAAAGCTTTTTGTTATTTTTTTTAATGAATTTTGAAATATTCTCATGTTTATTACAATTATTATTATTATGTTTAAAACAAATTATTACAACATTTACGCACAAGTAGAAACTAATATGCGAACGACAGGATCGTTTCATAATACGATCCCAGATCATTGCACGCATTTTAATTATTTAAGAGAGAATCTTTTAAAATTTTTAGGGAAAACTCATTCAAGCATATTATCATCATCGAAACTAATGTAAAATAATAAACAGAATAATTAAGAAGAGCTTTAGTTCCACCTCACATTGATACGCTAAATTTATTCTAATAAAATTTTTAAATAAAAAAACTGGACTTCTGGTGTTTTATTGATACACGATTAAAATTTAGCCGTTTTTGTAGACACTTTTTCAGGTATAAATAATAATGGAGTTTTACACTATTTTTTTGGAATTTGACGAAGGATAGTCGTGTCGTTTCAAGTGACAAGTCCATCAAAATCGTCGAGTAATAGTGTTTATACCCGTATGGTGAAACCAAAGGGTATATTAGATTTGTAACGCCAAGATCCCGTTATCACACACAAAAATTAATTACACCAGTGTGTTTAGAATGATAAAAAAATTGAATTCAGCATTTCCGTCCGTCCGTCTGGGGCGCGGATTGCGGGCGCACGGATTGAGCTAGACTAGAAATTTTACGCAGTTTCGTTTTTCGTAAAATGCAAGGCTATGTTCGTTAATGGGCAAAAATAGACCATTAGGAGGTGGGGGGGGGGGGGGGGGGAGGGTACCCCCTATACGAATGAAAACGATTTTTGCGAATATCTCAAAAACGGTGCATCTTATCAAAAAAGTGCAAGAACAAAAGTTATTTAGGATATGATTCTACATAAAACTCCCATACATCAAAATCCGATTGGAATAAATTTAAAAAAATCTTATTGGAAAGTTTGACTTCATAGTGGAATTTTGATAAAACTGTTCGCCATTCACTTAAATCACCATACGGGTTTTCAATAATTGCCATATTGGCAATTATAGCTTTTGTTATGTTTTTAAAACAACGTATAACAACTTTTGTGTCCTCTCTCTATTCCACTATTTCCGGTTTTACTGAAACTGACTTATTCTTTTTTTTTAATAAATAGAAACACATTTTAAGAAAACAATAAAAAAATATTAAGCAATTTCATATAATATTATCAATCCTAGTTTATACAATCCCAAAAAAAGTTGCATACAATTTGACTATGATTAAATATTAAAATATTACTACTTTTCCAATAAATACATTTTATACAATTTTTCCTCTTCGGCATTTTTTAATACTGGAATTAAATTCACCTTGACTATTTCTGAAAATCCTTCCGCAATCGTTGGTTCTTGTGTCTTTTTTCTAAAATTTAATAAGGATTTTTTTTCAATATTTTTTTTTAACAAAAAACAGGGCTGGAATCATGTATCTCGACGCGTCTCTGTCTTTCGATTTCGACGCAGCTTTTGACTCTTGACTTCGCCATATCAGCAGCTTGAAATTTCCTGGAGTGACAGCCAGAATCACGTTTCGATTCATAGTGACGATTCCGCGAAATGTTAAGCTGCAGATATGGCGAAGTCAAGAGTCAAAAGCTGCGTCGAAGTCGAAATACAGAAACGCGTCGGAATACATGATTGGTGCCCAGTTGTTTACCTAAACGTATATAATACTCTCTCATCAATTTTTATGTGTTTCGAATCGGTCAAGTGTCTAAATGCAATATTATGTCTTAAATGATCCCACGAAACATCCATTACAAAACATCTACATTGTACGTTGAATTTTTTAGCAATTTCAATAAATCGAGCTCTAGACGCAGTGTCCCCGTTTGTATTGTCAATGACACAACGTTTTCCAGCCTTTAAATTTAAAACAAAATCAATTAAAATTCGACAAAAAAGTAAAGCGTTAAAACTTGTTTACCTGCAAACTAGACTCGCAAAGTTTTACGCATTTCTCAGCACTGCCGAGTTCATCTCGATTAACCACAGTATATCCCAACGGGGCAAGCGTGTTGTTTGCGAAGAAACTTTTCCCTGTTCCCTGTAATCCCATCATTATAATTACCTAATTTGGATTCGAATTTTTATTAAATTTTAATACAAAAAAGTGTAATAAATAAAATTACTTCAGTTTTCGGCGAAGGCACCTTCGTCGACTGGGGATTATATAAATTATTACGTTTGTACGTTTGAGGATTGAAGTCTGGTTGCACCCATTTCTCAGTTTTATGTTTCTAAAAAAGGGTTCAATACGAAAATATTTTTAATAAAAACTTACCATAAAATAATAAGAACTTAATAAATAGTAAAAACCTTATAAAAAATATCAAAAATTACCAAGAAATACTCTTCTGGTGTATAGAATGGAACTCCAACATTTAAAGCGAATAATCGATCCGCCCATGAGTGATCCTTTTTCCGTTTCACGGGCGTTTTTTGTTCGGGTCTACCAGCTGCGTCGCCCACGTAAACGCTGCTGTCCATATCAATTGCTAGTCCATCATTTTCCTGTGTGTAATAAAGAATAATCCAGTATTTTTCTAATATAATTTCAAAGGAAACTACCTTGTCTTGCAAATATTCCCACATTCCAGTGATTGGTTTGCGATATCGACCTTTGCCTGTTGAGATGAAAACCTGAATTTGTACTCCAAGCTTTGAAATTATCGCTTCAATTTTAAACTGGAAGCAAGATTGATTAAAAATCGGTAAGTATTTGAACGTGCAATAAATAAAAAAAAAAAAAAAAAGAAACCGATAGATATATTGAAAAATCTTCAATAAACCAATTTTAACATAAAAAAAATACCTTAATATCTGCAACACGTAACGTTCCTTTAGAGATAGCGGCTTGATTTGTGAAAATAATAATTTTATATCCGTCATTTTGTAGCGACTTAAGTTTAGCAGGAACTTCGGGAAATGCAATCTGCCAATCGTCCAGGGTTTTCGCAAAAACATTCCCAGATTTGGTTTTTATCAGTGTCCCGTCCATATCAAATGCTGCAATCTTAAAATACATTTTTGTTGGCCGTTACAAGTTTAAAAAAATTAAATAATTTAAGACTTTTAAATGCCTCTAAAGATATTCGAGGAAATGATGAAAAGTTTCCAGGCTTGACATGATCTAAAATTTCAACTCAAATGGTCGAGGGGTTTTTCAAATACGGGATATCCATAAAATTCTAACTCCCCTCCCTCTTGTAATGCATTTTCACGATTTTTGGTTTAGTATTTAATACTGCATTTACACTAGCGTGGATCCTCCACTCCTGATCGTTGACGCATTTTTCTCGAGTCGGATTTTCAGCTCAATTTTTTTCGAAATCGGCTTGAGATATCGTACGTAATTTGTTAAAAAACGTTTCATTTATTTTCAACAGCTCTAACTCGAAAACCGCTCTAACTCGAAAACCGCTCAACTGTTCGAGTTAAAGTTTCAGCTCATGTCTTCTAAGGGAAAGAGTTTACAAGAGGAAATATGATTACAAAATCCTGTGCTTTCCTAGCCATGCTCGGGAAATTTTACCGTATTTTCTTATTTTCCTACCTTTGGGGACGCTTTCTGACCGTTATGTCGGAAAACAAGCAATTTTCCATTGTCAATGGATTCCCAAACTCCGCCTTTTGTTCCTGAATCGGACATTTTTATCTTCTTTGCCGGAAATTCCTCTTCGTTTTCCGTGTCGCGCTATAAACATAAATTTTCATCAATCGATATTGACTTTTTCTTTTCAGCGTGAAACAAATCTTCCGATTTTTCAACAAATTTCATTCTTTACTTACAGGTTTCTTCAGAGTACTACTCGGTTTTGGTTTTGGATCAAATTCAACGCGGAATTTCAATTCATTATACAAAAGTTCAATAATATCGTCATGGAATGCCTCGTAACCCTTGCCCTGTTCCAACATAAACCCATTCAGACCGCTGGGATTCGGGCCATTTACCTTTATGGATATAACGCAGTTTGTTAAGTCGGCCTTCACTGTTACTAAAATAAAAAGAAAATTCGAATTATTAGAATTTTTCAACTACATTCAAAATAACAATCGACAGTTCTTAGTGCAACTTGTGTAACAGTTTAAAGGTCAGTTACATTGAATAATTGAAACATTAGGTAATATAAATTAAAAATATATTAGGAATCCAAGAAAACTTTATAGAAAAAAATGACACGATAAAAAATCGGTTCAGTAAAAAAGCGAATAAAGAAATATTGATTTAATGCTTTTTAAGGTTCAACCTATTACTAATTATCTCGATAATATTATCAATAGATAATCTAAAGAATTTATTACTAACTTTGCTGTTTGGAACAGAAGGTATTCGAAATTCCTGTTTCTCGTGATCTTCCTATTTCCACCTTTTTGTCATCCAACAGAATGTCGTCCAGTCCCGGTGTTAAACTCTTCAGCTTACATGTTCGCTTCGTTACAAATTCTTTGGGCTTTAGAAACCTAAAAGAAATCCATAAATTTGAATGCAATTACACAAATTGAATAAATGATTCATCATCGTTTGTTTTCAATTGCGTGAATTTGTGTCAGTTAACTATAATCAATGTTAAATCAATAGGAAAAATATGACAATTTCTTGATAAAGACGTTTGTTTACCGAGTAAGAGCCATTTTTGTGTTATTAAATTAATTTCTACAAATTATTTTGAGAAAATTGCTTCGAGCAAAAATGTCAAATTTCAAATTCAGATATACAACCGGCAAGCGAAAATCGTCCGTTTGTGTTGCGCAAACCATTTATTTTGATTTCCAATTCCTCTGCAAGTTACCGGAGAAGGTAAGTTTTTTAGGATATGACATTGAAATTTTAGAATACCCATTTGACGTTCAAACAATCCAGTACAATCGTTGTAAGGTTTAGAAAATGTCCAATTACACAAAAATAACTTGAAAAATGCATTCATAGCTTTCGATAACAATTTTTGAACAATGTATAATTTGTAACTTTAAAATAATTTCACTTTAGGGTGTTTCAAATATAATTGGAGCTTATTTTCCGAAATTTCGCGGTCGTTTTGCCTGAATACCTCACTGTTAGATGTCACTGTTAGATGTCAAATTTTTGCCTCACTGTTAGATGTCAAATTTTTTTGTGATGGAAATGTTTTGATTTAAAAAAATCAATTAAAGTTGTTTATCAATTAAAATGGTATGTCGCGTTTGTCTACTAGAATCGGCAAACTTGATAGATATATTCGGGCTAAAAGGAAAGGAGCTAAATATCGCAGAAATTGTTGGACAGCATTTTTCATTTGAGGTAAACTACATTTTTTTCGTATATGAAATAGACTGATAGTATTGTCATCACAAAAAAACTCTACCTCTAAATTTAAAAAAAGATTTCCCAAAAACTTCCGAATCGCGTTTATATTATAAAAATATCTTTGTCTAATCTGTGTACAAGATTTCTCAAAAACTACTGGAGCTAGAGCCATGAAATTTTATAGACATGTTTTGTCCTGGAATTGGACAATTTCCAATTTAACCGGATATAACCAAATTGGCGGTTTTTCAAAAATCGCAAATTAATTTCGCGCGATTTACTCCGAAATTACGTATTTTTCAATAGTATTGGGCCTAACCAATGAAAAACTAGCGAATTTCAGCAGTAGACTTTCATATTGCTACCATACCACTAACAAATTTAGTTTCGACTCTAACAAACCATAAAAATGTTTTAGTCCGTGATTAAGTTTTTATTAATGAGTTAGTGATAGCTCATTGGAAAGGATCATTAAAGTCTACTATTAAAAATCCTCAATTTTAAAATTACGGGAATTCGAAAGACAATTAAATTTCCTACACTTTGGTTTTTTACTATAGCTCTGTTAATCTCAAAGGTATTGTAATCTATTATAAGTAATTCCGTATTCCCGATTACTTAAAAGTAGTTCGCACATTTGATTGGAATTGTAATTATTGGTAAATTTAACAATTTTTCACTTTTCAGCCAAAACAAAATGACGTATCAAAAAGAATCTGTTCAGATTGCTGGCAAAATGTCGATAACTTCCATTCGTTCTATGTGCGGGTAGAAGAAGTGCAAAAGAATTTTTTATCAAAGACTTCGCCGCGCTATGAGTTTTTTTCAACTGGGAAAATCAAGCTAGAAACAGAGGATTATTCGCTTCAAGATGCTGATGATACTTCAAGTGACTACGATGAAGACCTTAAAGCGATAACACTAATCAAAAGCGGTAATATGCGGTCCATAAAACACGTCACGTTTTAGGGGGAGCGAGTCTGCGGTAATGTCACAGCAAAAATCAATTCCATAAAAACAAATCTAGGGATTGAAGAGACGAAAATAAGCGCCGCGTATTTTATGGACAGCCTCTAATTTTAAAAAAATCTGTAGTCTTATTTAAACTTATAATACTATAAGGACAATCGAACCAAAAAAATCAATGGTCAATTGGTCCCTGTAGTAGAGTCGTTATAGAATGACCGTTAGGTGGCTTCAAGTTAAAAATAATTAAATTGTACGGACATTAGTTAAATATTTTAGAATCAATCTTTGTGTCGTACATGGAAGTAAAGATTGAAGTGAATTAGAACTGTTTCAAAAGTCGAAATCGTAATTATTTAGAGGAGATGCCGAAAATTAAAATGGCAATGATTTGATAACTGCATGTTTTCATTAAATTATCCCCTCTATGTTTTATTCAGTTTTTGTTATCGATCTAAGCGACACCGATGAAAGCCGACAAAAGTCAACAGAAGAAATCGGAAATACAGCCCTTATAGAATTACAAATTATTTGAATTTTTACATAACTGATTTATTTCAGATGACGTATCGCAAAAAAACGCATCATTTGTTGATGAAAATAACGGAGCCAAACATTTATCACTAGATCACGACAGTGAATCAACTTATTTGAGTGATAATTCAACCGATAGCAGTACACTAAAACCAAAAACCGATGATGAAGGTTCTGATTATGAGCCCCCAAAAAGATTGGAGAAAAAGCGAAAATCCCCTTCAGAACTTGTTAAAAAATTAGATGAGACAGATGTTAAAATCGCATCATTTATGAAATTAAAATGCAATCAGTGTGAATATGAAGGCGAAACATTTGCAAACGTATTAAAACATTGTAAAAGAATTCATCAAATGACCGGCTTTGTGACGTGCTGCAATAAGAAATTTCGCAAACGTGTTTATCTTTTAGATCACATCGAGCAACATACAAACCCCGACTTTTTAAAGTAAGAACTATGCCATAACAAGCGCGTTGCGTTATCGCATTGCGTGAAACTTCCACATTATTTATATTTTTCACAGATACAAAACTATTCACATGTTTTTCCACATCCACAATGCCTTTTTCACACAATTTTTTGTTAATAATTTTCATAGTTCTGGGTAATTTCCATAATTTCAGATAATATTAAATTACAAACAACAACCAAATTTTACGTTTATAAGCGAATTCTGTCAGATAAATTAGCGTCTTTAATTTCTACACTTGTGAAAATCGTAATTTATCAAAATCTTTTATCGAGAATACCAATTTCTATTACTATTTCAAAGTTAACATATCTAAAGTTTATTATTTATTCCTTCTACAAAAAGGTTCTTGCTTAAATAAGTTTAATTTGTCTGGTTATGCAAATATCAACCTTTTATTGAAGGAGAAACGTTGATATTCGATTGGCTGTTTTTAAAAATTGCCAAATGCGACAACGCAACGCTTTTTGTATTCTAGAATTCCGAGTGAATGACAATATTAACGGATAAAAGTTACAGAAGTAATTCTTAAATCATTTTTTTTTTAGATGCGAAGAATGTAATAGAGTTTTTATAAATAGATCATCCTTTCGTAAGCATTTGAAAGATCATTCCACAACAATAGTCAAACCGTTCAAATGTAATGAATGTTCAAAGGAATTTCGCAATAGAACGAATTTTACGCGTCACAAATTAATACACGTACCACTAGCGGAGAGAAAAATTGTATGCGAGGAGTGTAAGAAATCGTAAGTTTGCTAGCGAATTTGAAATGATGTTTAAAAGTTTTAAATAAAAGTCTTCTACAGGTTTGCTTCTGTTTTCCTATTACAAAGGCATCAAAAGTATGTGCATGAAAATATCTATGGAAAAATGTGTGACATTTGTGCAAAGGTAGTAAAAGGGATTACGGAATTCGAGAAGCATCAAATGACACATAAAGGAATCGAACAGCCCAAATTGACATGTCATATATGCGGGGCTCTTTTCAGATCCAAGAAAGGGCATAAACTTCATGTCCTTGCACACACAGATACCAATGTATATACGTGTAAGACCTGTAATGGCAAATTTAAAAGTCAGCGCAATTTAAATGCTCATATTAGACGGATTCACAACCCCACCAGTGTTCGTTTTAAGTGCAATGTTTGTGATAAATTATTTAAAAGGAAGGAAAAATTGACGGTTTATAAAAAAAATACAATTTATTTCGTATCATACTGGGAATTTTCATTTTAGGAGCATTTAACAACTCACACTGGAGAGAAATTGTATACCTGCCCATATTGTCCGAAGTCTTTCTCTTGGAATGCAAACTTTCATGAACACAAGAAAAAAGCCCACCCAATAGAATGGGCAGAATGGCGGAAAAATCGTGTAAACAATTTAAAATGTAATACTGTCGGAATAAATCAATAAAAAAGAAAAACAACTAAAAATGTGCGAAAACCCTCCGAGATTTTTCCTTCTTGGGTTAACTATGAAGCGTCAATTATACCCTCACAAAAGAAAATCGAGGAAAAAAAAGATATTTGAAATTCTCGCGCGAAACAATTTCCTAACCTAAAAATGTCCACCAATCGAATGCGCGCTGCCATTTTTCCGACGAATTTTGACAGCTGATGCGACTTTCCTCCTCGTCAAACCCCGTGAACTTTTCACTTGTACTTCATTCGCAGCCATTTTGTTTTCGTTCGTTCGGAGTTTGTTCAGCGAAATTCGAACTTTAATTCGACTTTAGCAGAATTGTTTTAACAATTAATTTGTTAATTTCATTTCCTTGTTTTATCCGAATTTATCTCGAACGCCAGTAATCGCAAGAATTTCGCTTTTGTGCGATTTTGTGCTGTGATTTTGTTGCGGAAGAATTGAAGTTTTTTGTTTGACGACGAAGTAGAGTGAATTTTGCGTTTTCCTTTTTGTCTCAATTGCTGGCAAGCTAAATAACAAAAGAGCCCAGAGTTTTTGTGCTGAAGAAACAGGTTACAGTGAGAATAAGAAGTGGTTGGCGTTTTTCTTAATTTTGTTGTGCATAACTAATTCCAAAAGTGCTCACAGATCGGGGCCAAAATAGCGAGTTGAATTCTGGGCTTGGCTGGGAATTAAAATTGGAACCATCCACCACATCCAGACGATCAACGAACCAGGAAGCTGGGGGGAAAACATCGGGACAGACGACAACACGACGGAGCCCAGAAAAGTCTAAATCCGAGACGGCAAGGGGGCAGAGGCCGAGTTTAATTCGCGAGAGTTCACAGCCAGCGCCAATTGCCCTTTCATTTCGACGTTAGACTTCCCATCCTAGATGAAAGTGGAATTCAATCGATTGCCGAAAGTGTTCAATTCTCATATTTCTCCGGAAAAGTAAGATCATCATTTACTAATAACTGGTCAAGAAAAAAATCAGATCCGCCCCAATATCCAGATCCCCTCGCCAGTTTCAGTAAATTTTTTTTAATCCCGAAAATCTTTGCCAATTGAATTTCCATGAGCTTTTCATTTGCTTCGCTTTTTGAACAGCCATTCGTGCATAAGAGATTTTCCACTTCGCTTTATTGTAGCGCACGAAATGCAATTTTTATCCAAATGGCAGCTAATTACGAGTTTGCCCCAAGCTGCCCAACTGCTGGATGATTAGGTCTGATCACAAGTGAAAAACAACAAAAGGAATTATGTCTTAATGGGAGGGAATAGGAGAGGAGATAGCTTGCCGACTCTGAAAACGTAGATACATTTATTCTCTACACTAGAAGACCAAACGAGGGGCACATTTGAGGCCAATTGAACTCTGACACTGCTGCTCATGAGAGCACCTCCAATTCGATCTAATAAAATTAAAATTTCATCGGAATTTCAAGCCCCACATAATATTGTAACTTGTCTTCGAAACGAGATAGCAATTCCCAATGATTTTTTGTGAATTGCATCTTCTAAGAAAACCCTATAAAAAACACTTCCCAATCATTCTTTAGTCCTTAATCACGCAGGAAATTGCAAACGCTTCCTTTCGGGGTGACCTTGGATTCGCCTATCGCAGCGTGTGACATTTCCTATCGAAATTAGTACATTTGCAGACCACTTTTTCATACGTTTGCCCTCCCCTCTCTCCAGTTCGATTTTTCTATTTCCGGATAGTAACAGGACGAGTTTTTTCCCTAATCTTATTTTAGCTGGGAAACGTTTAAAAAATCAATAAATACATTAGGGGCAATAACTTTGGCCGTTCGGAGTTCTGAAGAACGGCTCTTTACAGCTGGTCTTTGATACTTTGCGACGAGAAAGCACAACGAAAGACAAACTTTTCCAATATTGCGAGGAAACATTCTTGTCGAGGCGAAGAGAATAGCGGTGTTTAACCCTTTTTGTTGATGACTTTTTCATATGTTCTAAAGTTTTTTTTTTAATTCGACAAAATCATTCTGTGTAAAAACGTTATTTTTCAGATTTTTTTCCTCCTGGAATTTTACCATGCGATCATGAACGGATTATGCTTAGTTTATCATACTTTCAGTAGCATATCAAAGCAAATTCTTAAAAAAAATCCTTCAGAATGTTTAAAATAATACAAAAACTTCAGTTTTTGCACGGGTGTAAATCTGTTTGTACCTAGTCTAGGAGCAGTCCATAAAATGATTTTAGATGTTTAGGATCTCCACCCCCTTGCACTTTTTCGTGATTTTGAATGGATTTTAGTACCACCACCACAATACTGCAGATCCCCCTCCCCTCTAAAAGTGTAAAGTCCCAGTAAACCAAAAGATTCATTTTTGATACAAAAAATGAATCATTCTTCTGAGCGTTTTGTTCGAATTTGAATTTAGAAAATGATCATAAATGTTTCAACTTGCGGATCAAAGTGTCCCTCTTTTCTAAATCATTTTTAAGATTCATTTTTGCGATCATCAAACGTTCAAAAATGAGTATATAACCTGGGAGGCGTGGCCTGCTTATATACTCATTTTTGAACGTTTGATGATCGCAAAAATGAATCTTAAAAATGATTTACAAAAGAAGGACACTTTGGTCCGCAAGTTGAAACATTTATGATAATTTTCTGAATTCTGATTCCAACGAATCGCTCAGGAGAATGATTCATTTTTTGTATGTTCTTGTTATATGATGTTTTATACTCCATTCAGCTAAATTGGAACGAAACACCTCTTCTTGACCATAAACTGGTTCATTGGAAATGGATTCGTCAGAATCCGAGAAAACTTCACAATTTTCAGATTCACTAACCACATTATTGTCATTAGAAATCAGGGGATCCCCGAGAATTTCTCGAGAATTTTCGGGAGTACAAATTGGAGATTGCTGGCTATCGGTTGAATAAACACTTTTAACTTGTGTTATTCTTTTCACAATCTCCTCAGCTTCTCGCATTATGCTCCGACGTTTCATTTTTGATTTTTATTTATAATTAATATAAAATCACGTTTATTTTAAACCGCACTCACTCAACACAGTTTTTTTTAACTGAAAACAGCATATAAAGAAAATGGCACTGTAGTTATTTCTTTTGCTTTTATTAATGACAATTCAAACAGAATTCGAATTTTGATCTTTAAGTGAACTACAAAGTTCTATTATTCTTAACTGTGACTAAAAATGAAACAAAACCTGCCGTATTCTTCTGTCAAAAATTTCCCCGCCAACTTTTAAAAATGAATATAAAATGAAACATTTGTGAACAAAAAATATGAAAAACTTTGACGGTCGGCTTTATATACTAGATACCGTTCGTTCATAAGTTGAAAATACTTGGGAATACATTGTCGTCCCTTTCAGAGCTGATTTTCTCTGTCGCACAAAACGATCAGTAAACGCTCATATTTGATGAACGTTCATTTTTTGGTTTAGTGGGGTGTTATTGGGGGACACCCAAGTAACTCGCAAATAAATTAAGACAAATAGTTAAAAATTCGTTCACTCGATTTCAATTAGATTAGCTTTAAAAGAAATCATTCTGGATTACATGCCTTAGGCGCCGTTTACACTTACGATTTTTTCTTAAATCTCTCCTCGAATTTTATTGAAAATCTGTTTACACGAATTTACCTCTGGCGAGAGACATTGCGGCAAGCCAAGACCGGAAACCGGTTGTAGTGCCGAGAGAGAGAGCATAAGTTGTAAAAATTTTAATTTATTCGGAGTATTTCATATGGAAAAAATCGAGTTCGGGTGTCTTTCAGGAATAAATTTTTAAATTTTGGATCGTAGAGTCAAATGCTGTACAATATGAATTTAGTGTCGAAGATAAAAATTCGTCGAATAAAGTATCAGTAAACGATCCATTAGAATTGGATTTTCAATCAAAATTCGGTCTAAAAATGTATAGAATATTTAAAAAATCCTCTTTTGTACAATCTATGACGCTAGTTTCGAACTCGAGAAGGGGAATGAAATTTTCTCGCAATTTGTTTGGAGTTTAGGGCCTCATTTAGACAATCAAAGTCATTTGTTAAAGTTATTTTATGTTAATAAATTTGGTCGTCCCGTCATGCTTTAATGTTTTTTGTGAATTTGATACAAAAAATGATAGCTAATAAATTCAGCTCTACTGTCATCGACAATTTTTTTTTGTGTACAAAACAACCAGAAACGTAGACAAATAAATTTCATCGTCTAAATGCACTTTTGACCATCCAATTTACTTGACAAATCTTGGCCAACGCCAGCAAATCTTAACCAACGCTAGCAAATCTTGCCCAATGTTAACAAATCTTGGCCAATACACTCTTGGTAACGCTCGCCTCGATTATTTTTAGTTTTAACTCAAAATAAAATCACAACACCAAAATTTTAAAAATTCAGATATTTTCATGATTAGATCCTTTTTCACAAAGAGCTGTGTGTGATTTCGTGTTCCATGAAAATATGAAAATGAAAGATGCTTTTATTTGATTTTCGTCCATCATTTATAATTTTCATTTGATTTTTTCCAGTAATCCGATTTTGTTTGGTATCGTGCAGAAAGTTGCTGAATTTGAAGTTGATTGGAAATGACCGGCAGTCAAATGTTTCGCACTCGATCTTTTGCTACATTTTGAATTTTTTCTCGATGATAAAACTTGGAAAATGCGACGGTAAAAAAACTTTGAAAATATTTTTAAAAACTCAATTCTGTCAGGTAAAAATAAAGGCAAAATCAAATGCATTGGAATTCTCACAATTGCAGCGGTCATTCTTATCATCCTTGCTGTTATTGTTTACGTATAAACTTCGAAGCGTATTTTTTGCAGCCGGCAAAAATATCAATAACACCTGTTTTCACTTATCAAACTTGCGTTTTCTCATTGCTTTGTCGCTAATTATGTGAAAATCGACATTCCGATATGGATTTATTTTAGTAAACCTCAAGCAAATTACAAGAATTCAGTTGCCGCCACCGCTTAAAAAAAAATGAGAAGTTAAAACGTCATGTTTCATACTGTAATTAATGATTCTGTGTGAAATATGTGTAAAGAAGAGTAAAATATCTTTTCCCGGTCAGTCGCGATGCCGGTGAATTTCTGTCACGGTGCCAAAATAAAATTTTATAGTTTCAAGCAGCTCTCGGCTTCTTTTTATTGAGACGAAAAGTAAAAAATGTCAATATCCGCAGCACAATGCATGAAAAAAACGAATCAAATAAATAATATGTAAAAAATAAAGAAAAACATTTTTTTTTTTGAATTTCTTTGTGAAAACAAATGGGAAAACGTACAGCAACCTCGCACGATGGGTCTTAGAACTACTTAGAATTCGAGTATACGAAATAGTCGTTCGCCACCACATGTGTTCGTTTTTTACTTCTTCAAACATAAGTATCGTTTGTAAAATACATTATTTAAAATAGCTTTTCACCCCATCCTTCCCCCCTTACCTAACCTAACTGCCATCCGTAATAGATCATTTTATTTCTTTTTTCATTCGGCCATTCTTTATATCCTTTTGTATCAAAGCTGCCTCCCCCAACTTGCTCGGTAGGAATCTGCCTGGATTTACTTCCGTCTTGGGATGGCTATTTCTAGCGTAACATTTCGAAATTTGAAATTATTTTTAGACACTCCAAACACTGGCGTCCTATTTTTAATCATTGAAATTGTTTTTCTATGGCTCCACTCCCTATTGAACGAATTTCTCGATTGAAAAAGGAACACGTATAAATCATTTAGGATCTATTCTTGTAACTAGGCGTCTTTATTCCACATCCACAAGTTTCACTAAATTTCATGACAGGATTTTTCGTTTTCTTTGATTTTTCGATTCGTTTTTGGATAAGAATTTCACTAAAAATAAATTTTCGTGCCTCACGCGTTCGTGAAGCGAACAAGTTTCCTGTGTTTTTTGTGAATGCTTTTTTTTTTATCTCGATTTCTCTTCAAATATTTACCCATGCCAAAGTCCTTATCAACCTCTAACGGATGGAATGGTCGTCATACAACAGTGTTCGCCTGTTACTATCAGTGCAGCTCTTCGTTACGGAATACAAATTGCGTTGATCTCTTGAGAAATTTTAAATTTTCTATCACGTTGTTGCCATAATTTTAAATTTAAAATTATTCACTGCTTTAGAGTTGTTGCAACTGGAATTTGTACGCATATTTTTTTTTCATCCTGATGAGAGGAAATCCAGAGTGAGATTCATCTTCGTTCGTTCATTCGTATTTGGGTCAATAGTGCTCTCCAGCCTCGAAGCGTAAATAAACAGCACACTGTCTTTCTGTGTTTGCTTTGGATTAGTTTAGAATGTTGATTTAATCAAGATGTGCTATGCCTCGTGCACGTACGAAAATTAATTCAATGAAAATTTTAACATTTACTTGAAGTTTCTTAAATTTGAATTAAATTCTGGTTGAAATCTCAAACTTTATCTCATCTTGCAGGAATATTGATTGCAGTTTCTAAGAAATAAATTGCATTTTTTTAGTTTATTATAAACAAGTCGTTGATAAAATGTTAGAAGGTCCAACATTTGAAGTTATCATTTTTATTTCACAAAGTTTTATTAATTAACTGTCGGAGTTTTTCAATTCCAGAACATCGTTTGCAATTACACTTTTTATCACACATTCACAGCTCCAGTCATTTGAATGCTTTTTTGTGATTTCTTTAACCTTTATACTGACGAGGTGGTCTCAATTAGGCTACGTACAATCACGGCAACGCCACACAATATGTAGATTCCAAAATATAACAAACTAGCTTGCATACCCGTCGTTGCCGGGTTAAGTTTTTTGATTTTTTTTTATGGTCTATGTTGGAGCTAAACTTCAGGTCAATCGGCTCGTTAGTTTCCCCGCGAAAGGGTAACATAGAGGAAGAGCTAAGTTTCGAGATGACTTTACCCCCTCCTCTTACTCCCCCCACCCCTCGCGCTACTTTTCCGTATGCCTATGTTGGAACCAGAACTACCACAGACACTCATGCCAAATTTCAAGTCAATCGGTTCAGCCGTTTTTGCGTGAAAGAGGAACAGACAGACAGACAGACAGACACCAACTCATTTTTATATATTAGTATGATATTCAATACAAAAACCTACGATTTTAATGAAAAAAATGCCAGTAATGCACTGGCCCTTTAATGGCTTTCGAATTGCCGATTTATTCAAGTTTAAATCATTTTTAGTCGATTAATAGAAATTTCTTCGAATTACTGTGGTTCCTGGATAGAAACTACTCCAAAAACTTGCAAAACTGTCCCCTTCTATCGTCTCAGCCACTCGCGGTATTTCGACTTAGTTTTTACCAATAGACAAGTTGTTTTAGGGCAAGACCGAAAGAATGGTCGCAGCCTTAGCCAGGGCACCAATCATGTATTCCGACGCGTCTCTGTCTTTCGACTTCGACGCAGCTTTAACTCTTGACTTCGTCATATCTGCAGCTTGAAATTTAGGGGAATCGAAACGTGATTCTGACGGTCATTCCAGGAAATTTGAAGCTGCTGATATGGCGAAGTCAAGAGTCAAAAGCTGCGTCGAAGTCGAAAGACAGAGACGCGTCGGAATACATGATTGGTGCCCTGGTAATTAAATACTAAAAATCCCTCATAAATTAAAAAATAAAACCCAACTTCGCGCTTATTTTAGGCGGCTTTTACATCTGACACTTTATTTTATGATTTTTTTCAATTTGCACAATTTGAAATTTATTCCTGGAAGATGCCGGAACTTGCAAGTGAAAGACTGTTCGGACCCCGTTCTTCATCCACTTTTTCGTGATTTTTGTATGGCATTTAGTACCGCCGTTTAACACTGCCGCAGAGGCCCTCCCCCCTAAAAGTGTGATGTATTTTTTATCACTATCAAGTCTCAAAAATTACATCATAATAAGTTAATGCAGTGATTATGCTCCCCAATCAATTTCTCATTAAATAAAATTTTCGTTTTCCAGATATTTTGCTTAATTCTCCATTTTTTTAGCCCGCCAAGCTCTTACAGCAGCTAAAAAACCATATAGTCTTCTTGTCTTGAGCTGTGCTTCGGCATTAGAGGCAATTTGCCTAAACTCCTGGCATAAAAAAACATTAAAACAAATATTGTCAAAATTTTTTAGTCACCCGCACGATATCAATATCCTTATTTATAGAAATTCAAAATATAAAAATAACGTATTTGCATTGTTTCAGGTCATGGTAATTGTTAGCAACGAGTGGATAGAAAATGTAGATGACACAAAGTCGTTTTTGGGCACGAGTGGTTTAATAATGGCCTCAACTGATAACATAGCGTTAAATTCAAATGACAACACAGTGAAAAATGAATGGAAACAACAGCAGCAGCAACAGCAAAACCAGCAGCAGCAGCAACAACAACAACAACAGCAGCAAAACCAAAATCAGCAACAATGTGGAACAAATTCAACAAACAATCGAGGTAATGGATCCCCGGATTCTGCACGGATTATCCTAGTATGTCAACAAAACTCACACCCATTTCAGGTAAAATCAGGCTACATAATCATCAAAAAAAAAAAACTGTTGAAAATTCACTCTCTGTTTCTAATGTTTGTTTTTTTCTTATCTCGATCCTGAATTTAGACTCGAATTTTGCAACTTGAGCCAAATCAAGAAGTAAAAGTTGGACGGTCAATCGCTAGAAGTCGGGTGTCGGATAGCAATGCAATTTTCGATTGCAAAGTCTTGTCCAGAAACCATGCTGTGTTATGGTATGCCGAGGATAAATTTTATGTTAAGGTAGGATGATTTTCGTTCTACGTATCACATAAATATGCATGCGACATTAAAATTAAAATATACTACGGGGGTTTTATTTCTGCTATATAGCAAAAACGTACATAAGTCCAGGCGCACACTGCGATGGTTAGCATGTAGATTGGGGCTGAAGTGGCAATTGCAGGTTCTGAAACATTTAAAAGTCGGTATTGCAATGCAAATCGAATGCAACCATCGCAGCACTAAAATTACAAAGAATTTGTTTAACGTTTGTTTTTTGTTCGTAATGTTCATTGCAAAAATGTAAATGATTTGATGTTTCGTTTTAGGATACAAAAAGTAGCAATGGGACATTTATCAATGAGCGTAAAATTAGCCAATCAGAGGCGGAAGAGCTTAATTCCGGTGATATTGTAAAATTTGGTGTTGATGTTATCGAGAATTCACGTAAAGAGGTTCACGGATGCATTATTGCTTGTGTCAAGCTATATTTGCCAGATGGACGGGAAGCCATATCAAATAATTCTAGTCGCTTCATACCCGGTGAAGGAACCATATCATTAAATGAATTACACCGTTTACACCATTATCTGTCTGAAGCGGTCCAACGTGAAAAGATTTTAGAGACAAAACTTCATGATATACAAAAAGTTGTCGAAGTAACGAGGTGGGTTTTATTTTATTTTATTTTTCATGAATTAAAACTAATACGACTTATTCTAATTTCCTAGACGCAATACTTCAACATGTTGGCAAGCGATGATAGACGAAGATAGATTACTAAATCGTATAGATATTCTCGAGAATAAATTGCAATTTTTCCAAAAGAATGCATCAGAAGATCGTCTTCGAGAGGAGATTCTTAAGCTGCAAGAAGATAAATCGGTTTACCAAGTACGTGATTAATCAATTTCATTCATTCATTATTGTTCAACATAAAATGTGATTTTTATAAAGTAATAAAATGTGTCTTCGTCATTGTTAAATTATAGAACTCTGCCAAAGAAGCACTCCGCAAAGTTTATCAGGAGCGAATGGAAGCAATGCAGAAACTAACAACAATTGAACGCGCTTTGTGCAGCAGCGAAGATGAATGCTCCTTGCTGCGAGAGCAGCTTCTTCGTACACAGCAAAATTTACAAGTAATTTTAATTCATTTAATATGCATTTATTGTAATCTTCCCTACTTAACTGAATGTGAATGACACAAAGTTGCTTTAGGCCGCTCGTCGGGGGTTTAAAAATAATCAGTCAATTGACAATTTCTGGACTTCATTAAATGTTATGTTTTTTTTTGGAAATTTACAGGAGGTTAACTGCCGTTCAACACGTTTTGAGGCAGAATGCAAAGAGCATCGTGAAAACAATGAGAAAAACCAAAACCAAGTACAAAAACAAGATTCCGAAAGTCAACATCTCTTTGCACAATTGAAGAAACATGAGTTGGAATGTCAGGACCTCAAAAATCAAGTATCCGCGCTAATCACTGAAAAACATTCACTGCTGCAGGAAATCGATTTGCGTGAAGTATGATTTTATCTCTATGTGTCGTATTCGTATTATATAAATGCTTTCTTTTGTGGTTTTTCTATAATAGAAATATGGAAACGCAAGTGAGGACGAAGAAGAAACTGTTTCAAAAACGAGTAGAACTTCATCGAAGAGTACTGTTATGAAATGGTTGGAAAATTCTGATCTTAAGAATAAGGAGGGTTCTGCTGATATTATAAAGGCTATTTGCAATGTATGTATTTCAAAAAATATCAGTTCTGATCAACACAATAATTTTCTCTGCAATATTTAGTATCGGAAAAATGTGTGAAAAAAAACATATATTTTGAGAATCGTTAAAGATACGTAAAAACCATTAAAGGAAGAAATGCAGGAAATATTATTTCCCATAAATTTGGTTATATTATGAAACATAACAAAAGCTATAATTGCCAATCTGACAATCATTGGAGACCCGTATGGTGATATTCGTATCAAAATTCGAACAGTTATACCAAAATTCCAGTTTGAAGTCAAACTTTCCAATAAGATTTTTTAAAATTTATTCCAATCGGATTTTGATGTATGGGAGTTTTATGTAGAATCATATCCTAAATAACTTTTGTTCTTGGACTTTTTTGATAAGATGCACCGTTTTTGAGATATTCACAAAAAACGATTTCGTTCGTATGGGGGGTCCCCCCCCTAATGGTCCATTTTTGCCCATTAACGAACTTAGCCTCGCATTTTACGAAAAACTGATCTGCGCAAAATTTCAAGTCTCTAGCTCAATCCGTGCGCCCGCAATCCGCGCCACAGACGGACGGACAGACAGACAGACAGACGGACAGACAGACGGACGGACGGACATCCAAAAATTTATTATTTTTATCATTCTAAACACACTGGTGTAATTCATTTTTGTGTGTGATGACGGGATCTTGGCGTTACAAACGGTAAGGCAAAGTTAATATACCCTTTGGTTTCACCATACGGGTATAAAAAACAAAATTCATAATTTAAGAGGCCTGAATTTTTTTCAATAATCTTGAGAACCGCTAGAAATACAAAAAACCGCTAAAGCAGACAATGCAGAAAAATCAATATCTTTTAAATTTTGTTATATTCGTTTTTTCCCAAAAGCAAATAAGTTTCGAGAAACTTTCAGAAACCGATATTTAAAAAAAAATGTATGGGAGGTACCCGTTAGAGCTACCGTTACTTTTCAAAAGTTAGTAGAAAACCATGATTTTTGTAAAACTTATTCACAAAAAAATTTCAAGTCGTTAGGTCAACGCGTTCTTGCTTTATTTAAAACTAGCTTGCATACCCGTCGTTGCCGGGTTAAGCTTTTTGTCTAAGTTTTAGAATACGAAGAAAACAGAAAAGAACTTGAAAACTTTAATGGGTCTATGTTGGGGCTGGACCCCCGACGAACATCAATGTCAAATTTGAGGCCAAACGGTTCAGTAGATTCCCCGCGAAAGAGTAACATAGCGCAAAAACTTAGTTTCGAAATCACCCCCTCCCCTTACTCCCCCCACCCCTCGCGCTACTTTTCCGTATGCCTATGTTGGAACCAGAACTACCACATAAACTCATGCCAGATTTCGAGTCAATCGGTTCAGCCATTTTTCCATGAAAGAGCAACAGACAGACACCAACTCATTTTTATATATTAGTATGATTTAAAATACGTGCACACACGGGATGCACAGACGTCCTCATAATTTTGCCTGAAACGGATTTCGTACTGTTCAGAAATTTTCTATCTGCACCCGTTCTTAAGTCGGTCTCGGTCATGAATGTTATACTTTTTTTTCTTTCGAAGAGGAAAGTAAAAATTACCACAAATATTAAACAAATTTTGGCTTTAAAATTCATTCAATCAGGCAATGTTTTCTAAATTTGTTATGGTGCACTTGTGTATAAATTTATGTAAAAATGCATTGAATCTGATTTCAGATTCGACCAAATTTATTATTTTTTCACAATTTTAACATTTTTTCTTTCTTGAAATTTTTTAGGATGTCGACACCGATGAATTAGAAAATGGCCGAGAATTGAATTTATCGAAGTTACACGATAAACTTCTTGCTATTGAAAAGAATTTAGATCAATTAGATACGGATACATGTCCAGGTAAATTACATTTTTTTACAATTTATCCGAATAAAATATTTTATTTTATATAAAAAAAAGTTAAAAAAGATTTTCTTGAAAAATGTACTAAAAAGGGAAAAAATAAATTTTTGTGCATTGTGTATGAAAACCTAACTGTTTCTGAAAAAATCTAGAAAATATTTTTTTCAAAATTAGTCAATAAATTTCACAATTTTTTTCAAATTCCAGCTGAAGAAAATGATGATGATGAAGAGGAGAATTGCACGAGTTCAAGTTCGCTTAGCGATGGTAATCAAAACCTTAAAACAAACTACGATGGAAGTCGAGAAATTATCAAATCAACGACGTCATCATTGAAAGATGTATATAACGAAATATTTCAGTATTTGAATTCAATTAAGAAAATGGAAGAATATACTCACGCACAGGAGAGCTACGAAGAACTCGAAATGAAGGTAAACGAAAAACGAATTTTTTTTTCGCTAATTTGAAATTTATTCATACTTGGTTTTTTAATATAAAAATCCCATTCCAGTTGAATTCGGTGCAAGAAGAATTAAAAACTCTACAAATAGAATTACAAACGCGACCAACGTACAATCAGTTTCAAGAGAAGGTCAACATGAACGAATACATGCAAATCGAAATCGAATCATTGAAATTGAAGGCCATTGAAATGGAGGATAACATCAATAAATTAGAAGAGGAGAGAGCGATGTTGCAGGGCGCCATCGATAATAATTCAACGGCACCGAACCGGCAACAGCAACAACGAGCTTCAAAAGCGATCGCTTCACAAACGGATTGCGATACAGTGTCGCAAACTGAATTGAAATTGCAATTAGATGAATGTGATCACACTGAAATGAGTAACAGAACCAATATCGAAGTACCTTCAGTTGCTATGCCAGCTGCACAGTATAAAAATGTCGCTAGCAGCAAGAAAAGATACGATGACGTTAATGAATACGACGAGGATATAATTAAAAGTGATTTAGCTGTTATCAATAGCGCCGCTATCCAGCACGAAGAGGAATTGATAATTTACAAGGAGAAATACGAGATTATTCTCAGTGAAAATCTAGAGCTCAAAAAGGATATAGTTTTACTCAAAGGCGAATTAAAGGATATACAGAAGCAATTCTTATCAAAGTTTATGATTTATGGCGCCATCATAATTGCCTTTATTAGTTATTTACTTTTCTCATACTTGTAAATTATTATTATTATTAATATTACTATTATATTATGATTATCATTATTATTATGGTTATAAATTAATATTAATTTTTATACAAAAATAAATAAGCGAACCCTTGATGACGTTATTCGACACAATCTTATATCAATAAGTAGTTGTAATGTCGAAATAAACGACCACAGATATGATTAGAATGTTTTAATTTCGTTTATATTGAAAATTACATATAAATGTGAAATGCATTCAATACAGAAAAACTGCTACGTGCTAACGTTCCGTGCTTGTCTGAAATGAAGCATTTTTCTTGTTGGCAAAAAAAGGAAATAATTTTAACAATATGTTACATTTTAAAGTTATTATTTAGCGAACAAATACGTTTTCCCCCATTTTTTGACTATCCATTTTTATGTTTTTTTCTTCTCGTTTCTTCATCAATTGATTAAAATGCAAAATAAAAAAAAATATATATTTAAAAAGAATTTACAGACTAACAAGAAATAAATACAAAAAAAAATGTAAATATGTGGAATAATTGCTTGTTTATTTATTCGTTAAACGTATAATTATTATTTTTTCTCTTTTTTGTTATTTAATTTTAATTAAACACAAAAAATACAAAATCGTTTAGAGGATTTTACGTTGTAGCTAATGTATAAAAATTGCGAAATATAAACTAAAAATAATAAAATAAAATTACGGCGATATATCTTTATAGTAATTATTTAATAAAGTGAATAATAAAATTGCTTAAGACAAAATTACATTTATTTCAACAAGTAAGAGAGAATAAAAGGAAAAACATTTTTTAAAATATTTTTTTTTTTACTTTTTATTTAATATTTTTTTATGAAAATCAAGTAGTTCCAGTTCATATAACAATTTGATGTTGTATCAGTGGTTGTGGAATTCAATAGTATGCACGATATGAAGATAAATTAACACTTCAGTAAGTGATGGTTGAAACAGGATTAATCTTACTGGGGGCCTAATATGGAATACGATCGTAATCGTAACGATCGGTATTCACCTGTTGCTGTTAGTGGAAAACACTAACAACAACACACAATTTCTGATCCTTATGATTACGATCGTATTTCATAATAAGCCCCGTAGTTAAAAGGAGAAAGTGTCTCTTCATTAAACCCCGATTCCAAAAAAGAATTCCGACTGCGAAAGACAACACTACATAAATTATTGAACAATCACAAGGCTGATAACTCTACACATATTTCTTGTCATAGAAAATAATTTTTCCCTCTATAGAATGATTATGGGATTATAAATAAATTATAAATAAATGTAGATTTTTAGAAAAAAATCGCTGTTCACTACTGGATTTACATTTCACCGAATATTCACTGTACCACGCGTGCGTCTACTATACTTGTTGTTTTTTTTTTCTAAAATTGGTTAGATAAGGGAACTAACATTTTGTCTGTCCCTCAAAAAAAAAAGAAAGTAAGCGCGGTATTACACACGGCAACTTTCGGGCTTACTTAAGCCGATTTTCGGGAGAAACGACTGCGGAGGGAAAAGTTGCCACTCTAAATCATCGCTTATCGACAATCTGCATACATTCAAAGCGTGTTAACCGGTTTCGGAAAAGTAGTAGGCAGAAATCATTTTCGTTCTGACCGTCAGCAGGTAAAGATCTTGGGAAGTATATGAGCAGCAGCAATTTCAATGGTTTGAGTTCACACACACATGTAAACTTGTGTAGCATATGTAAACAGGATTGGCTTATTTAAGCCACAAATCTAAGCACATTGGCTTATTAAGCCCAAAAGTTGCCGGCTTACTTAAGCCAAGTGTAATACCGGACTTAGGGTCATACAATTTTTTTTAAGTAATAAAAATTCGAAATTGCATTAAAAAGTTAAATTTATTAACACACTAAATATATTCAATCATGATTGGTCAATATAAAAAAACCTTTCTTAAATATTAATTCAACCAAATAGTACTCAATCTATTCTTAAATTACTTTCTAATGGAATGATAAAACAATTTAGCCAACACGTGATTTTAATGAAAATTTTCCGAATGCCCAATTTTTCTCAATATAAAATTTCAGTATTATAAAAATGGCAACATGAATGAATTTGAAATTTAACTTAATAGATACCGGTAGCTATAGATAAAAATATGCGAATAATTTATAAAAGATCAATAGTCATCCGTAAAGCCGGGATGCGCACCGAAACACTTGATTTTCCAAAATTTCAGTTCAGTCAGTTCTTAGAAGCTCAAAGTACGGCAGCAAAATTTCTGAAATGGTTTGAACACAGAAGTTTTTTTTTTTAAATAAATTGATTGACAATAATAATAATAGATGGAAAACTTACTCGTCTCTAGTGTTTAGATAATATTTTATTCGTGGTAATGGGAATCCATTGAAATCGCTTGCTATTGGAATTGTGTAGGCGCCCATATTTTCGAAAACTAATTTGTCGCCAATGTCTAATTTTGGGAGAAGGATACTGTCACAAATCTGGAAATAAAAGGAAATAAACCTGATCTTAGTAATAAAATTTTTTTTCACAAAAATTCAAATTTCGCTTAAAAACGGTATTTTTAAACCGTTGTCAACCGTTTTAGCTTCCCCAATTATATTATTGTTAAATTCTTTTGAAGAAGTTTAATAACATTTCCCCCCTAAAAAAAGATTTAAAAAAAATTGTTACCTGATCTAAAGCATCGCATGTTGGACCCCATATCGAACTTTTAAACATTTTGTCGCCATTATCCTGAAAATTAAATAAATTAAAAATTTCCAAATTTATAAAATTAGTGTTAAAAAGAAGTTACCCCAAAATATTGAGGAGATGCTAACTGGTGATCGTACAGAATGCAATTGAATGATCCGTAGACACCGTCATTGATAAAGTACATGATGTTCTCCATTTTTTCTTGGCGGATTACTTCTCGTTTGGAATGGACTTTGCAAATTAAAGTATAGGCGGATGACACAAAAAATCTACCCGGCTCGGAGATCACAGTAACATTATTGTCGGGAAAGTATTTCTCTATTGCGTTATTAACAATTGTTGCAACCTTATTTAAATGAAAGTTAATTTTCCTTAGAATGTTTTTTCTTATCACATTTTAGAACCATTAGCCAATTTTTTAGGTCAATAAAATCAATTTATTTGCGATTTTTCCCAATTTACCGTTAATTCTACTGCTATGTCAATATATTAATGATATTTCAAAAATTGTAAAACGAAAATTACCAGCGTAAAGCGAAGCAATGTAAAAAGAATGGCTAAATTTTCATTATTTTCGAAAAACCGCTAATTTACCTCATTTAGTGATGTTCCCTTATCTCCGGGAAAACCACCTCCAATGTCGAGAAGTGTGAAATTAAATCCAAGAGTGTGTCCATAGTCAAAAAGTTTTCTTGCTTCAGCGATTGCGCGTTCATAAACCGGAAAATCTTGACAACCGGAACCAACGTGGAAACTAACGCCAACGATCTAACAACAAAAGGATATAAAATCATATCATACTAATATATAAAAATGAATTGGTGTCTGTCTGTCTGTCTGTCTGTCTGTTTGTCTGTTCCTCTTTCACGCAAAAACGGCTGAACCGATTGACTTGAAATTTGGCATGAGTGCCTGTGGTAGTTCTGGTTCCAACATAGGCATACGGAAAAGTAGCGCGAGGCGTGGGGGGAGTAAGGGGAGGTGTAAAGTGATTTCGAAACTTAGTTTTTGCGCTATGTTACTCTTTCTTGGGGAAACTACCGAGCCGATTGGCCTGAAGTTTAGCTCCAACATAGACCATCAAAAAGAAAAAAAATTTAAAAAACTTAACCCGGCAACGACGGGTATGCAAGCTAGTAATATATATTTTTTCATCAATTTTTTAAACAAAGAAATTCACATTAAAAACATCGAAAATTGTTCGAAAAAACGTAATTTAAAGGTAGGGTGAAAAGTTCCTCGATCGCAATAAAATCTTTGATTTTTAAGCCTAAACCCCAATTACGCGTTCGTGCGTGCGGCATGATTTTGTTCTGGCATCTAGTAATTGTCACCGCGTCTAAAAGTAGAAACTGAGCCTACTCTACGCGGCACGGACGCGGTAACGCGTCTGAGCAACGCGCAATTATACATTTACTCATATAAATGCGTAGTTTTTACCTTCACCGCGTGGGTGCCGCACGCACGAACGCGTAATTGGGGTTTAGGCTTTAGACTGTGTCGCATATTTACCACTAAATAAGATACTTTTTTAGTGGCAGATTCGTGCCATACATCAAAAACGCTCTAAATTTTGTTTCTCTTTCCTACGAGACACTTTTTTTGCACCTCTAACAAAAACAGCGTAAAAAAGTGTCAACAAAAAAACCTTTGACAATGATTTTTAGTCGTCTGCCAGGCTGGCCTTAATTTTTATAATATTTCATAATAATAGTTCATTGAACTTTTGGAAAAATCTGGGCTAGCATTTCAGCCTAATTTGTTGTGTAATTTTCGAGTTGCAGGTTTTGAAACTAGGAACTAGGAAGAAGCTAAATTTTACACTAAGTTAAATTTTACACTAGATTTTTTCCTCTTTTCTAGGAAATGGCTCGAAACATCGAAAAATGTACAAAATGTTATCACTAAACCCTCGTGTAAACTTTATGAAATTTTTCAATAGTGCGTGATCCTAGCTCTTTTGAATAAACCTGATCTTACATACAGTATTTGATGCCAATTTTTTATTACGTTTAAAATTGAAATATATCCCAAATTTTAAGGTTTCGAAAATTTCTTAACAAATATTTCGAATTTAATATCTGAAGAAATATCTTAATTATTTAAAAAAAAAAAAGTTTACCTTTAGATTTAAAGTTTTAGCCAATGAAATCAGGATAGGTGCCTCCTTTTCCGCATCACATCCGAACTTCTGGCCCAACGGACACTGAGCTTTTTCTGCATCACAACGAATTCTAATTACAAGTCTGAAATTTTTTTAAAAATTGTATAAAATGTGATTTTAACAAAAAAAAAATGGTTTTTTTACTCAGCATCAGGATGGTATCGTTGAACCTTGTATAACTCAAATTCACTATCAAAGGTCATAGTGTTAACTCCTTTGATATTTGCATGAGCTATATGAGAGTTCGGTTTCGTTGGATTGGCGAAGATGATCCTTTCGGCCTCCACTCCGACACTTAAAACCTGATTAATGAAAAATAATAATTTTGTTAAATGGTCTAAAACATCTCCTTGATAAAAATTTTACAGAACAGTGGAGAAAACGGCTTCGAAAACTCAATTTTACGGGACCAGGGCTCAAAAAAGGATGAATACCAACAAGTAGAAAGGACAGATCAAAATTTTACCTTATTGATTTCTCCCTTTGATGCACAATCAAAGCCAGTGCCAAGCTCAGATAGAATTTTTATGATATTCAAACTATCGTTGCATTTTACAGCTGTTTACAAATTGTTAATATTTTTAATTATTGTGAAATCTTGTGTAAAAAATAATTCAAAGAATTTTACCATAAAATGGAATAACGCGCGGCATAAGTCTTTTCCAAGTGTAGAATTTATTGATAATATCGCTCAAATCACAAACATAGAGGGCTTCTTCGAATGCATCAATATTTGATTGCTTCATAACATCTTGAATATCCAATTTGTTATCGTAAATTTCAACGGTGTTTTGATTTTTGTCTTTCATAATGATCTCTAGATCGTGTTACCAAGTTTTTATTTTTGGTCTGTAAATTATTGAAATAAAGCTTTAACATAGTTCAAATAAATTTTCGAATTCATGGCTGAGCCTAAAAATCTAAAATCCTTTTTTTAACACATTTTAACACATTTTGTTTAATATTACAGAGGAATTTTTTTTACGGGTTTTCGTACATTTTGCAACATTAAGAAAGCAATAAATAAGCGGATAAGAAAAGTTTGGACCACTAGAAAGAGTAATCATAACTTGAACATGGCATAATGACGAAATTTCAACCTAATCGATTCAAGAGATCTTTCAAAGTTAATTTTTATCATACTAATATATAAAAATGAGTTGGTGTCTGTCTGTCTGTCGGTCTGTCTGTCTGTCTGTTCCTATTTCACGCAAAAACGGCTGAACCGATTGACTTGAAATTTGGCATAAGTTGACTTGAAATTTGGGTAGTTCTAGTTCCAAGATAGGCATACGGAAAAGTTGCGCGAAGGGTGGGGGGAGTAAGGGGAGGGGGTAAAGTGATTTCGAAACTTAGTTTTTGCGCTATGTTACTCTTTCGCGGGGAAACTACTGAACCGATTGGCCTGAAATTTGAGATAGATGTTCTTCGGGGGTCCAGCCCCAACATAGACCCATTAATCATTCACAGTATTTGAATATTGGATCCTGGAAGTTGCAGCTTTGCTCATGTTTTAAATAATAAAATACCGACAAAAATGTGTAAATTTTTTTCGTTTTCACAAGAAAAATGAAATTTTCGAAAGTGCAAATGAATTTAATGACACTCAAAACTGCGAATTTTTGAAATAATCTACAAAGATATGGAACTAGAACAAAATTTTTCAAATGAACACACAAATAAAATGTTCTAGTGCTGAAATATTTGTTTTGCTTGGAAAGCTCTCAAAAAAAAAAAAAAACGGCTAGGATTAAAATTCAACAATGCTTGAAAAATTATTTAAATTTTTTTTTCGATTTATTTATCATTTCTCATGGGTAATGAACTTTTACAATGTGTGATAAATGAAAAGTTAATTTAAAAAAAAAATAGATTTTGCAAGCTTATCAAAAATTTCCATGCTAAAATTAATTTCATTAATAAAATTCTGCTACTGTCCAAAAAATCAACTCCCTTTATACCGGCTTCGTATAAATCTCAGAAAAAAAATCACCGATAAGAGGATTTTATTTGTTAATTTCTTATTACAAAAACAAATTCACTTTTCATGATAATCACGAAGAATGAATGTAACCGGAAAAAGCAAAATGGAATAATGAAAAAAAAAATGGATTCTTCTGAGACAGTTAGTAGCAAGTAAATAATATATAAAATATTCCCTATCAGGTCAAAGTCATCAATTCGTGTAAAATATATTATGATTTGCTATGAATTCAAGTATTTCATGAGTTTGTATAGTTCGGTGTAGGCAAAAAGTTTTCATCAGATAAAAGATGAACGGGTCAAAATGTTACTCGGTAAGGGATTTTACAAATAGAAGTTATTTAATTTGACTCATATTAACCGTAATTTCATCTTATGAAAAAAAAAACTTTACAAAATAACTTACTTATTGGCTGATGATTTGTTGGTTGGTTGAACGCGTCTCAAATGTATTTTTTTTTATTCAGCAAAATCGAAAACTTTTTGTTTTTCTTCAAAGTTTTCTTTATGTAATTTTGTTTGATTTAAAAAAGTTCTTATTTTTTTTTTAAATTTTGGATTTCAATTAAAATTCACTTTTTTTTTTGTTTTAACTACAGTACACCTCTCACTTCTCTAGTTGGAAATGAATTTGCCCGTTAAGACAACGGGCTATTTTGCCCTTTAATTTTAAAAATGCTTGCAACCTATTCAAGCGTCTGGCACTTACTGATTATTGGTACTCGAATTAATTTAACTCATCGACCTCGTCCACGGCCAATTTTGTAATTGTGTCCGATAGATTTTTATATGGCTGAGTAATTAATACCAAAAACTCATACTAAATAAATTGTGATTATAATATATGTATGGAAAACAGAGAAATGTGCTTTATTACTAGTCAATCTTTGAATGGTATCTCCCCACTACAATTTCAAAGTCTGAATCATCATTGAAAGTTTTGCGAGTGTTTTTAACGTAAAACTCGCGAACGATAATGATTAAATATTATATTCTATTTGAATAATCTATAAAAAATATTATTTAAAAAAAACTAGGCAGAAATCAGAACGTTGCGCAAAAAGTAACTTACATTTCAGGCCAGACAGCATTTCGTCGCATCACTTCACTTGTTTATATCAAGAAATTTAAACTTATCATTTTTTTTACATTTATTAAATAAAAATGTGTTGAAAAGTTATTTGAAATCATGCAATAGTAAAGTTTTTCTATATTAAGCATTGATAGAAAGTGTTATGTCTTGAATCATGGTTTGCAGTTAATTATTATTATTTTATTTTTTGAATATTTAATATAGAACAAGTTTCACTAGTGCATGATTTTAAATAATTTTTCAACACATCGAAATTCAATTTAAAAAAAAATTCCCATGGCACTTAGTTCAGAACCCAAGCAACCAGATAAGGCATAATGCCTTAGATTAGGGCGTGGTGTCTTAAAAAACGACCAATTTTAAGACACCACGCCCTAATCTAAGGCATTATGCCTTATCTGGTTGCTTGGGAAGATAAAAGTTTTGCTAGCTTGTTTGCTTGAAAAGGATTCCTCAGTAACACAAGAGGGCACAAAGTGGACGTCACGACCACAAAGTCAAAGAATTGGCGGAAATTAAAGGCTCGTTGCCACTTCACGACTATTTGTAGTATTTGGGTCAGTTCTAAAAGCGGATACTAATCTGACAAATAAAGTTGCAGAAATTTTCGTTTATCATTCGGTGAGAGTGTGGAGCGGTGAAATAGTTTTTTTAGGAGTGAAAATTGATGAAAAATGTGATACATAGAAAAAATCCATTAGCAAAACAAACGTTTTTGAAAAAAATTCACCATTATTTTCAGTTTTTTTTTCGAAAAAAGTCCATAAAATACGTCAGACAAATTTTCGGCCTTTCAAACCCCGCCCTCCTCTCATCCTGCTTTTTCCCGATTTTTTGTATGAAGTTCTGTACAACCGCTTGCCGAAATAACTGGAAAAGAAACATTCGAGTTATCTCGAAGAACGTAGTATTTTTAAAATGATTGAGAATGTGCTTAAATAAGGATTGTTATAAACGATTGATGATGTTTTCTATTTTTCCTACCTTCTTTTGTTAACTTCTTTTATAAAAAGTTCAAAATCCCTGACATAGAACCAAATCGTGTCTGTTTGATATTTTTTCTTCTGAAAACGGTCGAAAAGATAAAAAATATTGCCTCATTGAGCCGAAGACACAATAAACCATAAACCAAGTGCATAATATTCTCAATTCGAACTCAAACTGGAAATGGGTCTATGACGTAAAATTTCGTTATGTACGAGTAAATACTGCTATCGTATTCGTTATCATCGTCATATGATTTCGAATATATCATAAGTCAACCAGCATTCTCAAGACTATGGCGGTACAAACTAGCGATTAGGTCAAATTTTATTTTTTTTTGTCGTTTATTATCGACTCATTTCTGTTAAGAACCATTCGCGGGCACAGTTGGAATTGTTATAAATTGGTGACCGAAAAGAAAATCTCGATTTGGTGCAGTCCACATAAAAATTGTTAAGAAATCAACAAAATTGAAGACCTAATTTTTTACCAATTACATCTTTATCCGTACGCAATTCTTTTTATTATTTTTTATGTTTTTTTTTCAAAAATTTCGCTCTGCAATGTTTATGTACGGGGTCGGGTCAAAATCATCATTAATTAAATTTTTGGTCAAATGATTTGAATTTGTTTTAAACGCAGATTTCTGAACTCAATTCAAATCGAAATGCTGAATAATATTTACATTTTCTTTCTCTCTAAGCTAATGAAAAGAAGAACAATTCTTTTGTGGTGGTGAATTTTTAAATGAAATAATATTTAGAATTGGACAATAGATGACAAAAATGAATTTGTGGACGTTGGCCTGTTTTACGGCTCCGATTTGTGAAATTGATTATATTGTATAACCTTCTGACACCGCCCTCAAAATAATAATCGCTGCACTTTCTTGATTTTTGTAAGATTTACACAAAAATGGGAAATTCAAGATTATATAGTTCTTGACTTTGTAGCTATTTGGGGTTTTTTTTTCGTAGTTTGAAAATTCGTTCCATTATTCTTAGTTCGACATGGTTTCCTATCATCGTATTTCGTTTAATTTATTTTGATAAACAATAAGAACATGACTTTTTCGGCAATCAGGGCAATGTTGTTTTTGTTATTTTAAAAGTTTGTAATTTGAATTTGAGTTTATTTAGTGTTTCGATTTCGTTGAAAAGAAAATTTCAAGGGAGAGGCGGACGGGGGGAATAACAAATGACGTCATTGGAATTTTTCTGGTAAATATGATGATTAAACAGTTCCCGTGAATTTAATTAAAGTTTTTCAATTGTACGAAGTTAGTAAACATTTCCGAGAAATCATAATTATATGACGTCAAACTTTGGGAATTTCAAAAACCGTGCCTTCAAGGGCTCAAAATTTCTAGCCCAAGGTAATATCGATTAAAGTTAACATTGGAAATTTAGTAACATTTCTTCGCATTCGGTTAGTATTCTTGATATCAAATTCAATTGAATTTCGTGCTTTATTGTTTTGCCCTACTTTTAGCATCACTAAAAAAAGTTTCTCCGAATTATAAAATTTCACTGCTTAAAACACATTTTAAAATTCCAATGGCTGATGGCAGAAACCGAAAATATGGCATATAAATTACAGACACATAAGAAATGTTACAATTGCCAGGAGACAGTCATAAAATAATCTATATGAGAACTATTTAATTATCTCGACCTCTAGGATTTCAATATTTTCCCTTGAAATGTTCCGGGACTAGTCAAATTGGAATATTTACAGTATTTTGTTTCTCTGAGAACTTCATTTTAACCGAAATTTTTCCAAAGCAGAAAAAAGAAGTGGTCCGATTGAATTTCGATATATGGAAGAGTTATGTAAAATCTTATTCTATCCACTTTTTATCTCCTACAACTTTTCAAAAAGATGCACGGTTTCAAAAAAAAAATCACAAAAAGCTATATGACTGTCTATAAAGCACGTAACAATTTTGAATGGGTGGAGCGGGGTCTGTGATAGTAAAAACGGTAATAAACCGCTGATATTTAGTTGAAGATGAAGGGGTTAGTGATTTTTTTTTTGCTACCTGTTGCTATTTACACCCTGATTCTGATAGTCGTGTCATTTTCGACAAGAGTCGTTGTTAGTGCTCTTCTACCAACAAAAACACGTAAAATAATCTCGAAAAGGACATGACTATCAGAATCGGGGTATTAGTAAGAAACTAGTCACATTCTTACAAGAGTTGTGTAAGTTATCGGGCTTAAAAACTAGCTCGATTTTGAAAAAAACATTTTTTCGATGCCTAAAATCATGAAAAACCTAAAAATTCTACCGTATATTTTGTTATTAGCCAAACTTATTTTACCATCAATAACTAAGTGTGGATACCTTAATATTTTCCTCAAAGAAAAGAAAAAGCATTTTTTCCATGACACTGGCAAATTGATTGTACAATTTTTCATCCAAAAAGAGGAATACTCTAATAAATAAATAAAAAAACGTCACACAAATTTTCAAAAAATCGTTTTATATATATTTTCCAACCCAGATTATGTTCCCTTAAACATTCCTACAGCTAACAGTAAATTTCTTCTTGTAAAATGCAAATTAATAAACGGCGATGATTTAGTGGGGAATGACCTCAGCAAATACGGTTCACCGTCTGTAATCTCTAAATTATGCGACGCATTTGCATTTTGTCCAGTGATATCTTCGCACATCTTGGAAAAGTCCCACATTTTCAGTGAACAATCCAAGGATCCCGACACCAAAACATTTCCATCTCTGCTGAAGCATAACGAATGAACAGTTCCAGTGTGATTCGACAACGAGGCGATCAATTGTCCATTCGATAAATCCCAGAGAAGAATACGATGGTCAGCCGCACCAGATGCTAAATATCGGCCGCAGATTGAAAAGACTAGCGAGTAGATTGGAGCCTTGTGACCAGTCATTAAACGCACAAAGTGGCCGGTCAAGCAATCCCACAGTCGTACTGTTCTGTCGCTCGATCCGGTAGCCACGTAGTTGGAATTTGGATGGAAAAGAACGCACTGCAACAAATATTTTATTCAATAAAGAAAATTTAGAGTATTTTGGAGAGAATTTTACATCAACATCTGATAAATGACCACTGAAAATCCGTAGCGGTTGATGGGAATCTGTTGCCCATAGGCGTGCTGTTTTATCATGCGAACTGGTAGCGAAGTAATAGCCATGTGGTGAGAAGCGAACATCCCAAATGGGAAACTGGTGTCCTTTGTAAACGACCTACAAAATAACGTTTAGTTGTAGCTAAAAATATTTTTAAAAAGCGAGAATATCCTACCACACATGTCCACGTGTGAAATGACCACAAACGCACAGTACAATCCTCTGAGCAGGATAGTAGAAGCGTTTTATCCGGCGAGAATGAGCAACGATAAACGGGACCGCAGTGTCCGTACAGAGTTCTGGTTGTCTCCGCAGTGCGATCGTCCATCATACGCACGAGAACGTCTTCCGCATCTTTGTCGATTTCTTTGAGCTGCTCGGCAGGTTTCATTTCTCGCAATTTCGATGGGTTTAGTGACCAAATTTTTATGTTTGAATCGGCAAACCCGACGGCTAGCATACTAGAATCCTCGCATACTTCCGCACTAAAAACAAGTTCTGGTAATAAGAAATTTTTGATATAAATTGTATAATATCCTACCAGGTGACTGCATGTGTTGAATTCAAAATTGTATACAGACAAACCGACGGCAGACAGTCACGACCCAACAGAATCCGTTTCGATGCTTCTCGCAGGGACTTGATTTTCTCCAGTTTATCCGCGTCTTTTAACTCTGGTAATGGAATTCGATCCTGTGCTGGGGCATTCGGGTCAGATTTTGATTTTTTGGAAAACAGAGGATCTTTCTTCGGTTTCTTCTTCTTGGGTTTGTCGGGCGCGTCTGGATCGATGTCCTCCTCTTCTTCCGGTGGAGTGGTCAAAGATTGGAAATCGATCTGAAATAGATTCTTATTAAGAAATGTGCATTTTTGCGAATACCAGTGGTTTACCTCCTTCAGCAGTCCATAGTAAACCCTAACTTTGTTGTCCTGTCGCTTCGCTTCACCAGTAATCGCGCCAGCTGTCGCCTCACATTGAGCTTTGCTTCTCGCCAAGCCTTCGTACAAATCAAAGAACAAATGCTTGTTGACAATCTGCGAAATCATGTCCAGCTTTTTGTCCTGGATATGCCGCTTGAACAGCGACAGGGAATCCCTAGAAATTCGTATAATAAACTTCTCCGATTCGAAGGCGCCCACCAGATCGTTTTCCTCCATTTGGGAGCGCTTCATGACCAAAGACAACTTCTTCAAATCATCCTGATAGTAATATTCATGTTCGTGGCTGTATTTCTGGAGAATCTTTTGGCCGCGGTCTTCGTGTCCCAAATAAATCAGTTTCAGGTAAATGTGTACTAAAATCGGATACAGAATCATCGCCAGTTCATGTTTGTAGATATCAAGCGATTCGTCCACAAAGTGCCGGAGCTCAATGTAGGCTTTTTCGTAGTTATCTGGATCACCTTCCACCTCGTAACCAGCCAAAACATCTTCCGAAACTGCATCTTCGATTTCATCTTTGAGGTTGGCCTCTTGGCGCAAAAGTTCTTCGGTTTGCTGAAAGAAAATTTGGGATTTTCAGTGGAATTTCATGTGCAATGGATTCAGAAGGAAACAACTTTCACTGAGCAAACTAATTTTAATAGAAAGTATTTCATAATTTTCCGAACATCAGCCTTAAGTGCGAGTTTTGTAAACAAAAGTTGTTTGCACGAAAAATCCTATGAAATGGGACAAATACTCACCTTTAAGTTGTATTTCCTGATTAATTTTAGGACAGCGAGTAAATCCCTTTTATCGCTGGACATTTTTTTGGCAGCAAAACCTACGAAAGTTAAATTATTTGGTCACTTTTAGTTTTTCTGTGACTTTTGATGAAGCGTTCACAAAAACGTCCTCAGCGCCTCTGGTGAGTGCAAAGGGTACGATCTGATGTTTCGTCGACGAATCAAATTGGTCACCCGAAGTTGAACGTTTCGGAAGCTTACCAAATAAGAAACTAGATGGCACTAAAAGTGGTTGAAAGAGTTTTTGAAAAGTTCTAAATAAGTGTCACGGAATGCTTTCGCGATAAATAGTTGTTAAAAACAATAAAAAAAATGAAAACTAAATTTGTAAGAGATCGTAACTGTAGAAAAATCATTAAATATTTACAGTTATGAAAGCAAATTTTAATTTCATAATGAAAATTGGTAATTTTAAACTGTTAGTAATTTCTAAACCAAATTCAATGCAGTTTATACAAAGGAATAGTAAAATACGAGCACAGATTGAATACTTTTTTTTGCATTGTTAGTGTGACTATTTTTTCCCTTCTTCAAATCAGTGGAAAAGCGGAAACCACTTACAGTATTTTGGTTTTTCATATTATTTTGTTTTAATTATGTTTTAACCCTTTTCTTATTTAACATGAAATATATCAGATTCTAAACACCCCCAACTCTACAATTGCTAAACTGTTGCCCCAGTTTTGAAATTGTAAAAAATTCAGGACAATCGGCTCCGTGGTTTTTGGTTAGAGGTTTAAAGTGAAAAGTTGGAGCATGTTAGAGTAAACTCAGGAAATATATGAAGATAAACTGAAAAAACAAATAAAAGACATCAGACTGAAAAAAGAATAACAAGATAAAAAGACAAATAAAAAATATGAGGAAATCAGATCCTTTTTTACTTTCATTTTGTTTTCAATAAATAAAGCAAGTGAACAAGAATTAAAATCTTTAAAATTTCTGCTTCTGAACAATAAAAAGACACACATTAGAACTATGACTACTAACCCAAGGAAATTTTAAATAAAAATCAGAATAAGAGATGCGCCGCAGGCCACATGTCTTGAATGCATGTTTTGTGGAAAATGGTTGAAAAATGAGGCGTTAAAAGCTAGAGTGGACAAAGCCACATGTCGAAATCGTGAATTTTTTTGTGTTTGAATCACTATTGCGAGTGAGTTTTTAGATAAAAATGTTTGGATGCGCAAAAGAACATTTCAACATTGAGTAATAAAGTCCACAGAATTTTTTTTTCCAAAAATTTACAGTCAAATTACAGGGAAAAGCTTCAAAAACTCGATTATGTGGCTTGGTCCACTCTAGCTTTCAACGCCTCAAATGTGCCGCAGGCAAAAACATGTACATTGGAGTAACCTCCAGCCGAAATAGAGTACCTACGTTATTCATATTTAGTGGTCGTTAATTTAAAAAAAATAACGATTAAATTTAAAACAAAAAAAAAAATGTTCCAGTCAAATGTAAGAGCAGAAAAGAAATGCCTAAATTTGTTTCATCGTATTTGAAAATCGTGCAATGCACTTGGCTTTCACTCTTTTTTTTAAAATACGAGTAGAATATCGACCGTGATAAATTACAAATTCGTCTAATTATCCATTAATCACAATTACTCGCAAGACGCGGATATTACATGCCTTTTGAAAAATCTTCTCAAGTGCATCATTACCAAAAAATGATGGAAAACATGAAAATATCACGAAGAGAAAAATGTTGATTTTTACATTTCAAGAGCGTACGAAAAATATTCATAATTAAAGACATTTATTTCCGACAGGAGTGAATCCTTGACTTTTCACAGAAGTGTTTATTATCGACTGAAGCACCATTAAATCTGTTGATTATCATATCGTGATGAAAAACTATTACATAATTTACAAAACGAAGTGAGTTTCTGGCTGACGGTTATCATTTGGGAAATTAAATACCTCATCCAATTAGTGCCAATTCACGGTGAAATCTTGGAAAATAAAATCTCGATCCACTTTAAGATTTTTTTTTCACTGTTTTTCACTAAAAATTTTTCTTTGTCGTGTTGGAAAACGTGGCTATTTTCTCTTCCTTTCGTCCTCGTTCACATTGTGAATTCTACAAAAGGACACCCCTAATTAAAAGTCTCGCCAGAAGACAAAATCCAATTAGGAAAGCCGGAATTCCCTTTAACCTTGTCCGAATAAGGAAGTAAAATTGGGAACGAATAAAAGAAGAAACGAAGCGACATGGAATTAAAGGTCCTTTTTCGCTCATCTCTATACAAATGGCGGAGGAACCATTCAACAGAGCCGAAGGCACACAAGGACGAAATGAAAAATTAAATCAATGATAATTTCTCTTGACCGGACCAATTGTGGATCAAAAAAAAATCATCCCTATGTAGGTCTGTATGTGGAAGGAAATTGGAGACAAATTATACTTGAAAATCTTTTCGTACAAAAGTATGTTAGTAAGAATTAGATATTTTTTCATCATTTATTTTTTTTTTTCAGCCTCGGGGCATGGCATCGAGAAGAATTTCTGCAAGCATAAAAAAATTAAAGAGCTTGAAAAAAAATTAAAGATGAGTTCTCCTATTTTACGCCAAAAAAGATTTTTGATCATCTAGACTGGTTTTCGTGGCTGAATTGTTGCATTAAAAGATAATATTTTAAAATTTGAATGAATTTAAAAACCATGAATTTTATAAGACAACCATTTTTAAAGATAAAGTATAGCAACTCTTGAGTATAAGCAAATAAGGTTGGCTGTGAAATTTTACCACGACATTTTCTTTACTGTTTTATTATGGATAAAATGTTATGGTATTAATTTAATCTTGAGAGCAATTTCATTTCAGTAAAAATGCTGGGAAAATATACTAAAAATAAATGCATTTTTTTCATACATTAAGCATTTTTACCAACAAAACACACCCACAAAATGATACAAGACTGAATTTTTTTTAATAAAAACGATACCAACATCATCCTGCTCTGGAAGTTTTTGTTTCGTAATTGACATTAATAGTGCTTTGGATAATACAAGTATATATCGATAGATATTGTTATTATCAGAGAAAATTGTTGCATTAAAATTTAATAAAAAAAATGTAATCGTTATATTTTGTAGTTGAAGAAAATTGAAGGAAAAAATATGAAATAATCTAGAGAATGCGAATAAAGTTTGCATTGGCTAACAATTTAATTTTTTTTTGTGAAAAATGAAGAAAAACTATTTATATAACAATGAAAAAACCTTGTAATGGAGGGAAAGAATTAAGGACGAAGTAGCATAGTATCAACAGGAAGCTGACTTGACAATCTTCTAGGATTTCTCCCTTTTTTGTTTTGTTATAGAATGGAAAACATCTCAGATTACACGTCTTTTATAAAATTTCCACTCTCTAGTACAAAAGCATCATGACGATGACTTTTCCTCCTCCCACACTTGTAACTTTTCGCCAGTATAGTACATTGCTGAAAACATCCCAGTACAAAAAAGGTATTGCCCTTATCCCGGAGATGATTCCGGGGTAATTCTATTCATTTGTAACCGAATAGAAAAAGGTGTCCAGTAATTGCGTTGTTGGACAGAACAATAGCCAAAATCCGAAAAATTAATCAAAAAAAAAGCAAACCTTTTTCCGGAACACACTTTTCCGATAAAGGTAAACATTAAATACCGTACAAGTATTAAGAAATGAAAGCCAACTGGCCAAAAAACCAAAAAAAGGAACGTTAAATTGAAGTATAAAAAGGAACGTTAAATAGTGTGATTACTATTTATATCAAAAGAGAAATCCGTTTATATAAAAGGAATGAATTGACCAAAAAATTCACCTGCGTCATTAATTTACAGCGGTCTGTTTCAATATGTGAACGCTATTGTTAAAGACATTTAAAAAAAAGATACTCTTTGCAAAAAAAAGAGAATTTTTAGCAAGGATGTGACTCTGCAAAATTTACTGAAAATTGTTGGAAAATCTTTTCTCATACTTCTCATTATTTTAATTCCTTTGTTCACCAAATGATTTAAGTTTGCTGGAAAATATTTTCGAATTTCTTTGTTGAAACAATTTTTTTAGTTTTATTTTTGTAGATAATACTGATCCCATTGCAAAAAGCCTTCACCCACACTTTGTTTTTAAATTAAAAGCTCTTTTATTCTACGAATTTTCTTTTGTTGTATGATTTTGTATCGATTTTTTTTTTCAATTTAAAAATGTGCTGGAGGTATTATTTATAATATAGGAAATTCTCAATAGCGGATTTATTTCTCTAGTCCTAGTCAAATACCTATAACTTATTTTTGTTTTGTGTAGCTAATTTAGCTTTATGTGAAATACATTTTTTTGCTGGACTTTATTCAAAGGAATTAATTTTAGAAATTGTTTTTTTTAATCGCATTTAAATTTATTTAGATTTTTTAACATTTTAGATTTGAACAATAGTTTTCAGAGGAAGAATTTTGTTTTAAATTTTTTAGCGGGCAGGTAACCCTAAAGTGTTTATCATACTAATCATCATATCATACTAATATATAAAAAGGAGTTGTTGTCTGTCTGTCTGTCTGTTTGTTCCTCTTTCACGCAAAAACGGCCGAACCGATTGACTTGAAATTTGGCATGAGTGTCTGTGGTAGTTCTGGTTCCAACACAGGCATACGGAAAAGTAGCGCAAGGGGTGGGGGAGTGAGGGGAGGGGGTAAAGTCATCTCGAAACTTAGTTTTCCCTCTATGTCACTCTTTCGCAGGAAAACTACTGAACCGATTGGCCTGAAATTTGGCATAGATGTTCGTCGAGGGTCCAGCCCCAACATAGATACATTAGAAAGTAGCCCGAGAGGTGGGGGAGTAAGGGGAGGGGGTAAAGTGATCTCGAAACTGAGCTCTTCCTCTGTTACCCTTTCGCGGGGAAACTACCGAGCCGATTGGCCTGAAGTTTAGCTCCAACATAGACCATAAAAAAAAAAAATGAAAAAACTTAACCCGACAACGACGGGTATGCAAGCTAGTACTCTATATGACAATCATATAGTAGTATATCCGATTTAGTATGGCGTTGTAATGCTTCGAACCAATCATCGGACAAAAAAATAACTACACCAGGGTGTTAGGGATTACAAAAGATTTTGATTTCCGAATGTCGGTCCGTCTGTCTGTCTAGCCGCAAACACCATAACTTTCGAAAGGATTGAGCTAGAAACTTGAAATTTGGTACAGTTGCATTTCTCGTAAATGGCTATGGTAAGTTCTTGAACGGGAAAAATTGGACTATTACTTCCCTCCTCCGCCATACACACGAAATAGCTTTTTGTTGAATTTTTTTAGAATAGGATTTTATTCCTCCCTCTCTTATACAAAGGGATTTAAAAAAAACATTTTGTCTGTTATCACAAAGAGTATTTGACGATTGGCCTCTGACAGTTGTAGGTTTTCTTATGTTTTTAGACAAAATTAAGAGGTCGAAATTTTTCAAGAATACAATATTTTATTTTACTTCATATAAGAACGTAATTAATTACTACCGGTTTTTCTGTCCACAAATTAGAAGATTTTCTATGAATACTGGACTTAATTCAACGGAGAGAAATAATCGGACTCCTTGTAAAAAATAGGAATACACAAGACAGTGAAATTTTTTGGGTAATGACTAGCGAACAAAAGTCGAGTTCATGCCAAAAAATTTGAAATTTTCCCAAATTTTATTAAAGAATCATTGCAGAATAGTCCACTGTCTCGATTCCTATATTTAGATTTCTCTCTGTTACGTATGTAAGATAAATATCTTTTAGATATCACAAAAAGCTGTACAACTTGAAAGCATTTACCCTTGGAATATTGAATTTAAATGTTTCAGTGTGAAACATCGTCGCGTTTTAAGAAACCACCAAACAGAATCAAACGTTAACTCTTGTACAGACGCATTTCAAAAAGTGATATGGTGTAAATATTTCAGAAATTTTTGTTTTTCTCGGCATTTCGTATTTTACCCCGTCTCCTAATCCATCATCTTTCTTTTCAGAGTAGGATGTACAAAAATGATTTTATTATCTTTGACAACAATTGTAGGTTAGTCTACTTTACGTACTAGATTCATATGTGGTTTTCAAAATGAAAAAAAAAACATCCAATTGTGCTAGTCATGCTTGACCTCAAGCATATATTCATTGTAAAATTCCAAAGGAACAGGAACACAAATATGTGTTCCCACTTACATATGAGTGAATTCTTACGTATATGTCCGTAAATGATCAAATATAGCAGCTGACAGACAAATATTCGGTATATACAACTTTATAAAACCGTATGATATGATATTAAACTGGTATTGTGTCTACCCGTCCATACGAAATATCGTACCGCAAACATTTTGAGAAGCTTTAAGCGTGTTTATAAATTATCCATGTTATGCAAATCATATAAAATCCATGTTCAGTCATGCACAAACAGGAAGAGCTCTCTTCCCTTCAGAATGATTTATGAATCAGTATTTCACATGCGAGAAGATGATACCCTCCTCCTTCCCTGCCCTATTCAGTCCTTCGTAAACCGTCGCACTAAAAATCCTCGACAATTTCCACCTACTATTATACGATTCAACATACACACGTCTGCGATCCTTTTTCGTTCTAATACATTGTACACGTTTATTTGTGCACATATTTTTCGTATGGGCGCGATTTTCTCAAATACAGATCCTGATGGGTTCCTGATATGCAGGATTAAAGCGGAATATCGGACAAGCAAGGGCGGAACACTAAAAAACGACTACACGGGTTTCCACTCGGCCCACCTGAAATCCTCGGCTAATATAAAAAAGTAATACTTATAAATCGTTATAGAAAAAAAAACTCGGTATCCTTATGTGGCACAATTTTTATCATATGTTTCACCCAATGAGTATATAAATTTTTCAACTGTCTGACCACTGTCAAATAATACGACATTTTTTTCCATTTCACCATATTTACGATATATTTTTTTTCCAAAATGGTGTGCTCTTTCAATTACTATTGTAATAAAAGAAAGACCATGGCATCACGAAATAATTTCAATGTTATATTTTTTATTTATTGTTTTTATGTCCATGACTGTAGTTGTTTTTTGTTAAGGCTATAAAAATTCACAAATAATGATATTATGATATTTTTTTAAGTTTTAAGAAGTATAACCAGAACAAAAATGCCATATAAGAGAACCACTTAAAAACTTAGAAAAAGAAAAAAAATTGTAAAAAATGATATTTTTCAAATATCTCAGGAACCGTTAGAGATACGTTAAAACCGTTAAAAGAAAAAAATGTGAGAAATTTCATATCCTTTAAATTTTGTTATACGTTTTGGCGACCCCCGGGGAGTAGGGGAGACTCGTCCTCGTTGTCACAAGTACTAGTTGTCACAATGGCTATATCTCTTAATTCAGAAATATTTTTGAAATCGGTTCTTCGGCAATTTCGAAGCGCACTCCACCACTATCAACCTCAGAAAGTGTCCTGGCGATCGACCTCATGTGTTACGTTTTTTAACTCGAAATCAAAAAATATCGTTAGCAAGTAAATTCTAATGGATTTATTGATTTTGTTTTTTTGTCATACATTATTAAGATATAAGTGTATTTTGATTGGTTTTTCTTAGGACATTGATGGACTTTAAACGTAATTTTGAGTGTTTAGGTTTTACGTTAAATGTTATAGGTGTAAATGGCTGTCAAAAATTATTTGTCTGTCGGTACTAGTTGTCACAGGGGCTATTTGTTTGTCTCAGGGGCTACTGCAGAGCAGGAAAATCTGCAGGGCAGAAAAATCTGAAGAATCTAAAACCCAAGAAACATAAGAAGCAGGAAAATAAAGGACTTGAGATATAGAAATGAGTTGTTAACAGCGATGGAGACGAAGACAACGAAGAACTACTGTGCGTGGTTTGTTATGAAACTTGGTCAAGTAGCAAACCCAATGCAGGGTGCGTTCAGTGCATCAAATGCAGACTGTGGGCTCATGCTACATAGATCTGCGGGGCAAAGAGTTTTTTTTTTGTTACCCTAATTACGCCGGGAATGACCTGTGACAACGAGGACCGCACGTTGTGACAACCAACCCCAGCCTTGGGGTAAGTTGTCACAGTAGACTTAAATTTTTATTACAAAATTTTCATGACGTTATTACTTGAATTTTTAAATAATTTGTACAATTAATGAAGGACGAAAGCCCGAATATATGATTTATGCGTTTGACTTGGCAATTTAACTTCATTGTCTCCAGAAATAAGGATTTTTATGATTTTTGTGACAACTAGGACCAGTCTCCCCTAACGATTCACAATTTTTCAGCCGTTTGAGATTTTCTGGTAAAAAAAAAGTTAATTTCTGAACTGCTTAGTTTGAAAAACAAAACTTTTCTAAGGTTTCAAATATCTTGAAATATATTTTAATACCTTTTCTTATCACCTCTAACAAATCATCCGGTACTATGGATTTTTTTTTCAATAATAGTTTATGGATATTTATTTTCAGGTTATGGTGTTGAGAAGGAAATAATATTTTGCAGCAGAAGGTGGTCTTAAGATGAACTGAACCCAAAAACTACTTAAGGAAGATCCTGCAAAAATATTTATTGCCGACAAACTTATGCGTGTGAATTTATGATATCGGGAACAGTTGGTCGATACGGCGACTTTTCTCTCACACAAATACAAAGACTACGCTAATATATTTTATCTTTTTTGATTATGATATCCAAGTTATGCCTAATAGTTATCGACTATATCGATGAAAGGTAGAAGTTTGTTGCCTTGCTATTATATAAACAGTCCCTTTTTGTTTTATAACATCACAAGTCGAGTACATAAAACATAAAATTATTTAGTGTTCGTATCCATTTATATGATGTTGTAGCATAAAATCGAGTAAGTTATAATCTCGCAGTAAAGATGAGTGCTAAAGAAAATGTATTAAGGGCTTTAAAGATTCCTTGACGTTCGTCCTTTTACTTTAGATTCGAATTTCCATGAATATATTGTTAATACTTTGGTATGTACTGTATACATAATATGTGTGTGGCTGAATATGTGATTTATTTTTTTTTCCAAGTGGAATCAGGGTAACAATTCATTATGGGCATGGTTTAACATTATGCGACCCGAAACAACATCTTTTTCGTCGATACACTCATCCGGTAACATCGGAGATATGGTACAATAATATACCAGCCAAGTATCATGTGATCAAGTCAAAAGAGCAAGAAGAAGGTTAATAGCTTTATATATGGAGAAAATTTAATTATTTACTTTTATCCAGAAGATTTACAACATTTTCATATACTCGCATGCCACTTTATTATTTCAAGATGATTCACTGTCCTGGAAAATGGGGATTTGCTTAACTCCGAAATCATGGGATCATGTGGACCGCATATCATTATTATTATTATTATGCAAAATTGGCCGTGACCACAAAAAAAAATTTGTTTTTAATTTCCCTTTTAGAATTTTCTAGTATATGTTATTATTTTTGGCATTTCCCTTATACGCTGCCTAACTTTAATATAAAATATTTTGTAAATTAAAAACTTTTCCAAAATATTTGATGTTTAAGGTTAAACACAGATTAAAGTCAAATACGGTCCTTGGCTCTTCTGTAAATATTTTACCATTCTCGCTTTCAGAATTTTTTTTTGTTGCTAGGATTTTATGCAAACACATTTCCTAAAATAAACTGTAAAAGTCAAAAAATTTAATCTAAATGCTACCCTGAAAATTTCCTCATATCATACATACAGTAAATTAAAATTTAATTACTCCGGATATTTTAAACCAAAAGTTCTGCTTAGTGAAACCTTTAATAATTAAATATTATGAAATCCAGAATGAAATTATTTTTGGGGTGCCTTTTTACAAAATTATGTACATGTGTGTCTTGTGATTAGAAAATGCTAAGCTAACGTTTAAATTTTATCATAAGGGCTATGATATTGATATCCTTTTTTGTAGATTTTGACGGAAATATATATTTTACTTTGAATATTTTGTCAATTACGAGAATGGCGTGTCAATTATGTTTTCATTATGGATGTCAGAACTTTATAAAATTTTGTTTGATTCATGTGGTAACATTGGCAGGTATGACATCCAAATTTGATCCGGGAAAAACAGCAATATATCAATACAATTTCATTTAATTATTTCACAATGAAAAGGAAAAAAAATCTGAATAAAATGTTAATAAATTAATCTTTTATACACGGAAAGTTTATCTTTTTACTTTCCACTTTTATAGAGGGAAAGTATTGTATTCAAGACGGAGACCAAATCGAGAACGGGCGCATATGGAAAATTTCTGATCAGTACGAAATTCGTTTCAGAAAAAATTATGAGGATGTCCTTGTACCTGTCTGTCGGTCTGTTCATTGTATGTATCTTAAATAACTCGAGAAAGCGTTGAGCTAGCGACTTGAAATTTTTTGTGAATAAAGGAGGATCTCCATTATCATGACTTCTGTAACTGCAAAAAAATTCAGAAAACTAGAGCAAGATAGACTTATATACATAGATCTAAATAGGAATAACTGAATACAAGTATAAACGCTTTCCCTTCCAGTTTAACAACTTTATAGCAATCATATCAAACCTTATGCTATTAATATAAGGTTCAAATTAGCATAGAAATAAAGCTATACAGCTGCATGTGTGTGTTTCAACTACATGAAAAATGACAGCTACGCTATAATAGCACTTTGTATGTGTCTGTGCTCACTATTCACTTACAGGGACAATGTGTGATTGTAGTAGAAATCGCTATAAAAAAGTTCAAGTCCGTCAATTGCAACCATAAAATCGCCATAAAAAAAGAGGGGAAATTATTTTTGCAGTTGCCGACAAATTTTTGCAGTTGATTCTTATCTCCCTTTCTCGCCAAGGTATCTTCACATAAATGTGTCTCTATTTTTTTGCAGTTGGGAAAAGTCATGGTAATGGAGGGCCAACTTAAGTGTTACAAAAATTGTAGTTTTCTATCAACTTTTGGAAAATTAACTGTAACGGATACCTACCATACCGTTATTTGAAATTTTCTTAAAACCTATGCGTTTTTTGGAATAAATAAATATAACAAAATTTTAGGGATTTGAAATTTTCTACATGTTTTGCTTTAACAATTTTCTGTATCTCTAACGGTTCGCAAGATATTTGAAAACAAAAAAATCACAGTTTAGGGGCAAAACGTGTATATTTTTTGGTGGCGCAGAATTCTATTTAATGCACGACCTATGGAAAAAATGAGATGGCAGCGATTATTTCAAAATCGGAAAATGTGACATATTGGAATTTATTCCACAAAAATAGGGAAAAAAGGGAATTATAAAAAATTCTGCTTAAACAATATGTAATATGTATAAAGATAAATTGAAAAAAAAACCCCCCCTTCGAACTATCTTGTGTTTAATGCAACCTTAACTATTTAGGTTCAAATATATTATTTTCAACAAACCAATATATGGTTTCTTTTCTTAAATCCAAAAATATATAGGATTTCCTTTCAATGGACGCAATAAAAAACCATTGTTCACATACAAATGATTTAAAAAAGGAATAAATTTTATTTTGATTTAAGTATCTGATTCGTTGCATATTGAATTACAGAGGAATAAAAAAATTAAAATAATTGATTAAAATTATGTAAATATAATTGAGTTTGATTGGAATCAATTCGATTTTTATTTAATTCGGGTTTTTCTCTGCTCTCAGGATTATGTGGATGAAAATCAGTGTATGTATTGAAAAAACCCTACAAGATGGAAAATTTTATATATGGGTACCTATATTTTTTTTTGGTTTCATTTTATGGAAGAACTGAAATCAAATATTTTATTTCGTTCTTACTTTTATGAAATACATAATGATGTATGTTGTGAATCAATAAACGATATTTATTAAAATTTTGTTTCCCACAGAAACCTGTATAAATCATGTTCCTCTGATATTAACTAAAGTGAATCGAATTTCACAAATGAAAGACTTTCATTACAGTTTTTATCAAAATCCTTTTATACCATATTAAGGGGTTACGCTTACTTGTAAGGCCTGAAAACAATATCTTTTTGGCGATTTTTATACTTTTTAAATAAAACGTTTTAATTTTGGCTCATTTTGCATTCTAATAAGTACATATTTAACTATGGTCCCGATTTTCTTATGTAAAAAATAGTGTATTAGCCGCTGTTTCTGAAAGCGTATGAAAGGACCTCTTCCTGGAGGCGATTTGCTGTGACGTTCATCGGAAATTAATCAAATGAGTTTATTTTTATTAAGTCTTAATGCTGTCCTGGATGAGTCAGAATTTTCAATAACGAACAAAGTGGTATCCGTTTTAAATTTATTTAACGATTTTCTGGTAAAAATTTGTCTATTTTTAGACTGCAAAAAAATGTGAAAAAAAACTTCTGTTTAGGACTAGATAAACAAATGCGTAATAATTCTGCAAAATTTCAAAGAAATCGGTTGAGTTGTTATTGAGTAACCGCTTTAATCGATTTTGGAAACGTCATTTTGAGAAAATCGCGATTAAAATTTTAAGTAATTTCGTAAATGCTCCAAAATCGGCTGACTTTAAAGTCGCATAACTCCAGCAATTTTTATCCAACAGAAATGTTGTATCGGGTCTTTCAATAAGGACACAACAATTATGTATTTAAATAAAACACAGAATAATTGAGATATCGGGCTGAAATTTATTCCAGGTGTAGTGGACATGTTACATTTAAGTATGAAATTCGATGTCGTTCATATGGCCACCGCGAGCACGTTTGTTGATTGATTCTTTGGAGCCAATTTTCCAGACATATCGGCCGGAACGATGGCAATTTCGCGTTCGATATTGTTCCTGAGCTCCTCTAACGTTGTTGGCTTGTTGGCATAAACCAACGACTTAACATAACCCCATAAAAAGAAATCCAACGGCGTTAAATCGCATGAGCGAGGTGGCCATTCGACCGGACCATTTCTCGAGATTACACGATTACCGAACTTCTCCTTCAATAGATCAATTGTTTGACCAGCTGTGTGGCATTACTCGTTCGTGAACTTCACCATGATAAAAATGTAAACCTTGACTGACGTTTTAGCATTGCCAGATCATAAAAAAAGTTTTAGGGTGCGTTTTTATTAAAATACAAAATTGTTATGTCTTTATTGAAATACCCTTTATATTAAGAATATGCAAAATCATTTGTCAAAATTTTCAGGTTGGCATAACCCCTTAAATTGATGTTGATATGTCCGCGATCCGCATATTTAAAACGTACTCAGGGGAAAATGTGTCCGTAGGAAATCATAAAATTTAAATTGCATATTTAAATATTTAAGTTATGACAGTTTAAATAATAAATTTAATGTGCTCTTAGGTAAAAAATATAATTTCAGTTTTAATGTTGTTAGTTAAGCCCAAATGGGTTAATGTTAATAATAATTGAATAGATAGTAAAGTTTGTATACAGTAAGTCATTTTTCCAAACTGGATGTTTTGCTAGTATCAGTTTTCTGCCGTCTACTATGCGGAGAGAAATTTTATTAGTTGATTTTGCATCAACTTCGTTTGTGATTAATTCAACTAGGAACACATTGTCCTTTATAAAAATAGTACAATTTCATTTTTTAGTTCAACTATTTTGCGTGATTAAAAACTAATCACGTTAATTATCAACTTGAACGAGATCGTTTTTTTTATGAACTTGACAATGAAGTGCATTCGGTATGCAGACATCCAGGAGGACTATCTCTAATCAGTCAAGGAGGAATGTGTTTCTAGATTGAAAGTCGGCCACCTACTTCAGAGGCGGCTTTTATTTTTAGCAAAAATGATTAGTTTTCACATGTTAAAAGATCCGATAAAATCACTACAAAATCGCTTAAAAAAGGTATATTTTTCAAATTAATATTCTTCCTGCCTTTTTTATTAAAAATATTTAAAAAAAAGCATTCCTTGACATTGATTCTAGACAAGAATATTGTAAAATTTCAATGTCATACTGTCAGCATCAGCATCAGTCAACTTATCAAATGAAAAGCAAATTAAATTTTCCATGGAAGATCCTGTATTGCGAACACAGTCTTTAAATGAAATTTCCCTAATTTATTTTTGTTATTTTTTTCTAAAATTACCTGAAAGCATAAAACAGCATGATTACATTTACAACATCAACTAAATTTAAATACGAGATTCTTTGCTTCTTTCAGCCGTCAACGTTCTCGATGAGGTAGAATAGCGGATAGAATAGGCCAACGAGTAGTAGAATGTCCTGTGATGTGTATCTATTTTGGTTTCGTGTTTTGATGAAAATTAAACTCAAATTTAATGCTAAAAACCATTACCGATGACTTTAAATCAAAAGCTTTTAAAATGATTCAGGATTTTTTTTCCAAAATTTCCATTCCTTTACATATTTGTTGTTGTTGTACTGCTAGCTTGGAAAATTCTCATCCTCTTGTCGTCGATTTTGTTGATTTTGTTACAGTCTCGGTATACATCGTGAACATAATTTCAATTTCTATCAGCGTTGCATGTTTTTTTCCCTCGTACGGTAAAAAAATTAAGGTGGAAAAATACCTCTGAAAGCAGTAGCAAAAAATTCTCCCATATTTTCGCTTGTTTGGACATAATTTATGTAAACGAAACTTCATGCACCAGAAACCTCCATACATCACATAGAACGGCACATACAATTATCTATGCTAGAATAAAATGTATGGATAGAACATGTTAAATATCTCGTATTTTGGCTGTGCAAATATGATTTTATCTATTTATCTACAAAGTAGAGATGTGAATATTCTCATGCTGGCATCGGTTGTGTGAGGCCATAAAACTCTCCAGTGTCTACTCTAATTTGCCTTGATAGATCTGTAAATAAGCTTTTTTAGCTTAATTTTATTAAAGCAGTTTATTTTAGCTTTAAACTGGCAATTTACGCTGGTATTAAAGAAGGTATAAAAATGTTGTATGTAAAAATACTATGGATATTATCTGAATTTGCCGTATTACTCGTATGATATCTAAATAGATTTTTATAGCTTAGGGCGCTCTACTCAAATACGTCCTGATATTTTCATTTTCAAGGAAAGTATGACTGGATCTGTACAATCTATTGTTGTAGAACATCCCTCTATCTAATATTGTGATGTGACTTTTCAGAAAAATTCCTACGAAAGGACAAAAAAAAATTCAAGCTAAGAGAAAATCGTCGTAGTCGCTGCTTTTTTAGCCATAATCTTAAATGGGGCTATTAGGAAAGAAAAATGATGTGTGCTTTCTTTCACTTATACTAATGGTGCTTTAACGATACGACTAACTTAGCAATGACGATGATGCTATTTAATGCAAGTAAAACGTAATCTTCCTTTATACGCGTATAATACAATATATTATTATAATAAACGAAACCGCGATCGTAATCAATACAATGAATACATTTACATTGCCGTTGTTATATGCCTTAAACATAATGAAAAAGATCCAACAAAAGTAGATATATGTAGATAGTAATTGTTATTATGTATTCCTTCGATGGATATGTTTAAGTATGCAGAGTGTTGATGAAGGACACGAGGCGTCGCACATGATGGTAAACTAGAAGACTAATATCTTAATCATTGTCGTCTTATTATCTACATTATATATGTCTAACCGTTATTACTGTTTGAACATAAATAGAACTTTTTATTCCTAATCTGAAAGTGAAATATTCTTCGACGGTAATGTATGTTACTTAATTTTCATTAAATTAATGAACTGATCTAAGATAATTTTATTGATCTTGTTTTACTATGTATATGGAATAATCAAAAAGACCATATATTATATACAAAATATCTAATGCAATAATATAATGAAATTCTTACAGTGGTTTTGAAAACTAGTCAAATTCCTAGTTTTCAAAGAAATCGAAAGCTTTGTAAAAATTGTATTATGTAACAGAAAATTTTATTACATAATTTGCGGTTCACAGTTAAGTTGTCATTTAAATATGTATTTTTTTTAATTTAATTACTAGCTTGCATACCCGTCGTTGCCGGGTTAAGTTTTTTCAATTTTTTTTTTGATGGACTATGTTGGAGCTAAACTTCAGGTCAATCGGCTCGGTAGTTTCCCCGCGAAAAAACATAGAGGAAGAGCTAAGTTTCTCCCCTTACTCCCCCCCACCTCTCGGGCTACTTTTTAATGAATCTATGTTGGGGCTGGACCCCCGGCGAACATCTATGCCAAATTTCAGGCCAATCGGTTCAGTAGTTTCCCCGCGAAAGAGTAACATAACGCAAAAACTAAGTTTCGAAATCACTTTACCCCCTCCCCTTACTCCCCCCACATGTTGCGCTACTTTTCCGTATGCCTATGTTGGAACCAGAACTACCACATACACTCATGCCAGATTTCAAGTCAATCGGTTCAACCATTTTTCCGTGAAAGAGGAACAGACAGACACCAACTCATTTTTATATATTAGTCTGATCTCATCCTTTAGGATTTTCAAAATATTTTTCCTGAAGAATTTCGTGCTATAGGTTTTTTGAGGAAAATAAAAGACAAAATAAGGAGAAATTATAGCTATTTCTAACAAGTAGTAATTGGGAAATAGTAAGTGAAACTTACAGACCCTACTCGTCGCGAATATATTTGTGGGTTTTTCAACAAAAGATTTTGATTTCCGCATGTACGTCTATCTGTCCGTCTATCTGTCGGCGAACATAATAAAGTAACTTTCAAAAGGATTGAGGTAGAGACTTGAAATTTTGTATAGTTTCGCTTCTCGTAAATGACCAGGATAAGTTCTTGAACGGACAAAATGTTACCAGTCCGTCCCCCCTCCCCCATACAAACGAAACACATTTTCGCAACAATTTTTACAAGTAAAATGCATTTAGAATAGGATTTTACATACCCGTTCCGGATTTTTTTAAATAAACACTTTGTCTGTCATCATATAGAGTATTTGACGATTGGCCCGTGGCAATTGAAGCTTTTCTTATGTTTAAACAAATCAGTGACGCATTAGTATGAACTAAGACAGTTTTTATTATATGGCATCGTTTATTTATATCGATAGCATATTGGATTAAAATGTAATCTAATCAAAACCATTCAATTTAACCAATTACCCTAAAGACTTCTAGCTATCTTAACCCTTAATTTATGAGGTAAAAATATGCATAAATGATGAGGTGGGGTCCACGTTCACTACGTTCTAATCACATACCAAATTCGTGTTTTTAACTCGGCATGCAACACCATACTGTATGAAGGTACTGAAGATTTCAGAGTCACTGTGCTGAAAACATGAGAGATAGCAATGAGAGAAAAGTCAATGTGGGTCCACTGGACCCACCTCATCAATTAAAGTTAACAACAAGCAAGTTTGCAAGCAAAATCTATTTACACACTTTATGGGGTTTTTGAATTTTGAGTTATTATCGTCACATTTTTTCCCCTAAAACCCCCAAAAGTCCTTCGATGTCATACTGCGGCGCAAATTTTTTTTTATTTTTGAACCGAGTCGAAAACTATATACATTTATTGCAAACATAAAATGTTCAAACTCGATTTTCTCGAAACTAATATTTTTTGCTTAGTGGATTCTGCTTGCAAACCGACGATATCTCATTTAAATATCTAATATATATCTAATATTCATTTTGGTAATAATATCTCACACATGGTTTTAATCCTAAATGTAATCTTCGTTTAGTATATGATGTTTAGAATTACATAATAATTTGAAATACGATATCTAATATATATTACATTTAGGATTAAAACCATGTGTGTAATATTATTACCGAAATGTCTCAAAGGAGATCTAAAGTGAAACGTACACAAATGTTATTGTTATATTACATTTCGTTTGATAGAAATTACCCTCAAAACAATTACAGCTGTGAATGAATTGTTACTTTATTCTCATATGAATGATATATAATTTCCCTTCCAAACACATACAATTCATGTCTTTTGTGAATTTAATCGTTTACTACGAATATTAAATATTAATTGCAATCATTCAACCATATTAACAGCAATATGTCTGCAGGAAAATAAATTTGATGAGAGTCTCATTTAAATTATAGCATTTACAAGAGTTTGGAAAATTCATATTCGATCATTTTGATATCAACGTGCACTACTGAATTGTGTGTATTGTAGAAAAAATCATTTAAAAAGTGTCTGCCGAGATATAAATCTCCCAATTAAGTGCTTCCAAGAAAAAATGATTTTTGCTTTATTATACGAAAAACGCTGTAAGTGGGTAGTATAATATAGTATTGTGGTCTTGAAAAATTTAGACCTTAATTTTGCCTAAAAACAGTTCGCGAGATCTGCCGAGTCGTTTTGGTGTCATATCATAAAAATGTATTTTTGTCTGTCAGGTTGTGCACAAGATTTCTCAAAAACTACCAGAGCTAGAGCCTTGAAACTTTACAGGGGTGTTTGGACCAGGGTTGTTATAATTTTTCCTTGCCAAAAAACCCACATAACGAGGGTTTTTTTTTAAAATCAAACAAAAGAATCAATAAAACATTATTAAGAACCCTTTCAAACCCAGCAAACATTATTTGGTTTTAATTGATGATATTAAATAAACATAACAAAAGCTATAATTGCCAATCTGCCAATTATTGAAAACCGGTATGGTGATATTCGTATCAAAATTCGAACAGTTATACCAAAATTCCACTTGAAGTCCAACTTTCAAATAAGATTTTTTAAAATTTATTCCAATCGGATTTTGATGTATGGGAGTTTTATGTAGAATCATATCCCAAATAACTTTTGTTCTTGCATTTTTTTGATAAGATGCACCGTTTTTGAGATATTCGCAAAAAACATTTTCGTTCGTATGGTCCGTTTTTGCCCATTAACGAACTTAGCCTCGCATTTTACGAAAAACGGACCTGTGCAAAATTTCAAGTCTCTAGCTCAATCCGTGCGCCCGCAATCCGCGCCACAGACAGACAGACAGACGGACGGACATGCAAAAATTAATTATTTTTATCATTAGCTGCGTTCCCGACCCATGTAAAAACTACTAAGCAGTACTTGCCAGTAATTTTTGTCGGGAACGCACTTTTGGATGATTGCAAGGAAACCCTAAGATTCGGACTGAGAGGATGTGTAGATGCGAACGTTTCGCAGTACTCCGCAGTAGGGTTTTCATGGATCGGGAACGCAGATATTCTAAACACACTGGTGTAATTCATTTTTGTGTGTGATGACGGGATCTTGGCGTTACAAACGGTAAGGCAAAGTTAGTATACCCTTTGGTTTCACCATACGGGTATAAAAATATGTATATTTAATGATTTATTGCTTCACCTGATATTAGCGGGCAGGTCCCACACAGAAGTCAGGCGGCCTATTATAGAATACGATCGTAATCATAACGATCGGAACTAGTTGTTGTTGTTAGTATTTTCTACTATCAACAACAGACAAATCTCGGTCGTTACGATTACGATCGTATTCGATAATAGGCCCTCAGGACTTGGTTTGGCTTGGCGACTGACACGCTCGAGTTTAAGGACTTGCCATATATAGCCGTCCGCCCAGAGGATTTTTTGTTTTTACGTTTTTGGGGACAAATTTTAAAATTTTTAACATAAGAATGTCACATAAATATTGACGGAAATCAATCAAAACTAAATTAAATTCGCCTTTATTTTGTGATAAAATTTTCAAATCGCTGGTGAAAAGGGGATATTTTCGAACACCGAAATGAGAATTACCAAAATCATTGTACTATTTGACAATTGCTCCCTGGCAATTATAGCTTTTCTTATGTTTGTAAAAAAAAACTTTAACAATTTATTCGAAATTTGTGCTCACAAAGTTTAATTTCCTCGATTGTGATGCAAACTAATAAATTTTTCTACTTTATTCGAAGTTTTTACGCACAATTGCATATTAGTTCGTCTAAATTAAAGAAAATGCTATTAAAACGAGGAGAAAAGGTAAAAATCTTATTATATCAGCATAAAGTGTCCATTTAGTTTTAAGTGAAAAGCATTAAAATGTTTGTGACGTGATGAAAATGAATTTCCGCTGCTTTCATAGTGACAATTAAAGGAAAACTTTAAGACTGTAAAAAGGGAATTTCACTCACGGTATTTCCACGGGTATTGGTTGGGGTAATGTAGAGTATACACTCATTTATTGTAAGTTATTGGCTTTTGCATTTAACGACTTGTTGTCGGAGGAAAATGATAAATTTTTCTAATAAGAAAGAAAAATTATCCATTTAAGTAGTTCTTGAGAAAGAGGTTTTATGTGTTACATAAAAATATTTTAAGAGTTGTCTGTTGTGAAAACACACGTAACTTACACTGTAGCTACTTTAGTATTAAAACACAATATTGATAAAGTTTGTATTTAAAACTTTCTAGGTTTATCCTTGAAGTTTCTGTAGTTCGCATTAAATGTTCTGGTAACCAACGGTCATTAATCCTTTTGTTGGGCGGTTGGCTTTCGTTTAATCGTTTTTTAACAAAAATTGTCCCAGTCCAATGTGTAATGCCGTTTCCACCTGGCGATATGATTAATGATGAAATTGTTCCAGGATGCTGTCGTATTGTGTAAGCAACAACCGAACTGAACTCAACTGAGCCCATGACAAAAATTTCGGGTAGAAATGCGAATAAATGAATGCTTATCGTTTGTCTTGGAATGAAAATTTCATGCCCACTCACCTAAACGAATCGGATGTTATTAGTTTATTAGTTATTAGTCATTTGTTAAGGTAAATTATGACATTAATTGCTTTATTAGGTAATTAAACACAACTGCCTTTATAATTTTCATATTTTATTCATGTGATTTAAGTGTGAGATATTTATTATTTGTCCATTCGTTTCATATTGTAACTAAAATTTAAACTATTATCATTTGAAGTATACACGAGTTTTTGGAAATTAAATTGGTTCATATTATTTCGAATGGTTTTGTTTATAATTTACATATCGGCTCCTATAATTAGTTTTTATAGGATTGAGCTAGAGACTTGAAATATTTTAAAGTTGTGTTTCTCGTAAATGGCTAGCCTAATTTCTTGAATGGGCAAAATTGGACCATTCCGTACAAATGGAATACTTTTTTCTGTTTTCTCGAAAACGGCCCGTGGCAGTTTTCTACAAGATTTAATACCGCCCCATCACACTATTCATTGTCCTCCCTAAATTGAGATTCCATTATGCTCCAAAACCTTTCTAAAGAATGCAGGATCTTCTATCGAAAGAATAAAAAAAACTTTTCTTGTTCGATGTTTGATAGTAGAAAGTAAAACGAATGAGAAGATCGGGACGCAAAGGCTTAAAAATAGACAATGTTTCTTTTATTGTTACATTTACTTTAAGAAGACAAAAATATTGCCTCCGTAAGTTCTAGGGTCGGGTAGGGTGAAGTGGTCCGTAAGGAGAAGTGGTCCACCACAATTTTTTTTAGTAATAGTAACATTAGAACAGAATATGCAACTCTCATCGGTTGTTCTTGATGACAGCTTGTTTTTTATTAGTCATTGAAGTTTGCAGACGTATATTTACTCACTCTCACAGACCAGTGCCAAAAAAACATTGTGAAAAGTTTTCGCAAGTATTCACATTCAACAACATTTTGACGAATTCTTCATCAATTTCAATAAGCTAATTAATCTAAAATGTTGTTTACATTATGAACTTTGTAGGTCCACCGAATTTCGGCACTTTTTTCCACAATTGTTGAAGCAGCGTCATTCCGCTCAAAATAGCGTCGGTAGGGAGAAATGGTTCACGTTTGGTAGGGTGAAGTGGTCCACCCTGTCAATGTCATATTTCGTGTTTTAAAGTTTTTTTTTATGAGTCATTTTGAGTGTTTCAAATCGTGGCCGAAAATCGATGCGAAGCTCGATTATAACTTCTCCCGAAAATCGAGCTGAATTCGAGAAGCAGAAAAAGGCGCCGGAAAAAGACACTTAACAATTACACCGAAGAAACCAACACCAAAACAGATCAAACGCTCATTTGTTACTTTCGAATAAACCATATTTTTGATCAAACTTCATGATTTTATTTTTATTTGTCATTTAGTTTTATGTTTATGCGATTTCTGGAAAAATTTTGTGGGTGGACCACTTCTCCCTACCATTTTGAAAAAATCGAAAAATTAAAGTTTCCGATAAATGCCTAAAAATTAAATTTAATGTCAAAAAGTTGGCAATCTGTGAATGCAGAAAGTTAGCTTAGGTCCTGGGCTTGCGATTGGACTATCTTATCATGCAAAAATTCCAATTTTTGACCATTTTATGACCAATAAAAAAACGTGGACCGCTTCTCCCTACCTGACCCTACTTCAATGAATTTCTAGACCAGTATTTGGCCTGGAGAAACACAAATCGTTTTCTTACTCAAATCGAATATACTTTTGTCAGCCTGAAAATAAAATAGATTTCAATTTAATCTTTTTTTCCAAGAAGTCTTCTGTCTGTGTTTTGGTTTGTACTAGGAATTTTTGATATTCGTGAAGGAAGCGTAATGGATTTCTTACATAAAAAAGGAATGTCAAACCCTATCGGGACAAGTTGTTAGCCCAGGCGCGCACCGTGTTGGCAGGCAGAATGGTGCAGAAGTGTCAATTTGAGTTTTTAAAACAATTTTAAAATAATATTTCAGCATGTAACGAAATAGATTTAACTATAAATGAACAAGTAGTAAATAAGTAAGTCGAAATACATTGCGTTGGCAGCACCTATATTGGTTTGTATAAGTTTTAAAAATTAAATTCGTCACTTTAGCACCATTTTACATGCTTGTCATCGCGGTGCGCGACTGCACTTAGAAATGGGTTTAATGGAACGCGAATATAATTCAATATTATTTAAACACTGATTTTTACATACCCTAAAGAAATAAGCTTGCTTATTATTAACACAATAATAATTATTATAAATATTTACCGATTGCAACAATAGTAATAATAATATAATCGGAATTGGGATGAGGGCAACTTTTCAATTGATCTGTCAGCAATTATAACATAAAACTGACGGCATATGCTCTTGACATCGTCTTTGTCGATATTTTATCTGTTTCACGGTTGTTTCCCAATTTATTTTCGCTTGGTCTTGACAGGTGTCTTAAATAATAAGTCTATGAAGAAGGAAACAATTTCAAATGATTCTTATAAATACAGCTAGCTATACTGCATAAGGCTGTACAAACACACACACATAAATATATATATTATATGTAGATCTGTATGATGTAATGGCATAATATCTACATTTATAATAATAAGTGAGTATTATAAGTATGAAGGAGATTTTTCCGGTTGTCAAAAGAAGGCGTCTTCTTAATGAGACGAGAAATGGTAATGGAATGGTTTCATACCAACATTTGACTCTATAGTATTTTTGGTATAAATGGAGATGCTGTTCTCGGTATAATAACATTCATTCAAACGTATATACATATATAAAACCAAGGACCATAACCAGAAGGAAAGAACCAAAAATTTTATGGATGGGTGTTACATCTCATAGTCAAGAGTTCTTTTGCAACATTATCGAAAGAAATGAGCGAATTTCATCTGTGAAATAAGTCTTAGCTCTTAAGCAAAAATTCATCTTATAAAATGAGACGAAAATATATCATTACTGTATCTATTTATACAAATGTATATATTTTTATTGTACTATTCGAATTTATATGAAAACTCTTATTTTTTATCTCTATAATGATCGCACAATTGGGAGCTAAAGTATTCTTAAGGCATTACTTAAGTTGAAATAACATAGAAAAATTGTTGATGACAATGCGTAATTTTTTTTTATAATTTTCAATGGGGTCTACATTTTTATTCTTTCTTCTTTAATATCTTAACAATATTTTTTTGCGCAAAATGCAGATATTCAACAAATTATAATACACTTAAACCATTTTCCCAGCATTGAATGTTAACATAAAAAAATGCTTGTTGGTGTGACAAATGTTTTTAAAAAATTTAAAGAAAATTTTCGTCTGTGCAATTTTCTCGAAAACGGCGAGTCAAATTGAAAAGTTTGTAGAGGTCACTGAGTTTAGAATATGAATTTACATCTAATTTTAATGAATACAATATTTACAATACAATGCTTACGATACAGTGCTTCGTATAAGAAAGTAAAAATTTGCGGATTAAAATAATTGGTTAAAAATCCTCATTTGTGTAAAATATTTTTAGAAAATTTTACGAAAGAGTGCTAAAAATGAATTCTTATGAAGAATCAAGGAAAAAGTATTTAAAAATTTTGATCTCCATAAAACTTTTTTAAGAACTGGTTTATTTATTAACTTTTTCTTATGAAATTCTCAGAGTTCAATAAATTGTTAATGAGCTTTAGACTTTGTCGAGGCAAAATTATTTGGAAACAAGCGAGTCTTAAGATTTTTTAGGATCCGAACTTAAATCTACCTCAACATGAATTATTTACTAATCTCCAGGGCGATTGCAATGTAGAATACGCTTTCCAGCTAAATGAACCATAAAATCCAGGAAATAACAGCGAACGGAAATAATCAATTTTATCTGGAAATTTTAACATGGGAGTGGTTTAAAAAATGTAAAAATGTCACATATTAATTCCAAATATTATTATACCAAATCAAACCTTTTTCTTAAAAAAAGTGCGACAGTTTTCTTATTGGATGTGTTATTTTTCTGTTACCACAGCATTTTAGAATCCTTATATTGAGGGCAGTTGGTTTAGTCAACAATGCCATAAGGCAAGTACCAAAATAAACATAGGCCTTTTATGGTTTTGATTCACCCACCACCGTCCATTGCTTAAGCTTTTTATTCGGGTTTTATAGTGTTTTCATTTTATAATCTATGCAGGCCATGTAGTCCCTGCCGACTATCCATGGTCGTTGAGAAAATAGTTGGATAGTAATAGAATGTTTCGGAAAACCCATTTCGAAAAAAAAAAGAAAATTTGTTAAAATCGTTCTGAAGACTGAGAAAAAACCATCCAAAACTACTGGAAGAATAATACAACATGATGCTAATGTGTGACCCTTATCTGCCTGAAAAACTCTTAAACCAACAAAATCGTCCGAAAACGTTCGCATTAGAATGGCATCAGAAGAAAATTGTGAATTTTCAATTGCCTTTTTCGTTAGAGTCCAGAGACCTCATTCACCTAAGGGATATTATATAGATGTGTTATTTAAAGTATGTAATGTACAGTGGAACTGGTTTACTGGAAATCATAAGAAAATATTTCATTACTGAAAATATTCCAAAAGAAGGAAAAAGTGGAAAATTTGTTTCTAATCTTAAAATTTTTTAATTTAAAAATTTTCAAGAAGTCTAAGAAAGTCAATTTACAAAGAAATTCCAAGACAGAAATATTGAGAAAAGTTTTGGAAACCGCAAAAAGACACTTTTATAAATTAATCGAAATTTATAAGAAAAACTTTTTAATTTCATTTAACATGACTTGGCTTCATGTAAATTATTTTTCCAAAAAAAAAAAATAAAAAAAAAATGAATAGATATTTTGCCTTACGTTCACTGGGTTTTTTAAAATTACATATAAAAAATTTCAAACGAAGATTAGGTGAAAAGTTTTGCGCCTTGCACATATGAGCTGTAGCTAAACTTTTCCTTACGAAATTCTCTTACGAAAGTATTTGTTATATCCAACTTCGCCGATATCTGTAGCAATGACCGCATATCTGTGGTAATAAGTTACAGTAGCTTGAGTCGATTTTCGGTCGAAGCCAAATTGATCTGTATTTGCATTAGCGCACATATCACTTTGGCTTCGCCACGTAAATCGACTTAAGCTACTCTAACTTATTACCACAGATATAATCGCGATCAATGTCATGATACAAACCTACTTATTTTTCCATTTAATTTTCCTTTTTCTTGATTTTCTGGAGATCTGATAATTTTTCACTCATGGAATTCATAGAATAAGCTACAATTGCTTGCTCTGCTTCTCGATATAGAAAACCATTCTCGAGAATTTCGAAAAATGGAAATCTTCAGGCAAAAAATCGGCTTGGGCACCAATCATGTATTCCGACGCGTCTCTGTCTTTCGACTTCGACGCAGCTTTCAACTCTTGACTTCGCCATATCAGCAGCTTCAAATTTCCTAGAATGACAGTCAGAATCACGTTTCGATTCATAATGACGATTCGGCGAAATTTCAAGCTGCAGATATGGCGAAGTCAAGAATTAAAAGAGTCGAAAGACAGAGACGCGTCGGACTACATGATTGGTGCCCTGGTCTTACTAGCGTGTTTAAAGAACCTACTCGAAAACTACTCGACCGATTGAGCTGAATTTTTTTTTAAATCATGTCCGAAGATATGTTTTTAAAAATCATGTTCGACTACAAACCGTTCACACTTTCGTAAATAAAATAAAGTATCAATATAAAATTGGCAACTTTTGATCAGCAATGTGAATTTATTAGGTATATTTTTTTTCTTTTTGAATTATGGTGTATTTTTCAGAGTTTATCTGTACTTCTGTAAATAGATAGAAATGTAAATCTACCACGTGTATACAAACTATAAGCTTTTCCACTTTGGTACTTTCTACCGATGGATGGCTTAGTAGTTGTATTGACTGGTCTCCGGGTTCCTCGTAGATTCTGGCTGCTATTGGCCCATGGAGCAGTGTTAAAGGTCGAAATTGGATTCTTCCGGTCGATTAAGTGGAAAACTGTTACATTATGAAGCGTTGTAAATTTTCCCCTGAAATGTTCTCTCTGATTCGTTTTTCATGCTATCATGCTGAACTTTTGTTTTGTTTCATTGCTAAATATCCAGCAAAAGCTTCTTTGGGTATTTTGTATGCGCTTTAGAAAACATAGTGTTCAATTTTTAATCCCACATGCAGGAAATCCTCTTTTAAAACAGGAGCAATGTCGGTATGCATTCCAAGTATTGGCATCCAAACACCCTATTTCATTAATTTTCTCTCAATGAAATCAAATTCTAATATTTTAGTTTATTTTCAGGGCAAATTTATATAAAATACATAATTCTAAAACTTTTAAAAATACAGCTAATTAATAGTAGAATTATTATTTTGATTAATCAATAAATGTACGCAGACAAAAAATAGTAAATCTAACTATTTTATAATGGGGAATCGAAAAAACCACTAAAATAGATCATTTTAATTACAAACATAAGAAAAGCAAATTCCCAGGGGCCAATCGTAATAGAGGGGGAAAAGAGTGGTCCAATTGGATTTTAATGTATAGAACGGTTATGTAAAATCACATTTTAAATACATTTCATCTTTATAAATTTTTCGATACCATGCATAGTTTTCGAGAAAACAGGAAAAAAGTATTCCATTTGTATGGGAAAGGGGGGAAACAGCGGTCCGATTGGATTTTAATGTATGGATGTGTTATACATTTTTCAATATGACAGATTTGGGTAGTAATTCGGTTTTAAAAGGTTTTTCCCTTAAGAGATTTCATGCAAAAAAGTGTTTTTCTGCAATTTTTGGATCAATCATGAATCTGGAAATGAATAAAAAATTTAAAAAATGTGTTATTTATTATTGAAACCATAAACTATTTTCTTCTCTCAGTAGGATACCATATACCGATATCGAACCAGGAAAATCTATAAAAAATATAAATCCGTTATAATATTGTAGTTTCTATGAAATATTTTACTTAATTATTTTCTCATAGTTTGAAGTAACTTTGTTTAAGCAATAGCAAATGATGACTAAGAGCACTTTTACAAAGTTTTACAGCTAGTTTCATATTTTTTTTTTTCAAACTATATAATACAATTTGAAGAAATATTGCTCACGGCGGCGTACCTAATAATTTCTCGCCAACTATAATTATACATTATAATATTCCACCTTATAGAAAATGCTGCCAACTATACGAATATTGGATAAGTTGACAAAATTGAAAGTTTCTCCATTCGCTAGTTCCGAAAATTGCATTATTAATAAATTTATCAGAAAATTGGAAATTGTAATCCCTTCAAAAATCATAAAAGAGTTGCCTGTGCAGAAACGATGCGGCGCCACAGTTCAAATATAATTGAGAATAACTTTTAAAGGAAATTATTTTTCACCTTATTCTTCACTAACTACCATATCCATTGTTATATACATATATAAGATGAAAATTCTTTAAGGTTTTCCAAATTTATGTGACTTTAAAATTACTTTAAAATTGTTTGGCATGTAACTCATTCACTTCGTTTTAACATGTCCCTATTTTATTCGGCTTCGTTCGTTCCACGGCCAGATCAAATTTCTTGTTTTTTTGATTTCGTCTGGCAAACCTTTTAGTTTAAAATTTTGTGAAAGAAATATTAGTTATAAATTTAATTACGTCGCAAACTCAGTCACAGGGAAGTTTTCTACCATCAACGGTTTCTTTCTTATGCAGAAAAGTTTTACGGTCCTTTTGCCAAACTCTGTTCACATTTCATTTTCATTTTACCGGGGAAACTTTTCGCACATCATAAAAAAGTATGTGGAAATTTACCTGTACACGTTTAGTGTATGCTTTTCTTAATATATTTTTCAAGATTAAAATCTTATTGAATGTGTGTAAGATTTGATGTGTAAGAAATTTCTTAAAATTTTCAGAAAATTGAATGGGACGTTTTGGGAGTGATGAAAGACTTTATCGATATACAAGATGCAATTCCGAACAAATTTTACATTGTTGTGATAAAGTATACTTGAAAAAGTTTTCCTTTTTATTAAATTATTCACGAATTTTACACTGTGTCTAGAAAATGTGATTTTATAGAGAAATTTTCCAAAAAGTTAGCCTTTTTTGTGTAAAGTAAGGGGTGATTTTCTGAAATTAATTAATTATCAGCAATAAGATGTTATTTTGAGGACTTTTCTCCTGAAAAGTTTTTTTCTTCTTCTAATTTTGAAAGGAGATAACCAGTGTAGCCCCAAAAAAATATATAACTGTAATTCTGGAAAAATATGCAAGCAGCGCTTCAACTGATATTCCTAGACATTTTTAAATTTACTACATTAAATCAAGACCGTTGAAGAGAAAAAAACATGGAGTTACGTTTTGCTAGCAATTGGGATGACTTCAATTGGGTAAGTATGTACTGTGGCTCAAATTATAAAGTACTTATTTTCTCTAAAAAAAGCGGTGTATTTGTGGGATATTTCACTCTAAAAATTCCCCTTGCCGCACAATTTTTATGGTATTCCGAAAAATAAAATATCCAATATTTGTTCACAAACAAAAATTGACAAAATGTTTCCCTCTGGTCGATATGGGAATTTCCAGGTACAGAAAAATTATTTTTTTTAGACCAGACACCTCGTTGTTTTCGCAAAGCCCTGGCATTTTCATTTTTCTTGTTTGTACATAGTAGTACAAATCGTTATAAAGTGGTCGTTGCGACCATAGAGTCATGAAAAAAAATCGCAATGACCACTTTACAACTTTTGTACTCTTTGGGATCTGACGAGTCCCAAAATTGACACCCGATAAGGAGCCGAATAATGGTTATATACAGGGTGCGCCATCTATTCCTCCGGTATGAGAATGTTGAATAACTTTTGAAAGAAACAATAGATTGCAAAAAAATGTGTTTTTTTATTTAGTTCAATCCTTTACAATTTATATGGACTACTTTTTGAAAACAACATCGATCAAATGACCACCTTTATTGGCCACCGCAAACTGTGCTCTTTTTCGGGCATTTTCCATCACTTCTTCGAGCATCTCCGTCGGTATGGCAGCTATTTCGGCACGAATATTGGTCTTGAGCTCGTCAATGGTCTTCGGGTTGCTGGCGTAAACTTTACTCTTCAAATAACCCCACAAAAAGAAGTCTGGGGGGGTTAAATCAGGGGATCTTGGTGGCCAGTCAATATCGCCTCTTTTCGATATCACACGTCTAGGGAATTTTTGTTGCAAAAACCGTATTGTTTGGTCCGCTGTGTGGCATGGCGCCCCGTCTTGCTGAAACCAGAAGTCAGTCAGACCTTTTTCACGCATTTTCGGACACATAAAATGTGCCAACATCCACCGATATCGATTACCATTAACTGTTTCACCTTCATTGAAGAAAAATGGCCCAATGATGGTTTTTGCGCACACGCCGGCCCAAACAGTCACTTTTCGATCATGCAATGGTATTTCATGAATCTCGTGAGGATTTTCTGTCGCCCAAATGCGGCAATTTTGTTTATTAACACCGCCAGAGAGAGTGAAATGTGCCTCGTCGGTCATTAAAACTTGCATCCAAAAGTCCGGCATGGTTTCCAACATTCGGCCGACTAATTTGCCGTATTCTATACGACGCGACTTGTCTGTTGCCAATATTCTTTGAGTTAGTTGTATTTTGTAAGGAAACAAATGGAGATCGTCCTTTAAAATGCGCCGCAACGTGGTTCCACTCATTTTCAACCGCTGAGTTCGGTGGCGATACGAGACATTTGGGTCCTCGGCAACACTCTCTCTCACGGCTTCAATAATTTTATTGGAACGTCTTGGGCGTGGATGATTATAGGTTACATTGCCTACTGTTCCGTGCTCAAAGAAATTTTTACCCAGCGCCCGAATTGTTTTGTCGGTAGGCGCTTTTTTGCCACGATATTTTGCACGATATGCACGTTGAGTTAGCACAATTGAACGACTATTTTCAATGTATATCGTCACTATTTCGGCGCGTTCTTTCGGTGTGAAGCGGTTCATGGTTAAAATTGTACTGGTTTGACGTTTCCAAAACGTGTCTAGGAAAGCAAATCGGTTGACAAATGGCGAAGTTATTGAATGTTTACATACCGGAGGAATAGATGGCGCACCCTGTAGAATACTAGGTTGCATACCCGTCGTTGCCGGGTTAAGTTTTTTCAAATTTTTTTTTTCATGGTCTACGTTGGAGCTAAACTTCAGGCCCATGGGCTCGGTAGTTTCCCCGTGAAAGGGTAACAGAGGAAGAGCTCAGTTTCGAGATCACTTTACCCCCTCCCCTTACTCCCCTACCTCTCGGGCTACTTTTTAATGGGTCTATGTTGAGGCTGGACCCCCGACGAACATCTATGCAAAATTTCAGGCCAATCGGTTCATTGGTTTCCCCGCCAAAGAATAACATAGAGGGAAAACTAAGTTTCGAGATTACTTTACCCCCTCCCCTCACTCCCCCCACCCCTCGCGCTACTTTTCCGTATGCCTATGTTGAGAACCAGAACTACCTCAGACACTCATTTCAAGTCAATCGGTTCAGCCGTTTTTGCGTGAAAGCGGAACAGACAGACAGACAGACACCAACTCATTTTTATGTATTAGTATGATGATGATATGATATGATTACCGGCCCTGCTTTTCAGCCATTGAACATTTAGATATTATCTAAATAATTTCGATTTTTCCTGCAAAAATTTTGTCCCCTTCACAGCTAGACGTATTTGCCACTCCTCAACCTACAACAACAAACTCATTAATAAGTAAAACTTATCAATACATTTTAAGACATCGTCTTAAAAATTGAAAACTGTGTAATTTTTAATTTGTATCCTTTGACAGAAACCACAAAACATCACAAAGCACCAATTGAAAAGTGAATTCCCAACGGATCAAATTTCTACATATATGTAAACAGAACAAGAGTATCTAATAGTTTATCCATATGTAGTCTATACAAGAGTATCTAATAGTTTATCCATATGTAGTCTATTTTAGAACATAGGAAATAACATAACAAGTAAATATGTTTTACTTTAACATTAGCATTGTAGAGTTTTGCTTCTGGGGTATTGTGTCTAATATTACAATCAGTGGATTCACTTTGCCTTGTAGGAAATAAATCTCTAAGGGTTCTCTCGGAAATCAATTTAACTTTACATAATAGATATATTTGGGGAAAGTTATTGGCCCATACTAGAGTTCCGTGACGTAAATCCTTTTTATACGAAAGAATTTTATGACCCTGCTCTCCAGCCCAAATCGATATGACAATGATGATGATGATGGAATTGTACCAGAAAATAGTAAATACCGTCCCCTTTTCACCTTGTTTACATACGATACAAAGTGATTTTGTAATAACAAAAGGATTCGAAGAGATTTTAGATTTTCTTATTATATTCTCAGGATAATGTAATTTTGTTGTATTGTCTGTCAGTTTAATTTTTTTTTCGATTTTTTAAATTTTGATTTGGCGGTTGAAATGGCGGTTGAAATGGAATTTAAATTAATCTATGGTTTTAAAGAGCTCTCTGAAAATACGTTTTTCTGTCTGTCTCATTTTATAAATCAATTTGCGCTGATTACTAGCTACTATTGGTTTTTTTCAGAATTTTTTTGTATGCGCACAAATACTGTTGGAAGTTAAGATATTAAAAATCAATTTGCGTAGCGGTCAGCTGTCTTGTAAAAAACTTGCACCCCAACCTCACTAAAATTTCATTTTTTTTTTAAATTCACTTTAAAAGTTGGTCTCAGTAAAACATTTCCAAGGAAATTAATAAATTTGCTTTTTAAATCCAATTATTATTATTTGGTAAATTCTAGAAACGACTGCCGTTTGAGAGATTCTTTTCAAGTCCGCTTGTAAAGTCCTGTACACTTTCATTTAACTGATGTTCTCACTTTAGATGAATCCTTTTGAAAGTACAGTACTATATATATAGAAGAAAATCGTAAGGAATTCATGAGAAACGAGATGCCTAGTTTAAATATGGTAAAAAGAAATGGAAGGAAATCAAGAAAAAAAAGATATCACTAGGACTTTCATAATTTATTATTTCCATTTCTTATTTTAAAGACCCTTATTTAGGACTGATGACGATGATAAGGAGAGAAAATGCGAAAGTAAAATCCCTAGATTTGTTTGTTTATTGGTCTAATTAATAATTTCTTCGCTGGCGGAAAAATACGGGCAGTAGTACTATGATATTATTGTAGAAAAATTTTCATTTAATTTTTCTCCTGTTTTGATGTTTTGCTTTGTACACACAAATAGATCCACATAGAGTGAAAGGGGCATCTATGATAATTTTTTAAGAAACCTAAAAGAATAAGGAAACCTTTTCGAGATATAGACATAAATGGTAGTGAGACGGCGCGGCGGAACTTTTCCCAATTTTATTTTTTTTTGGTATTCAACTAATGGTGAAATATGGACCCATCGCATCCTATAAGACAAATTTCTTAAAGAGTGTAGGCAGAAATTGAAAAAAAACCCATAATCTGAAAAAAGGGATAGAAAAAAAAAGAAATAACGAGACAGAGATACGCGATTCCTATTTATACCATTTTATATCAGAAATTACCTTAAGAGCTAAATCACCCTCAACTCTGAATGCTGATGAAGAATTGTATCTTATTTCGTATCTTTTGTGTTTCGATATTTGTGAAAGGTTTGTTGGCTTAGGTAAACATTTCTGAATGAAATTAATGGAGTTATTTAATCATTTTAATTTTATTTGAAGATCAGGTAAATTGGGGATTCCATCAAATGATATTAAAGATTTAATATAAAATCAATATAGATTTTTTTTCTGCTAGCTTGGGGGTCGGTGATTAGTTTGTTCTATAAAAGGATGAAATGTTGATTTTTATATGTTTTTTTTTTCAATTCGGCACGTGTGTCTTATTTTATCAATTGCAATATATTTGATTTCTTTGATAAGCGAAAGTAATTAAAATTGTTTTTTTTATATAACATACTAGGGGCTGCGCCCCGAACCGCTGCGCGGCTCACCCCCACCCACCCCCCGCCATGCGACTAAGTTTCCAGATCACTTTACCCCCTTCCCTTACTCCTCCCACCTCTCGGGCTACTTTTTAATGGGTCTGTGTGTGGGCTGAACCCTCGACGAACATCTATGCCAAATTTCAGGCCAATCGGTTCAGTGATTTCCCCGCGAAAGAGTAACAGAGCGCAAAAACTAAGTTTCGAAATCACTTTACCCCCTCCCCTTACTCTCCCCACCCCTCGCGCTACTTTTCCGTATGCCTATGTTGGAAACAGACACTCTGTCAAATTTCAAGTCAATCGGTTCAGCATTTTTTGCGTGTAAGAGGAACATTCAGACAGACAGACAGACACCAACTCATTTTTATATATTAGTATGATTGAGCAAAGATACAAACCGGGTTTTTGAATCGAACCAAAAACCACTAAAACACTGAAATTTTAGAGAACCAAAACTAAACCACTTTTGTTTTAAATTTTAAAAACCAAAAACAAATTTTTAAATTTTCGGAACCAAAACCAGATTTTTTTTTTTTGAAATTTTAGAAATCAGAACCCAAACCAGTTTTTTGAAATTTTAGAAACTTTTGGTTTGCTTCAGAGATGGCACTGAGAGAAACTTATTTTTAAATAAAATTTTATGATATGATATTTTGCTCGGTATATGTATCCATGATAAGAGTACTGTCCATAAAAGAAATTAAGCTAATTTTGGGTTTTTAACCACCTCCCCACCCTCCCCCCGCCACTCTATCCAGACTTTTCACTTATTGGGAATTTTTTGTGTGAAATTTAGTCCAGCCATCATATCACAGCAAAAACTCCTTCCTCCCAAATTAAACTTTTAAGTTTGTTTTTCGTTTTCCCATAATTTTGTATTAACCAAAAGTTCAAATTCTTAGAGAAAAGCAATAAAAATATAACAAACATTAAAAAAAAACAAACAAAGGAAAATTCAATTTTTTGTATTAATATTGAACATTTAAAAGCCCTAATTTAACAATCAAATATCAAATAAAAAGTTTAATAAGCCTTGAAACGATTGTTCGCGTGATACGGAATAAAATTGTTTTTGGCATAACAAAATTTTATAATCGTGGATATTTCGAAAGGTCATTAGATTTTTAAAAGATTGTTATCCCAACTCGTACAATACCTAATGACAAATTTTTTGTACGTTGGGAGTCCGTGGCTACCACCCCGTGTTTAATTTGCTTATTTAAAGCTTCACATTTTCAGCTTTTATTGCCGGCACCTGTATTACGTGAGTATTTGTATCGGAATACCTTTATTATTATTATTTTTTATTTGATTTGATTTTATTCCTTTCCAATATTCGACACGGGCGAGATAGGCGAGAACCTAAAACACAAAGAACCGAAACGGGGAAAAATAGGAGAAATAATGAAAAGTTCTGTTGCTACAATGATAGGAACTCAAGTGTTAGACGATTTGAAATTTCTTGACTGGAAAAGAGGACTCCAAGTGTATGCGATTACCGTATATTTACCCTCATTTGGATATACATATATATATGTATATTTTTGCCACTTTTTGCGAAATGAAGGAAAATAATTTTCGAGGGGCTGGAGCCGGATTGAATGGAAACCATATACAGCTGGTGAAACATTGAAGGAAGGAGAAGAAGCTTACTTCTCTAGGATAATTTGATTCAATCGAGGCTCTTTACATCGTTCTTCTAAAAAAGCCATGAAAATTTATCCTTATGGCTCATAAAATTTCTCATCGGTAAGCTCCAATTTTATTTTTCGTTCCTCTTTCTGGGTTTTTTTTGCTCGTTTCGTTATGCTGTATATCTACATACATATATGCTTATGAATGCTATACGGTTCCTAGGCTACACGCTTCCTTATGCTTGTATGTTGGTCATAGGATTGTTAGATAGCTTTTAGCATCCGTATATAAAACGAAAGATATTTTTACGTTCTCGAGTTTAGGAGAATAGAAAACGCCCAAGCACATAGAAATGAACGAACCAACAAAATACAAATGTGCCAATGGAGTATCCTTTTTCCATAGAGATCTTCAGCAGTCATTGTTTGTGCTATGCTGCAAACACTAGCAGCTTGCTTGATGTCCGTACTACATCTAAGTCATGCTGATGATGCTGTTAGTGGCGCGTCGGTTTCAATTGGCTCCAAACATGGGATAGCGTGGCCAAGGTCCTTCAGCATTGAGAAATGTTTTTTTTAGTCCTGTGATGCTACTCTCGCTACCTACGAAGAAGCTTTGGGTGCCTAATGTCACTGAAGCCACCCAATTCAACTTAGGATTCTAAAATACTCTTGGAACACTTCCTGCTACAAGGACCAAGGAAGCAAAAGCATAGGGACTTAGCCAAAGCATAAGAACTCAAGCATGAAGGAACCAACCCATTTCGAATCTCCTATGGCTTAAGGTCCGTGTAGGTGTTTTGAACGGATAGATGAATAACGACGAAGGGTAGTTAGATGGTCGATTGTCCTATACCGCTGTAGCTTGTTGTCTGGAGCAGATGGTTTCGGAGGACGGGGGGCGGTTACATTGAAAACAACAACAGTCCTTGAATTTGGTCCATATTGTTTTGACGGGTTTTGTCCTGGAATTCCCTTTCTTTCCGTATTGCTACATTGGATAGTGTTTTACTGTTTTTCCTGTGTAGCCATAGTGAATAGATCTATGGACATTTTTGCCCGATGAGGGTTTTGAAAAAGCCATTATTCGCTTTAGTCATGCCACCTCTCTTTTAGAGTTTTTGCTTTAATGGTTTTTGTTGGTGTGTTTGTCATTTATACAATTTTATGGTTTTTAATAGATAAACTTTTTCTCGTAGCCAACCTTCTTTCGTTCGACTATTTAAGCAAAACATTCACCAAAATACTTCAATGTGAAGATTTTGGTTGGCCGGAAAAAATGTTTGATATTTCAATATGGATTTTGAAAGGTGCTTTAAGAATTTTTAAAGTAGAGTTTACAGATATTCATTAATTTCAAGCAGTGCCCATAAATTAGGTCCCACAAACATATTAGTTTTGAGAAGTTCAAAAATATTCGAGCAGCATGGGACATGGAATCGTGAAACCCGAAACTATATAGTACTCTACTTGAGGTTTGGGATAAATAAATTGTTTGATTATTGATTTGAAAATGACGCTATAGTTTAATGGGATTAATTTCTGCACTTTAGCTCAATAAATAAATAAATAAATAAATAAATAGCAGGAGAGGGGTTTCATAGGGGGGAGGGGGTGGTTCAAAATTATCATGATGTATTTAATGAGTGGCCGCGAGCATCAAAATGGGAAATCGGAAAATTCTAAACAAGTTTTGATTTCTTCACAGGACAAGAAAATGATCCCTAAAAGTTTCATACAAGAATGCAATCGTATTCTGCTGGTATCAATTAATAAGGTAAAGGTACAGAACTAGCAGGAAAAGAGGCAAACAGGAAAGGGATTTTTGGATGAACGTGTAGTGTAAAACCCGTCCTTTAATATTAAAGAGGCTTTGCGGTAGTGTGACTGGCGGCGATTTCAAATTCCATACAAAAATCCAAAAATCTATGGTCAGCACGTATCAAATTTCCACTCACTTTCAGCGGGATTATTTTCCGGGCTACCTACTTACCAATTGTGTGAGGATATAGAATATTCCGGGCATGTAATATATACATATTTGTATAGACGTAAAATATTCTTTAGTGTATTTTAAACGTGAATAGCTGATGAATGCAGTGACGATTTTTCAAGCTTGGCTACATGCTCCCTATTTTCGAAAATTAGCAGCAATTTAATGGTTAGAAGAAAGAACTGAATTTCGCGTAGGGCATTATGATCCCCAAGTATGATTTCCTTTTCTTGTTTTTGTGTTTTCCCCCAAGTATGACTACACCTCAACAAAAAAAATGAATGAAAAAAGAAAAATTGGGAACTGAAAGCTACTAGGGAAAATGGCAAATGAAATAAAAAAGAGGCAAAAAGGAACAACAAATCTTATATAATGTCTCTTCTTGTATAGGGATTGAAACAGGAACAGAGCGTTTTTATTATGGTCCTGTTGGGCATTTTGGCCGTGTGGCTCCTGATATCCTTGCCGTTGTCGTCGTCATGGTCCTTTCCTTACTTTTTCGAATGTTGTGTATCCTGAATTTTAAGCAGAGGTTTTAACAGTCCTCTAGTATAGTTTCAGAATTTAACATAACTCTGAAGTGGAGAATAAATTCGCACTTGGTATTCGTTCTACTCGCATAAGGGATGGTTTCGTCCGAACACGTTGAACTGGTCCGATTTGGTGTGGTGTGGAACGGGATGAAATGAATTGGACTTGGCAAATATTTCAATGTTTAGGAAGTCAACCATGGTTGACTAAATTAAATTTTATGAGTTCCTGTCGACTAATACTATGTTATTAATATTTGGATATATGAATCGAATACTATGCGAAGGGTTGATAACTTTCAGTCTCTGTTTTGTTCAAGTAATTAAGATTTAAAGTTCACTTTTCCAAATACTTTTTTCCACATTAACAGCAGTACGGACAAAATTACTTAAATAACAACGGCAGCAATAAATTTGCACTAATTTACGGATAAATTTGTGATATTTATTTCGTATATTCTTGTAGTTAGGTATGTCCTTACTTTTACAACGGTTTCATAAATTTTTGATTTACTGAGCAGGAATTGATTTGTGGAGAGACAAATTTTTTTAATGGTCTTGTAAATTTCGATAATGGATTTTTTTTTACATGGACATTGTGAGTTATTTTTTTGTGCTTAAAATTTGCACTAGGCCGTAGATAAGATCGATAATCTAAAAGCTTAAAATATATAAACGTTGTTTAGTTTGTGTTGAAATGTAATTTGTTGTCGCATTTATCCGTAAGTTTGACGAATTTTAGGGATTTGTTCAAATTTTGAAGTTTTAGTAGGAAAACATGGGGCAAAGGGACATAACGGGCGCTATGTTATTCTTGCTGGGTAACTGATGGAAAAAATCGAGCTTTTATAAAAAAAATAAAAATAAAAAAAACATTAAAAATTTACATCCCTCAGAGTGAGAAATCTTATTTCACTTGGTTTTATATTATACCATTTCGAATCTATATGATAAAAAGATCAATTGTAATGGTACATTTGAAGTTTATTTATTGCTGTACCACCACCCCCTTCCCATTGGTACAATGTTGAAAAACCACCCCAATGTCGGAAAACCAATAACTTTTACCACAGAAATTTTCTATCCGGTACAGGTAAAACATTCCACGTATAAAATATATCTTAATTTCAGTATTCGAAAGCCGTCGCGAAAGGGTTAAGGAGCCCGTTTTGCCTCGTGTTCTTTTTATATTTTTGATTGCAGAATAATGAATGTCAAAAAATAATATCTATTTCAGACGCAAAATAACCAAATGTAATTTTGTAAGTTAAGATATATTTATGCCGATGATTTGCCAAATAGAGGCCTTTTTTTTAAATTATGACGAAGTGTGGAAAAAATCACATTTTATAAGCATTGTTTGCGATTTTTTAAAAATATATTTTCAATAAAAATTTGTAAAAAAAACTTGTCATTGGTTTGTACCACAGAACTATATAACATATGTAGAACAACTGTCACCATACAAAGCTCTGCTGAAAAATTGTCCCAAAATTATTTCCCTCTTTATCGTACTTGAACGCATCCACTGAACTGTATAAGGTCGCGAAATTCAAATTTAGTTTGCCGCGAAATTCCAATTTCACAAGTTTGAGACTAACTTTAGGCGCAAACAAATAACTTTAGGCGCCAACACCATTCCGAAAGTCTATTTTCCTTTGATAGCTCACGGTTTAAACGAGAGGACTATATTTATTTTCATACGGTTATCTTGCTCTTACTTGACTCGTTTTGATTCACTGAACTGTATTGAAATGGGACCATTTGAGACAGCAAATCGAGCGATCTAGTATATCTACATATGGTTTGTACTACCATTGGTGTCATTATTGGGTGAGACTGTATATCAATGTAATCAAGTATTAGGGCGTCCACATAATTAAACAAAATAATAATAGAATATTTTAGTTTAATTCATATCAATTATATAACAAATTTCTTATTTTGAAGTGATGGTATTTTCACTTAATTCCTAAGATACCAGTTTATGAAGGATATCTTAGCTCCATTGCAATTAATTGTTATCCTCAACATCAATATTATATCTAATGATGATAAAATCTACACAGAAAAACATGCATAGATATTTACAAGATATCATTGGGCCACCCCACCATTCATCAGAACTCCAACTCCAACATTTAACCATCGGGGGATGAAAGTAATTTCAAGAACTATCTGAGAATCGCCTAATTGATTAGCTGATCCTTTACATTCCGATAATTTTCTCCATCTGCTATTATCAAGAGGTGCTACTAATGAAGCAATACCATTATCCTACCATTTGTCTTATGCTCCTAAAGCTGCCATCAGATGCCAGCCACCATCAACCACCATCAAACACATTTTCTATGCCTCCATTTGACGCTGACTGCCTAACTGCCAGTGCTATTTCGGTTTCCAAATTCATCCACTTCATTATTTATAGTTCATTGGTTTGCCTGGGGTTTCTGCTATCATTAAAGGATCTTCAGCAAAATCGATTTTATACATAAATATAACGATTTCTATATCGGATATTACGTAAAAATATATCTATCTTAGCATCCTAAATTGTGTGGGGGTGGAAAAAATTTCATATATTGTACAGACTTTGTTTTATATTTAACTTTTGTCGAAATCATAAATACCTTATCTGAAAATTACAGACACCTGCAGGACGACGCTCTCAATGATAATACAGGGTAAAAATCACCTTTAAATCTGATAAAATTATAGACTAGGGATTTTGGTAAAAGTACTGGATTTATGTCGTCGTTTAAATTTCTAAAGACTTGAATTTTACGTATGTCTTTTCCAGTGAAATAGAAAAGAAACCCTCAATGTTTATTTAATAAAATTTTCTAGACATTTAGAATCAAAATATATTTAAAAGCATTTAATTATGTTAAAATTGTTGTATAATACCAAGAAATTTCCAAGGAGAGCGAATTGTAATTTCCATGCCAAAAATCGTATAAACTCATGAAAACCTATATTTTTGTAAACGTTTTGTTGCTTACGTATATGTTGTCTTGTGGCGTGATAATAAATATTTATGTTTCGATATCATAAGAGCTCGTACTCGTGAAGTTTGAGTCACAAAATAAACACGATTTGAAAAAAAAAACAAACAAACAAACAACAACATATTAAAACTTTCTCGTACCAAACTTATGCTCGTGTCAAACTCAGTCGAATGGATTCTTTTGAGCTTTTTACCCCTTACAGCCAGAAGTTTATATTTTCATTTACAGCTTCGCCTTGATATCTTTGTTTGGCTCGTTAAAATTGTTATTAATAAAATGGCCAGGGTAGAAAATGAGACACATTATACTTTGAAAATGAGAAAATCATTTCATTATTTTTCTTTTAAACACTCGAAATTTCACAACTTTTAAGTTTTATCGCCATGTACTTACTTTTTGTCTGCACAGTTAATTTTTAACACGAACTCACTTACAACATTTAATTATGTAATTAATTAATTACGAAAGAAATAGGAAGCAAAAGCGTAATTTAAATTAAATTGCAAAGTATAAATGCCTGTTGCTTTTAAATGCTAGTCGCGGCTTTTGAATCCTTTTTGCTTGAATATATAGTGATAAAACTCTTTGAACCATTAGTTTAACTCGTAATATGTTAAATGGTTTCTAAATGGGAAGACAAATAAAAGCTATTTCCCTTATAATTGATTGTTGGCCACTATTATACTTGATCAATATTTAATAATTGCTCCCATAATTAATTTTCAATTCAATGTTATTGCCTGCTGCAGCGTTTCTCAACCTTTCAGTATTCGCGGCCCAATTTTCAATCAAAATTGTCATCGCACATAAAATGTATACAATAATAACGTAATTTGAGTATTTTGGCGCTAAACCTACACTACTACCCTAATTTTAAACACAAATTACCAAGAAAACAGTAATTTATTGACATTTGGCAACACCGATCCTCAGCGTTGACAAAACAAGAATCCGGTGCCTTTTTATTGCTCTTGCGTCATTTTTGCGGTTTCGCGAGAAGTTGTTTTAACCCTGAAATCACAATGAACGCGAAACCGACGCGAAACTGGCGCAGAAACTGTTTGGTTCCCACAAATTGTTTGAAGTGAGCACAGTGAACGTATAGAACGCAGCTACAACGTAACCACAACGCAAAAGTTTGCAAACTTCTAACTTTGCCGCAGAATTCTGCGTTGACAGTTCATAAAGTGAGGTTGGAAAAATGCCGTTCGAGGAAAAATTGATAGCCTTAGTGCAAATAACAAAGATAAAGACCAACAAAGCAAATTATCGCTTAAAAAATTATCCATTTTTGTAATTTTTCCAAGTTTATACCACTTTATATTATGTCACTTGTACTACTTCAGGAGCTGCCATTGTGCTCTGCCGCTAGAATTTTGCACTGCGTGACAGTTCAGAGCGTTGTAGTTGTATTGGTTTCGCGCTGGTTTCGCGTTCATTGTGCTCCAAGCGTAAGTTAATAAGTTAATTATTAAATATTATGTCGAAATGTATTTTGTTTTGTATGTGGGTATGTACTTTCCTTTCAGTCAATTAATAAACTTTTTTAAATATTTTGTCTTGGATATACTCGCGCCCCCCCTTAAATGTACTCAACCCCACAGGTTGAGAATCGCTGGCCTGCTGGATCGAATCCATGAATGTTATTGAAAATAAATTACCAAAACGATTTTTCCCATTATAAAAAATCGACTTACATGTTATGACAGTTAACGATTGGCTGATTTAACATTTATAAGATATTCAAATTAGAAGTTAACTAAAAATATGGAGATGTCGCTATCGAGTTAAAGTATTTTGTAAACGTTTTGAAAATACAGGAAAAATCACTTTTTTAACAATGGCGTTGTCCTTTTAGGCCCGCCGAGGAAAATTTCAGAATTTTAACTCAAAAACCCCTGTAACGATAATCTACTTCAAAATTAATCAGAAAATAGTTTAAAAACAACTTCAAAAATTTACATAAGCAAATAAATAGAGGTGTTAAATTACAGTTTCATAAAATTTCAAAGTTCGATGAATTTTAATTTAAATTCTTCTAGGTCCTTATCGAAGCGAAAAAAAAACAAAATGCTTTTTACATAAAAAAAATGTCAATTGTGATCAACACAAAATTTTCCTCTGCAATATTTAGTTTCGGAAAAAATATGTAAAAAATAAAATTTTTCTAAACACCTCGAAAACGGTTAAAGATACGTATAAAAATACATAATTTTCGAGAAATTTTCAAAAAACTTATTTTTTTTAATTGTATGCGAGGTACTCCCCAATTAACCAAATAGGGCGTAAAGTGGTCGTCGCGACCATAAAGATTCGATGTTAAAGTCTCCACGACCACTTTACGCCCTATTTGGTTACTTGGGTCGTTATAGCTAAAACGGACAGCGTGATAGGCTGACAGACAGACAGACAGACAGATCCGCATAATTTTGACTGAAACGGATTTCATTCTGATCAGAAAGTTTCTATCTGCACCATTCTCGAGTCAGTCTCCGTCATGAATACAATACTTTCCTTCTACAGCAGAGGAAAGTTAAGATGAGAGACAGAGAGTGCAAACTCTTTAGTGGTAAGTGTCGATTTTAATTAGGAATTCATTAGAGAATATCTTCTGGATCAAAGTATCCTTTCATTGGAACGTGTTCTTTTCCATTTCTTCAAGTACATAAAACACATCAATGCGATGGCGATGGGACATGGTGTGTACTTGTAGATAAACATTCTGTGAGAAATAGAGCAACAAAAGGATTTTTAGCTGAAGAGTTTTCGTGTTTGTACAGCAACTACTTACGATCATCACCGTATTAGGGTCTAAAAGGTAAACAAGGCAAGAACAATACCTTTCGCTTTCTACGTTTAGCTTTTTTTATACTCTACGAAACGATGCGATACGATGCGATACTACAATACGTACAACTTCAAAGTGGAAAACTTATGCTATCCTTTGTTTATATAGTTTTCAACAACATGATATATTCTACAGCGTAGTTATGGATTTATACATCTCTATGTTGTTATCATAGAACAAAACGTGCCGAACCAACGCGTTGACACTGAAATAAGCTAGAAAATGACATTTAAACGTTGTAGAGAATGGATGAAGGATGATAAAATTAAATTTATTGTCTTAAAATTCGTTTTGGGAAATTTTAGACACATTATAGTGGGTATGAATATCTTGTCATCTCCTTCTCTTGATTTTTCTATCATATTTTCGTCCTCGAGCTGCTCCTCGTATGATACTCTATTGAAAGTCTTTACTGTTCCATCTATAAATTATTATGTGAATATATGTTACCCTTGAGGTTATCATTCTTCATTTTCTCGACATTCTTTTACTATCTATCGATATGAAACCGTATCTATACATTGTAATCTATAAATTTTTCCACATTGAAAAGTTCGTTCTTTAAAATTTAAGTCGGTTGTTAAGAGAGTTTGGGGAGAAGAGTGTTTAAATTAATACCACATAAAACGATAAAAAGTGCTGCGATTCAAAAGAGGGATTCCTAAGATGCGCTTAAAAACTTTAACTATTAAGGAAATAATGATCAGCAACCAAAGCAGAATTTTCTTTTCGATGGTATTTTTAAAAATAAAGAAATCGAGAATAACGGTATTGGAAAACTTTTAGATTTGTTATAGTTGTGTTATAATATATGGAAGAATTACCAATGCTTTTTTATAATTTTTCCGATGGTTTCTACCGTTTAAAAAAAAACATCTCAGTGTCTTTGAAGAAAGAGGGCAGCGTAAAGGACTGGGATTGTAAGCGATTGTGTGACTCCTGCGGCACAATTTAATTCTACTTGTTGTTAATGGATAATCGATCTAGACTTCTACTAAAAGCTGTTGAAGGGTTTCAATACCATACAACTGTTGCAATACTTTACAAATATCGCAGTTCCACGCATGTTTAGTAATTCATGCAAAACTACAGGTGTTTCAATGGAGAGATTGTTAAGATACCCGATTTTAGAAATCTAGCTATAGTAAAGGTTCCTAAACTTTTTAATCGCTAGACTCATTTTTTCGAAACTTCTAGTTAAAAGAGCATGACCGACCGCAATCTCCGATTATGGCTAATAAATTAAAAGAGGAATGAAAGATTGTTTAAGGCGAATTCGCCATATCTGAAATTTTTAAAACATAAAATTTTGTGAAATAAATGCGCCGCGAGCGAAAATTTTCAACGTTTAAACTGAAACATAACTAATGAATTTTCTTGAAAAATAATTAAAATTGTGGTTTCTTTCTTTAACACGTTGGCTACCATGTGAGTCACCGGTGATCGCAGCGTGTCACCCACAGGGACAATGTGAGTCACCGGTGATCGCAGCGTGTCACCCGCAGGGACAATGTGAGTCACCGGTGTACACACACTATTGTCATTACCGTCAGTTTCTCAAGTTCCATGGTTGAGTGCAGTCGCTCGTGCGGTACAAAGGGGTTTTTTTTGTGGAGCATATTTCATGTGAAAAATTTGTTGTGGTAAGTTGTTTTCCGTTATATTTTATTCGATTCGTTCGTTTTTGTCTGTATTGATCTTGTGTTCACTGGTGACTCACATTGTACAGAAATGAATTTTGCGTTTTTTCCCAGTGTATACTAGCGGAGTAAGCGTTTTTTTGGCTGGTAGCCAACGTGTTAATAAAAAACGGTTCATTTTGTAAAAAAAATTCGTGGCGCACGTTGCCCCTTAAAATGTTTGGTGATTTTTCACCATCGGCTAGAAAACAATGGAAATTGTTCGGATAAAAGAAGAAAAACTAGCCCAATATTGTTTAAAAACCCAAAAATCAGGATTTTAGAAAAAAATTACGATCACGATTTAAAATTTTAAGAAACTATTTATACTGCATATTTTTTTATATTTTCTTTTTATAAGAAAGACGTAGGCAAATTAAATCAATATAGAATAATATAATAATCTTCACCTTAATAAACTTGTATGGGAAGAATTCCTTTCGATTATGGGTTATTTTCCGTAATTCTGTTGTCCTTTCTCAACAAAGTAATCATCCTTTAACCCTACTATACAATGTACCTACTATCCAAGCATGTATAAATACATACATTCGTATTTAGAAGGTATCTCGACTAGAAAGTCGAATATTCTTCAGACGTGTTGTTATATCCTTAAAGTTATGCCATTATCTGTCGCCTGGCTCGAACTTCTGACGTCAGAATGTAATAATTTAATGCCTGAACGATACACTTGGGGATTTGTTGTGAAGGAATCGTTCGTTATATGAACTAAGAACTCACTCACCAAGTTGTTGCCTCAAAAGAGATATCGAATGATATCAGAAGTGTACACGGTGTAGATAAAAGTATCTAGTATACATATATATATATAAATTTGCAACAACTATATTATAAAGATTGAACTTTCAGTATTATCGTACTAAAATAAGTACTTAAATATTTAGAGATATGATTATAGGGCCATCTACCAATATATAGTGTAAACTGTTCACCCAAAAGTAATCTTTACACGCTTATATAGTTATCAGCAGCCATAAGCAACAATTTGTTTTGTTTTGTTAAAGATTAAAATAATAATACCAAGGATCTTAATATAATTTAGTTCGGTTCTTATCGTTATGCCCAATCCGTATATTATACACATAAATACAGTGTTTGATTTGTGCCGTACATCAATTTTAAGCCCACTTGAGACAGAGGGTCGAAAATTTGAGGTTTATATCTTCGGATATTTATCAATTTTAGATTATGTCGATGGATTGTCGTATGAATATTGATCCTACCAATTTCAGATCAGGCATCATCACTTTATATGAGTATCTATTATACGACATTTTCAGAATTCTATTCGGTTTCTGTAATATACATACTATACATACAAACAGTATCAAAAACTGCCTCAATGTTTGACAACGATTTACACAAAATTGAAAACGAGTAGAGTAAAAGAATGCGTAAGCAAATTTTCAGGGTTTTATGCTCCCCAGACACTTGTATCAGTTATATTAAGGCTCATTTGTGGTTCTACTTATTTTTTATGTAGCATGGTAGATTTATGAATTAATATGATGATAACAAACAGCTATACATGTTTCATTTTCAGAGGAACACAAAAAATAAAGATATATTTACAAGGTAAAAAATTTAAGGATCTATATGAATGTTTATCAAGAACTTTTACACCAACTTTATATCAACTCGCATGTTTTAATCGACATTTAGTATCAAATGTAAAAATTTAATAAATGTTTTGTGAAAATTTGATGAAAAACTTTGGTCTTGTTATGACCAAATATTGATAAAAACATGTGAGTTGATAGCAATTTGGTGTAAAAGATTTCGACAATCAAAAGTTTGTCCAGATAAATCCTTAAATTTTTTAGCGTGTAAAAAATATATTTGATACCATAATACTGGTTGTAAATTTTTTCTTCGCACATTTCAAACCTTGCGGGAAATGGGTTTTTTTCTTTTATCAAGACAGTCATACGATTTATAAAAATAACTAATAAATCTGTAATAACGATATTGTTAAGGATTTAAAGCTTACGATTCTCGATAAAGTTCTTATTTTTAGAAAACAAAAAGTATTTTTAAAGTAGAATAAGATAATGTCAAATAATTTGAGTTTACTGTAGATAAATTTATATTTCTAGGGATCTATTAGAAATTATCAAACTAAATTCTAGTGGAAATTCCATACAATTTCACACATTGTCTGTCCAACTTTTTTTTTTAAACGAAATGTCCTTTTAGAGAGAATCAGAACCAAATTTTGACACGTGGACTGATCGAACTTTGATGTATGGAAGTGTTATGTAAAATAATAAGATATGGCACAATTTTTTCAAGAAAATCTTGCATAACGGGGGGCACACGGAGAAAAAAGAGCTAAATCTAGCTATTTTATATTGGAAAATAGTGATATGCGCGAAATCATGTTAAAATGTTAAATGGCACGGTTTTTTGCAATTTTATCAGAAACGATGAGTCATATTGAGAAATTTATAAATGTAAAATGTGTTTAGAATAAGATTATACATAACCGTTTCATACACAAAAATCCAATCGGACTACTCCTTTCTCCCTCTCCTATATAAATGGATTTTTTTGAATGAACATTTTGTCTGTCATCATATACAGTACTAGCTCGCATACCCGTCCTTGCCTTAAACTTCAGGCCAATCGGCTCGGTAACTTTCCCACGAAAGAGTAACATAGCGCAAAAACTAAGTTTCGAAATCACCCCCTCTCTGTACTCCCCCACCCCTCGCCATACTTTTCCGTATGCCTATGTTGGAACCAGAACTACCACAGACACTCATGCCAAATTTCAAATCAATCGATTCAGCCGTTTTTACGTGAAATAGGAACAGACAGACAGATAGACACCAACTCATTTTTAAAAGCTTTTATTAAAAGCTTTTTAAAGGCTTTTATTTAGCTTGCCTTCGTGTCTGTTTGTCTGTTTGTCTGTCTGTCTGTCAGATCAAATCTTGCAACCCAATTTCGACCCACTTCCACTTGTCCGATTGACTTGAAATTTTACACACTTATATAAGTCCGATGACAATACAATATTTTCACTACTTCGTCCTTGTAAGGATAACGGAAGGTCCTGTAAGGATAACGTGATTATCCTTTTCTCCAAATTTTCCGGAAAAAAATCTATTCTGGGGGTTTTTGAGGTCGCTAAATCCGAATCTGCCATTAAAAAGTCTGTAAGGATAACGGAAGGTCCTGTAAGGATAACGTGATTATCCCTTTCTCCAAATTTTCCGGAAAAAAATCTATTCTGGGGGTTTTTGGGGTTAAAAAGCCTGTAAGGACATCTCAAATTTAAGGATATATATTCGAAGACTAAAAAGAACAAAATTTAAAAAGCGAGATAAAGCATAAAACAATAAAATAAAAATTTATCTCGCTTTTAAAAAGCTTTTATATTTGTGATACACAGCGTCCAGAAAATTATTTTTTTCTTTTTAGTGCATTCTTTTTTAATAAAATCTTTTTTTTTAAAATTTTTTTTAAATTTTTTTTTATATATTAGTATGATTTGACGATTGGCAACTGGCAATTGTAGCTATTTCCTGTCACACAATAACGAGGGAGTGCTAAACTACGGAAAATCCTGACGGAAGAGGAGGGGATTCCGAACAGGCGAAGATTAGCTTTGCGTGTTTTATGAACACTCCTTTAATAAATTGCCTTTTATTTGATGGTTACGAATACTACACTAAAATATTTCAAAATATCTTAAGTATTTTCGAAAATGCGATAAAAAGAAGTAGAGTAGGTGCTCTAAAAGGTTTTGAATTGAAGATTAATTACAAGGAATTTCGTTGAAATTTTCAGTCACTTTATTCGAGTAATAAATGGATTCTAAAATGGACTTTTTGAGCTATCCACCGATTATAATTAAAATAGTTTCTCTTCTCGTAGACAAGATTGGGTATAAAAGTGGTCAGCGTTCGTATCCGATCGCACTTAACGTTGATATATCCGTAATTTATTCAGCCATTTAATTTAAACGAATAAATGTAAGTTTTGAGCAAATACCATTACGTTTATTGTGTAGCTTTTCAGATATGGTCTGATTAAAACATCTAGTGGTAAACTTTAAGTGTTAGAATGCATCAATCATTAACATTGTAAATTTACTCTTTCCTTAGTCTCTGTAGGTCTAAAATAGTTTTGAAAGTTTATTTTAGTTTGCCCATTTATGCCGTATACCCTTGAGAAGCAAATATATGAGTGTGTATAACATGTTGATATACTTTTAAGTTCTAGATGAATAAATATTTATTGGATTCGGACACGTAGCACAAGACGAGAAAGGCATTAATGCCCAAAGGGCAGTTGAATTCTGTTGAAAATGTGTTATCCTAGCATTTTATTGCCACCACCACCGGCTGGAGTACTACCTTCTGACATTTGTTATGTTTGTATGGTGATATGTTAATCCTATATGAAAGGAATCAATGGTGACATGAAGCTATATAAATGAACTTAAGGATAATTCAACATTTTATAAGAGAGGAGGTTCTTCTATATTGTATAGACGTGAGTAAAAAGTACAGAATAATTTTGTAGAGTGGGGTGAGACTCTAAAAACGGAGAAGATGGGACAAAATACCGGTGTCAATCATTTTAACAAATTATTGAACACACATGGGAATACGAAGAACCTTAAAATCTCTTAAATTGTTCCACAAAACCTTCAAAATTCTTAAACAGTCTGGGATGTGTCCGAATATAGAATACATATCTGATGTCCATTTGTAAGTCATGTTATCCCAGAGATCTGTATCTGGATTCCAATGTTACCAATTTTCAAAATGTTCGGACTAAGATGAAAAGAACGCATGCTTTGAATGCGAATACAATGAATCCTTGAAAATGGTGACCAGTGTAAGCTCCTTAGAGAACTGGACTTTGTTTTAGCATATGCAAGCGCTAGTATACTATAAATACAAAAAATATATGCACAAGGATATTGTTTAACTTTTGTAAGGAAAAGCTTTTGTGTACAAATGACAGAATTGGGAACGATATCTAGAACAGTAACAAAGTATGGTAGACTTTCATAACTTTAAACTATATGAGTACTGAAACTACCTTGAATAAATGTGAAAACAACACGAATATAACTATATACGATACAAGATGCTTTGAAACATATCGTAGGGAACGACAACGAAGTCTGTTCATTGTCTCATGGAGTTGTTTGGCAAAGATTTAATTACTGCTTTAGCCCAAAATATGAAAATTATTATACCTTTGTTTGTTAGGGTGCCCTTATCTCTAAAACACTTGTACTACATATTTCACAAAGGATATGGATGAGAGATTATTAGATTTTTAAATGTGATGGGGTTAAAGTGTTTTGCTATATGTGTGTAACCCTACTTTAGATTTTGATAACGTTCAATTTATTTATTATGATCCAAGTTCTCCAGTTGAACGACTGGCTTAAATTTCGATTATAAACACAAAAAAAATATTCAACAATAACGTTTTATGTAAACAGTTTAACCTAGAAAAATCGTCACTTGAAAATGATTTTGTCCCATGTGCATGGTGAAAATCTATGCGTGAAACAGCAATGGCTATAAAAAAAATCCAAAATATTTGTAATTCATTTTTTTCAATTTTATTTTTGAGAAAATGATCAGCAAGAGATTTTTGGGGTCGCTGATCACAAAATCTATATCCGAATCTACTGTAAGAATACCGTTATTTTTCAAAAATTGTTAAGCAAGTTTTTCCGAATTTTTTTTTCGTGTTTCTGAAATTTACACAAAATGCTTTAACCCGGCAACTACGGGTTCATATTTTAGTTTTAATATAAACCAAGCGAACACCCACATATTTTATAATGGGAAGTCGTGACTATTGTTTAAACAGGGTCAGGTAGGGTGAAGTGGTCCACATTTTTATTATTGGCCATAAAATGGTCAAAAATTGGAATTTTTGCATGATAAGATAGTCAAATCGCAAGCGCAGGACCTAAGCTAACTTCCTGCATTCACAGATTGCCAAATTTTTCACTCAAAATAACTCATAAAAAATGAAATATAACATTGACAGGGTGGACCACTTCACCCTACCAAACCACTTCTCCATACCGACGCTATTTTGAGCGGAATGACGCTGCTTCAACAATTGTGGAAAAAAGTGCCGAAATTCGGTGGACTTACAAAGTTCATAATGTAAACAACATTTAGCTTATTGAAATTGATGAAGAATTCGTCAAAATGTTGTTGAATGTGAAAACTTTCAACAATGTTTTTTTTTGGCACTGGCCTGTGAGAGTGAGTAAATACATATAGTAAATATACACTTCAATGACTAATAAAAAACAAGCTGTCATCAAGAGCAACCGATGAGAGTTCTATATTCTGTTCTAATGTGGTGGACCAAAAAAAAAGTGGTGGTGGACCACTCCTCCCTACGGACCACTTCACTCTACCCGACCCTAGTTAATTTAAATTCCAAAAACAATCAAAATCGACAATTTTTATAATAAATTTAACCATTTAGTAGTAAAATTCATTATTTTGTAGTTATATTGACTATTTCTTTCAATTAAGTAGTAAGATTTTATTCTTCTTGTTATGAAACAAAACAATAGAACGGAGTCGAGTGGAACAAATAGTATTTGATGTTTTCGTTCAAAAGTCTTTAAAGTTACTTGACAATTGTAATTTCATAGTCAACTTTTTTTTGGCTTTTAGTATATTTTATTTCAGTTTCCCTGTAAGGACGAAAGTGCTGGTTTTTTGTTAATATTATATTTTTGTTCATGAGAATATTTTGCTGGTAGATTGCCTTTCCGATACATCCAGTTCAAATACAAAATACAAGAAAGATCTTTTCAATAAACAAGCATTTTGTTTGCTGATTACTGTTGGGAATACATCTATAGACTTTGATGTCAGTTGGTGGAAATTTTCCTCTCGCGAATACTTACATATTATTGAATTTTCATTTTTGTTGTTTTTGAATTTATACCACACGCATTTGTTGAAAATATTTGTAAATGGTGAATTTTTTTTTTTGTATTTTTTCGTTGTTAATGGCAGAATTATGTTATTAGAAATTCCTTACAATACTAAATACGTTGGCAGGTTTTAAAAAAGATCAAATGGTTTTTCACAAATATTTCCGTTTTTTCGAATGAAATTATTTAGCTCAATCGGTCGAGGAGTTTTCGAGTTACAGCTTTTGAAAGCAGATATTGGAAATTCCTAGGTTTTTTTTATTACATGCTATTCAATTATCTGTGCAAAAAATTAATTAAATGCAAAATATTAGCAAAAAAAGCAGGCGTTTACAAAACCTTTAACTGGAAACGTCTTGACCGATTTTTCTGAATTTTTGAATCGTATTTTCTAAGAAATCTAGCCGGAAAATAATAACTGATATTTTTAAAGTAAAAACTACACATTTGAAATTTCCCTTACCTACGAGTTTTAAATTTCTTAAATTGAAAAAAAAACCATTATTCAAGCAAAAAAAAATTAAAAATAGATAATAAAAAAAGTTAAACGGGTAAAACATCTCATTTGTCGCCAGCTCAAATATAGATTTGGAAAATTTTGTATTGATGGGGTTGTATATCGCCCGAAAAAGTACATGAGGCTATTGTTTATTGAAAATATTATCCAATCGAATTCAATTTCATGATTTATATGGTTGTCCGTTTTCGATGTCAATGGGAGGCTATGAATTCTTTGGAATTCATAGTTGTGAAGACGTATCTAAAACATAGTTTTATGTAGAAAACATAAGGAAATTTCAATTGGCAGGCGATCGCCAAATACCCTATATGACGTGATTCTAAAATTTCAAATGGATTAAATTTGAATTGAGATTAAAACTAGTCCGTATAAATATTTATTACTTATGTAAAATTACATTATAAACGATTTTGTTCTTATAAAACTTTCCAATTTATATGTTAATGTGAGAGGGGGAGTAATGTCATTGGATTTTGATATATGAGAAAGTTGAGTAAAACTGCATTTTCAATACTTTAGTCCAAACAATATTTTGGGTACGGACGTACCGTTGTCTAGAAAATTAAAAAAAAAAGATTCTGTTTGTATTGAGGGGAAGGGTAGGGGGTAAGGATTGGGCCGATTTTGTCCCTTAACGAACTCGTCCGGCCATTTTTCGCAAGAAAAAAATGGCTGTTCCAAATTTCCCGCCTCCAGCTTAATTTGTTCTGAATTTATCATGTCCAAGGACAGACAGACAGGCGGACAGACGGACAGACGGACAGACTGACAGACGGACAGAGGGACAGACGGACAGACGGACAGACGGACAGACGGACAGACGGACAGACGGACAGACGGACAGACGGACAGACGGACAGACGGACAGACGGACAGACGGACAGACGGACAGACGGACAGACGGACAGACGGACAGACGGACAGACGGACAGACGGACAGACGGACAGATGGACAGACGGACAGACGGACAGACAGACAGACGGACAGACAGACAAACAGAATAATGGATATGCAGAAATGAAGCCGATCTTTCATTCTAAACACGCTGGTGTAATTCGTTTTTTTTTTGTCCGACGATTAGTGTACCATAACAGCAAAGCTATTATACCAGATTTATGGTTTCACCATATAGGGTATAAAAAGAGTTAAAGTGAGCATGCAACTAGAAGCTTTTCCACATCGTCAAATGGGATAAATTTCGTGAAGCCAAGCAAAGTAAAGTTTAATAAAATTGAATTTAGTTGAAAAGTACTTGGTATAAAGTGCGCCCAGATATCGAAATCGATTGATTTTGCCATTTTTCGTCTAAAACTCTCTAATAAAAGTCAACTTGATGGTTGTACGTAATCTCATATCTAAACAAATACGGTCTCATGTATTTACTATATAATGTATATCTATTTATCTATTCTCATATCTGGATCTATTCCATTCATAAACGTTGTTCATCTAAGGATAGACATTTATGGTTAAACTGAACTGAAAGAAAGTCACATTAGTGAGGATTTTTCTTTGCTTGGTTTTAAAGCTTTGAATTTATTGTAGTTTTTTTTGCACAAATACTCATAAAAAAAGAGAATACTTATAATCGGGATATACTAAAGCCAGGAATGCTGGAATCACTTGTATCCGTTTGCTAAGTGAACGTGCTGATATTTCTTATTATGGGGTTATTGCTGAAATCAAAGACAAGTAGAGTTTTTTTTATCATTTTCACAATTTGTATGTGGTACTCGATTCTATACTTTTCCACAATTTATAAAGATTTTATGTCTAATCTGGTATCGGTTGTGTGTTTGTGAATTTCAGTCGATTTTGTAAAAGTCTTTCATATCCTTTGCACGTACAACCGGTTGAGCTGGAAAAAATAAAAGGAGTTAAACATTAGGAGAATATGATACCGGAATCTGCCGTTTAAATGTGCGGATTTTTATATGCTATATGATATATTATATAGGAGTATATTAGATTTAATATACCATTTGGAGCACATCGAACCAATCATCGGACACAAAAATTAACCACCCCAGGGTGTTAGGGATGACAAAAGATTTTTGTCTGTCTGTCCGTCTGTCTATCTGCCTGTCCGTCTGTCTATCCGTTTGTCTGTCCGTGAACACTATAACTTCCGGAAAGATTGAGCTATAGACTTGAAATTTGGTACAGATTGAGCTAGAGACTTGAAATTTGGTACATTTGGTAAAAAGGAAGGCCAAATTTTTGAACCCATACATACGAAGCATTTTTATGTCATATTGAAAATTTTGTGAAGGTAAAATGTGTTTAGAATAGGATCTTATATAACTCATCCATACATCAAAATCCAATTGGACCACTCCCTTGTCCCTCTCTTATAAAAATGGATTTTTTGAAAAAAGCATTTTGTCTGTTTGACGATTGACCCCTAGCAATTGCAGCTTTTCTTATGTTTTTCACAATTATTTGGTTTGATTTCTACTCAAAAGTTAAAAGTTCTGGGAAATAAGTGAATATCTCGCATTTCGTGTTGGTAATACATCGATGCCTCGATACTGTATATCGATATCAAACCAGGGAGGTATATAAAGGGTGTTTCTTTTAGACGTGTGGTTTTCAATCTGGCACTACTTTTTTCGGAGTTGGTCTTTTTGACAGTTGTCACTTGATTTATGCTCAGTTTGGTTTGCCATTTCGTCAAACGACCATCAAGCGCGTCGCACGTTCGGTGAATGGGCCCAAAACGAGATGGCCACCGATCCCGATTTTCACAAGAAATTTTTTTTCAGCGATGAAGCTCACTTTTGGTTGAATGGGTACGTCAATAAGCAAAATTGTCGCATTTGGAGGGATGATAATCCACAAGCCATTCTTCAGACGCTGTTACATCCTCAAAAAGTCACTGTTTGGTGTGCTCTATGGGCAGAGGGAATCATTGGTCCATATTTCTTCAAAAATGAAACCGGCCATAATGTTACAGTCAATGAAGAACGCTATAGAGCCATGATTAATGACTTTTTCGTGCCTGAATTGGAGGATGTTGATGTGGACGACCTTTGGTTCCAACAAGACGGCGCTACATGCCATACAGCCAACGAAACAATCAATTTATTGAAGGAAACTTTTGGTGAGCGCATTATCTCGCGTCGTGGGCCTGTGGCGTAGCCTCCAAGATCGTGCGATTTAACGACGATCTTGGAGGCTGGACTATTTTTTGTGGGGTTATGTGAAGTCGCTTGTCTACGCAGATAAGCCCGAGACGATTGACGCCTTGGAAGAGAATATTCGGCGCGTTATTGCTGACATACGGCCCCAATTGCTGCAAAAAGTGGTCGAAAATTGGGCCTCTCGGCTGGAATTTATTCGAGCCAGCCGCGGCGGCCACTTGCCCGAAATCATTTTTAAAACATAATGGCAAACCCTTATCTTTATAATAAAGCTAAACTCTTGGCCATAACATTAAATTATATGCGTTTTATTTCTTCTTGAAAACCACACGTCTAAAAAAAACACCCTTTAGTATCGAGGGAAGAAAATATTGTTGTGGTTTCAATTATAAATAGCATAGAATATTTTTTTGAATTGTTTATATCTTCTACACATTTAGGTTTCATCCAAATTAGTTTTCGAGTACCTAATTTCCGAAAAAGCTTTTTTGCATGAAACATCCGAAGGGAAAATGAAATATTTTTCATAGTTCTACAAATGTGCAAAGTTTCATTAAAATCGGTTAGTGACACTTCCGTGACAAATAGACAGACAAAGTGAGAAAAATCGAATTGGATCATTACAAGAAAAACGCAATATGAGGTAAATATGAGACAAAAGTGTCTTTAACCCCACGGTTAGAAGTGCGACTAGAAGTCGCATGCCGAATCTCAGCTCAGGGAAATCGCTCGTGTAAACGCCAGTTGCATGCAAGCGGGGAAAATCGCAACTCAAGTCGTATGTAAAAACCTCATACAATCTGAGCTGCGACTAGAACTGCAAATGATTTGACATTTAAGGTTATGTCTGATTTCACAAGGGCAGAAAATAAGTTGAGTAGAAGTGAAATTTTGAAATTAATGAATTTGTGCCGGGAAAGAGAGTGCCTCTGGAAGACTGCCTCGAAATTGTATCGTAGAAACGATCTCAAGAGGCAGGCGTATGAACAAATCGGCGCGGAAGTGAAACTCACAAGCGAGGAAGTGAAGAAAAAGTTGAGAAATTTACGAAAAACGTATGGACACGAAAAAAAGTAAATCAATGCGAGTCGGAAGTCTGGAGCATCGACAGAAGATATTTAGGAGCCTTCGCTGTTTTGGTATTCAGAAATGAGTTTCATAAACAAAATAACTTTCTTTGTTTTCTTGCGTTTGACCTTTTTCAACTGAAGTCACATGCAATGTCGCAAGACAGCAGAGCAAATCGCAACACCTGTCAAATTGAAAAACGTTGTAGGAGGGATAATCGCATGCGACTTCTAGTCGCACTTCTAACCGTGGCGTAAGTTATCGAGATATTTTTTTCAAATTTCTTTTAATTGGGAGGTCGGTGTAGACTACAACTTCTTGGTGGAAGCTTCAACTTTTTACACTTTGAAGTTAAAAAAAAATTGCCTTTAGAAATTCAGGGGAAAAATATCGATAAATTTGCAAGTGATTGTATTTGGTTTTGTTTTTATCGTTATTGCTAAATAGTAAAACATTTAATATTTTTACCAAAGATACTGCGCAAATGTCTACATATTTATTATGTAAAGTAATTTCCGATAGGACAAAAATCATTCAATTGATGTGCATTCAACTATTATTGAATGCTAATATTAAAGTTATTCATTCGATAATCGTTAAATTTTCCGGAAAATCGAAATTAATCGTGCATTGAGAAACAGATTTGGTGGAAAGTGGCGGAGAATTTTAAATGGAACACTGGGAATTTGGTATTTTTTTGTGGGCATCAATGAATTTGATAATCTATTTGACATAATATATAATTCAAAAATAAAATGTCTTCTATGTTGTTCAGTGTTTTGTATGAAAATGGAAGAAATTCCCCGTTGAAGGATGGTTGGTGTCATGGGAAGACATTGAGCAGGAAGTGAAATAAATCAATTCCTAGACTTTGAATAAATTGGTAAAGAAATTTTATCGCCTAATTAGCATTCAAAAAGGCACCGACACATATATGTTTGTCTGTGTAACATGTAGAACAGAATTGAATGGAACAGACAGAACAGGACAGAGTAAGAAATTGGAGACGATGTTTAAGGAAAGAAAAAAAAGGTTTTTCCTTATAGGTTTGTTCTCATCTTCGTCTTCGTCCTCGTCCTTGTCTTGGCTGTTGTTTTTTTTCGTTTTCGAAAAGGAATAAATCAGAGCGCTACATTATACCACTTGATTTCTCCTCGTTTTCAAGGATTATTCGCCATGTGTGTCATCCATTAGCTTTACCCTACGTGCGACACCCTCGTAAACCAAATAAAAGAGATCTTTTTTTTATTATTTTGCAAACCATTTCTAGTATACACACAGATATTTGTATTTAATCCTATATATTTTATCAAATATATATGATGGAAAATACAGTCAGATATTTGACTATACTGTGGAAGGCAGCTTAATGGAAAAAGGAGCCTAAGTGGCTCCGGAAGAAAATAAATCACAGGAAAGACGGATTACAAGTACACATCAATGGCACATATAGGAATCGTTGGAGGTCAGGTTAGAAGATAAGGTTGTGGCATGGTGGTTGGTTGTCGGTTGGTTCGCAACTGTTCATCAACTGATTTCCTTAAACATTGAGAGATACTACCACTACCATATACCGTGGAAACTAAAGGAAAAACGTATTTTCCTCGTATCTGATGTGTTTTCATACGACCACAGTATAAATATAGTAATTTACATACAGAAAAAAATATATACGAAATACCTAACATCTATAAGGTTTTTAGTAATATCGTCGTAAAACAGCCTGAAATACAAGTAGGAAATACAGGAACAAGGAACGGGCTTCTCATTTCCGGTTCTTTAATGAAATTCTGAAAAAAAGGCGAAAAAATTGCTGAACGTGTGCTGAAAGCAAAATCGACTGGAACATCGACTTTTTAATGTTTAAAACTTGGTAGTAAAAATATCAGCAACAGAGCCAAGAGCAGATAAACGAGTAAGCATAGGGAGTGGCTTCGCAGCTATCCAGAAAGGAAAAACAGCCAGCAGCATTTAAGGAAATCTGAAAATGACTACGCACACTACGCGTGACAGCTCAAATTGATCCTTGTAATGGGATTTCGATTTCCTTTTATTTTCCTTTGTACAATGCCATACGAAATGGTGCATATTTTCATGCCTACATGATTCTGTTTCACTGTTTCAGTGTCGAAACCGAAATGAAGTTCGAATCTGCCACGTTTCATTTACAATCAATCGAAAATTACTTCCAGCCAATATTAATGGACTTTAAAATCAGACCGAATTAAAACCGAACTGAAAAGCAACCAAGAAAACATTTTTCCTACCTGACTGAATTAAATGGATGGTAAAAAAAAAATCAATCCATATCAATGGAAAAATCGGAAATAAAATGAAGTCATTTCTTTATTGTGTAACGTCTCAGTCAATCTAATGACTACCGCAAACAAATAAAAATTCTCTATGTAATAAAATCAGTTAAATGCCATTTCGTTTTACTAATTTAACTTAACCTTTTTATTGTGAGGTGTGTCGATTGAATTGATGGAGAAATAAAATTTTGATGTGTTTGTGATGGAAAGTTAACTTTTACCATAATAAAAAAAAAACCGAAATCAACATATTTTTTGTGTACGATTGTAGACGATTTTAAAAAATCACTTTTTCGTAAACATTACATATGTCTAGGTTGAAGACTGAAAAATATAATCATTGACACATAATTTAAAAGAATAAAACCCCTGTCAAACATTTTCATGAAGCCCATTTTCATGAAAATGTCAAACATTTTCATTTTCATGAAGCTACTAAAAATTGTGAAATACTTTTTCTTAAAATGATTGAAGTTTTTTAACCAAATGTTTTTTCTAGTAGTTTATAAAGTTTTTCCTAGTTTCAATGAAAAAGAGCACTTATTACAAAAGTAATGATGTATCTTCATAAATCTGGCAAACGAAATTTCTAGGTATAAAATAAGCACTTCAAAATTATCCAATTTAAAACAATTCTAGATCGATATTTTTTTCATGAAAACTTTTAATGATTTTTCATAACAGTATGCCGAAAAATCAAGAAAATGTGAATGAAATATTTGTTAACAAATCGAATAACAAATTTTCTTGACAAGTCCCAAAAACTGTCCACCCTGTCCACTCAAAAATATCTTGACACAAAGATCAATAGAAAGCCCCATTTCGATTTCCCCTATATGTCCTGTTTTTTCAAACGTCCTTTTCCACACTGCACAATATTGGCTAATCCATATCGTTGCAAAGATTAATGGAATCGAGATTAAATGGGGTCAATAAATGTTGAGAACGTTCCAATGTCCTGACACTGACGACGGCTTTAAATACTCACCCTCCAAAGTAATCCGCCATATTTGCACCCTTTTGAACAGGCGGGTAAGTAGTAAATAGTGGCCACTAAAAGTAAAGCACACTTTCTATTACAATTCTAATCAAACTTAACCTTTTAATGTTAGCATTAAGGTATTACACAGCCGTTGGTCATGCGATATTGATGGCATGTAAAAAAAATAAAACTCACAATGGAAATCGATCTGAAGGGTTTGATTTTTCGTTTCCGTTTCAAATTGATCGACATGTGATTAATCGACACGTGCGATAGTTGTTATTTTAAATGCTATGTCAATATACTTAAACTGCTACCTTATTGCCACAAATTGAGGTATAAGTTAATAAATTATGAATCACTTTAAAAATAGAATTGATAAACTAAAATAATCACGGAAAATCCAACCATTTGCCTTTCATTCGTGAATCGATAGAATTTCTGTGGTAATTTGTCAAAACTTGATAACCGATTTTGAAAATATCTCAGCGGAGCAGTTTTAAAATCTCAGAAAATGTGATATGTTGAATATTTTATTTTCTTCGTCAGTTAAAAGCTTAAAATAGCATATAAAGGAATGTTTAAAATAACCAGATAAAGAATCATTTTACCATGTAACGTTTTTTCTGAGATTTTTAAATTGCACCGCTAGACATCTTAAAATGCGGTTCTGGCAATTTACCACAGATTCTATAATAGATCATTCCCATTTATTTTTATCTATTAACAAACGTTTCATATTTATTTCCGTGAAAATGCTATTTCGAGACAAAACGTGTAGATTTTTATCAACGAAAAACTTTTTCCTCCGAATAACCAAAACAAAAACTATTTCCACCATAACTAGAGATATTGTATAGTCAATTTAGTTACACAAGGGAGAAAATTGATAAATATAATGAAATGTTGCTACACAGCCATATTCACAAAATAGGAAATGTATTGCTGCGAAAAGTTCAAGAAATATAGTTTCCTGTACAGTAAAGTAGACGTGGTAGACGAATATCGAGTAACATCGAAAGGGAAAAAAAGCCGAGCCAGTATAAAAAACACCAAATTCAAAAGAAAAACTTGAAAGTTTCCACTGTCGGTCATCGGCCATAGTCCATCATGTCATTGTAGTACTCCGGATTCTCGTCTACTAAGAACCTATTTTCCTTTCTAAGATCCAATAAAATTTGATGGCGTTTTATTCGCTCTACACTTTCGTATATGCTTGTCAATTCCATGTCAAATTAGGAAAGTTTTGTCTGCACAATGAACATTTATGGATAGTAGAAATTTCCATGACATTTGAGGTCAAACATTCAAGGAGTTCATACCTCTATGAAATAAAATAGATAGCAACAGAAGAAATGAAAAATCGTTGTATTTTTAGAATTGTGCTAGAGAGTAACTTCAATATCAATCAACCATGAACATGTCAATAATATTTTTTCCTATTTAGTTTTCCATTGAGAAAGAGGTTTTTTTTTGTATTTAAGCTCTGCATTTTTTAAAGATTACTTTTAATAATTTTAAGTTAAAAAAATGTGATTTTATTGTAATTTTCATCAAAATCGAGTTTTAAGAAATTGTGGAAAGTTATTAAGTTCCAAACGTAACTTCCTGACAGATAGAATGCACCAGTTACAAATGTAATGAGGGCCTGTTCACAAACTACGTCACGGTACTTTTAGGCTTTCCGTAACCCGCATTCCCTTTCTCGTTACACATTAATGAATATGAAATTGACAAAATCATGATATTTTGTATCGAATTTATGCCGGGTTGACATTTGGCTACTGGCTAACCCGGCCCTTACACGCGTCTGTAGAGCTGACACAGTCGCTGACACAGTCTCGTGTAAATGCACTGACTGCCCGTTCGCTAAATGTCTTTTAATTCGTTGTCAGTAATTTGACATTTGAAGTCTGTGCTACTGACAGACTTTACAGTCGCGTATAAAGGCCGGGTAACTTCTAGTTGACAGTAGTTGACAACTAGCATGCAACTGTCTTGAACTAGCATGACACTAGTTGGTAACGTTGCCCAGTTGCCATCAGCTAGTATCCACTAGAAACTAACAATAAGCCTGATATCGGCTGGATATTAGTACCGCACTTACACTATTCCCCCTCAAATGTGTGACGTGTTTTATGGACAGTCCCTGAGCTATAGTAAGACGAGAGAGATTAAAATTGAATTAAAAAAGGACTGCTGACCGTTACCGACAAAAATTGAATAAATACTTGTCGCCAAAAATGCCAATAGTAGCCACCAATCGACGCGGGGTGTTTGTTTTTTTTTTTTTTTTTGACCCCTAACAGTGAGGATAATAGAAAAGCTCTTCCGCACCCAGCCTATTCTCTAGACTTGGCACCATCATATTTTCGTTCGTTTAGCAATTGCTAACTAGATCGCATTTTTAATCCATTTATTATTTCTGAATGCTGATTTTTCTTTGATAAATGGAAAAAAAATCAATTAATAAGAATTTAATTAAAAAATCCATTATGAAAAAAAAAAAATCTTTTTTCATGAGATATTCATAGCTTTATTAGTTAAACAAAAATTTTAATTGGCCCTTTTAATCAATGTTATCCACACTTTCTGCATTGATTCAAAATATTCTCCTCAGAATTTTCCTAACTGAAATAATAATTCCGTCAAATTCGTATTCGTAAAAATGTTAGATAGCCAATGAGACGTCATGTAAATGACAGCCAATAAAGGAAAGTTGTTGGAACTTGAAGTGCTGTTTGCCTATTACCCCATAAAATTCATCACAGAATTAATAGGTAGTAAGCGCTTCCGTATAATGAAATTAAGTAGCCATCCCTCGAGAATTGCCCATATAATGACGAGATGGATGAATTCCATGGATAGATGGATAAATGGATGGATGGCTGACATAAACTGACAAACGTATCAAACGTTGTGATGTTTGAAAGCGAAACATCAAGCATTCAACGGAAATATGTTGAATATAACCATCGGAAATCATAGTACACGCTTTTTTTTTCGTAGCGATCAAACGCCTGGATTAAGATGGATACGTGTGTGTTGTATGTTTTGCATGGGTATTGTGTATACATATTCTGTTATGCTTATGGTATTATAAAAATTTTCTTGTAAAAATTTATGCTGGCCTTAAATACTTTTTAATATGACTTTGCATAAAAGTGTTAGAGTGTAAAAGTTTAGTATGATTTCACCATCAGAGAAGCATCAGGACATCACAAACATTGGAAGCTCGTGAGGCGAAAACTCTCCAGACACAGCTCGAGTTTTTATTTACCCCGTTTTATCGCCTCGTTTTTATATAGAACGGTTTTTATCTTTACGGAAAAAATAACCTCCGCCATCCCCTGCTTGGCACCATCCTATAAGTTCTCCCCATATGGCCATCCTTAGCACTGTTGGTCCTTTAGGGACATTATTGTGGCATGCATATACAATAGTTGATGTGTTTTTTTTTCTTGCTGTTGTATACATTCTGAATACAACGTACAGGGTGAGGTTGCGTCATTTTTGCCTTAGCTAGATAATGAATTTTAAGATATTAGGTGTTGTTTCCGATAGTTCTTGCCATATATTTGCTCTAAAAACGCTTTCGTTTTACCCTTCGATAGTGTATACCTCACATTTTACTTAGCGTCATATTCACAAGAAAATATACAGACCTGTCACTCTCCGATTTTAATGAAACTTTCCACATTTGTAGAACTATGAAAAATATTTGACACCCATTTTTTTGTTTGGCAGTAAGTTGGTTTTAAAAGGTTTTTCCCTTAGAGGGTGTCATGCAAAAAAGTTTTTTTTGGCAATTACTCGAAAGCTAACGGTCTGATTTGTATGAAACATAAATGTGATTGGCTTGTGTGGACGAGAAAAACAAATGGTGGCCGGTAGACGCCAGTTATTTTCTTTTAGCTTGCTAAAGTTAATGCAATGTTCTACTCGTTTTTTTAGAACTTCCCAAAAGTTATCCTTAAATACCAGAAATATTAAAATTCAATAGAAAAACCATTTTATTACAAAAGTCGGTTCCATTTAGGCACCTTGACCCTAGATACTTGCATTGATGGCATCCTATCGCGTATCAAACAGATATTTTAGTGATGGTGGGCACATTCCAATTCCGGTGATCCTTTCGATATGTTTTCGGTACACATGGTCGAGATTAGTAGAATTTCAGTTTTGTTGTGAGATCCATTTGTTTTTTGTCTACAGCCATGCAATAGATATAAAATAAAAACTCTCTCTCTGTATGTATTTGAGTGTGTTTCGCTTCGTTGCTGAAATGAAAGTGTGAATAACATATTCCTGTTGGGCAGATAAGTGCCATAAAAAATATATGACACGTTGTTTCCTTTTTTGTAGTCTAATGGTCCAGACTTGGGTTTCCTTCCCGAAAATTGATGTTAGTGACGATACATTTCCTTTGTCTGCTTTTATTTCTTCAATGCTTTTTACAAGCTCTTAAGGATACAAACATTCTTACGTATATTCATATAACAATTCATATATGTTGTATTTTTCTTATCGTTTTTGTATTTTCTCTCACTTTTACGTTTTTTTTCATATTATTTTCATTTTTTTTTGCTGCTATCCGTGATATAAAACATACGATGACGATAATAGTGTCGTTTTAAGAAATTATTTATATATACATATATAACCAAACTAAATACGATTACAACTATTACTATAAACTAGACAATTTTTTCCCTTCTCCATAGTAAAGTAAGTATAGACCTCTGTACATCCGACAACGCGCACTATAAGCAAAATTCTCCTTTGCAGTTTTCCTTACTTACTTCGTTATCCTTTTTTTGTTGTTTTTTGTTCATCTTTAGTGTCGTATTCTTTGGTTCAACTTTTTTCTCCGCATACTTTACTCTTTCCCCATTCTGCTCGCAATCTATGGTAAGATAGAAAAGTGAGAAACGAATATAAAAACGAAAAAAAAACATTGTTTAGACATAAGGTTCTATTCTCCGATATTCCTTTAAGGCTCAAGTTCAATTTTCTAGGAAATTGAATAAAGTTTTATCCAATATTGTTACGAAAAAGTAAATTGTTATAGAAATAATCAAACAGTGTAAGCCTAACGTAAGATTGTCTTTTTTTCCTTTCAGGTTAGAGTTTTTTTTACTATAAGACTTTTTTGTTTGTCTTACTTTGCACTAGGAAGTACGTAGAAAAACGTTTTCATAGGACGATAGATAGATAAAACCGTGTTTCCAATTTTTTTTTCCTTTTTGAGTTTTGCCTTAAATCAACTTCCAAATCAAATATCGTACGATCTTGAAACGGTGCGCCTTCCTTCTTTTAAATGTTATTTGTGTGAAAGGATTTATGGTAAATGGAGTGAACAAATAGGATATTCCCTCGGCCTATTGATGTTAGCTCCACACAATTTGTATTTCTTTATTTTAGAGATTGTTCAACTCTTAAAAAAAATAGGATTTCAAGTCTATAACGAAACTTGAAGAGTATCTAATTAATTTCTTAAGCACTTCGGTATTGATTTTCTTTGTAAATAATTAAAGCGATTATTCTTGAAATTAAGAACCAAAAACAGGAAGTTTGACTTTCACATTGTCAAGTTCTAAAGTCATTTATTTAAATCAGACATCAGTATGGATAAATCGGATAATTTAATAGCAGTTTTTTGGGAAATCTGAACGTTGAAATTAAAGAAAACTATTCTGTTGATATAACCACGAAGTCACGTGTTGAAAAAATATAGTAAAGTGGGTACAGGAGTCCCTCGATGTAAGATTTATTTGAGCTATTTTGCAGCTATTTTGCGTTATAATACGAAACATTATATATCAAGGGTTAGTACTGTGTTCTGTAATTTTAATGTATTTTTACGCAATTAATCTGAAGAATTTCCAAATAATAACTACGATGTTAATAGATTTATATTTCTTGATATCTATACAATGCGTCTTAACCCAGTGAACAAAAAATGCCTTATTAAGGCATTATAAAGGCATTATCCTAATGCATTAAAGTTACCTTATTGTTGCCTTAATTTTGCATGGCCATTTCCTCTTATATAAGGCCTTATTACTAAGGCAACATTAATGGATGTTTTTTTTTTTTTACCGGTGATGGCGCTGATTGCTTAGATATGGTAAAAGCTTTGCTTAAAATGAGGATTTAAATATATTTTGTAAATAAATTTCTATTACTTTCGTTTAAATTCTCCTGCCAGCCAACACAAAACTTCAACAAAAATCTTTTGACATATAACTTTTAGTTCACTTTTCCAACACACGCATAAAAAGGCGCGTTTTTTCTGAGATGAACTTCCATCTCATTTTAATTTGGAGGCTTTTATATTACTTGTCTCATGTCTTAAAGATACCTTAGCTATAATGCCTTAATAATTTTTCACTGGGAAGCTAATACAATACTGATAATGTCCTCTTCCTCTTCTTCTTTATCTCTACTAGAGGGCTTCTAATTATGATACTCAGTAGAGTGCTTTGAATTCTATAACAGTAGAGTGCTTGGAATTCTATAACAGTATGTACCTATTTTGTGAAAATAATAGAGAATGTTTTTTTGAAGAAATTAAGCATCGTATATCAAATTTTCGTCGTTTTATATTAAAATGATGGACAAAATATTGAGCGTCGTGTATCAAAACCTCTTATATTAAATCGTTTTAAATCAAGAAGCATCTGAAGTAAGTGTTTTTTTGATCTACAATTTCTTAAGGGTACTAGAAAATGGGGTTTTAATTATTGAAAATCCAATTTTAAAAAAATCTGTGAATAGTGCAATTGTTAACAGAAAGGCTAATCTATGCACAAAAGCTAGACATTTCATGCTAAATAACACGTCTTTCCTTTTGAATGGTAGTAAAATATATGCTATTCAAATTGTAAAAGTTGAGTGTCGGATTTTTGCACTCTCGTGTGAAATTAAAAATATTTCAATAATTTTCCGACTGCAGAATTATGCATAATAACAAATTATTTTTGAAATTGAGTAAATTCATGGACACTTGTGCAAAAACTTTTTCACCTGTTTTTTTTTGCTGGTGGAATGGTTTGAATGTAAAGAGTAGAGAAAAGCTTGAAAATGACTTTGTTACATAACACTTTTAAAATTCATTTTGGTTTCGTGACTTGCATACTAAATAATTTGTGTGTCTATGCCTTTTCAGTAGGTACCGAAAAGGGTATTCCTTATATTACCTTTTCGTAAGGTGGACTGGAAATAAAGTGTGCCTCCGTAGGCAAAGGCAACATCGACCAAAGGCAAAAGGAAATTCTGTATACAGAAAAAGGGCTGTAAGTCTAAGGTGGATGTGTTGCGCTGTATATCAACCACTACTTCATACACCTGCGACAAAGAGGGAGAATTAACATAATGGTTTAATTTGAATGCGAGAAAGTTAAGGGAAGAATGCGCGGAATTCACAAATTATATTTTCTTCACTTTACAAAAGGTTTGTTTGCATTTCAGTTTCTGTTTCTCCATGGGCCCAAATTTCACTTGGGAACTCTTACTTGTAGTACAAAGCAAAGGCATATCTGTATAACTTTTATAGGGTAACAAATGTAAATTGTATATTTTTAGCGGCTATAAATATCGCTATATGGCCAAATATATTTTAAACTTTATTAAAATTGTAACCCTAAAACACAAAAAAAGAATGTATTTAAGAATTTCTTTATGTTGCCTTTGTGAGAATTCAAAGCACGACAAATGTGCAAAAACACACAAAGGGAAATTAAACGAACAAAGAATGAAAGTAGAAAAACAGTGCAATAATAATAGTAATAGTAATAACAGTCTTGCAAAAATAATGTAAAAATTTAATTTAACCATTTGAATGGTACGGACGGAAAATTCCAAAAAGTCGATAGGAAAGAATACAAAATATTGTGTCGGTTATTGTTTTGTTTGCGTGGAAATAAAATGGTTTGTATTCCGTGTTTCTTGTTTTTTATGAATTTGTAAAAATCTTATCAAAAAGTATTGGAAATTCAAGAATTTTATTCAAATTCGAATTTAGAAATTCGACTACCGATTTTCAGGTTATAAATTCATTCATTTTGTTAGAAAATATCGACTGATTTAATTAAAAAAATATTAGGGCAATTCACTCTTGATCGTAGATAGTAAAATCGTAGATTGTACTGCACATCCACGATGGAAAAGTACAAGGAAGCGTGAGCAGCGCTTTACTAGAGGTTGTGGGTTTTGTCGTAAATTTTTGACTCTTTTATTTATTTTCTTTACCTAAATTGTTTAAAGCATTTTTTTAACTCTTAATTTATACTAAATCATATAAATACTTTAATTTACTTGCTTTTCCAATGTCCATTTTAGAGTTGGCACCAAGTTGACATACCACAAAACATGCCTTAACCTCACTTTATTAGAAGTACAACAAAAACTAAGATTTTACCATACCTTCGGGTGTGGTAGATTGTAGTTTTCGTCGTAAAAAAATTAGTATGGAGAACTGTCAAAAAACTACGATTTTATTTACGATTCTACGAGTTTACGATCAACTACGTTAAAGAGTGAATAGCCCTATTGATTTGATGAGATTACTAAGAAATTTGCTTGTTAAACATTCGAAGAAAAATTTTACAGTTCTAGAAAGATGCAATAACCTTGCACAATTTTTTTCTAGGAGAAGCGAGAACATGATTTGCGATTCCATAGGGTGTAGACCACTGAAAAGGTTGGGAACCACTGCTCTAGAACCACTCATACTATTTTTATCGTGTCGTTCTCCCCTACTCTCTGTTCCTACTATTTCAAAGACTACTGATGGTTTTATTTTCTCACGGTTTTCAATAACACTACCTAACAGCCATTTTGTTGCCTAAGTCCGGTATTACACTTGGCTTTTTTAAGCCGGCAACTTTTGGGCTTAATAAGCCAATGTGCTTACATTTGTGGCTTAAATAAGCCAATCCTGTTTGCATATGCTACACAAGTTTACATGTGTGTGTGTGGACTCAAACCATTGAAATTGCTGCTGCTCATATACTTCCCAAGATCTGTACCTGCTGACGGTCAGAACGGAAATGATTTCTGCCTACTACTTTTCCCAAACCGGTTCACACGCTTTGCATGCATGCGGATTGTCGATAAGCCATGATTTCGAGTGGCAACTTTTCCCTCCTCAGTCGTTTCTCCCGAAAATCGGCTTAAGTAAGCCCGAAAGTCGCCGTGTGTAATACCGCGCGAAGAGATTACAATCATTTTTGGATAATTTGATGTCGCTGATGGTGAAACCACGGGAAGTGGTTTGGCCAGATTGGCCTAGTACTTGAGATAATTGAGATAATAAAATTTATAATAATGATAGAAATTTGATATGTGCTTTCAGATAGCATTTTTTTTAAAATTTTAAGCGTGATTTTAGTCCAAATACATTGTAGTTTTAATTAGCATAAAAAAATATTAAAAATGCTTTTAGATACTAATCTGGATTAACAAGTTTATCTGCTATTTGCTATGAAGACATCCACGAGATAAACCACCTTTGCTATTGGGGCATCCATTATATGAATATACGCTTTTACGTAAAGTAAAATGTTTATTATAATTACTGTGCGCTGGGATGTGATGATGTTCTACTGTTAATGTGATCTAGTCTAACTAATAATAATCGAAAGGGGCGAGGAACGATGATGTCCTTAATTAAAAAAGATTTGTCTCTCGCACCGGAACAAATTAAGCGGGACGATATGTGCCAATAGCAATTCATTTTCATTTCGTGTAATGGAGCAACTAAATCTTGTCAATTTATTTTCGTCTGTATACGAGAATAAAGGAATCTAACAGATATCCAAAATTTGCTACATACACATACACGTACGGAAAATACTACAATATATATCCATAGATCCTGGTATGGCAGATAACATAAATGGTTACCATTTACGGATCGTAGATGGCAAAGTTAATATCATCCTGATGTTTTCATAGCGCGCTCTACATACTATCCAACCTACAATCGTTTTTATGCGGCTACCAATGCTGCTTCTGTCGTCGTAACTGTTGGTACGGATAATTCAGTGATGGCTTAGCTTCTGAAAATTAATGGGTAGAAATTTCACTGTAATCGCGGTGAGTTTTTCAAGATCAAATTGTATTTTGTCCAAAAACTTTGTACAGCCTTAAATCCATTTCTTCGCATTTTAATTTAAAGAATGATATATATGTGTTTGTTCGAAAAAATAGCACGGAAAAGCTAACCATAAATCGAAAGCAGAGTAATTCTTCCAACAGTTTAATGGGAAATATTAATTGAATATCATCAAATTTTATAATTCGTCCAATTTTTTATGAAAAAGAAGCAAACATATACTTACCTTTCAATGGATTTTTTGTCTGCCTTTGTTGAGTGTTATTGACGATGGAAAAATTCAATTTAAATGCAAAAGAGGTTTTTCCAACGTATCGACATGATAGTGGAAAATTTTCCATCATGAATAAATTTTTTTTTATTAAAATCCATTCGCAAGCCCTAAAATAATTAAAAATATAATAACATTTGACAATATAGAAAGCTGTTGCTTTTTTTAAATTGTGAGAAAGATTTTCCAATATTGCGGTTTTATGGAAAAGTTTCAAATATGTACTTAAAAATGTTTTCAAAATCAAACTTTAGATGTTAAACGCTTTGAAATTGAGCAGAGAAGTAGAAAAATTTACAGATATAGAAAAAATATGCTTGACTCGCTTGTTTCACTCTACTGTCACTTGTTTAATTAAGTAGAACTTTGCAAATATTTGAGATTAAAATATTTCAGAATTTTGTCCATTCTTTTCATGTGAAGTTTCGTAGACAAAAAAAAAATTTTCAGCGATTTGAAGGTAGTATACTATTAAAACAAACCAAACAGAAGAAGCCATCGTTTTAAATCTGTGTGTTTGCTTTGAATTTGTTTGTCCGACCAAATTGGCAATTTTAATATTGATTATTAATTGAAAAATTTTCCACATATTCGAGTTAGATTTTTTATTTGAAAGTTAACGCTAGAATGATTAATAAAATAATTAAAGTTTTTTGTTACAAACTTTTGGTCAATTTAAAAAAAAAATACAATTTCCTACCATAAAAGTACTTTGAAGAGATTTTCTAATAACTTATATTTTTGAAAAACTAAGAACTACAAACGCGCAGTATTTTTCGTATTGACACAAGATATTTGAAATGTTTTGACGCATAAAATCCATTAACACAAACATAACAAAAGCTATAATTGCCAATCTGGCAATTATTGAAAACCCGTATGGTGATATTCGTATCAAAATTTGAACAGTTGTACCAAAATTCCACTTTGAAGTCAAACTTTCCAATAAGATTTTTTAAAATTTATTCCAATCGGATTTTGATGTATGGGAGTTTTATGTAGAATCATATCCTAAATAACTTTTGTTCTTGGACTTTTTTGATAAGATACACCGTTTTTGAGATATTCGCAAAAAACCTTATCGTTCGTATGGGGGGTACCCCCCCTAATGGTCAATTTTTGCCCATTAACGAACTTAGCCTCGCATTTTACAAAAAACGCATCTGTGCAAAATTTCAAGTCTCTAGTTCAATCCGTACGCCCGCAATCCGCGCCACAGACGGACGGACAGACGGACGGACAGACGGACGGACAGACGGACGGACAGACGGACAGACGGACGGACAGACGGACGGACAGACGGACGGACAGACGGACGGACAGACGGACGGACAGATGGACAGACGGACGGACATGCAGAAATTAAATATTTTTATCATTCTAAACACACTGGTGTAATTCATTTTTTTGTGCGATGACGGGATCTTGGCGTTACAAACGGTAAGGCAAAGTTAATATACCCTTTGGTTTCACCATACGGGTATAATTATGTGACCAACCATACTAGCCTGACATATTTTGCTACAAAACTACACAGATGTGTTTAATGAAAACTGGAGGTCATGTAAACATTATTAACTCAATGCTTGTTCACAATACAGACATGTCACATTTGTTCACTTCTTGTTTTTGCTATAATTAACCTCAGCTTACGATTACATAAACATAAATACAAATATTTCAGCACACCTATGTTGTTTACTTGCAAATTTACGCATTCTGAACAATCATTTCGATAATCAGTTATTGATTGTAACTTCCAGTCAAGTTCTATCAACCATTCGTCCAGGACTTTGTGTCATTAATAAGCTTCTATCCTCACCTATGGCATGTTATGTCATTTGCAAATCTCAATAAATACCATTTTACAATTCCACCCGAGCTCTAATTCATATAGGTTTCAAATTATATTTGTTTTCAAACCATATGACGTCAAATCTCATACATATTGAACGGCATAAACATTTAACTTTTACACCATCGCTGTCGCCTAATGTGTGTAATAAAATTTTACACTTTTTAAACAGAGTCGTGGAAAAAACTGAAATAATTTAACCACGCTTATTTAACATATATGCAGATGCTGGTGACTAGGTGTTCACTTACCCATATTTTTATGCGCTTTCATGATTTTGCCCAAGTTTCCACAGTTTTTTTTCTAAATATTTTCTTCGTCCTTCTTTTCGTCATGTTGAGTGGGGGTTTTTTCGCGAGCGAAGGAATTACTTGTTTCCTTGTACATCCGGCCAAGATGTCATTTATTCAACTTTAACGAGTTTTTAAAACAATTTACTTAAACGTATGCAGTTATGAAAATTGAGTTTTGCATTTTGTGCGAGGAAAAGCGCTAAAATTATAGTACTTCGTAACTGCCATAGGAAAAGTGGAACACGTAAAGTTTAGCGAATACATGCTCTTAAGCACTTTGCAGTAGCTAACACATTGTTAACTGTGTCATTAGCATTTTTCGTTTTATGGTTATAAGTCTAACTAGAGTAGCGATTGGGGGGGTGAATATTGGCAACCCCCTTGAGTTTAGTCGGTTTTTACATGGCGATGCTCAAGAAAAGTATGTCCTCCATTCGCCCGATTCGGTGGCAACTCTTACAATACATTGGCATAAAAATTTCCCGCTTTTATAAAGTGCGTGTAATGGCACTGAATGCGACGATAAATACGTTTATGACTTGAAAGTTTTTCCTTACTTTCGACATTACCCCATGAAGCATGCTTTTCATTTTCGCATGCCTATGTTTTAGCATTCTTCTTTTTCGCCAGTTTTTCCCAGTTATTCTTTGTCTGGATTGTTACTAGAATAGCATATGATTTCCGGATATTGTGCCAAGTAAGCGTAATGTGAGTATTTAAATGAAGACCACTTACTATCGTTGATTTGACGAATTATCCTTTTAAGAGGGATTTTAAGGGTTTCCGGAAACACAACAATCGCTTATCGTTGGGGTTTTATCATGTTATTATTGCGTTATCTCTTTCAGGGAATCTTAACAGCCTCGTGGCACTGAAATTGATGTAATGGCAATTTGTGTTTTAATGCTTTATAATAGCTTCTTGTATGGCATATCTTTAAAACTGTATCAATTGTTGCGGAAATGATATCATAAAACTAAGGATTTCAAGTGGTTTTTTCTATTATTTATGTAAATTAAATTGAATTCTTCTACATTTACGACGACTTATGGAACTTCCAGTACATAAAAAAAAATATTATCTATTATGAGTATACTTGTGTAATTTCTATTTGTTGCGTAAGTTTTATTTTCAATTTTATTTTCATTTTTTTTTTACTCAAATATAATCGTAATTCGAAAATATAAAAACGTGATATAATGAATTTTTTTACATGGTTTTTGCAGTTTTTTGTTTCAAATAGCCACCCCGTAGAGAAATCCATCTAATCTTGTACGTGGTAAGCTTTTTTTCAGTTTATAAAAAATATGTAAAAAACTGAGGAATTGAAAAATGAGTTTCGGTTAGATTCAAAGAAGTATTTCCTGCTATGAATATATTTTTCAAAAATTGAAAAAAGTTTTTTTAAATATTGAAATAAATTATACGACAAATGTTTATCAGACTCACCCGAACTGCATTAAAAATAATATTAAATTTTTGTTTAAAGCTTTTAAATGATATGCTTGGAAAATGGCAGCATTTTCTGAATCATCCAAACGACTTGAGAAAAGCACAAAATTATACAGCAAATGATATGAATAATGATCAATTATCAACACATTTTCCACAAAAATAGGGTAATTTGGAATCCTCGAAAATTTTCAAGTGCTTTGAAAAAATAACATCGGAAACATTTTGGGATTATCCCCATGGACACATTTCAAATTAATTCATAATATTTTTTGTTTTTTGCCAATTTATCTCGAGTAAAACGTTGAAATAATTCTGTCTTCATGTTCATGTTTGGATTTGGAAACTTTGAAAAGCTCACACAGAATTCAAATTTTATATGTAAATTTAGCGGATTCGATGGGTTTTTTGTTGAAAAACCCTAAAGGCTTTCTCGGGCGTGTTATTTCATTTTGAATTTAGTAATAATTGGATATAGTCGCACTTTTTTTCTAAATTGAATGCAAAACAAAATTTCCACCGATATAGTCGAATTGAAATGAAATCCGTTGTAGGAGTGTTTTCCCTCTTGTAGCAAAAATAAGGCGAAAAGAAATATTTTTGCATAATCCATTTTTGATTAGGTTAAATGATATTTTCTAATATTCGTTCTTTGCTTGTATATCTATATCTCCAAATCCAGGAAAAAAGTATAAAAATAACGAGAATCCTTGGGAGAAGTTACATACATATTTGTAAAATTTATTCAGGGGATGCCTAGTGGCAAAGAGGAATAATCATAATAATAATAAAAAGGAGCAAAAAGAATTCTGTTTGAAAATGAAAAGATATATCCAACTGAATGGTTTTTCTTGCCTATAATTTGAGTGTGGGTTTAGTGATGGGCTCGGTATACAGATTCCCATCAACATCAAACAAAAGGATATTCTTTATAAGCAGACCTGGCCAGAGTACCTACATTGATTTCATTTCTATGTTTTCCATATAAGGTTTTGCTTTTCTTTTCGACCGAAAGAAAAATATACATATTCCGAATATAAGTGAATATTTGATAGACACAATAATCCTTTCACCCGTAGAAAATGGTACAACTTTGCACTGGGGAGCTTTTATCCCATCTTTACCTTTTTATCCCTTTAAGCCTATGTCCGTTTTGTTATATGGACGTTTGGTGGATGCCGCTGTCGTATGTAGTCTACTACTCTTGATCATATTGTATATATTTCCTATAGTGTAGTATCAAAAACTACCACAAATACCATTCAAGGTTAACCTTTTCGATGGCCGACTGGTGGGAGTTTGTGTTAAGGTCCTAAAAACTAGATGGGTTTTAGGAACAAGTAAGTACCTACCTATCTTATCTTCGTTTGGGAGTTTCGGTGTAAACCAAACAGGCGGTCCCTTTTTATGATTGAAAAGGGATTATTAATGTGTGAAACGAAACAATAAAACATTTCTCTTACTTATCTAAACGATCCGGAAATAATCCCACCTTTCGACTGGATCTGTTTAACTCTAAACGGAAAGGAGGTATGGTTACCTAATAAGGAACAAGAAAAACAAAAAAAAAACAAAGTAACATAAGTAACCGAGGAAAAAAACCGAAAGCTTGAATTGAAACAGCTTTAGGAAATTTTAGCAAATTTGGTGTGAGCAGATTGAGTGGTTTCTTTGTGTTTATATATTTTATTTATTTTTTTTTCAATTTAAAAACTCAAATTGTGCATTATTGGATTTTCTAATATCTGTAGGGGGTTTTATTTCTCCTCAAAGAACAACAGCAAACCTAAAAAATTGTTTTTCTAGGTACTATTTTTCTTTGAATCTTTCCAGAACTCATTTAAGAGTGCACATAGCTTGATGTTTCAAATTTTTTGATTTTTTTGGTCTTGTAGTAATTAAAAAGCAAAAAAAAACTGATATTTTCACATCAACGATTATTGTGTCATTGTTTTAAAAATCTTATTTTGAACATAAGAGAAGGTGCACTTGACAGGGGACAAACGTCGCATACTATATATCAGGATAGGCAAAATTCAAAAAAAAAATTTTTTTGGGGGAGGGGAAGGAGTGGTCCAATTGAATTTTTACACCCGTATGGTGAAACCAAAGGGTATATTAGATTTGCCTTACCGTTTTTAACGCCAAGATCCCGTTATCACACACAAAAATGAATTACACCAGTGTGTTTAGAATGATAAAAAAACATAACAAAAGCTATAATTGCCAATCTGGCAATCATTGGAGACCCGTATGGTGATATTCGTATCAAAATTCGAACAGTTGTACCAAAATTCCACTTTGAAGTCAAACTTTCCAATAAGATTTTTTAAAATTTATTCCAATCGGATTTTGATGTATGGGAGTTTTATGTAGAATCATATCCTAAATAACTTTTGTTCTTGGACATTTTCCATAAGATGCACCGTTTTCGAAATATTCACAAAAACCGTTTTCGTTCGTATTGGGGGTACCCCCCCTAATGGTCCATTTTTGCCCATTAACGAACTTGGCCTCGCATTTTACGAAAAAACGAATCTGCGCAAAATTTCAAGTCTCTAGCTCAATCCGTACGCCCGCAATCCGTGCCACAGACAGACGGACGGACAGACAGACGGACAGACGGACAGACGGACAGACGGACGGACATGCAGAAATTAATTATTTTTATCATTCTAAACACACTGGTGTAATTCATTTTTGTGTGTGATGACGGGATCTTGGCGTTACAAACGGTAAGGCAAAGTTAATATACCCTTTGGTTTCACCATACGGGTATAAAAATTGAATTTTGCAAGTCCGTCCGTCTGTCTGTCCGTCTGTCTGTGGCGCGGATTGCGGGCGCACGGATTGAGCTAGAGACTTGAAATTTTGCGCAGATTCGTTTTTCGTAAAATGCGAGGCTAAGTTCGTTAATGGGCAAAAATGGACCATTAGGGGGAGTATCCCCCATACGAACGAAAACGATTTTTGTAAATATCTCAAAAACGGTACATCTTATCAAAAAAGTCCAAGAACAAAAGTTATTCATGATATTATTCTACATAAAACTCCCATACCGCAAAATCCGATTGGAACAAATTTTAAAAAATCTTATTGGAAAGTTTGACTTCATAGTGGAATTTTGGTACAACTGTTCGAATTTTGATATGAATATCACCATATGGGTTTTCAATAATTGCCAGATTGGCAATTATAGCTTTTGTTATGTTTTGATATGGAAGATTTATGTAAAATCCTATTATAAGCGCATTTGACATTAATCAATACAAATCGGAAAATGTTGACTAACCGTTTTCGAGAAAAGTGTTTGGATTGTTTAGGGGAGGGGGAGAGAAATGGTCCAATTTGGTCCGTTCGAGAATCTAGCCTCTTGAAATGAGTTTTGAAATAGGTGAGTTCTGAAACAAGCAAAATCGGACCCCCCTCCCCTTCCTTCATCCCCTTTCCATGATTCCAAATTATCTAGTTTTTTGCGATTTTATCGAAAACTGTCAGTGGCATTGAAAAACTAATAGGCGCGAAATGGATTTTGAATATGATTTTCGCACATACATCAAAATCCAGTCGAATCACTATTTCCTCCATCCTAATGGAAAACTGTCCATCGAAGTTCGGTATGTTCTCATATAGAGTATTTGACGATTGCTCCCTTGGTAGCGGTAGCTTTTATTATTTCTTTTTATTGCCCGGAACTCTTGGTTGCTGTCGCATTTTATTCTGAAATACAAAACTTTGTAATAAATTCCGATGTTTTTCACTTCTTGGAAGAATCACTGAAAACTTTTAAACAACTTTTGAACAAAATACATAGAACACTAATGCAATAAAAATTTCAGAACATCCAATAACGGAAATTGTTTTCAAATCAAATTAATCCGAAGGAATCTTCCCCGAAATGTCTTAATAAATAAATTTTATTGTAACATCTCTTTTAACAATTTGAACAAATTGAAAGTTGCTAATAACAGGAATCAAATTAATAAACGTTATTTACACGGGAAATGCTATTATGGCTATATGGTAGTACAAAAGAGAATGTAAGGAAATTGTGAAGCCTGTATGGAAAATTCAAAGAACAACAAAATATTGAAAGGAGAAAGTATCACATCGGTCTTCAAGATACAAGGCCAACATTGTGTGTGTGTGTGGATGAGTTTGGAAAAACATTTATTTTTTACAATTGATATAATCGAATCGGTTTTATATCTCCAGGCACTACAAACTCTGGGCCTTGAGATATATAGCCACTATTCGATATATAAAAATTTGTAGAATGGATTCGAAATATAGACATATGATATGAAATAAATCTATACATATCTATTCTGCATCAATGGATATTGTTATACAAATATATGTCTATATTTTATAGTGCGAAGAGATAGAGAAAAAAAGGGATGAAAATAAAATTCGTTTAGTTTTGATAAAAACATTTTCAGCAGTAAAACGATTTCCAATATTGAATTTCTTGTATTTTTTTTCTCATTTTAACCATTTTTTTTTCTTTTTGATAAAATACGGCTGTCTTCACTTGGGAATAAAATTGAAATGGGTCCACATATAAAACGCAGACGGATCCAGCTATACGGTAGTATAAAACATTTTGTATTTATCGAGTTGAATAAATAGATATGTTTTTCGTAGATACGACTATATCGTTTATTTTATATAATATAAGAAATATTTTATGTTGTCGTCATATTTTACAATTCTGTGCAATTGTCATTTGGCAATAAAGCCCAAGCCAGTGGTTGCACAACACAATAAAATATTGCAAGCAAACATAAAACATTTATTATGTAAGTATTGTGTGTAGGTAAATTATTGCATATATGTAAAATTGTTGCGACAGAAGTAAAATCGTAATATGGAAAACCAGTTACAGGTACAAACATGTAAAAAAAACTATAAGCACGGAAAAAAATAAAATCAATATTTTTGTTACATGGAATACAGTAATATTGTGAATTGTAATAACAATAACAACAAGAATTTTATCAAAACAGTTTATATGAGAAATAGTAAAAAATCTACTCTTATGTATGTGCAATTGAATTCTATTTTGTTGTTACAAAAGTCGTTCCATATAAATTTCGATTGATAAAGTTTTGTATAGAAAATAGATTTTGAAATTGAATTTTTGTAACTATCGACGGAGTTAATTTTTCCTTGGGAAAAGCAATTTACTCACAGAATAATACAATAAAAAGTCAAATAATATTTTTGTATGTGAAATCAGTTAAATACGAATCGGTTGATACTTGACTTATCCTTTTTGATGCAAAAAGTTAAAGTTTATTTTTATACTGTGATTTGCAATTTTAGTACTGAAACAATTTAAATTGGGCTTAAGTTGTTAAGTTACGTTGGAGCAAACGGCACTAAATCTCATATCGTTACAAAAATCGGATTTAATATTGAAATTTACTGTAAAAGACCAATCAAAAACTCGAGAAATAATTGAAGTAGCAATTTGAAATGTATGAAGTTTCTACTTTAATAATTTCTCGAGTTATATGACCTTTATCAAAAGGCAAATTATTACGTAAAAAATGGGGGAAAAATCATCATACAATAAAACAAAACAATGCTTTGCAATTTTCTCTGAAACTGTTCATTTCTTCAAGAAAATTGTTAAAAAGTGATGTAAAATTATGGTATTCAAAATTTCTTCCACATATGTAATGCGCAGTTTTTGAGGAAATCGCAAAGAACTGGGCACCAACCATGTATTCCGACGCGTCTCTGTATTTCGACATAGACGCAGCTTTTAACTCTTGACTTCGCCATATGAGCAGCTTCAAATTTCCTGGAATGAGAGTCAGAATCACCTTTCGATTCATAGTGACGATTCCGCGAAATTTCAAGCTGTAGATATGGCGAAGTCAAGAGTCAAAAGCTGCGTCGAAGTCGAAAGACAGAGACGCGTCGGAATACATGATTGGTGTCCTGTTTTGTTTGTAAAGGGGAAGAGGGGAAAAGTGGTCCGAACATAGCCTTCCTATTTAAAAGAAATGCAGCTGAACCAAATTTCAAGCCTCTATCTCAATAGTTCAAAAGTTATGGTGCTTACGAACAGACGAACGAACAGATAGGCGGACATCAAAATCTTTTGTCATACTAAACAAGCGATATGCTGAATCAAATGCACCACTATATAATTCTCACATAATCTAACACATGGGCTGAAAAGTCCCGGGCCTAACACATGTATGGCGCTAGTTTTATTGCATTCACCTCTTTTTCAGTTAGTACTAACCTTCAAAAGACAGCTGTTAAATTTTCATGATGTTCCATTCATTAGTTTGTGAGTTATTGTGCTAAGAGTGACGCTACTTTTGTTATTTTCAAGACAACGCACCGTGTCAGAAGTCAATCAAAACAATGGCAAAATTGCATGAATTGGGATTCGAATTGCTCCCACATCCACCGTATTCGCCAGATTTGGCTCCCAGCGACTACTGGCTGTTCGCAGACCTCAAAAAAGTGCTCGCCGGTAAGAAATTTCGCACGAATGAAGGGTTATCGCTGAAACTGAGGCCTATTTTGAGGCTAAATCTAAAAAGATAAATCGTTCTACGAAAGTGGTATTGAAATGTTAGAGCGGCGCTGGAATGATTGCGTTGCACTTGATGGAGATTACGTTGATGAATAAAGCTAATTTTGAACAAAAAAAACCGTGTTTTCTTTGTTAGGCCCGGGACTTTTCAGGCCATGTGTTAAAAATGTGGTTTTTGGCATACTAGAATTGTTAAATTTGTGAAAGCAACAAAAAATAATTAATAAAATCTAAATTTAAGACAAATACCTTTGCCGTCCCCCCAAATACGTTCTAATTGTGTAACTGTACATTTGAAAGTAAATTCAAATAACTTTATCGTGTCTAAAGCCACTCAGGAAGTTTTAATTTTTAAATCCTGCCGTAGTATTCCAAATACCTTAAGTGCTTGAAAATTTCCTCCTTAACAAAATTTTCAAGAATTCTTAATAAGATTTTCGCAGATCTTGTTACTTTATTACAACCCGAGAATGTTTTCAAAGAGAATATTCCACTGGAAATTTATTCTGATTAAACTAACATTCAACTAAGATAACTAAATTTATTAGGGCCACAACTTTTTCAATTACACTTGAAAAATATAAACGCAATCTAAGGAGATACAAAAAACTACATTCATTTGAGAAGTTAATTTAAAAACTTTCTTTATTTTTTTATAGCCAACATTGCAGCAAAAATCCCGCTAAAATTCAGCGATACAGTGCGGAGAATCCTTGGACCCTATCGTCCTTATCGTTCTCACGGTCGCCATCGTCGCCAGTGCGAAACAAATTCCCGCAAAAGTCCTTGTCTCTAAGTCGGATACGATTGGGCAACACAGCTCTTTCCGCTTTTATGTCCTTAGAGATCTTATTTTACGTTTTGTTATTCACTTCGTAAAAAAATTAACTACTATATATAGCAACAACAGCAGCCAAAAAACAAGACAAAAGCTTGAGGAATGAAATCTTAGACGGAGAAAGAAATCCAAAATTTCATGGGAAAACGGGCAAAAAAGTTTCTTACCAGAAAAAGAAATTGTCTGAAAGCGAATAAAGTTTCTTAGAATTTTTTATGTTGTGAGACTAGTTTTGGCAATTGGGAATAATATTCACAGTCCAAAAGGCTCAATAAAAACTCCAGCTAGGATATTTCCACCTTTTCATAGAAAATGAAAAACTAGACAAAAATAGATGAAGAGGAAAATCATTTCTGAATAGCTGGAAGAATTTATCATCGTTAAATCAAAGTGAGATCCCATGGAATATTCTATAAATGTGAAAAGACAAAATTTTAGCCAGAAAGCAAAATAATATTTTCATTTCTTTCAATTGTAATTGTGTTACAGTTTATGTAAATTTTCCCAGTTGAATAAATGAGTTCCTCAATCCTATAAAGTCATCAGAAAGAACGCCATTAAATAAGATAAATTGAGTTGAAATTTACAGAGAGTACGATGAAAAAAGGCACTTAGACTGACAACCACTTATGCAGTTTTTAAATTAAATCAAAATAGATAAAAATCTTGCGGCAAAAATAAAGTTAGGTCTGTTATTACTACGGTTTTTTTTTTAAATTTTGTCAAGAAGCAAAGAAAAAAAGGATTCTTTCATGAAAAACCATTACAATATTTTATGCACTCAGAAAAATAGAGTAAAAGTCGTTGACTTGCGTATGACATAATTGGCTTCCTGCAGGAAATTTTCATCTGTGTCATGTAAAGTAAAATTGTGCGTTCATTAAAGTCAGTAAAAGTAAAAGTGTGTTAACCGGTGGTGGGAGAAATTCGAAAATTAAACCCGGCACAAGTAAAGTAGGGCCTAAGGACAAGGACATGATTGACCTGAGATAGGTAATTCGATGATGTAATGAAAACCCCGTCTGCCTGCTACAGGCAAGAGTTGACTTTTCAAAAAGTTGGCTTGTCAAAAAGTTGACTTAGATCAGCTTTATTATTTTTTTCAGTGTATGTAACTAAAATCCACAGAAAATTGTTTGATGTTTTTTTTATGAAAAAATAATTTGTTTCTAGGTGGGCTTTTCCTATAATTTTCTCATAGAAAAATATAGAGCTATGCTGGAAGAATATGAAAATTAAATGGATTTTCTTTTAATAATGGACGACAGTATAAGTTCAATCAATATTCTCGGCATAATACGGATTTAATGTTTTGGAACGGGACCAGATGCGAGACAATGTTTAATCGTCCTTTAATACTTGGAAAATCATTCAATGGAAAGGTCGTTTTTGTCTATAAGTTTCCATTTGGTTGAGCTATTATGTATATTTTTATAGGCTTTTTAATTCTATTTAGAAAAAAATAAGAACAAACTTTTCTTACTATTTTTGCTGGCATTTAATGGTCCTTTATACTATGTTCAGACCGACACAAAATCACGTAATTTTGAAGATTTTCGTAATTTTGAACGAAATTTTGCTCGAAATCACGAGAATTCCAGTACATAAACCTGTTTTCAAAAACCATTAAAAGTGTGCAATTTCCACAAAATTAGGAACGAAATCAAGCAAAAACAATGAATTCAACCCTGCATCACTTATTCAGCTCTCTTCAGCACATCAGTTTTGAGAAGTTTTGACATTTGTGCTGCATTGGAAAATCGGAAATATAAGAAAAAGAAGCCATGTTCCGCACGCGAAGAGGATATATTAGTAAACAACCTACGCGGGGCAAAAAAAAATTGACTTGTTTTTGATGCGATTAGATATGAAATGGAAAATAATTGTTTATTTTCATTACAGATAATTTCCATTGTCGTCTAAAGTGTCTAATTCTGTTTGCACATATTTGATCGATGTTTTGAATTGTATTATTCATCATATTACTAAAATTCATAGCAATCCTACACTAAAATTCATAGCAATCCTGTAGTTGAAATGTGAAACAAAATTACCTTAATCTCTGTGTGAACACTTTGGTTTAAGTTCTAAATCATTTCGCAAAATTACGTGATTTTGTGTCGGTCTGAACATAGTATTACGTTCGTTTTAAATTCACTTGAAATTTAATCTGCTATAATCATACTAATATATAAAAATGAGTTGGTGTCTGTCTGTCTGTCTGTCTGTCTGTCTGTCTGTCTGTCTGTCTGTCTGTCTGTTCCTCTTTCACGCAAAAACGGCTGAACCGATTGACTTGAAATTTGGCATGAGTGTCTGTGGTAGTTCTGGTTCCAACATAGGCGTACGGAAAAGTAGCGCGAGGGGTGGGGGGAGTAAGGGGAGGGGGTAAAGTGATTTTGAAACTTAGTTTTTGTGCTATGTTAATCTTTCGCGGGGAAACTACTAAACCGATTGGCCTGAAATTTGGCATAGATGTTCGTCGGGGGTCCAGCCCCAACATAGACCCATTAAAAAGTTTTTAAGTTCTTTCCGGTTTTCTTCGTATTTTAAAACTTAGAACTCTCGGATCTTGACGAAATTAAAAAAATAAGAGACACATATTTTTTTTATCGGCAACCATCCAAGTTTTAGGGTCCATTTTGGCCTCCCTAAAAGTATGCAATTTTTTGTTTATTTGGATTTTTGATGGTCAGATTTCAATGAAATAACAGCTAAATGTCTTTTTTCGTCGAGTAGACAATTTCGGTGTGATAATTTTTATTCATACAAGAATTATGTTAAAGAAACTACTCTTTTTTGTTTCACTAGGTAATTGTCATTTTAACACTGAAATAGAGTTGATCTTCTTGTAGTAACTAATAAAACTTTTCGGAAAGTTTTATCTGACTTGTATGTACTATATTTTATTGTTAAGTAGTACCTTATTTTATTACATAAACTAGGAGTGTAAAAATATGTTCGTTGGTTCTCTATACCAAGTTTAAACTTTAGAGTTATCATAGCTAGTTAACTCCTTGTTCAGTCTTAATTACTTATTCTTTCTAGATATAAATTCACATCGTTCGTATTGTTTTGCTCTGAAATTTCTTACCTTCAACTGTTCAAGGATTTCTTAAGGATGCCAAACTCAAGGACGTGTACAGTGAAAATAACATAAAAAAAAATGAAACAAAAGACAGCAGAAACTGACTTTTCACAAGTTTTATGTTTATTCAAGTTTTTGAAATTGTTTGCACTCTAGTTATTGTTCAAGAAACATAAAAAAAGACAACGAAAGTAGGAGAAAAAGGTGGAAAGTTTTCTGCAATGAAGTTTTGTACGTGTATTTCTTAGCAGATATATATTACTAGTATATTTTATAAGAATACGGAATTATACACTTCAGAATCTTCTTGAAATAAGCAGAAAATAGACTGATCAACAGAAAAAATACGATTATCATGTGATTTCCTTGATCTCAACTAACATAAATCACAACACGGAAAAAGAGGGGGAAAAATGGTATGGAGTGTTTGCAGTTGAAGATAGTCAAGAACTTGAAAATTTAGAATAAGTAAATTCGGGATCTTATTTTAGTCTTGCGAAAAAGTTAAGTATATGAAACTTGTGTAAGTTATAATAATTAGTCAAAAATATCAACTGTGATCAATACAAAACTTTCCTCTGCAATACTCAGTTTCCGAAACAATATTTAAAAAATTATATTCTTTCAAATACACTCAGAAAAATGGAGGCTAACTCGACGACCTACATACGGCGTAATTGGCCTCGGGTAGGCGCGCGTTCGCCTACATGTGGGCAAGTAAAACTGAGTTGACCTGTGGTCGGAGAAATTCTGAAATCAAGCCACCAGCAGGTGAAGTAGGGCATTGGGAGCTGCACGAGTTGACCTTATATAGGTTAACTCTGACCGCTAGCTGGCTTACAGAAACCTCTGTAAGGTCAGAGTTAACCTGACAAAAAGTTGACCTGGACAATTTTCTGAGTGTAGATAAGATGCACCTATTTTGAGATATTCACAAAAAACGTTTTCGTTTGTATGGGGGGTACCCACCCCCCCTCCCCCCCTCCCCCCCCCTCCCCCCCCCCTAATGGTCCATTCTTGCCCGTTAGCGAACTTAGCCTCGCATTTTACGAAAAACGGATCCACGCAAAATTTCAAGTCTCTAGCTCAATTTGTGCGCCCGCAATCCGCGCTACAGACGGACGGACATGCAAAATACAATTTTTTTTTATCATTCTAAACACACTGGTGTAATTCATTTTTGTGTGTGATGACGGGAACTTGGCGTTACAAACGGCAAAGCAAAGTTAATATACCCTTTGGTATCACCATACGGGTATAAAAATTGCCCCTCTTCTGGCTGCCAAACCCCTTCCCTATCAGTTCTGACATCGATGAAGGGATTTAAATCGGGTTTTCTCCATTGAGTAGATTGCGCCTTAAATAAATCTTTTTACTACTAAAATTTACCCACCCCAACTGCTACATCCCCTTCCTGAATATCTTCGGCACTACTGAAATGACTCTCATTAGATTTTCACCATTAAAAATTATTTTTAGCGCAGCACCGACCTGCGGAAGGGGGCTGGTTCACGAAGCGATCATGGACTGTGCCTATAGTGTTTTTTAAACAAAACAAAAAAACATTAAAACCACCAAATCAGCATTTTTTAAAAATTTCATTTGCTTTATTTCATTTTATGTAACTACACATACATTTTAGTTCTATTATAATAATTTTCATTTTTTTGTGAATTTTTTTTTTGATTTTCTACAAAAACATCAACATGCCTTGAACTTTTTACATATTTTTATGGTCTGAATTTATTTTGAATATCTTGAGACCGCTTTTGGTATTCTATCTTTCATTCTGTGTGTTCTATTCAATTTTTTACCATTTGTTCAGTCTGGTAATTTGAAAATAATTCAATTAACTAAAAAAAGCGTCAAATTTTTCTTTTCATTCTTTCCAAGTTATAAGTATTTTAATCATTTTTATTAGGTATTTTTTTAGCATGAAAAAAGAAAGAAACAAAATTGCGCCATTGTCTTAAGGTGCACTGAGAAAAATGTCCAGGTCAACTTTTTGTCAGGTTAACTCTGACCTTACAGAGGTGTCTGTAAGCCAGCTAGCGGTCAGAGTTAACCTATCTAAGGTCAACTCGTGCAGCTTCCAATGCCCTACTTCACCTGCTGGTGGTTTAATTTCAGAATTTCTCCGACCACAGGTCAACTCAGTTTTACTTGCCCACATGCGCCGTATGTAGGTCGTCGAGTTAGCCTCAATTTTTCTGAGTGTGGTTAGGGATTACACATTTTTCAAACAATACAAGTTTTTTTTGTTTCAAAAGTCTTGAATTAAAAAGAAAATTCAAAAATCAACTTGGAAAAACAAGTTACAGTTTCATGACCACGTAGATTTTTTCACTTTTTTTTTAAATATTTTAAAAGATACTATATCTGTATTTGAAAAAAATATTTTTTTAAACAAATTAACAATAAATCATGAAACTGGTGCACCAAGAAATGAAAAATGAATCTGGAATTAACATCTAATTCTTAAAAATAATTCGTTATAACAAGGCAGCTCATTCACATAATATTTGATTAATTTTTAAAAATGATTAAACACAATCGAAAACAAGAGTATTAATTTGAAAAAAATATAAGTTATTTAAATACCGACAGTTTCAAGTTTAAGAAATTGGCCCTCTTAAAACTGATGCTAAACTACTCTTTAGATAAACTTGCAATTTTATTACAAATCTCTCAATTAAAATTATTATCCTTTCATACATCAGTAATCTATCATTTCATCTCAATATAATTATGTAATTTAATATAACTCTGGATTCATTTAAAAATTACGTTTTGAAATATTTTATGCATTAGGTTTCTATCCATCTGATTTTAAAGTATGTTTTTTTTAATCTCTTGCGTTTTTTCACAAAAAATTGTTTTTAGAAATGAGCTATTACATTTATTATAAAAATATTATTTACAAAACATTCACTGTTTATATTTTATTATTAATAATATTATCGTTTTTATGTCTATTTCGCTTTAATATATTTATGCTCTTTGAAATTCTATTATTATTTTTTTATTCTTCTTTTTTTCACTTTTTTTTTTTACTTTTACTTAAGGCATTTTTTATCTTTTCTTTTTGAGATTTAACTTTAATGTCTTTTTAATTATTTTTAACATACATTTTGTAAAGCTTTTTTAAAAATAATTAAAAACAATTTGCAGATGAAATAAAATTTATTCGGAATTATTTTCAAAATATCAATTTGCAGCCCTAGTAACACACGCGGTTGCTAAGCAGTCGTGACGACTACAAAGTCACAGAATTGGTGAGGATTTGACGGCATGACGCCCACTTGACGACTTTTTGTGATACTTGGGGGAGAACTGCTTTTGATAGCGATTTTTTTTTTACAATTTGTGGTGTTTAATTATTATTTGAAAAAATCGATATTAGATGGGCTTTTATTTTAAACCATTCTTGTTATTCACGTAATATTAAAAACAAACAGTATTATGTAGTAAAAATCGTAGTTGAAAAATTGATTTAGTTTATTTCGGTTTTATTATTTTAGTTGTAGGTAATATAGATTTTCTTGTATAATAAAATTAAATAATAGAAAACATGAACATTTCGTAAAAGCCTTTTTTTTATATAGTTACTCATTATTATATTTATGAACATTGTTATGCATTTGATATTTACTTATTTACTCATATAAATAGATAAATACATTTTTGACTGAATTATGGTTGAACTAACTACTCACTGCAAGCATTATTAAAATAATTGCAGCTAAAGATATTGTTGGGACTCGTAATCCATTGTTACTAGCTGGAAAATTAGAAAATATTTTTTTTTTAGAATATTGTGGATTTTACACAAAAAAATTACAACAAAACAATTAAGAAGCACTAAGAGAAATTGAAAAGATAAATTAAAATAAACCCAAAATTCATAGTAAAGATAATTCACAAATCCTACGCAGAAAATTGAATCTATGGACATTTATTTTCTTGTTATTATATTCATGTAACGATTAATAAATCATATTTTTTTAGAATAAAAAAAACCACAAAAAATTATGCGACAATTAAGAATGAAAAATTATTGAAATTTGTTGTAGAATTTTGTGTTTTCTTTGAATAGAAATGACGACCAAATATAATGAAGCGTTTTGTATGTTGGGAGTTGGTTCGAGGGTCTCATTTTAAGGTCATAAAAATTCACGAAAAATTTACGGAGTTTGTATCTGCTCCCGTTCATAAGTCGGTATCCATCATGAATTCAATGCTTTCCCTCTACAGCGGAGGAAACTAAAAAATTTAAGTGATTTAATATAAAGGGCCATCCATAAAATATGTCACGCTATTTTACTTATCCCTTCTCCCCTGTATCCTATAATATAATACGAGGAATGTTTGCACAACGATATCGAAAACCCGCCTAACGATTTTCACGAAACTTGAGGGCTAGGGATTTTCGGGGACAAAAAACCGATCTAGATAGGTCTCATCTCTGAGAAAATTCCCCTCGATACCCCTCGCCTGTTATTTTCGAATTGGGTGGTCCGATTTTAATAAAACTTTACAGTATTACTGAGGGCTTTCGATTTTTCCACTACAAACCTGAATTTTTCCTCCCCTCGATACCCCTCGCCTGGTGTCTTCGAATTACGTGAAGGTATCTTAATGAAAATTCGCAATATTGCTAGGGAGTAAGGTTTTTCGATATGCATTCTAAAAATATCACTTTTTAGATATCTATCGGCAGCGATAAATAGTAATTACAAAACAATCAAGTTCCCTGAACCTCATTATACGAATCATGTTGCAATTACAATCGGTTTCAATTACTCATTAGGAATTACAATTCATGGCCAATTGTAATTAGTATTTCAAACTGTCTCCAGTATTACTTGCCAGGTTCATCACGACCGGGGCCTTCGCACTCTGACGTATTGCTCGACCCATTACATTTTGATGAGCAGTCGCCTACTTCAACTCAACCTAGCCGCGCTGCTAAGACCAGAAGTAAAGAAAGAATATCCGAAATCATACGCCATCTTAATACTTCTCAATCAGAAATCAAACTACACGCCGAACAGCCGAAACCGACGACGGACAAAATGAGCGTCTCGAAGTAGATCGCCATCGTCATTCTGTTTAAAATCACCAACCGAAAGATCAAACTTTTTCTACAATTCTACAACAGCGATTTTCAAATCATCAAGAATGCCAGCAGGGCTTTTTTTCAAAAAAAAAAAAAAAAATAAAATAAAACAAAAGGTCCTGTAAGAATGACGCGAATTTCCTTTTTCTCTAGGTCGGGAATTTAAAAACTCTGGAAAAGGTACACTCAGAAAAATGGAGGCTAACTCGACGACCTACATACGGCGTAATTGGCCTCGGGCAGGCGCGCGTTCGCCTGCATGTGGGCAAGTAACACTGAGTTGACCTGTGGTCGAAAAAATTCTGAAATTAAGCCACCAGCAGGTGAAGTAGAGGCTTGGGAGCTGCACGAGTTGACCTTAGATAGGCATTTCGAGGATGTAATGTCATGTAATGGAAACCTCTGTCAGCCAGCTAGCGGTCAGAGTTAACCTGACAAAAAGTTGACCTGGACATTTTTTTGAGTGTATATAAAGATAATGTGAATTTAGTTTTTCGCCAAAAAATCAGCAAAAGTAGGATCTTGAGGTCGCCGAGCATGGCTCGGTCTTCTGTATTAAATTCGCAGAAAACGCAAGAAGTTTTTTACCGAATTTCTCTTAGATAACTTGGCTGTTGCCAGAGTCCACCAAATGATATGATTGTACACAAAAAAAAGTATTATGGTCGTATTTTATGCGAATCTTTGTAAAAAAAAATATTGACTAAAAGTTTAGTAATAGAAAGACTTTTTGATAAATTCTTGTTAAAACACAGGACAACGGACAAACAAAACATGTGAGGTTCTCAGAATACCGATTCCAATTAAAAGAGGAATTTGATTTACTAAGTGGATGCAAAAGGTATTTTTTTTTCGCTGCAAAAATAATGTTCCTGGAACCAAAGCTTATCTAGATGTTAGCTAAAGCTAAAATACACAAAAACAAACAGACGACAAATGAATCCGAGCAGATTTGCACTTCAATCCAAAGTAACGAATATGAAAGTTCTTTTGCAAGCATTTTGTAGGGTTGTATTTTTTGGTATTTTTCTTCTATTTTTCACAAAGGAACTTCATCAATTTCCATGCATCTCTGAGTAAACAAAACTCCAAACTGGCGTTAGTAAAAGTGTTGCTGAAAACGAAAAAAAAAATGTTTGCACTTCGTTTCTGTTATACTTTGATCTTAGTAAGCATTTTTGTTTTCCTTTTCCAACTTTGCTCAAAAAAAAGAACTTTTCAGTTTCTAGTACAGAAACCCTTGACCTATGAAACTGTAATTTCTTTGTGCAATTTCAATTTACATTTGATTGAAATGTGATTTGGATTGGTTTGATTTGATGTGTAAACATGATGTGCCTTTTCCACTCTACTCTATGGTCATTGAAACTACCAATTAGGATTTTTTAATTAATTTTTTATGGAAAATTCTAATTAAATTCATTACAATTATGAGTGAAAGGTAAAATCGCTAAGAGGCCACCACGATTCATGTGGTATAATGTTATGCGTTGGCCATGACTTCGCGGTACATGGTTGTAGTACTGGAATGTTTGGTTCTTTTTGTACAGTGTCCTCTTCAGATAACCCCAGAAGAAAAAAGGGTTTCACGACAAAAACCACACGAATTGAGCGACTAATTTCTGGATCACATTATACATTTCGAGATCCGAGTGTTGACTTCGCCTACCAAACGTTTTGCAGTTCTTCTCAAAAGCCAACTATCATAAAAAGCTTGAATTATTTTGACACGATTTTTTTCGGTTGTGTACTTGCCCTTGACACGTTTCTAATTCTGTGTATTTTTATAAATAGGCATCTTGAAAATATTCGAATTTGCCATGTGGAGACAACCTGATTCACCTACAGTTTATTTTAACACTTTTGTACATATTGAGTTGAGTATTTTATATAGCATTGCTGAAATTATTACCTGTATAAAAAAAGTGCTTGAAAGGTACAATTTTTCAAAAAAAGGGGTGAATTCTATGTAAATTTTTCAAACTAAATTTTAGTTAAATTTCCTTAGTTCAAGGAGAAAAACATCGTTTGACCTTAAGTGTAACTCAAGCTCATTTCTTATTCATTCAGCCCAGAAATTTATATTAACTTTAAACATCTTGAACTGAAATCCTCACACATTCACTGAGAACTGAAAAGTTTAGTCTTTAAACCCCATTTTCCTGGATTTGCGACAAAGGTGGCCTGCTTAGGTTTATTACACTTTCAATCTAAATAACGAGCAAAGAACATGTGCAATGTTCACTATTTTCCCTATGTTGCACCCCAGAATATGTAGTAGAGGTGGGGACGAGTCTTTAAATGTTAAAACGTTGGAAAATGTGGCTTGCTTAAATTTTCTTCTGCTGGAATTTTAAAACTTTTATAAATAGCGTGGTGCATGCAAACGAAAATACTGTGTTCCCGTTTTAAATTCCCAAAACGGCTGAAGGAAATTTCATGGCTTTGTAGACAAAAGTAAAGAAAACTCATTTGAAATACAGCTATCTGTAACAGCCTGTGAACGAGTGAGTTTTTAAGCTTTAATTTAAATTCTGCTTGAAAAAAATGCGGAAAAAAAGTAATCAGAAAGCAGTAAAAATTAAATTTTTTCAATTGAAATGCCGGAAAATATCAATAAACTGAATCGATATTGAAACAAAGAAAAACCGAAAAAAATCATGATACAAAGTTGTTCAAATTTTATCAAATAAAATGTCCCGATTTTATACGGATGAATTCTCCTTGATTGTTACACACTTTTGAGAATTTTACCCAATATATTCCACATATTTTTTTTGTGATTTTCTTCGAAAAAGATCAAAATAAAGCAGAACAAAACAAAAATATAAAATAATAAAGTTACCAGATTCAATATCACCTTCAAGTCTGGAAATTGCACTCGAAATTTCCTCTTCGACGGGCTCAGCTGTTGTTGGATCGCCTGGATCTATAAAATATAAGTGAAATAGAAAAAAAGACGAACTAAAACTAAATTGCAATTAATTAAAAGCAAAATTTAAAAAAAAAACCGAATAAAAATCGTAGTTTTCTTTCTATTATATTTATGGATAATAATAAAATATTTACAACAAACATTGGTAACAGCATCAATAGCAACAGTTAATAACATAAACGAATAAATAAATATAGAATGGGAAAACATCAGCCAATACCAAGTTAAAATCATAAACTGTTACGAGGAAAATTTGGATTGTTTTCACTGGAAATTACCATAGAAAATAGTTTCCCGTCGTTTGGTGTAGTTGGTCCCTGGCAGCGTTAGAACGCAGTTTATTGGTGTTGGTGAAACAATATCTGATCGATACAAAAATGTTGAAACAGACCCATCGTACAGGCCATTGGATCCTTTTTGGATATCGTGACTCACTCGTAGCGGTCTTTCATCAGAAAGCCTAGAAAAAAGTTTTAAAAAAAATGTAAGTTTAGAATTGTAAGCACAAAACAATATGAAGCAGAATATTTTCCGAGAAAATCCAACTTCTAAAGTACTTTCAGGAAAAAAAAATTATACAAGAAATAAATAGAACGGAAAGTTAACAGAAAACGGCAATAATAACAATCATTACCAAAAATGTTACAAGTTTTTCCAATTTTGTGCAATAGAATCAAAGATACTTTTTTATAAAGATTAGTGACCGAAGAAAATGAAAGGAACGGAATTCCTATATAAGACTGTTTCAAGCTTTTAGTACAGCAAAGGATAATTAAACTGTTGAGTTTGTGTCTCAAGGAGAGCTTAAGAGTTGCTTTTCTGACTTTTTTCTGTCTTGAATAGAAGAAATAAAAGGAAATTTTTGAAATTATTTCTTTTCGAGAAGTCATCCAACCTCAGCATATGCATTAATCCTCAAGAGTTTTATATATAAGTTATGAGATATTGAGAAGAGATCAAACGGTAAGCTGTAATTTTTTTTTAAATATTTAATAAAGAGATATTTCGAACACAAAACTATAGAATTAATGAATGCCTTGCAAAGATTAGTTTGCGACCCAAGCACTACAAATTCTAAATCAAAGTTCTTTGAAGATTTTGAATTTAATAAGTCCCGGAACTGGCAAAGAAATATACTGATTCTTACAAATTTTTTTCTTCTTGGTCGTTTTATTTAGAAGTCATTTGCTCTCGGAAAACGCGGGTCGACCTTGCACCGAAATGGAGTTTGAGGGAATTCATCCATTTTCGGTGTTATTTTTAACTCCATCCATCCTATAAACTAGATATTACTGAGAGGCCAATAAAAACGCAACCCCGATTAAGTATAGTAAATTTTACTGTTCTTTCGCAGTCAATAAAATTTATTGTTCCCCCAGTAAATATTGGATTGTTTTCCCAGTAAAATTCTCATACTGAAACATAACAAAAGCTATAATTGCCTATCTGGCAATCATTGGAGACCCGTATGGTGATATTCGTATCAAAATTCGAACAGTTGTACCAAAATTCCACTTTGAAGTCAAACTTTCCAATAAGATTTTAAAATTTATTCCAATCGGATTTTCATGTATGGGAGTTTCATGTAGAATCATAGAATCATATTCTTAATAACTTTTGTTCTTGCAGTTTTTTGATAGGATGCACAGTTTTTGAGATATTCGCGAAAAACATTTTCGTTCCAATGGGGGGTGCGGGGGGGTAATGGCCCATTTTTGCCCATTAACGAACTTAGCCTCGCATTTTTCGAAAAACGGATCTGCGCAAAATTTTAAGTCTCTAGCTCAATCCGTGCGCCCGCAATCCGCGCCACAGACAGACAGACAGACGGACAGACGGACAGACGGACAGACGGACAGACGGACGGACATGCAGAAATTAATTATTTTTATCATTCTAAACACACTGGTGTAATTCATTCTTATGTGTGATGACGGGATCTTGGCGTTACAAACGGTAAGGCAAAGTTAATATACCCTTTGGTTTCACCATACGGGTATAAAAACTGGAAAAATAGTAATTTTTACTGTGAATCCGAAAAAAATTGACTCGGAATACAGTAAAATTTTAAAAGCCCCTCAAATGGTTTTTTTCAGGGTTTACAAAGCATTTGATTAATTTTTATCTATAATTAAAGATTTTTTTGTCATTAAAATTTTTTCTAGGATCTTCGACCTTGACTGCTTTGCGATCCAATCTCTACCCACAGGGCGGCCTCAGAATTCTTCGTCATGGACGCCTCTCAAAAAGGGAGGTTGTTGGGGCTTTCACCAATTTGATAGATAGTTTTAGTACGAGGCCGAATGCCAAGAAGTGTGAAAAAGTTGCATGCGGCAGTAGAAATGTCGGATGATAAAAATTTCTTTTTTTTTTTTTGGAAAATTTTCAGTAAAGAGTAATTTTTTCTCTCTGATCGGGCTGAAACTTGGACTTTAGGGGTTTTGGGCGACGAGAAATCGAAATTTGTTGTCCATTTTGAGCTAGAACACATTTTTTGAGGCGACCCTAGGCGCCCGGGCCAAACCGTGAGAAAAACGGACAACGGATTCGTGATCAGCGAGCCGCCATTACCCTTTACACGAAGTTTCAGCGAAATCTATTTTTTGAAAAAAATCGCAAAAAACGATGGACTAACCACTGCAATTTTTGGCGTTTTTTTAAAAAAAAAATTTTTCTCTCTGATCTAATCTCAAAATTTGTTTCCGAAAGTTCTATAAGGGCAAAGCAATTTTTACAAAAGTAGTCAATAAAGTGTCATCCGGAGTTTTTTTTTTGGTATTTATAAAACGTTTACAAAATAATTTAACCCGATAACGACGGCTCCTCAGTCCATTATTTACTAAAATCAGTCTTCAAGGTTGAATTTTTTTCTTATATTTAAAGTCGCTCTGTATATTACTTACATTACTGTTAATGCAGGCTGCGGAAACACATCTTGTACACTACATATAATTTCTACCGCATTTTGATCTGTATTCACTCTCGCATTCAGTCTGAAATCCGTTTCAGGAACTGTAAAAAATACAAATCTTAATATCAGCAAATGGTAGTCTTAAGAAAAATTCTGAAAAATTACCAATGACTTGTAAATGGGATGATTTCGAATCGGTTGATTGAAACGTGGACACTGAACATGTATATTCACCAGTTATATTCCATTCTGGTCTAATAATGGACATCGCCCGATAATGTTTCACTTTATCGTTGGATAATGAAAATGTTGTATCTATTCTCGTTTTCATATGGCCCTAAATAAATAATGAGATATTAGTAAGCTGTGATGCTAAAAGTTGTTGAATTATTTCTTAGGACTCATTGATTCTTCAAAGTTTTTTTAGAAATCATAAAATAAGTTTTTATTGCCAAAACGTCTAACTACTTTTCGACAATCCCGGGCACCAATCATGTATTCCGACGCGTCTCTGTCTTTCGACTTCGACGCAGCTTTTAACTCTTGACTTCGCTATATCAGCAGCTTCAGATTTCCTAGAGTGACAGTCAGAATCACGTTTCGATTCATAGTGACGATTCCACGAAATTTCAAGCTGCAGATATGGCGAAGTCAAGAGTTAAAAGCTGCGTCGAAGTCGAAAGTCAGAGACGCGTCGGAATACATGATTGGTGCCCCGATTTTTTTTTTAAATACATTACATCCGTTCCTTATTTAGAATACATCATATTCAAAAACTACTCACTAATGCAGATGGTTTAATATTTGGTATCCATTGATAGATTTGATTATCGTTAAGTAACCATTTTAAAAAGAAGCCAGTTTCGTTGGGATCGATTTCGTATTCACAATCGAGAACTAGTGGTTCGGGATTCGTCCGATCCTCTAATGTGTACGTCGATGGAACTTTGAAATTTGTGATTTTCACTGCATCAGAGACTGAAAATAAATAAATAAAGATTATTACAAAAATATTAAAGGATTTTTAACAATTTTTTTTTCAAATTTATTAAAAATTTAAGGAATAAAATCCTTAATTTCATCAATCTGTAAATTTTTCTTATTTCAACCAATTTTATAAAGGGTCAAATTGGTCTTAATTACATTGAAGAACCGGCAAATACAATTCAGCGCAAATTATATTATAGTAATGAAAATAGAGAATGAGGAATCAAGGAATTATGCACGTGATCTGAAACCTGGATAGAGATGTAATGGGAAAAGGGAGCTAAATTGGGATTTATCTCTTCCTAAGTCCATCCAAAGTCTATTCAAGTTGAGTATTTCACATCTTTTTCTTCTTAGTGTGCTACTAAGAATTAACGAAAACATCCACAAAAATAATATAACATTTCGTTATATTTTTTATGACTTGTATGCCGAGAAATTCCAATAGAAATTCATTAGAGCTAAAATAAATATCGTCGACGGAATTACGATATTGGAAGTAGCATTATCATCGCGAATATATCAGAAATATCTATACATACATATTTATGGCATAGCTAAGAATAGTGTTACGCAGAAATTCTTCCTTACCTCCACAAAAAAAAAAAAACTTGACACCTAATTAGTGGATAGTGTCTAATATTGATGTTGTATAGTAACCTATTTGCCATTATGGAACGAAAGTCAAGTTTTAGTTTGGCAGGAAATCCGATTTTCGTATTTAACATTTATAAGATGTACTTACATATGTATAAGATTATCACATTTTCTAATATAGTACAAGGATTTCAAAAATCAGCATGAAGAAAAAGTTATCTTTATTTCGATTTTCGTTGAGTAAAAATCGTGACTTAAGCACATCTCATCGAATGCTATTAGAAAATTCCTGAAATTCTGAATAGATTAATGTCACTAAATTCCATTCGAATTTTTGTCATTAGCTTTGATTTGTGTTAATGTTATATAATATAAAACCTAGGAGAGATGATGTTGATTTTTCCAATATATTTGAGGTTTTTGTTTTGGTGAATATAATTATTTCTTGGATCGTGGCAAAAAACGGTATAACGATGTTCGAAAACAAAAAGTCTTCTGGGAAAAAATGGTGATTATTTATGAAAAACAAATAACGAAAATACCATTTTAAATCAAATTAGACACGAACATATCTTAACTATTTACTTAGCGAACATTCAGTCGGAACCGAACCAAAATAAAACCATTTAAAAATATCAGTTGTGGTCAACACAAAACTTTCTTCTACAAAATCTACGAATCTGTGCAAGTTACGTTATAGCCCTGTCGCGTTGTCAACCTAAGACGACCTCCCAATAAATTCTTGGTTGGTCAAAAATATCAAAAACGTACGAAATTTGAGATAACTTGAGAACGGCAAAAGATATCAATTTACGGTAAATGGCAAAAATGTAGAAAATGTTAACATCTTTAATTATTCTTTTAACTGATTTGTCGAAAAACCGTTAGTTTGCAAATTATTCGCAAAAATATGATTTTTTACATATTAATAAAAATATCTCAATAACGGTAAAAGATAACGGATAACGGTAAGAAAGAAAATTATGCAGAATGCCATTCTCATTAATTCACTTTATACATTTAGTCAGCAAAAACCCGTTAGTTTTCGAGATAATCGCAAAAAACTGTTTTTTTTTTTTTTTTTTGGAAATAACGATTTATCTCGATAACAGGTTGAGATTTCGAGTTATAGCTAAAGACAAAAGTGTGGGAAATTTTATTTTCTCCAAGTTTTGTCATACTTAAGGCCACTAAAAAACGCGTAGTTTGGGAGTAAATCGAGAAAAACGAAATTGCGATTTTTGAAAAACCGCCATTTTGGATACTTCCGATTAACGGATTTCCACCAAAAGTTGATAGGATCGTCCCATTTCAGGACCCAACATGCCTATAAAATTTCATGGCGCTAGCTCTATTAGTTTTTGAGAAATCTTGTACACAGACTGACAGACTGACAGACAGACTGACAGACTGACTGACAGACTGACAGACTGACAGACTGACAGACTGACAGACTGACAGACTGACAGACTGACAGACTGACAGACTGACAGACTGACAGACTGACAGACTGACAGACTGACAGACTGACAGACTGACAGACTGACAGACTGACAGACTGACAGACTGACAGACTGACAGACTGACAGACTGACAGACTGACAGACTGACAGACTGACAGACTGACAGACTGACAGACTGACAGACTGACAGACTGACAGACTGACAGACTGACAGACTGACAGACTGACAGACTGACAGACTGACAGACTGACAGACTGACAGACTGACAGACTGACAGACTGACAGACTGACAGACTGACAGACTGACAGACTGACAGACTGACAGACTGACAGACTGACAGACTGACAGACTGACAGACTGACAGACTGACAGACTGACAGACTGACAGACTGACAGACTGACAGACTGACAGACTGACAGACTGACAGACTGACAGACTGACAGACTGACAGACTGACAGACTGACAGACTGACAGACTGACAGACTGACAGACTGACAGACTGACAGACTGACAGACTGACAGACTGACAGACTGACAGACTGACAGACTGACAGACTGACAGACTGACAGACTGACAGACTGACAGACTGACAGACTGACAGACTGACAGACTGACAGACTGACAGACTGACAGACTGACAGACTGACAGACTGACAGACTGACAGACTGACAGACTGACAGACTGACAGACTGACAGACTGACAGACTGACAGACTGACAGACTGACAGACTGACAGACTGACAGACTGACAGACTGACAGACTGACAGACTGACAGACAGAAAGACATTTTTTTAATATGACTCCAATCGACTCAGGAGTGATCGGGAAATGTTTTTTAGGCAAAATTAAGAGGTCGAAATTTTTCATGAATACAATACTTTATTATACTCCGTACAAGAAAGTAAAAAAAAGATGACCGAACAGAACCAAAACAAAAGCAGTTTTTTCCAATAAAAAAATGACCGAATTCAAACGAGTTTTTATAATAAATACTGTAATCAAATTAAATACCAGATATTTTTTCTATTGGTTCCATTCGGTTCAAATTTGAATTTTCAGGATCGAAATATTCATATTATTCTCTATTTTCGACCAGATTTAGGCCCCTGTTACACGGGGCAACTTTAAGCGGCGACTTTTCTTAAGTATAGGCGCGAGAAGTGAGGGAAGTGGTGGCTAATGTCGCCAGTTCCGAAAGTAGAAATAAGGCGACAAAATACGCACACAAGCACAAAATCACAAAAAACGGGTTCGTGAAAGTTTTTTGCGATTTGACAGTTCGTCAAACTTCACACACACATGAAACACTCACTGTGTAATATACAGAAGTTTCCGGCAACTTGTCTCCACGTGTAGCACAAACGAGCAACTTTCTTTTATCGTGTATCGGTTTAAAGTTGCCGTGTGTAACATAGGCCTTAGAGTCTACACTCAGAAAAATGGAGGCTAACTCGACGACCTACATACGGCGTAATTGGCCTCGGGCAGGCGCGCGTTCGCCTGCATGTGGGCAAGTAAAACTGAGTTGACCTGTGGTCGGAGAAATTCTGAAATTAAGCCACCAGCAGGTGAAGTAGGGCATTGGGAGCTGCACGAGTTGACCTTAGATAGGTTAACTCTAACCGCTAGCTGGCTTACAGACACCTCTGTAAGGTCAGAGTTAACCTGACAAAAAGTTGACCTGGACATTTTTCTGAGTGTAGAACTTTTTTATGTTAATGTAATACCAAAAACATTCCACATGCCCTCTACCAGTCTTTTGTAAAAACAAAACCACTAAACCATTAAAATTTCAGTGAACCAAAACTAAAGAGTGAAATTTTTAAAATGTTAGAAACCAAAACCAATACTAGAACCAATTTTTTGAAATTTTAGAAACCAAAACTAGAACCAAATTTTGAAATTTTCTGAAAATTTTTTGAAAATTTCCAAACACTATACGCGTTTTAACCTTGAACCAGGATTGAACCACACTAAAAAAACTTTTGGTTTGCATCTCGGCTAACTGAAGTAAGGGAGCTGTTCATCAAATACTAAACTCCACACACAAAATGGCGAAAAAGTGTGACGAAAGAATTCAATTATTTTTAAAAGTTTTCGTGCGTTTTTTCAATATTTACATTTGGAAACCTTTAATGAATCACCATCTATTTACAATAAATATATTTTTCAACAGTGCTATGCAAAATTGATGAAGTAGCATAGCATCCTTGAGAACACTTACGAGGTGTCATCACACTAATTAACCGAAATGTGTAATTAATCAATTTGGAGTGCGTGTTTAGTTGTTTTACACGATAACAAATTTGTTGTTAATTTAATGGGTTTAACCCGAAATACAGACGAAAATATACTTCATAAATATTTTTGCCTTTATTTCATGTGGAAATTAAAATATGTGGAAATTTTTGAAAATTTTGGTTTGAATGTTAAAAAGAGATAAGGATTTGGTAATCTAATTTGAAAAATTTTCATGTTTTAAAAAGCATGAAAATTGTGAGGGAAACTCGCAAAATGGATTTTTTGCTGGATTTCAGCTATAATAAAACAAACGCCACGCAACAAGGTTTTATTTTATTTCCGAAACGAAACTACCCTCGAATAAGTACGAATTCAGAATTAGTTTTTGTGCAAGTATTTTATTATATTTGGATATTGAAAATCTTCCATTTCACAGTAAATACCTTTCAGGTGCGACAAAAAGCATCTGTCATTAAAACTAATTGCTCCTTTATGGAAATGCAGAATATTTAAACATGGTTAAGATAATGGGAGTTTAGAGTTTTCAAAGTTCTTAAACGATTCAAATATGGTTGCTTTTAGCATAATTAAACACATGGCTTTAGGTATTGTTGCTCTCAATTCGAATTCAATGTTAGTCATATCCAAGTACGAGGCATAAAGGACTTTTTAACATTAGCTGCCGTGTGATGCTTATATAGATGTGTATATCTAATTGAACACCGTGAGGATATTGACAATATGTTTGAGCATTGCCTGAGCTTTTAGTTAGTGGCATGAATGGAAATTCGTGTTATGGTCAGTGCCAACAAATCTAGAATATATTTCCCAAGAGTGAAGAAAATCCTCATTTTCTTCGGTGGATGCGGGAATAAATGCGCATCTCAAGTACTCGTACTTTCAAGTATAAAATGTCGGTTACTGCAACAGATCCCTTAAGTAAATTGAATTAACTTTTGCCGCTTTTGTGTTTTATTTACAATTCATTCCTTTAACCTGCCACTATCAAAATTTCCCTCTATGGATTCGGGCCGCAATTTCACGAACATGAATGTTTGAACAGAATATTCATGAGACACAACAAATTACTCCGCTCTTAAGAGAATTGCATTTAATATTCTAGAATCGCTTGCTAAATGAGATTTGCAATTGCCAAATTGTTTTTATTAAAACTGAAAATACATTTTGGCGAGATGAAGTTATAGTTCTAGCCAGACATTTTATGCCATCCGTATCATGCCAAACAGACGAGTTTACTTGCCATAAAGGCAATGAAATGCAATTACATCCAACAGTTTATTCTAAATGCATGCACAAACACTTTGCCAAGTTCTAATGCAATCTTACGTGCGCAAAGCAACATATTTTTGCTAAGCAAGTATTTTGTATATAACTCGTATTCATTATCGTAGAAAATGTGTAGGCAAATGTTTATTTTCACATTATAATCTTTAGAAATAACGAAATTTTTATCTATTCTATTTTTTTTTTAGTTTTAAAATTCACATCAAATTTTAAACATGTCCGCCTTTTTTAATTTTTTTGACATACATAATCAGGAAAATGGGGAAAAATTTGAGCTTGTTAGATTCTACCAAAAGTAAAATTTTATAATAGTAAGTAGCACATACAGACAGGTATTTCAAAATCTCATATTACTTCCCCATCCTTCCCAGATCGAGCTGTTCATCTGTAATATCTCCTAAAATCAAAATGTAATAAAGCCAGTTTCTTACGCAGAGCCAGGAACTAAATTTCCAATGATATCCTTGAAGAAAAACTCTTAGTAACACACAAGAAGTTGAAGAATTGGTGAGAATTTATGTTGCCATGACCACTTAATGACTTCTTGTGTTACTTGGGAACTCACACTCAGAAAAATGGAGGCTAACTCGACGACCTACATACGGCGTAATTGGCCTCGGGCAGGAAAATTTAGCCTATGCGAGGCGCGCGTTCGCCTGCATGAGGGAAAGTAAAACTTGTGTTGACCTGTGGCCGGAGAAATTCTGAAATTAAGCCACGAGCAGGTGCAGTAGGGCATTGGGAGCTGCACGAGTTGACCTTAGATAGGTTAACTCTGACCGCTAACTGGCTAACAGACACCTCTGTAAGGTCAGAGTTAACCTGACAAAAAGTTGACCTGACATTTTTCTGAGTGCACATTTTGTCTGTTATCATATGGAAAGTTCGACGATTGGTTCCTGGCAATGGTAGCTTTTCTTATGTTTCTTTACACAATTTTCACATTTTGATACACCCTTTTTGAATAAAACGCAAAAAAAAAAAATTTTAGATTACACTAGCTTATTTTTTCCAAAGTTTCTCTTAATTTTAAGTGCTAAGGTCTCCCTACTATTCGTTTCTAATTTAAAAACAAAAATATATTACTTCAAATAATGCGACCCAATTAATAACTTAATTACTTCACGTAACCGTAATTATTTATTCAAAAACCGTAAGCACGAGTTATTCGATAATTTCTATTGAATATTGCAAAATTCCTATATGACTCAAGAAAATGAAGCCAATGTGGTTGTGGGGTGGGTTTGTTGAAATTGCATTCATTACATGAATACTGTATGCTTCACGTATTGTTAACCGCATTCCATATCCTTTTGATCCTTTACCTTGTCATCCACAATATTGTTGTCTTTTGGTAGGATCTGTTTCCATATTCCTATTCCGAAAGAATAAACAGTGAAATAGGAATGTATCACACATATGCCGTACATATTTTCGTGAAAAACTTCCACTTCATTGCGACATGAGTGGGGAGGTTTGCCACAATTCCATTTCCCTCAATGGTTATCTATTTATTCGAAAAATGAAGGAAAAGGTGAAGGGGCGTTTTTTTTGTACACCCTACACTCGTATATATGATATACGAGTACGTGTAGCATAATAGTGATGATGATGATACCTTTTGTGCTGTTGTTGTGTATTCATGTTTTCAACATATTTGCTCGTATATATTTTACATTCAATCCACATTTTATTCACGTAAAGAAAAACGGATGAAAATCTTCTGGCAAATGACTTTGGTCTAAACTTGATATTTCCGTTTTTATGAACATGAATATGTACGAGTATGTTTACTTGGCTATATTGAACTCAGCGAATAGATGGTGCCTGAGAGAAGGGCGATAGATGGTAAACACTAGAGGTGTGTATCTCCTATCGAGTCGAACAAGAAGGCTTTGATGAGCATATATTCAACTTTTGTTCTTATCATCATGTGTAACCCTTATGCTTCTTTTATTCCATTCCTTAAAAAAATTACTTTTCTTTATTCCCTTTTTTCGCAACACTTTTCTCATGTTTGTTGTATTTTTTATATGATTTTTTTTTTGCTCTACACCGACCATTATTGATATATCCTTTTTACATATATAGAATATAAAAACATTTGAAGTTTATCTTTTCTCACGGCTTCCAAACCGAACCATTCAAAGGTACTTGTCCCGGTTCGTCATTGCCACCGGTTCTGGTTAAAACCCTACTTCTGATCCCCCTTTTGATACCCTTGGAAGTATACAACAACCGTATGTGGTGTAACCCTTTTTCCCTCATTTGCCAGTTATGTGGATACACTGGAAAATACTCCACGGGGGCGAGGATATCAAAGCCAAAATAATAATAAAAAAAAGAGAAAACAAATTTCACCCCTATATGGATAAAAGTATAAAAAATATATTTTTTCTCAATCTGTCCTTTCCCGTGTTTCGCTATCAAATATTCGCTTGGTTGGTTACCCACTGGATATATCCGGATAAAAATTCATATGAATAAAAAGAAATGGATTGAATACAAAAATGCTTTTGAAAACTGGCTTTTTACGGATCCAACCATAACTGACTTGGAGGGATAAGGGCATAGTAGTAGGTGGATTGAGTTGAGCAATATTTTCCATTCATTGCCAAGGCAGGTATGGGTAGATTTTGAGGGTGTGATATCTGAATCGAGGTGAATATAGATGAATGTGTCAGGAGATGATTTTGAATAGGTGAGTCCGTATAGCTCTTTATGAGGTATTTTCGAATATGTATGACCCCAGTAGCTGACTGGGTCCAAAATAAACATGTTACTAGTACTATTATGTAGAAAATATATACGTCATAAAAAGGGAAGATATCACTAACAGTTGAAAGGAACGAATCCAAGCTATAAACGATTTTTTATCGTCTGTGTCTTTCGATATTTTCCTCCTTTTTTTCAAGAAAATAAAATATATATAATATGTATAGTATATATTACTACCCATATTGAATAGAGGGGAAAAAAAATTGAAAGTGGAAAAAACATATCCTCGAGTTTTTAGTGTTCGGCTTTGTTAACAAAATTATCCCTTCGAAAGAGTTTTTTGTTCTGGAATATCGCACATTCAAATCAATGACGTTTTTCTCAATGGTGTTTTCATAAAATTTTTATGCGGGAATGAATTTGAATCAAGGGGATGAGAAATGAATATTCGAATTTTTATCGTATGTTATTCGAAAAGGACTTTGAACATTTCTCACATTGATGTGAAAATTGGAGATGGGTTAATTGTTTTATATTTCACAATTCTGGTGTAAATTTTACGCAATCGACCGAAATGTTTCATTTAATTGGTTTTGTGAATGTAATCCACGAAATTTTCAGTTCATTTTAAAATTGACAAGTATCGTGAAAATTTACAAAAAATTACAGTGATTACAATTTTATGGGTGCTCAATGGTTCAGGGAACGTTTCAATAAAAATATTTATAAAAAAAAATCGTTTATAGTAGTCATAGAAAAAATATTCGATCGATAAATAGAATATTTCCGAGTTATGGTGTTAAATTCATACTCTTTTTCGCAATATATGTATGTTTAATTTTATTTAATTAAATTTTGGTGGTAATGTGACGGAGGTACTAAATTCCATACAAAAAATTGCCAAATTAGTGGACATGTCGAGTAGAGAAAGTGGAAGGAGATTCCGAAAAGTCTAAAACTGGTAGAACTTTGGTTTTATTTCTGAATAAATTTATTTAAAAGAAATTAAATTTTTTAATAAAATTTTCTTTGTTACTAAATGTTGCATAAGTGCACAATACAATCAACAAAAGATATGAATTAGCTGCGAAATCGTGTCTAACATAAATGTTTATCGTTTGATTAGTTAAAAGCTTTTTTGGCACCCGAAAACAATAGAATTTTAAAATAAGGTTCTCTGAAACATTAATAGTACTAAAATAATATATTATTGTGGTAACATTATGGCAGTATTCTTATATCCTGCTGAATTCGCAACCACTTTATCTAAAAAGTATTGAATTCCCTTTTAAACAAATCTGTACCCATCTATATAGGTTAAAAAAAACTCTCATAAAACTAGAGTAGAATGGTCTCCGTTTATATTCATCTTGAATTCGTTTCCATTCGTAATCATTTAAAATTGATTTTTAAAGCAGATCCAGGTGGTAGTTGGTTGTTAGATTGCCCTGATACCTATATCTTCACATGTATGGCGAAACCTATGCAAAATCAATTGAGGATTTGAAATGGATAAAAATAAACGGCGGCCAAATTCCGAACGGATCGAAACGTTTTAGCATTTCAACCTTTTTATGTCAAGAAGGATTTACTTTTCAGATTCATTGACACTTTTACAATTTCTTCAATGATTATACCCGGTATGATAAAACCATTAGATTTTAGATTGGGTTTGCTCTACTTAAGGGTGTTTCAAGTCAGACGATCTTTCTTTATATTCGTATTCTTCCTTTGGATGTGAAGTCTGGCGATCCCACTGAGCTGGACACTTGAAATTTGTCAGTAGCAGAAGTACAGGTTTTGCACCTTAATGCGATTTTTTGATGGACCACTAAAGTATGGAAAAACTGAATAGGAGCGATTTCCTGTGGGTCTGTCCGTTGTACATATCTTAAATAACTCGAGAACACGTTGACCAAGCGGCTTGAAATTTTTTCAAAAAAAGTTTTATGAAAATCGTATTTTTCTATCAAGTTTTGGAAAAGTAACGATAGTTCCCATACACATTTTTCGAAAAAATACCGTTTTTTTTTAATTTCTCGAAACTTGTGTAGAAAATAGGAATATACGAAACAGTGAAATTTTGTAGTAATGACTCCCAAATAAAAGGGGAATTTCTCAAAATTATAGGAATAATTCCCTACTTCTATAGGAATAATTCCCTACTTCTATAGGAATAATTCCCTACTTTTTTTAGGGAATCATTACAGAAGAGTTTACTGTCTCGTATATTCTCATTAGGATTCTCGACGTGAAGAAAGGTAAAACCAGCTCTATCCAAACTCTCAAAATTGTTTCGAGAGTAGTCGTGTTTTAGGCAAACTGTTAAAATTATGCATTCCAAGAACTAATTTTTTTCTGTGTTTTCCACCAAAAAAAAATTTTTCCATCCCTTATACGAGTATGAAGTTTAAAAATCAATATTTTTTTTTCTTTTCAAGAAATCACAAATACACCAAGACAAAATTTTGCAAAACCTTATGTTTCTCTCATAGGGGTTCAACTGTTTGACTTTCATTAAAGTCTAATAAAAAAAAATCTATATTTTAATAAAACTGGAACGTGTTTTCTCTTATGTAATTGAACCAAAAAGAGACCGCCATTTCTAGATGTTTCTAAAATGGGACCAAATGCTGAATATTTCAGTAATGTCAAGCTTATGTCGAAAATTTAATATGAATTGAAGAAGTGAATTACAATTACCCCAACCATATTACACGCAAATCTACTTTAAACGTTGAGATATTTGTTTTATTGTGGAGAAATGTTATTTGGTTCGTTGGTTATTATTTGTTTGGTTGGTTTCTGTTTCTGTGTTATTAAATAAATTGTTCGATTTAGAAATATTTTTGTTGTTTCTCCAACGTAAAACGATTACGGAATTCAACGAGCATGGGCAAATATGCAAAACTCATTCAAATTTCAAGATTTGTTTCAGAAAAAAAACACATCCCTTATAAATATCTAGACAACAGCATCAACTTGGACTTATACATATCTACTAGAATCATGATATCATAGAAATGACACTTTCTAGATAATTGTCACGTATCAGTCATTCTGTTTCGTCACGTTTTGATATGAATTCTTCGAACAGGTTTCTTATTGCATCAAAGATTCGCTCGGCTCAGTGTATATTAAGGGTGTAGGGAGAATACTGTTCCGTTTGGCGAAGTTGTTTTTTTTTTCATTCGTGCGGCAACTCAGAGGACAAGGGATTTATCAGGAGGTCTACGAAAATTCCACCTTTGAACTTCATTCCAAGCTCTATCGACATTTTTGAACATCTAGAAAACAAAAACCAAAGTAACTACATACAACAACAACTAAAAGCAGCAGAGGAAGAATCGAAAAGGGATTTTTGTCAGTGATCTGTTCGCCTTCAAAGTTTTCAAAGTGAAGAAATAGCACTCGTGCTGAAAATAAACTCATATAACATTACCTCAACCTAAACATCACCTCCGCATTAGGCTAAGGGAAATGACTAAAGCCCACAAAGTAAAAGCATAGCAAGTGGATCCCTTTTTTTTTGCTCTCTGAGGGAAAAAAACCACCCAAGGACGAAGCGCTGCCGCGTTATTATCGATGGATTTCGTGACACCTCAATATAAACAGAGTTTCCATCCGGAATTTTTAATTTTTACCTTAGGGAAGCAATCTTTTTCTCATTCGCGTCTCTACTGGCACAAAAAAAAATCAACGCACAACGAATTTCCATACAAAATATATTTCATTCTGTTGTTGTTGTTGTTGAAAGGCAATAAAGTGGAAGTGAGGTGGTGATTCGAAGGGTATTCAAGGATCTCGGCACTTACTTTTCGCGCTTAAGCTAAACTTCGCACCTAAAGATGAAAACGTTGGTAATTTTACAATCAAGGGATCTTTCCATGCTCAATGGCTCAGAATGGAAAAGTTTCCGAAAGACAATTTTCTTTGAATTCTCTCAACATTTTCCACTTGTACTTGTTCTGATTCAATTTTTATCAATAAAATTAGAGGATTATCGAAAATCGACTAGAAAATGGAGTTTTAAGTTCTTCACGTTATTTGCACAAAAAATAATTACATTAAATCTAACAAATTGCGATTTTATACTTAATGGATTTTTCCGATGGAAAGTTTCATGCTTTTCGTGTATTTTTTTGAAATTTCTTTAAAATATTTTACATAATTAATTTTCCATGCTTATCTTTGATTTTATTATAACAGTGTTTTATGAATTCAATACTCATGCAAAACAGCCACGTATTTAAAGTAAAAAAATTAAATTTTCAATATGGGGTTGTTATATACAAGTCGTATTCATTTTATTGAAATACATTTAATTATTTCAAAATGAAAATACAAAACACTTTTATGAAAAAACAAACGAAAATATGTTATTGTTTTTTATTATTTTAAAAATATTTGCCATTGTGAAAAATTTGTTCAAAGAATTCGAGCTGATTTAAAATTTTATGAATTCCAGAATAAAATAAAAAAAATATATCTCTCTGAACTTTATTTTTGAACTACTGATTTAATATATGCTTGTATATGTATGCTTGTATGCTTGTATTTATATGGTGGTGGGGAAACGAATGTACAGTTCACAGTTTTCTCGACTTTTATCTCGAAAACTATTGGCCCTACAAAAAATTTTTATTTAACCTTTTTTGTAGAGAATTTGCGGAGGAGCAATTCATCTGAACACAAAACATACAAAACGAGATATTTACGATTTTTTTGACTTTTGACTTTTGACCTTGAATAATTGCAATTCCTCTGTGCGACGCATAGTTTGACGACTTGTATCTCGAAAACTGTTTGTCCTACAAGAAAATTGTATTTAACCTTTTTTGTAGAGAATTTCATTGTGATTAATTTATCTGAACCTCAAAAAGACGTACAACCCGTACAAAGTGAGATAAACGCAAAAAACTGATTTTTGGGACCTTTGACCTTGAATAACTCACGACGCCGGCGCAATTCTGGAATGGACTTTTGGGCCGTTGTTTGTTATGTCAAAATAAAGGTCTGTGCAAAAATCCAGTTAACTAGGATTTTTTAAGAGGTTAAAACCTAATTTTCCTGGATTATAAATAGGACTGTATAATTAAGAGGAACCTAAGAGAATTCGTTTCGAAAAGCTGTTTCAAATGTTTTTAGTAACGCACTGCCCATTTAGCCGTTTTAAACCCCGCTCGCCCTCCCCATGTTTTTTCGTGCTATTTTTAGGGATTTAGTATGGTCCTCGCACTTTTTTGTGCAATGTATTGCATGAATAGCCCACCCCTTAATTGTATTTTTACATAAAAACTAATAGCAGCAGCTTTATATTTATCTAGCCGCAAACCGTCAAAGGCAACAAGCATTTCATAAAATACACATTTTTTAAATGTATTTTTTTTTAATTAAAAAAAACCTTAATTAAAAATGCGGCATTCTTAATATAAGAGCTAAAATATTTATGAAACTTTTGCTTTTGCAATATTATTATTTTTTTTTAAAAAAAACAAGCACTTTTTCATGTTGCTTGAAGGAAAAGATTTTATTTGCTGCTCCGTAAATTGCCACGGGCATGTAGCAGTTAATGAATTTATTAATGTACTCATCCTTTTTGATTTGTTTACAACTATGTAGCATGTGTAGAGAAAATTCATATGGAGCATAAGTTCTCTTTTAATTATATCGCCGCAAAGGTTGTGCAAAACAAATATTTGCCCTCAACAAATACACACTGAACCAACTATACAACAACCTTTTGCGTAGAGGTACACCTGTGTTTGAATTGTACAGTATATGTCTAAAAGTAACCAAGAATTTAATACCGCAGTGTAACATAAATCTGTTGTATGAACATTAATCATCATCAGCGTCATAATGATCATTATTACAGTAGTAGGACAAAACTAAAGTCACAACAGTGTCAGATTTCCTATTTGCGGGATGTTCAACAAAAGCAAATCCTTATTTACCTAACTCAATTACCGTATAATATTTGTATCTGTTGGGCTTTTGGACAGATACAAAAATTTTCACCACACAATGACTGTAGTTTGTATTAAGAAAATATTACGAAAAAAATTGCTTTTTGAGGCGCTTTTGTAAACCATCGAAAATTCTGTACTAGAATTTGTCTATAACTCATTAAAATATTTGGCCAGTGGTTTTTTTTCTGTAAGATTTTAGTGACAGCCAAAATTTCTGAATTTTTTTATTCGGAGGAAAGTTTTTTCATTCCCCAATTTAATAGGAAATTTCCAAATTACCGTTTCTCGTGTATCTCGTGTATGGAATCATTCCTATATTTTCTAATGCGCCAAATTCCGGGAAACTCTTCTATATTTGAAGATCCCATTACCAAAATACTTACAACATATGCGACAAATTCGGAATAATTCCTCAATTTTCTTGGAACCCTCCTAACCATTTAGTGAAGGTGTCAGAAATTTTATTGAAATCGTTCCAACTCATAGTAGAAGATATTCAATTTTGTCGGAATCAGTCTAAATATTTTAGGCAATGTTTCCTTTTCTGGAAAAATTTATATCATTATCCCTCTAGCCGGAATGCCCGCCAAAAGGCGGGCTTCAGGGAATTCGCTTGTTTATAACGGGTAACAATTTTAATCGCCGGAAATCGCCGGAACTTGTTACACTGACTTTTGTAAGTTATCGCTTTACATGCTGGAAAAAATTTAGCACTGTACGTTGTCTTGGTTACGGTCCGTCGCAAGTTGAAAGTCATATTTTGGTGAAATTTTTGGTGAAATATTCCGGTTAGAGCAGCGTTTCTCAACCTTTCAGTATTCGCGGCCCAATTTTCAATTAAAATTGTCATCGCGCCCCCCCCCTGCATACAATAAAATGTATACAATAATAACGTAATTTGAGTATTTTGGCGCTAAACCTACACTACTACCCTAATTTTAAACACAAATTACCAAGAAAACAGTAATTTATTGATATTTGGCAACACCGATCCCCAGCGTTGACAAAACAAGAATCCGGTGCCTTTTTATTGCTCTTGCGTCATTTTTGCGGTTTCGCGAGAAGTTGTTTTAACCCTGAAATCACAATAAACGCGAAACCGACGCGAAACTGGCGCAGAAACTGTTACTTAAAAGTTTGGTTCCCACAAATTGTTTGAAGTGAGCACAGTGAACTTATAGAACGCAGCTACAACGTAACCGCAACGCAAAAGTTTGCAAACTTCTAACTTTGCCGCAGAATTCTGCGTTGACAGTTCGTAAAGTGAGGTTGGAAAAATGTCGTTTGAGGAAAAATTGATAGCCTTAGTGCAAATAACAAAGATAAAGACCAACAAAGCAAATTATCGCTTCAAAATTATCCATTTTTGTAATTTTTCCAAGTTTATACCACTTTATATTATGTCACTTGTACTACTTCACGAGCTGCCATTGTGCTCTGCCGCTAGAATTTTGCACTGCGTGACAGTTCAGAGCGTTGTAGTTGCGTTGGTTTCGCGCTGATTTCGCGATCATTGTGCTCCAAGCGTAAGTTAATAAGTTAATTATTAAATATTATGTCGAAATGTATTTTGTTTTGTATGTGGGTATCTACTTTCCTTTCAGTCAATTAATAAACTTTTTAAAATATTTTGTCTTGGATATCTTGGATATATAAATTTTTTCCTGTGAAAATGGTCCTTTTTGTACTATAAGGTCCATAATTCCAAATGTCCCCACAAATATTCTTAAACTTTATAAAGGAAAATTGCGTGGTACATTTGGACACGGTACAAAAATTCCAACATTGGTCAATTGGGTTATACTATTGCGTTGCAAGAAAATAAAATTATTGGTTTTCGATTCAGTTCACATAAAAATATGTCGTGTGTTGAAGGTTCTTCTAATTATTTATTTTCTAATCACTTTTATATTCCATGTATTAAACTCGCTAATGCAAAAATATATACGGGAACAAATATTACTGGAATTAAGGTTAATTGGAGATCATTTGGAAATTTTAGAAAATCAATTAAAATGCATTTTGATTAGTATGGTTAGTTGGAATTTTGTGATTACGTTATGCTAATTAGTTTATTACACGCATACATATTCTCAAATTACTTTCACATATTAAACATATAAGCAAATATAAAATTCAATATCCAAGCGTAAAAATTTTAAACAATATTGTTTTTCTAGTTAGATTTATATTCACGAAGTACGTTTAAATTTCACGTAATTTGCATTTTTAATTATTTTTTTTATGGAATATAAATCGATTTGAAAAAAAATATTGTTATATATTTTGATTCTCATGAAATGTCAACATTTTTACAGAATTTAATGATTTTCGAATGAAAAAATGAAAATCTTTATCGAACATCAGTAATCGACCTGAAATTTTAACAGTAATAGCAGTAGCAATTAATATTCTTCCAAAGAACTCCATTGGGAAGATAATTTGGCAATTCGCCCAATTCACATAAAATTTTAAGCCCTTCGTTAACGATTGTTACTCAATTTCTCTGCCTTGGGAACAGTTAAAATGATTAAAGTGTAATAATCGATTAAATTCATATAAAAACTTTTTATCATCCTTTAGAAAATTTCAATGTTCAAATGGTTGCTTTTTGTTTGGTATAAGTTTGGTCAATTTTTGGAGAATTTCCATCTTTTAATTATAGAAACTGATTCTAAATTATTTGTAGTAATTACGCTAAGTATGTTTCCAAGTTTAATAAGTAACGGACTGTTTTAAGATTTTCTACTAGGAGCTGTCCATTAACCCATTAATGTCCACATAAAAAAATATCAATGTCAGAGGCCTTAACGCGTTGGCTACCAGCCAAAAAAACCCTTACTCCGTTAGTATACACTGGGAAAAAACGCAAAAATCATTTCTGTACTTTGTGAGTCACCAGTGAACACAAGATCAATACAGACAAAAACGAACGAATCGAATAAAATATAACGGAAAAAACTTACCACAACAAATTTTTCACATGAAATATGCTCCACAAAAAAAAATACCCCTTTGTACCGCACGAGCGACTGCACTCAACCATGGAACTTGAGAAACTGACGGTAATGACAATAGTGTATATACACCGGTGACTCACATTGTCCCTGTGGGTGACACGCTGCGCTCACCGGTGACTCACATGGTAGCCAACGTGTTAAGAGCTACTACTAACGGTTTAGGGATCAAATGTACAAAAACCAAGTTATGCAATCCTGAAACTGATTATGCTGGGCCTGATGAAGGTAGCTCAAAATAGAGCAAGAATGGAGCATGTGTATAAAATAAAATATCAAGAAATGGAGCTAATCTATCTGACATGTGTATCAAATTCTCGAAATCAAGGTTAAATTTTCTAAATTCGAAAACCTCAACAAATAAAATATCAATGTCATAGGCCTTAAAAGCTACTACTAATGGTTTAGAAAACCAAGAACTAAAAATAATTTGAATTCTTCTAAAATAAATGATATTTTATAATGAATTGCAGGAGGAGCGACACCCCTTATCTGTTAACTTTTGAATTCTTCATCTGGTCAGAATGGGGCTTCCTTCGTTGGATAAAAAGATCTGTCCAATAAAATTAAGCCCTTAAATTTTTTTTTCATCCCATTTACAATCTACTTCCCTCTCCTCGCTTCTTTACTTCCTAGTTATAAAAATATCGAAGTCTTGTAATACCTAAGGTCTTCTATAACATGGAAGTCCTTTCGCAGCGTAAGGATAGGGTTATAGTTTTCAAAGGATTTCTATTTTATTCAACGTTAAAATGACTGAAGAACAAAGAAGTCTTCAATTTAAAATTGATCAATGAAATGGATTAAGATGTAATTATGTCTACCACCTTTTCATTACAAAAATAAAGGAAAGAACTAGAAGAAAATCAATTTCCGTTTACATGTTGTTCACATATAATTGAATATTTTCTAGCACGCAATTTGATTTTCTCGGTGGGTGAACTTCGGTAAATATACAAAAAAAGACCCTCAGCAACATCGCATTAAGGCCTATAATTTGCTACCTAAAAATGTTGTACAAATGTACGAATTTTTTTTTCTGTGCCTTCCACATTTGTTGTATTTCTACTAGAATTCTTCTCATAGTCGTAATAATCGTAAAAGAAACAGAAGTTTTGATTTGAGCAACAGTTGGCGTGCTGAGTTAAGAAGCCATTAAACGTGCAATTTAGTTTTTCTTATTTTTCCTTTATTTATTTATTTTTTTTCTTGCGTTGATTATCCACATTGAGCCAAGCGTACTGAGAATTTTCCTTTTTCACATTAAATTATTAGTGAATTGCAGCAATTTGTGTTGACTTTTCTGAATTCTTATAATAATAAACAAGTAATAAGGTTTTTATGATATTGTTGAAATTTCCTTCTTTTCACTTTTGTTATTGTATTTCAGGAAAAATTGAAAATTGAGATCACAGCTGGAATCAGGATAAAAATTTTATTACACATCGTACACATGATTTTAGGGAAAAAATTATCGTATTTATATGACAAAAAATTTATGTTTTTTATTTCTTTATTAGTTATATCAAAAAAAAAATTAAAAATTGTACTTACAATTAAGGGAATTTAAAAGAACCAACAACAAAAGTATACTCTCCTAAATTAAATATCAAACTCAATCCTCAAAACTAGGCATTTTGCATATTTGCTATGCAATTTAAATGGAAATAGTTTCCAATCTAATTTAACCAATTGAACTTATAAATAGGGTTATTATACGTATATGTTGTTTGCATTCAATATTTGATTGTACAAGTGGCCCAATTTCGATAGATATTTCGCAGGTAAATTTGAAATTGAACAACATATCAATATGCGTGCGAGAATATTTACTTTAAAACTCCATTTTGATTATTGAGCATGCAACCGAGAAAATTATTCAGTTTTATGCTGACCAAGTAAACTACGTGGCACATTGAGTCTATTCCACACTGAACTACACCAACCACAATATCGCATTCTAAAGGATGTATATTAAATAAACTATATTACCCCATTTGAAGTACAGCCTGTCCTTTTTCGATAGTAAGGGAAATGGTTATACTAGGAATTTCTCAATTATTTACGAAGAAAATTTCCTTTCATAAATATAAAATTACATTTTTCAAGAGATCTCTGTTCTACTTATTTTGCACTTAGGCAAACTCTTCTTCGTCCTAGTGAACCGTATTATATTATACGAGGGTAGAGTAGGAAGTTCCAGAACTGGTAAGAAAAACACATGGCCTTCGGTTTTGTAAACAGTTGTCCCTAAAATCCATCAAGATAATTTTTGGTTTTCAATATTATCGTCCGTGCCACTCGCAGTCACACTTTTTTTGATTTTTTTTCAAATATGTGGTTTAAAACCAGAATAAAATTGCTACCGACGCTTGCCCCGTACCCATAAATGTGTAAGTAGTGTATTTTGTATTTCGAGGACAAATAGAATCAAAACGGAAATCTAACCTGAAAATGAAACTTGACATTCTTTTCTTTTAGATGCTTTCACTTGCAAACCTGTTCACCGATTAATCTAAAATGTTGGGTTCTTAAGCGTTCTTAAGGGTTCTTAAGCGTTCCTCATGCCTTGCAGGGAAAGGAATGGAAGAGAATCATGAAATGTTTAACACAAATTATGTGTTTAGCTACGCCCAGAACTTTTTCCACAACCGTCGTCCAGTAAAGCAGTAATGTAACATTTTCTTATGACGTATATTTTATATGCGAGAGGACAGCATGTTTTTGGAGGTGGATAATTTGCGTCTTCCCGTAAACGATGAGTTATGAGATGAGAAATAAGTTTTAAATATAATATGAGACACGGTGATATAAAGAATGATCTTGATTAAAGATTTCTTAGAAGCCTACCTAAAAATACATTCGGCGCGTGCCGGACTCTCCTTTGAAATTCCATTTCGTTTAGTTTAATTTCGGCCTACCCCAAACCCATTACAGGACGAAAGCCTGCGTCTATCAGCATGTGTGCAAGAAACCTTAGAATTCCACGTACGCTCACCTGAGTGGTAGTTGTTAGCCAGGGCGACCTAAGTTTACCTTTTATCTGTCTGTGCTTCGTTCTCGGAACGATAAACCATACTTTTACAACAACAACAGCTGGCATGCACAGATAACATTAATTTAATGGAAATTTCATCTCCTCCTAACCTAAATTCCATATTTCTGTATTATTTCTCCATGCCTAGAGCCATCCTTCCTTTCAAAACTCTTTCCTCCCCTTCGGATATTTTTCCTAGAATTGAGCGCTTGAAAAAGTATTTCCGCAAATTCATACTTAAATATAGACACCATGAAACATACAGAAAATTTTTCGTATGTACATCAAACCGAAAAATGTTTGCACAGAAGTAGAAATCGGATCAAAACTGTTATAGCCAAAAACCAGTGAAAATATTAGGCAGGATTGTAGGCTCCTCACCAAAAATTCATTCGTTTACATAGCGAGCGCTCATATGGTCTGCAATGGATTGTTTCTTTTTTCTATAGAAATGAATATCCTTTGCAATTTTTTATGTATGCCACCCTTTATTATTTTGTAGAGTCACACTGAAACTTTGATTAAAACTCTTTAATTAAGCAATTTTTTTATGAATCATCAGGGCACCAATCATGTAGTCCGACGCGTCTCTGTCTTTCGACTTCGACGCAACTTTTAACTCTTGACTTCGCCATATCTGCAGCTTGAAATTTCGCGGAATCGTCACTATGAATCGAAACGTGATTCTGACTGTCATTCTAGCAAATTTGAAGCTGCTGATATGGCGAAGTCAAGAGTTAAAAGCTGCGTCGAAGTCGAAAGACAGAGACGCGTCGGAATACATGATTGGTGCCCTGATTTTGGTCTGCCTTGGTTTAAGTGTGGAAATTATTTTGATGTTTTTTTGAAAATCCCTGACTTGTTATTGAAAACGATGTAAGTAATAGTAATTCACGAAATTTTAGGAAAATCTTTATTGCATTAAGAATAACATTGTCAAAAAAAAAGATTTAATGTAATCAAAAAAATATCTTTCTCATTTTACGGAAAATAGATCTCATTTCATAGAAAATTGATAATGATTTAGCGTCATAGAAAAATTTACTTGTATTAGAAACAGCATTTTCTCTAACACTAGGAGATATTTGAAGCTTTAAAATTAGGAAAATTTTGCTCAGTTTTAAAAAAAACTTATCCTTAAATGGTTTTAGTCGGTTTGGTTTGCATCTTTGCTAATACTTAATGCTGAAAAAGGAAGAACTATTCCCCAAATTCTTTTTTGCACAGAGTCTTATCTTGTTGGATTTCTAAAATGTTATTTTCGATTTTTGACCCCCTTCACCCCCCCAATGTTTGGAGAATGTTGTAATGCTTCGAATTTAATAGTAAAAATTTTTAAAAGCCCGAACAGAGGGAAGAGGGTTTGTTTGTGGTTATATCTGTGGCAAGACGTCAACAAGGTCTAAGTTTATTTTTAAGCAAAGCCTTATTGCTCTGTCTAGTAAAGTTAATACAGGTCTTTTTGGCTTGATCTGAAAATCGATCCAGGTCTCTATGATTTGTTGCCACAAATATAAAAAATGCAACAAAAAATACACCGTAAGCAAAACTTTTTTAAATAAACATCCCACTATTAAAAACTTTTGTAATAAAATGCGCCACAGGCGAATTTTTTTTTAGGAAAATTGCACTAGAGACTTTAATTTCTGAAGAAACTGCAATGCAGCCAAAAATTGCGATGCAGCCAAAAACTGCACCGCGGCCAAAAACTGCGATGCAGCCAAAATGACTTTTAAGAATTCTCTGCTAATATTTTTGGTGTATATGGAATCTCTTAGCTCTCTTCCGGGAAATTTTTCTTCCAGGTTCCACTGTCATGGATTTCTATTAATCGAATCTAAAATCCACGTGTATGTAGATATGTACGAGTATAATCCTAATAAATGAAAATGGATACGAGTCGTGCACTTATTTTGAGAATAATAAAATTTTATCTGAAAATATTCTACATATTTATATATATATACGATTCACACAATATAACGGTTAGTACGACGGCTGAACCATTCTCGGAAAATCGCCCAAAAACCGGGTAATCGATTCAGTGGGAACGACGGAGTGGGAAGCCTCTATCTAGGGAAAGAAATATCAGACACGATTTTATCGTTTGCCAACTTAAATTGTTCCTGACATACACAATATAAATTGTTATTTTTGGACCAAATACGGTCATATATTTATCCGTATGTTATTAAGAATTCTCTGAATTATGTTTTTGCAATAAAACCTCCGCGTTGGAAGTTCTATCTTCCGCTAATTCATTATCCGTTTGGGAAAAAAGCTGGTCGATTTCTGCCTACCCAAACTGAGTGGATGAGTAAAGCTGGAAGTTATCCATCAGCATGAAATTCTGGTTCGATTTTATTTTATTTCATTTTAGTTACTATGACTATATGGCAACATTTCATTCATTAATCAAAGTGGTTAGCACTCATAATTCAAGAGCGAATCTTTGCAATTTATTCAACATATAAGTAGCCAATGAGAATAAATTTTATGAATTGATAGTAATCGAGTGCATTGCAAAGCTAGATCACGTCAAAATGCGACAAAAAGCATAAAATTATTCCATCCCAAATGTTGAGCACAACAAAAAAACGTCGGCATGCGACCAGATAGGAGTTTGAATTTCTGGCGGGAATTGATGCCGAGGTTTTGTGGTTAGCAGTGAATTACCCAAGTATGTGTATCTGTGACCCATCGAACCCCAACGTTCTCACTGGGTTAACCACAGTGCATGGAAATATCGGAAATTTTCATATGCACAACAGCAATCGGGATGCATATCGATTAACCACAAATGTGTATTCGACATTTAAAATTTTCGTAAATCAATAAATTGGTTGAATAGTCAAGAACAACAGTATCTATTCTATATAACATGATTTTGTTGAAATTATTATGTGGTTTCAAATAATATTGGTAACAGAATTTATTGATTCCTGACATATTCGTAATTGGTTGACAACTTTCCAATAGTTTCACAATCTTTTTGTTCATCCAGAAATTCATGCAAATCGATGAAACTGAGTGAATTATACATTCCGCAGGATAATATTTTACAAAATAAAGTCTGTCATAGTTTGTTGGATTTTTGTATTGTAGGTCATTTTCAAAAAACAAAAAATACACGATAAAATGATATTGCTAAATTCACAATTTTTTTGTTTTCGTGAAACTATAGTTACATACTCAAATAATATTAAATTTTCTTATAAATACAGTATGGTGCCGCAATATGGACTACTCCCTAATATGAATCACCACGATTTCTCAGCACCTACATAACGAAACCTTTTGAAGTTTTGTGAGCTAGTACGTTACATGAGTACCACAATTTTGAATATAATTTGATCTATATTTTATCTTTGCTTGTTTTTACGCAATAAAAGTATTTTTGTGGCCTTAATTAAAAAGCTAATATTATAAAAAAAATCAAAGTTCGCGGAGAAAAAATGTCCAATATCGCCTGAATGTGAACTGCACTAAGCGACAAAATGTAAAATGTACATGCGGTCTAAAAGTGATTAATACTCATAATTTTATATTTCGCTTCGCGGTTCACCCCCCACATGATACGCGGCCTCCGGCGTTTAATATGGCTGGACCCCCGACTAACATCTATGCCAAATTTCAGGCCAATCGGTTCAGCCGTTTTTGCATGAAAGAGGAACAGAGAGACAGACTGACAGACAGACCGCACCAACTCATTTTTATATATTAGTATGATTTCATAAAAGCTTTTATCTGTCAGGCTCAAATCTTGTAATCCTAATTTTGACCAACTTTCGATGAACAGATTGACTTGAAATTTCGCACACATCCGTAACTCCGGTGACAATATATGATTTTATTTTGTCCTTGTGAGAATAACGGAAGGTCTTATAAGCATAACGTAATTATTTTTTTCCTCAAATTACGCCTGTTTGTTCGCTCATCGCTAACGCGTTGTACTAAAGATTTTTTAAAAATATACCACACCGCAATACTCGTGCAAAGTATGGACTAATTTTTTTTATTTAGAAAAAAACAAACAATTCCTTCCACCCCTCATTCAAATCTAACCGTTTTTTCCAATTTTCTCAAAAAATTAAAGTATTAAGAATAATATTTCACAGAATTCTCTACCGCACACATGAAGGACGCAGATGTTTTAAAACATGATCATTAAAATTAAACTCTGTTCACATTCTTTTCTTGTGAAATGCACAAACAATATAATTAAAATTATGTTTACCTTTTGCATGAAGTAAAAGCAGTAAAATATTTATTCAACTAAACATTTGGTGTTTTGAATGCTTGCTTACCTGAAAAGAAAATAAAATAAGGTAAGATAATTTTTTTAAAATAGTTCTGCTAAATTTAAAAAATATGGAAATATTTTCAAACGAATAAAATACTTAAGTGATTGTGCAAGCTTTTAATAACCTTAAATTATTTCATACTTCAAATTTTCCATCAAAATATATTTTTTTAAATCTATAAAAATCAGTTTAGTTTTCTAAAAACCACGGTAGAAGTTGATTATGTGTACAAAAGAAATAAGAACCACTTTCAACGAAATAATAAGTTATGAGTTGAATAAACAGATAAATAAAAATTGAAAAAAAAGATCGCCCAATGCCACGTTGGTTGCCTATTTATGCTAATAACGAGAATTAAGTGGTAATTTAAGGAAAAGTTCAGAAAAATTACGCCAATTAAGAAATAATAAAAAGCCACTTGTTAAACTTGGTGCATTTTTCTTTTTGGCAGAAAAGCAGTCTTATTTATTTATGAAAATCATATTTCATTTCAACTCTCTGCCATTTGTCAGCATATACATACTATATAGAAACAATAACAAAACATTATGCTTTCGGTTCATAGATAGAAAATATTTCCAGACTTATTCCAGATATTCTACATTTTCATATAACTATATAGAAGTGTAGAAATCGTATTTGTTTCACAATGTATACATTTTGGAAATGTTGGTTTGTCTGTTTATTTGGATTTTCGTGTGATTTCAATAAAAAATTTAATTATGCAGATACACAAGAAACATCCTCGTTCTCCATGAGAATTTCCATTTCGGTTCACTGTGAAGAATTTCATTTAAGAGAAAATTCAGTTTGCCTAAAAGTTCAAAGTTGGCTGGAAAAGCATTAAATTTCTGCTGAAATGCAAACACAGAGAAAATATTAACATTAGACAAGGGTGTTTTTGTGTCGTAAAACTGGAAATATGGAGGAAATATTTTAAAGACCTATGTCTATGTTATGAAAGATTATTTTGATCGAAAAGATTTTTCTGCTTCGTTCGTTTCTAAGAATCCATGATATCCGTCTTGATGGTTTCACCCAATTTGGATTTCGCGGTAATAGCGGTCGGGTCTTTTTGGATGAAGACAAGTATGAAAATACTAGCATATTATAATTAGAATTCGTTAATTTTATAACTTTTTATATTACGCGTATTATTTATTCGTGTCTGTTTTATTAGCATTTGCCACAAAAAGAGATCTCCAAAAATAAAATTCTGCAGAAGCACAAGATTAGAATTAAATGCGAGTTGGGGGGTTCAGCTGAGTAAATAATCTTCAAACTTGAATAAAATTGTCTTTTGAGATGAAATCTTATTAATGGATTGAGTGCAATCGTCTCCAAACTGATCGGTTGCCTTTAAATAGGTTTTGCAAATTATTTAAAAGTTGAAAATTTTGAAAAGAAAAATTATTTGAAAATTTTCTAAAAAAATCTTTAAAAAAATTGAAAACTCCGAAACAAAAAAAATTAAAAATTGGTGTGGCTCCAAAAAGCCTACACTCAGAAAAATGGAGGCTAACTCGACGACATACATACGGCGTAATTGGCCTCGGGCAGGAAAATTTAGCCTATGCGAGGCGCGCGTTCGCCTGCATGAGGGAAAGTAAAACTTGTGTTGACCTGTGGCCAGAGAAATTCTGAAATTAAGCCACGAGCAGGTGAAGTAGGACATTGGGAGCTGCACGAGTTGACCTTAGATAGGCATTTCGAGGATGTAATATCATGTAATGGAAACCTCTGTCAGCCAGCTAGAGGTCAGAGTTAACCTGACAAAAAGTTGACCTGACATTTTTCTGAGTGTATTTGTCGTTTAATTTGTGTAGCAAGGCTTTTCCAACGAATACTAATTTTAAATTTACTTTAATCATTATATTATTTTATCCTTTTTAACGGATTTTTTTTTAAATTTCGGAGTACGATTAAAAATCCAAAATGACGTCTGTCTGTCACCACGATTATATATACTTGTTATTATTTTTAGTTTGGAGAATCTTTCCATCTATTAATCATTCAACAATTAAAAATTTGACTGCGGCGCAGTTTTTCAGTTAAGTTTTTAGAAATTCTATTAAGTAAAAACATGTACTGCAGACGAATGAAGTTCGAACACAATAACAAGATTTCAGTGAGCTCTGCCAAAATAAATTTAGGACACCGCGGTTTTTGTGTTTTTTTTCAAAAATTCTTTATTTTGTTGACTTCCATAAAGACACATCACATAGCGGTGGAAAGTTTGTGGCAACATAAAAACATAAAACCCTGAAAATACAACAGTGAATCCGTCAGAGCTGAAATAATCCTACTCTGATCCAGTGCTGCAGATTCTGGAAATGCAGGAAATTTTGCTTAGCATAGCTCCAGATTTTTCAGCCATTCGAATGTTTTTTTTTCTGGTTTTTAGAACTTCTACTGTTTAAAGACCTATGCTGATGTTCTTCATTTGTATATAAAATGTTTATTTTTCTTTCTATTCATTCAGACAACTTGAATGTGTACAGAGCCTACATAAATTTTGTGAAGAAAATAATTTCTATGCTGAAAGTAAAAATGAATGTGAATCTAAATCTGTGAGAAGAAAATACCAAATGCGAAAGTCAGCACTAAAATTTTCCCGAGGATTTTCACCTGTCCCCGTTTTACTTGGTTTTTTATTGCATCATATAAAGATTGTGAATATTTTTAGGCTTTCATTTTCATCTTTGGCTATGATGGTAATTTCTACCACTATAATAGTGGCATTGGTTACTATCACTGTTACAGTGTCCTCAATAATACTAAAATATTTACTACTCACCATTTCCGGCCAAATTTCAAAAAACTGTTTCATTTGTATGGGAGAGAGGGAACCAATGGTCCGATGTTTTCCTTTCAAAAACTAGAAACGCAACTGTAATCTATTTCAATCCTATCGAAAGTCATAGTGCTCACGGACGGATAGACAGATAGACAAGGAGTCAGATGAACAGACAAACAGACAGACAGACTTGAGATCTAAAAAAAATTTCGTCTTATTCGAATATGTCACTTCGAAAATAAATAAAAAATCCGTTTATGGGGGTTAGAGGGATTCTTTGTACCCTATGTTTCAATTCTTAAGGCCCTTGATTACAAGTAAGTTTTATTAGGTTCCGCTTAACCGTTTTCGAGTTTCTTGAAAATAAACAAACTACAAATTTGATATTGCTGTATTAAAAGGATAAACAAAATGGAGTGAAAAAAAGCTCATTTGAATAATCAGAAAAACAAATTCTTTTTATGTATACTATTTATATAGTTTTTTATAAAACTTCTGAATAGATTTGAAAATCAAAAGTTTGTTTAAGCTTTATGTGGAGTTAAGTACTATCTTCTAATATTACCAAATATTTCATTATAGTTCATCCGAAGATTGTCCTTGAAACTTCCAAGATAAATTTATTCTTATTGAAGATGCCCGAAAGATGTAAGAATTGGATAATCAAGGAAAATCAATAACAGAGAGACTGAAAAAATCTACACAAAAATAAGTCCATGAAAAAAATATATAAATAAATGAAAAACTTATATTCTGAAATGCCAATCACATTCATTACCTCATAAAAATATATTTTGGATGTTTATCGTAAACGACATAGATTTGTATATTGAATTAGAATAACAGGCCATCAAGTACCATAAGACTTGATTTCATGTTATTTTGCTGTGGCATAAAAATGGGGAAAAAATATATCGTAAAAAACTTTTTGAATACGAGAAAAATTTCATTAATTTCGGAATTTAATACTTTTCTTTAGGAAATTTTACAGATTTGTTTTCTGTACTGAAACCGTAATTGAGTTTTCCATCTGAAAGAAATTTACAAAACAACACCAAAAGATAATCGTACACCGAAATCAATGCAAAATTTAATTCGAAATAAAAAGTCATTAATATCGAATGCTGAAACGTCACCAGCATACAGAAGCGGTGGTGGAAAACAGAAGCAGCAGTTGAAAATCAGCGAAATATCCGAGCAAAATCATTCAATATTCGTTTCTCGTGTTGGGAAAATTAAATTCGATCAGCAGCTATTGCCACCGAGAAAAGAATTTTTCAACGGCAACAGCCTTAACAATTTTGCTATTGCCTGGGCACACAGCTTTTTGCCATTTTCCAAAATAAATTTCAATACGATGACACGGCAAAAATTATTGAAACGATTTTCCTATTTATGAGCTAAAATCGTACAGCAGCATTAAGCAGCCTCGGTACATAACCACACCAGGACTATCTGTGGTAATATAGCCGGATCCACTTTTGGTATATCGTCGTCGTATCCCGATACCAGAGTGGGTACCTATGCCGAGAGGAAAATTGAGGAAAACTCATTGCCTTCGAAAACGATGGTGCTGACATATTACCAAGAAAGAAAAAAAATAACGACCGTTGGTGGAAAGAGCTTTTCAGCGCGGAATCACGAATTTATTTCAGTGGAAAATTTCAATATTCGACGATGATGCAGTTATTTTCAGTGATAGAAAACATTCCAAGCAGCTACCATGTTGTACCATAAACGGGTAGGCAGGCACTTTCATGTACCAACAAAAATAGGTTCCATCCTACCCATTTTTCTATTGATCCTGGTTTCAAAAAACTCGCTGGTATCCATTTTTGATCCTGCAGTGTTGTGAGGAGTTAAGCGAAAAATTTCCACTTATGGATAATATCGTATACGAGAGCATTTTCCAGCCATTTTCCAATATACAAAATACCAGATATTAGAACAGCAAGACGTACATATTAATGGTACACGAATTCTGCAATGTACTGGAGGAGGTATTTCTATACATTTGCATATTTTGAAATCTTGAGACAAGGATTAGCTACCATGACTTTTAAGACATTTAACACTTTCCACAATCTGTTCGCCCATCTTTTAAGAATCTCCATTGAAGTGATTCTAGTGTTAAGTATCTGCTCCTGGCCACAGACGAAAGTGGAAAATTCTTATAGAGTTTCCTCATACATTCACATTTCCAAACTAAAATTTCGTTTCATATTTCACTCACAAAAAATGTCATTTCAATATCCGCAAATAAGCAAATCTCAAGTGATGTCTTGAAGTATCTATATTGGAAATCCTTAAATATCACATAATTTAATTTCTTTTTTTCACAGAATTCGAAAGTGGAGAGAAATTTTTGGCACATCTATGTAGAGACGTTGTTCTGATGATGGCCTTTGACAGAGAAAATGAGAAAAATTTTATTCCTTCTTTAATAGATATTATCAGATCAAAAGATTTTTTTATCGCTTCGCTTTGAAAAAATTTCATGGAACAATAAATTGAAAAGTTATCGTATCATGATAAAAGAAGATAAAAACGATTTAAATATTATAAAACTCATTTAATAGCCTTTAAACCTATCATGGCTGTTGAACTTCGAGGTCAAGTTTTTGTGTTGACATTCACTTATGAAATTTAAAATAAATTTTTCAAAAACTCTTTTGCGTTATCCTTACAGAATATTTAAGTTATCCTTACAGGCTCTTCCGCAATCTCTCAACTCAATATAAAAAAATTCCCGAGCAAAATTTAAAAAATTGGATATTTTCCCGTTTTCGTCCAAGGCCCTCGAACAATTTTTTCAAAGATGGGACTTCGCGCTTTTTTCGAGTCCTTGAAAGTAAACGAATCATAGATGGAAGTGAAAAAAACTGCAGGTCGCATTGCAAAAAAAATACGGTAGGGGCTCTTTATAGTAGCACTGAAATTTATCTTAAAAATTACATATTATCAAAATCCGCCGCAGGAGAAATTTGTTGAGAAAATCCAATTTCTGGACGCGAAAATTTTTAAGCAAAATGAGCTACAGATGAAATTTTTCATTTATCGAGTTTAAATACATGCCTTTAACCCTCTAACCGGAATATTTCCGAAGAAAATTCACCAAAATATGACTTTCAACTTGCGATAGACCGTAACCAAGACAACGTACAGGGCTAAATTTTTTCCAGCATGTAAAGCGATAACTTACAAAAGTCAATGTAACACGTTCCGGCGATTAAAATTGTTACTCGTTATAATCAAGCGAACTCTCTGAAGCCCGCCTTTTGTCGGTCATTCCGGCTAGAGGGTTAAGTCGAAAACCACACCTTTTGTTTAACTTTATTATAAGTAGTCATTTTCTGCTCAGACTCTTCGAAAATCCAAGACTACTAAACTTATTAGCCGATCATATGCAAATGTTGTGGTTTGCCCCCCACCCCCTCCTTCAACAAACGCCAATGATTATAGGGATGTACGAAAATGGTTTTTTCTATATTATATAAAGTTTTTTTTAACACATAAACCACGGAATTGTGTTGAAAACACACAATCGAGAAATTATTTACCTTACAATGAATAAGAAAAAACAAAAAAATATGAAAATAAATTATTTTTTAATTTTTGTTCTTCTTATTATGATGCAAATACATGAACATAAAAAACTCAACCAAAAAAAATTTAAAATTAATTTAAATAAACACGAATTCGTTACGTGTAGATGTCAATTAAATGTATCAAAACTTACAATCAACCATGATTGATAAAAAATGGTTTCGCTCTCCCAATGTTTTAAAAAATGAATATATCCAATTTAAAACTTTCCATTTGATGTACAGCATATGATGAAAAATTAATTTGTCATAAAGTTTTAATTGTATAAATTATTTTCCAAAGCGAAATAGTCTGACAAGGATACAAACAGAATGTTCTTTTTCCCTCGTAAATGGAGGCAAATACGAATATGTTTGCGTTTAGCATATGGGAAGAAATCAATAACCACAGCCGATGGGGATAGCAGAAAGCAAACTCATAATCAGACAAAGCAAGCAACCGAATTGGGTCACACACCTTTTTGGCGTCCTAAGTATTGCTCATTTACACATAAAATTTAATTACATTCCACTTAACGCTTTCCTGTAGCAATTACGTAGAAAACACCTGTTCAAGCCACGCACATAACCACTGAAATCCCTTCCCTCCCTCCATTCGCAATACTGCCCCAAAATCATTCTTCTTTCATAACTACCCCCGAAATACGGCCACCGAAACAAATTCGGTACTCCATAACAGCCCTAAGGACACTACTATCAATGCTTGCGTTGTTTGTTCCAGGACGGTACCTACAGAACTCCATTCGTATTTAGTTTTTGTCCTGAAGCCACTAACCTACATATAAAAACGTGTGTGTTTGTGTTATTGCACATACAATTTCTCCTTATAATCGCAACGTTTCAGATTCAGGAAACACGGCTATACTCGTATGTCAGGTTATTAACATCCTGCTGTGCGATAATTTTGTTGGTGTCCACAAAACATTGCCATTGTACGCTTGTCCTTTTGGTCCTTGTTAGCTATCGCCCAACATAAACGTAATGTGTACTTGCGAAACTAACAATCACACATGGATCTCATACGTTAACGCTCTTGCCCCACTTAACTTGTGGAAAATCTCAAGAAGTGGCCGCAAGATTTAAAAAAAAAAACAGGCTACAAAAGGATACGATAACATGCCAAGGGTGTCCCTTGGGGGAGGATTTTTGTTGTCGAGTTCGGTGCTTTATTTTCAAGACATTTCATGCTCGTATGGCGCCTTCAGCGTTACTATACCACGGATGTCGAGCGGAAGGGGTGTAAATGAAAAACAATGAAAGCCAGCGACTAACTATTCGTTTGGCTGCCAATTTAATTATGACAAATGTCACATAAACATGACAATTACAGCAACAAGCAGGACGGCAGGACAAGGAGGCCAATGTCATTGGAATATATTTTGTTGTCCTGTGTCCGTACGAGTCCAGAAGTGGTAGCAGGGAGGTAGAAACATTTCTGGACAGATACATGTGATGTCGACAATTTTTGTCTCTTTTTCCCTGTCTGATTTAAAATTTCAAGTTAATAAGTAAACTGACTTTCGAATTAAGGGCTGTCCATAAAGCATGTCAAACATTTGGTAGTAGAGGGAGGATCTTCGGTAGTGTCACTCCGGTATTAAATCTCATACAAAAAACCATTAAAAAGTTAAACGATAGACGAGCAAAGAGGGTCTGGAAAGGCGAAAATTCGCGTAACTGGTTTTATGGATATACTCTCAAAGTCTATATTTCACCTTAATTCATCAAGTTCTTACCAAGTTAGTTCGGTATTGATTTTTTAAACATTTTTTACACTATTTTTGAATTTTCTAGATTTTTTCCGGAAGCTAATAATTTTTTAATCATAAGTGGAAATTGTATTTAAAAAATTCCGATTTTTTCACAACTTGATTTGAAATGCTTTCAAGCTGTTTTCTAGAAAAAGGGTTAAACAACCACAAAATTTTAATAGCTTTCCAAAGCTCTAACCGAAAGCTTCCCAAAGCTTTAAACGAAAGCTTTCCAAAGCTCTAACCAAAAGCTTTCCAGAGCTCTTAGTTGAAAACCACTTGACCGGTGGAGCCGAATCTTCGAAACATGTCTACTGAGTGAAATAACCTAAAGGACGAAAAAAATCTGTTATAAATCATAGACAGAAAGTTTTCTACTTCCCTACTTCTAAGTCTCCGTTTTATATTCTTGCGATATTCTCCAGTCATCCACACATTTCTATAAACCTTTCCAACAATTTTTGGTTGTGTGATGTCTGTTGTGAAAACCTTATTTTTTATACTGTGCTGATGGCAACATCCTTAGCGCCACTGCTGCCGACATGTCGAGTCATGGAATGACTTCTACCCTCGGAAAATAAAATAAAAGAATCATACATCCGCATGTGTGAATTCCATTTTTTTTTTATATTCGTTTCATCCAGTGTCCTTTTTATCATATGTCGCGTGGGTCGAGAAAAAAACGACTGGGCCGCCATAAAGTTTTGTCGTAGGCTTAGGAATATGCAAGCAGAACTGTTGACCTCATTGCGATTGACTTATGACCAAATAAATGAGAGTTTCTCTGTGATGATGACTTTGCATATTCCTTCCTTCATGGGATAGTCATAGCATTCACATACGGCTTATGCCAAAGGACGAAATATGGAGAAATGAAACAGCAACGAGCTTACATTATAGACACAACTTTACTCGTATATCACATTGTATGATGAATGAACTCCAATATGTGACAAAATAGTCTCGTCACTTGTCAAATGTATGAAAAGAAGGTGCAAATAGACTTTTAGTGCTTGGAATTATGGGCTTTATGAACAGAGACACAAATAAAAAATTGAGTGGATTTTCAGAGACAAGCAAATGACTATCAGTTATTTGTTCGAAATGCCAAAGCATCGGTTTTCTGATATGAATTATTGAATGCAATGACGGTGCCGAAAAATTTTCCAAATTATTAATAAAAAATTCATTTGTTATTCGGATCATAAAAATTCAACCTAACAAGGAAAAGGAATACAAATAAATTCATACACCCTGTAAAAATCAGAAAGAAAAAAATTTAAGATATTTAGATAATTATTTTAATATAAAAAAATCAATATAGAAACTGCTACCATTAGCATGAAATAATGCTGAAAATTAAAAAAAAAATAAATAAAAATCAGACGAAATTTAAACCGAAGTTTCAATTAGTTTGTGAAATTGTAGTAAAGGCTTTTTTTTTGATTTTCACAAAATATTTCAAAAAAACATACTGATCTTATATTTTGCAAAGCACGCCTCCGCAATTCTTCTGCCAAGTGGGACAGACTCCGCATTGTAATGTAAAAATCTGCCGATTAAAAAGTCGCGCACTTTAAGGTGAGGCGTTCGGTGTTTATTTAACAGGTGTAAGGCACGAGGGAGGGACATGATTTTTAAGAAGCTAAATATAGTATTGTATGGACTATCCTTAAGGCCGTGAGGTAGAAAAAAGAGATTGAGAGGTAGAAAAAGACCCACAATTTCATAAGTTATAAAATTTCATAGAAACTATTAACCCAAATTTTCTTTTGCCTAGTTTTTGGCGTTTTAGTTTTTGACAGACAAGGTCTAGTTTTATATGTGGATTAAAGAAAAAAAAAGTTTTACGAAAAACGTTTTGAAAAAATTGTAAAAAACCAGGGCACCAATCATGTATTCCGACGCGTCTCTGTCTTTCGATTTCGACGCAGCTTTTAACTCTTGACTTCGCCATATCTGCAGCTTGAAATTTCACGGAATCGTCACTATGAATCGAAACGTGATTCTGACTGTTATTCTAGGAAATTTGAAGCTGCTGATATGGCGAAGTCAAGAGTTAAAAGCTGCGTTGAAGTCGAAAGACAGAGACGCGTCGGAATACATGATTGGTGCCCAAAAAACTGTATTTCAAAAATTTGGAAAAATACGAAAACATATTTTTTAAATTTTGAAAATAAAAAAACCATCTTTCAATAATTGAAAAATCGATGGTGACGTCACTTAAAGAAAATAATATTCTTTCTCGTAGAAAACTGTTTAGCCAGTCTTTGAAGGAAATCAATAATAATAACAAATAACACAATAACATACTGAATGTAAAATTTTTAAATTGTTCGACAATATGGGAAAAAGACATTGAAACGCTGCGAAAAGCTTAAATTTACTTAAAATAAATTTATTTAAATGTTTTTATACGTGAATTTACAAATTTTCCACATAATTCATGTATTTTTTTGCACTATGAATGGTGCCCTTATTGTGAAATAAACTCGTATTTCGTCCCTTTATTGTCAAATTCGCACATTTATCACACTTTGCTCAATTTGAATACGGTGCAGTAAAGTAAATAAACTGTCTATGTGAATAATGTAAATGTCGAGCAAAGGATATATTCAAGTTTTAACAATGACAACGACCCGAGAAAAGAAGGAAATGGAAATTCCTTTAGTCATTCTATACTTAAGAAATAACATAAAGGAGACACAAATAAACATACAGAATTCATGGATCGTTTCGCTTCAGCTTCATTTCCAAGTATTTTTTCTAAAATATTTTTTTTCTTCTTATTCTCTGGTGCTACGCTTTCGCCTTGTTGATTATGTATGTTTAGGCTAAGGTATACCAGAAAGGATTTCTTGTGTATATCTTAGGCTGATAAAGGTATTCAATGTTCCAAATCTCATGGATTCACGTGACCCATATTACATTGAGCGTAGCTAAAGTACAGCCCAGGACCATTAAAATCTTTAGAGGTGTAAACTCGAAATAACCCAAATAATCCTTTAAGGATTTATAGTACTAATACAACGGAAATTTGAAGTGCTTTTCCTTTGAAATTGAAATATTACTTTCATTGCTTTAGGATTTTTGACTAGAAGATTTATAGCCATTGATAAAACTATAACATCGTTGGTGAAATTATTATGTGGAAATTGCAGTATTTTGTTTTAAAAAAGTGTTAACAACTTGGTAACGAAAGAAATATGTCGTAAATAAATAACACCCGGCAAAGAATTTAAAACAAAACAAGCAAAAAAACGACATTTGTACGTATTACGAAATTAGGCAGAGTGAAAATAAGATGTCCTTCACAAAGTTTTGAGAAGTTTATGCACCAAAAACTTTCGAGAGTAAGAGTGAGATTTTTTTTCGAATGAAAAAGTGAAAACACTTTTGAGAAATTACCATAAAAGTGTTGCCTACTTCACAGTGTTGCTTGACGTAGATTAAAGTCCCTTTTAATTTTTCATATGTTATACAAGATTTTAAATATATGCATATGTAAAATGAGAAGAAAAGAAATTCTCGCATTGCTTTTAAAGTTCGTAAATGGTTAATGTACTAACCGCGCTAAGAACAGAAATGCATTCTTATTGTGTATAACATTTTTACTAAACGGAAAAGAAAATCTTTTCGCTTTTCACAATTGTACAGCGAATGGCACATTCAATCTCGAAACTATACCGGAAAAGAACATTTTCGTGAATAAAAACTAGGCCATCCACTCCACGGAATTACTTTTCCTTAGAAAATATTGTTTTCACAAGTTTCTATCTTAGTACGTTACGTACGTATCCATAATAAAGACACATTTAAGTCGGAAACAAATTGTGGAGAAAAGTTTTAAACATCGCAGAATAAATTTTTCGCAAACAAGTTAAAAAACTTTTTTTTTATTAGTTTGCGACGATTTTACATTTATTTAAATGCAATTCTTATTTGAAGAAAACACTTTTCAAAAGTTATTCTTCGGGTATTTTTTCAAATTCATTCAAGAAGGCGTCTGTTTTGATTTTTTTTTGTATTTTCTAAACCATCTTTGGCTAATTAGGACTTTTCATTTAAGATACCACATACGCTCCTACCTCCTCTAAAATAGATTTTATACAAACTTTGAGTTGCCCCGAGAGGGGAAGAGCAGGGGGACTAAAATGTCCATTTAGGATAGAGGATACTTATACTGTTTCTGCTAGTGACTTGATATTTGTTTCAATACTCCTTACTTGGTATATTTGGAAAGAAAATTTCTGGAACATTCACCTTCCATCCATAAACTTTTATGGACTCATAGATTTTTAAATTGTAAGCCAAATGTTACCTATAACCAAAATTTCGTCAATGGCTAATATTTTTTTCATAAAAGACTATTTTCCATTTTGGTCCACAAAGTGATTCATTTTGCATACTATTATACTATACACACTCAGAAAAATGTCCAGGTCAACTTTTTGTCAGGTTAACTCTGACCGGTAGCTGGCTTACAGAGGTTTCCATTACATGACATTACATCCTCGAAATGCCTATCTAAGGTCAACTCGTGCGGCTCCCAATGCCCTACTTCACCTGCTGGTGGCTTAATTTCAGAATTTCTCCGACCACAGGTCAACACAGTTTTACTTTCCCTCATGCAGGCGAACGCGTGCCTCGCATAGGCTAAATTTCCCTGCCCGAGGCCAATTACGCCGTATGTAGGTCGTCGAGTTAGCCTCCATTTTTCTGAGTGCATGTTATATGAGAACGTCACTTTCTTTAATTTTTTTTATTGAATATGAAATACCTCTCCGATTGCTCAATACCTCTTCGATATTGTGAACTTATTTGTTGTAATGGTGGCAACTTTTTTCAGGCTTATATCTCTGGGGGAACTTTTTTTTGTCGCTTATTTCTCTATGTTTTTTACGGTAAGATGTTTTAACGAATTTCAGTTATTTTTCATGCCAAAAAAATGACTGCAAAAAACTTCTATGAGTTTTCTTCTGTGGAAACGAGACCTTATGAATTCCGATAAGATTTTCTGAAAAACTAATCAAATCCGTTGCTACAATTTCTCCTTGAAAATTGTTTTGAATAAACATTTTCGCAGATTATAGCACTTCCACTAATCATAATTTATCACTCGAACCTTTCATAAAGCTCTTAAACGTTATAGGGATTTAGTGAAATGAATGATTGCTAATAACATGTAAATCTGGAACGATTTTCCAGTTGAGATATTAAATTTAATACAGGGAAATGATGCTTCATCATGGCAACGACGACGACATACTTGTAGCCATCATCCTGTCGCAAAGGACTCTCCATTGCTGGGTGGGAGTGAATTTCCTGGTAAAAGCCATCTGCCAAGTCAATTGCTCTACAACAAGGAAAGTCTAAGCGATTAAATGAAAATTGTTAAATTCACATTACCGGAAATGTTATTCCTCCGATGTGAATCTCGAATTTTATTCATTTTTGAACAGTGCTGGAAATTTTATGTCCGCATATTCTGCGCAGTGTTTCTCTTAATTTTCCGCGCGATTCATTGTAATCGAAATTGTTGACGCGGATCTAACTAAATACGCTATTGCCCTACATTTAGAAGTTTTCGTATATTCGCTGAAAACATGGTGATTTTTATTACTTGAACAGGTAAAAGGTGCAAGTTTAAATGGTGTCAACACCTGAACATGATACTTGAAATCTGATTTCACTCGACTTCGTGATATCATCAAAAACATATGCTCATCTCTTATACGTTCCCCAACGCCATCTGAAATTTTCCTCCATATTCGATCAAGGAGAGTATGGAACGACTTTGCGGCGACCGGGTGGAGGGATATGGTGGGTGGTTAAGTCAAGTGAAGACAAAGTACCACCAGCACAGGAAAACATTTTTAGACAGCCAACAAGGTAATATCAGTGTCGTTATAGGATTTAGCAGGCATTACATTTTCCCATATGATATAAGCACCATCTAGAGACGATGATGATATGGCGATGATGGCAATGGTGATGGTAATCCGAGGATTCAAAAGGATTGAGTATGGAGAGGTCCTAGAAATAGCAAAATGGTGGGTAGCCTGTAGCAAAATTCACACCAATCCAACTCGGGGGGAAAAAAACGAATCAACAAAAAAAAGGATAAAATTTTTGAAATGAGCATCCACTCTGCAAATGGATTTGAGGAGTGGTATTCCACATTCAAGAAGACTATTTAGACGAACATTAGATGGATAGGGGTTGATTTTTCGCGCTCAAATCAGAACACGTTATATTAACGTATTTGTGTGTGTTTTTCTCAAAACTTCTCCATACAAGATTAGTTGATGCTTTGTGATAGAATCTGGAGCTGGAGATGATCTAGTGGAGTCTGTAGAAAGGTGGCGGCACTCAAATATCTCCTTTGCTTCCTTCGCTACCTTTTAATGATTGCCACGGATTTGATATACCTACCTAATACCATTAACAGAAATTCTGTTTGTATTGCTCTTGAATTTTCCTACGGTATAGATGGGTTTTTATAGGCACACGACTTTTGGGGTGGCAAGCACTCGAAAATTCATAAGATCTCGATAATGGTTGATGGGCCATTAAAAACGCTTGCTACAAAGTGATCTCGCAATGTTCAATATTGAACATAGTACACGCAGAGAAAAAAAATAGTTGTTTTTAACAACTTTTCAATTATTTAGTAATGGCAAATCGTGACTATCACTTTTGTAGTTGATCTTTATTATAAAGAATAGTTGATCGCAATATAAAATTGTAAATAATTACAATAAAATAGTTCTTGCCAGATTACATTAGTAGTAAAATTTTATTGCATAATAATTACTTTTAATTATTTTATTATAGATTTAATTTAAAAATAGTTATATTTATTAAAAAACAATTATTTTTTCATTAAGTCTACTGCGAAATAGTAGAAATTCAGACTCAAAATAATTATTTTGTGTTTGAAATTACTTTAAAATAGTTACTGTGTATTACAAAAGTCGTCATTTTTAACTATTTTCTAATCACTGTTATTACAAATTAGTTAAAATTTTTAGAAAAATAATGATTTTTCAATTATTTTGCCCTGAATTTACTGAAAAACAGAAACTCAACAGAAAAAGAAACAGAATGTGTTGTGCTACAAAAATATTTTATTTCCAGTAAAAATAACCTTAACAAGGATTTATCACAAAAGAAAAACTCAAAATCACATTAGCATGAGGATGGCATCACAAGAATCTATATAAAAAGTAGAATGTAAAATGAGAAATTTACTAACAAAAAAAATTACCTTCTGTCGTATTTCCGTTTTCGTTATGTTTGGCTTTAATTTTATACGAAATTTATGAAAATGCGTGTGTAGACTTTCCAATTTGCTCACGCATTTTATACAATCATCTTGGAGATATTTCAAGAATTTCTTATTATTTTCGATTTGTTCGTCTAGTTAAAAAAAACTGTATTAGTGCTCTGTGATTTAAAGCAAATATTATACTTGTTATAGTTTTTATTCAACAAAATAGCATAAAAATGAATAATACCAGTTAGAGAACACTCCGCTTTCAAATGGTTTGCTTCGCCTGTCTCTTTGTTAGCACAGTTCTTTAAGATTTTATTTTTCTGGAAAGTTGAGGAAGAAACGAATTTTATTTCTAAGTAAAAATGTTGGAAAAATTTAAAAAATGCAAAAAAATCTTACCGTTGAATATAGGATATAGAGATGATAAATCCCAAGAATCTAACAAGACGAATAGGGGATCCAGTGAAGTTTGATCCAACACAATAATCGGCGCACCCTCAGCTGCTTCTTGATAATCTGACTGTTCCATTTAATGCACTTGAAAAATTCACAACTTTACCACACGAAAACGAGGAGCAAAATGACGCGTCAGTAGAAAGTAGCAAATTTTTAATAAATTTGTAATAGATTTTATTACAAATTTGTCATTTTTACTATTATATAATTTTTTTTATTATTTCAAATCTGAAACCTATCATTATGTAGTTAAAATTAGAGAACTCAACTACAAAACGATAAACAAATAGTACCAAATAGTTATTTGTATTTTAACTATTTGTTATAATTAAAATTGATTATTTTGCTGTAAACACCGAAATGAGAGCATTTTAGACATGGTTACTATTTCGCACTATTTCTTGACTATTCTTTAACAACTTTAACTATTTTTGGATGTTCATCGAGATTCGTAGAATTATCAACATCAACTACCAAAAATAATAAAATTAACTATTTTTTTTCTCTGAGTGTACCTACATTTCTGTAAATATCCTATATGTTGATCCAGCCATACGTGTATGTTTGACTTCACATTATATGTTTGTTCATAGCTGTGTCTGCTAATGCCGTGAAACCGTATGACGGATTTTAGATAGGCGCCTAGATAGGGAGGCACATTCAACTCAAGTATAATTATTTATACTTTGAATGAACAAAGGACAAAACGTCGAATTCGGTGCAGAGTTCGGAATGTAAAGAAAGTTGACGTATTTAGATGACTTTTTGATAGCGATACCACTTCAAACGGTGATTGATACCTTTGACTAATTACTTTTGTAGCACCTTGAAATTGACATTGTTCGAAATGAGTTGTAGATTTCTATCTGTCGACAATTCGACAATCAACAAATAATAGCCTTTAGCGTGGATAGAGAACATAAGTGGAATATAACGCAATATTTCACATTTAAACATTAGCCTCCAAATTAATTTTGTTGTCACACGTTATTTTTAAATTCTCAAAAAATTATTCTTATATGGGCTATTATTAAGTGCAACATCGGTTTGTAAACTACTTATGAGCATAAAAACATCCTCAGTTCGTGAACAACGTTTCGGTTTGTGAACAACGATATGAACACGCGTTGTGTTCGGAAAGATGGCAAAAGAAAACTTCATTTGTGTGGGGATGGGTAGAAGAAATTGTCAATTTAACTCTTTGGTTTCCAAATTTTTTCCTAAGATAAGAATTTCTTTTTTTTGTCGCTTGTTCTTCTATAAACTTTGAGAGGCACCAAGCAAAATTTGAAATTCTCACTTTTGTTGGTAAAACTCCACTTGCGATCTTAGCACTATCTTATGGTACGCATACTGTTGCAGTGCGCGCCTAAACTTAATGGCATTGTTAAGAATTTTTTCACCAATTTAGTACACTTTAATATCTCACTTTTTTATATTTTTGCACTTTTTGATGTTTGTCTGTGTTTTTGCTTTTTTTAAGACGTTCTTCCCACCGGCATGGCATTTCATTCTAAAAATCTTAAAAAACCACAAAATGTTACTTCAAATTAAACGCAAGAAAAATAATTTTTTTAAAACTTTATTTAAAAGATACGTGAAAATTTTGATTTAAAAGCCCGTGTTTTACTTTTTAATTTGAAGGATATTAAAAATAACATTAATCCAAAGATTGTTATGCAATTTCTTTAAAAATCAAGTCGGCATTGTAAATTATTTCCTTCTACCCGCCGAACCATTGCAGGACGCAATGGGGACGCATGGACATTGACTCATATTGCAAGGATCCACAGTCATTCTTGGTTCAAATTGTGGACAAGTAGGAGGCGCGAAACTCTTCTCATCCAACTGACAGGCCAAAGATTGAGGCCCTGTCGCGTAAACGCAGTACGTAGAAGGATCTGGGATTTTGATAACTTGCGGCTTGGGCTGATACAGAACTGGTTGGCACATTTCCTTCGCCATTTCAATCGATTTCTCCTTGCAGTTGATTTTCGGCATTTGGTACTTTTCAATTCTGTAGCAAACCTTTGGCACATTACGTACTTCCTCCTCGAATTTCAGTTCTGGTGTATAACGAATGATATTATGGAACGTAAGTGTTGGCGTTTGGACTTTCCTAACGTTATGCGTCAGAACTGGGACTTTTTCGCATCGTTTGACGAATATGATTTTCTTCCGGGAGATTAATTTCGGTGGTTGTTGGATGACGACACAGCGGCCGGAAAATGGTGGGCACTCTGTGCAAGGTTCTGGAATTGGCTCACTACTCTCTTGTCCCTTTAAAGAAATTTATTAGTTTTTTTTTTTAAATTTAAATGCGAAAGAATTACCGCTCGAAGTCTGGATGGATTCATTTCTTGATTCATCATTTTTTTTTAATAAATTATTTTTCCTTGACACCAAAAAAGGTCTTAAAATATTAAAATGGATACTAAATTAAAAAGAAAGTTTAAATTATTGCAGATTCACTAAAAATTTTAAATTTTCCCGGATTTTTTTTACGCTTTAAATGTTTTACGATGAAAGGTTCCCTGACGAATAAATGAAAAAGCGATTTTTTTGTTTTTTATCAAAAATCACGGACTTCTTGGATTTTTTTCAAATAATATGAATTTGAAAATTTCAAAACATTTGAATTGGCAGTAAAATAAAATAATAAGGGTATTCATATAAAGAACAGTTATAATTTCCCATTGCTTATTTCCGTATTTTTATGCATAAACGCACTTTTCAAATAATTTGTATTAGTTGGTCGGCGGTTTTTTCAAAATTACAAATTGAAAATGTCAATGATCAATGAAAAGTTAAAATTACTAAAAATCTGGGGACAAATAGAACAAAAGAAATATTGTTAAAGCTGAATTTTTCGACATCTCCGTATTTTGCGTAAGTACCAGGAAAACCGAGCCATGCTCGCCCACCTCAAAGTCGTCGTTTTGCTGAAATTTTGGCGAGGTGAGACCTATCGATCTAGACAGGTCTCACCTCTGTTAGAAAAACACACTCAATATCTTAGAAAAACACACAGCCTAATGCACCTAACGGTGAGACGATACCTTTCTTGCATAATTAAACTTCATATGATCAATATATTTGGGTATAATGTTGATTTTTTTTATATAAAAACATCAGGTTTGTAGTGGAAAAGTCAGGTTTGTAGTGGGAAAATCGAAAGCCCTTAGCCCCCTTAGTAATACTGTAAAGTTTCATTAAGATCGGACCACCCAAATCGAAGATAGCAGGCGGGGGGTATCGAGAGGAATTTTCTCATAGGTGAGACCTATCTAGATCGATTTTTGTCCCCGAAAATCCCTAGCTTTCGTGAAAATCGTTAGGCGGGTTTTCGAGATCGTTGTGCAAACATTCCTCGTATTACATTATAGGATAGGATTTTACGAAGTTGTTTAATACCCCCAAAACCGACTAGTAAACTTAAGAGGGTCACGTTAAATTCGATTCGATTTCCATGTTGCTGAAATTGCATGTGTAAAAGCACACTTAAATATTTTCCATACAAATTTGGACAGTTCAGAGAGTCTCTGCATTTCTATGAATCCGCCAATTATTTTAACAAAAGGTGTCGTAAAAATACCTTTTTTCTGATGAGCAGACTCACAATCAGTGTATAACCAATATAAAATTAAAAATAGCCAAAAAACGTGTTTATATCAAAAATTGTGGAAAAGAATTATTGAAAAATTTCATTCGTACACCAGAAAAAAAACTAATCTAATATTACAAAAAAATATGTTACCCCCAAACAAGGTCAAATCAAAATAGATTTCATAGCAAACACTAACACACTATTAATCGATTTTAATCAAAATTTAATGGAAATATTCTTTATCCGACAAAATTGGTCCCAAAGGACTCGATTCAATGCCATCGTCCCCATTCTTTTCGAACATGTGTGCCATTTGTAAATATTTAGCTGTCAAAAAACTAAGTCTATCAATGCCAAAGTTACCCGTTAAGTCATCAGTCATCCTGCTGCCCATTCAATCTTCTCATAGTCTCGAATTTCAATATTTTTTTCATAATTTCGTTCGTCCATTCGTACGTCCATCGTTTTGAAAATGATTGATGCCGGTAGCTACCAAACAAACATTTCCTTTGTTAGCTAGCCATCATCCCATCGTAATCCCATCTCAGCCCCCCAAAAAGAAAAAAAAAATCTTGGCTTTTATTCGTCCTCGAAGTTCAATATACTTGAACAACTCGTAGTTGGGTGAATTTATCTGCAAATATGCTGAGGAAAACACATTCAAATCATAGTAAAAACATGTTCTCGTGTTTGAAATCGAGAACTGGAACTTTTGTAAGTAACATGGATTTTTTTTTCACGAAATTTTTATCCAGAATAAAACAAATGGTTTCCAATTTTACTTCATTCTACCCAAGATTCCTATTCCCACTCTACGTTTTACGGTCTCAATTTCCAGATAAGACCCAAATGAACCAGAAAAACTTCACCAAGTACTTGCAAAATCCGAAAAACAAAGAGTGACCTTCATGGAGCATCATGATGACAGTATAAAAAACCGAAGGAATCTTTTCTTCGACACGACACAGTTGAAGAAACATCATGTAGCCTTGAGCCAATTTAAATTTCTCTTCCTTTCAATGCTGACGGCGTGTATGTAAGCAATCTTCTATACGTATACGAGTGAATAAATTATATAGAGGTTTCTAAACCGCCTGAATCCTACATTTAACACGGATTTTTTACTATATTTGCTATTTTATACCCTCTATGATCAAATCATATAGCCGAATCTAACAAATTAATCAAGATTACTTAAATATCTACTAAGCGCATTTCATATGCCGCATATCGGGATAAAATATTTATCAGAATCGACTTAAGCTCTCAATTACACTACTGGCCGGTAAGTAGATGAAATGCCAGTGGTGTTTTTATCTGGACTTATCCAGCAGTTGTCAGACAGAAATGTAACATAACCCAGAAAAATTCTTCCTGGCCATAAGTTGCGGATGCGCTAAACTCATCTACAGTAGCTCAGTTAAATGTTTACACTGATTGAGATGATGTATCTCGCTACTAGCCGAGTAACTAAAGCCCCATTTACAATACTGTGTGTTAATTAGCTCGTGACAAGTGCTGGGCCAATGCACTCAGGAAAATGGAGTAAGACTTGTTGGCTTCCGTACGCTGTAGTTGGCTTCCTGCAGGAAAATTTATCCTATGCTAGGCGCGCATCCACCTGCGTTAGAGAAATTAAAAATGTATCAACCTGTGGCGGAAGAAACTCAAAAATTAAACATGCAACAAGTAAATTAGAGCATAAGGAGCTGCACGAGTTATTTCGAGGATGTAATGCCCACCACAGGCCAAAGTTGAATTGCCATAAAAGGGGAGGGGATGAAAGGGGAGGGGATGAAAGGGGAGGGGATGAAAGGGGAGGGGATGAAAGGGGAGGGGATGAAAGGGGAGGGGATGAAACGGGAGGGGATGAAACGGGAGGGGATGAAACGGGACGGAAGGGGCTTTAATTGAAACACCAAAAGAATCGTATTAAAACCGATTCTAAAGTTTGGGAGATATCAGACCAGGCGTAACAGAGAAAAGCCATTTTTAAACTTTATATGATATATCATACCGGAGTATTTTAGATACTGTATATCATTTGCAACGCATCGAACCAATCACTACACCAGGCAGGGTATTAGGGATAACAATAGATTTTGTTTGCCGCATGTTTGTCCGTCTCTCTGTCTATCTGTCCGTGAACAAAATAACTTTTGAAGGAATTGAGCTAGAGGCTTTTCTCGAAAATGGTGCATAGTATCGAAAAATTTCTATAGACAGAATGTGTTCAAAATATGATTTTACTTAACCGTTCCATACATCAAAATTCAATCGGACCAATCCTTCCCCCCTCTCTCATACAAATGGACTTTTTTCATAAAAAATTTGTTTGCCCTCATATAGAGTATTTGACCGATTGCCCCTGGCAATTGCAGCTTTTTTTTATATTAACATTCAACCAGACAAGAAAATAATTTCTTTAAATGTTGTATGAGACTTTGCCGCCATTTATTTATGTTTTATGTAAACCTTTTCCGAAAAAGCCCTCATCAACATTTAACAAAATCAAACCACATCATTTAGGGTAATGTACTTTGAAAATCATAACTTTTTTATGTATTTATTTTAAAGCATTCTGGCGTGCTTTCCCATAAGACTTTACTTGAGTTTCCCAGTTTTCCCGCCCAACCAAGCACTTATCCAAACCATGGTGTGATATATCGTCCATTCTGTGGTAGTTTTTGTGAGTATCCATTCTTCTGAAATGTCGACTCGGGACTATTTGGAAGCAAAGTAGTCAGGGATGGAAAATTGCATACAGTTGCTCATATATAGCTTTTCCCCATGACGATGACTATGACAATGATGTGGATGATGACGTAGTAGTCGTAAAGACTTGAATGATTTAAGCCCTAGAAAACTACAACATATGGGGCAAAAATACTGGCAAAACAAAAGAGGGAAGATTTTTTCCAATTTTGTCTAACTATTTTGTTACGGTCGGTCTTATTTTGTTCAAGCCACACGTTGTCTATATACCAAATCCACCGCATATATTGTCGTCGTTGTCGTATCCACATCCGCTATGATTGTTTTCCTTCCACAGACTGTTTTCGATTTGCGTTTGATGATGCTGTGATGTCGACATATTTATGAATCCAGATGGAATCAGGTGGTTCAGCATATAAATTTGTGATGGATATGGTAATTGAGGGAACGTGAATGCGAAGGTTTTAGATTGGCCCAATATCCAAAGGTGTACAATCAGAGTGCATGAGTTACCATCGTCGTGTCGAATAATGAAACCGGATGAGGATGAATTTGTGCTAGGAGTGTGTTTTTGCTGGAGGAAAATAAAACGGAGCAAGATTTTGTTTCAAGCATTTCATAAATCCCCTGGGAGTCATGAGGGAGCAAAATTTGAACTGGGTCAACTATCGTGGCTCCATTATAAGATGGCAATGATCCCGAGTATTATGTTGACTTCAAGACCGGAGCAAAGAAGTCACTATGAGATTAGTCGAGGAAACTAATTTAGTTGATTAAATAAATAAACACGTTTGTACGCGGCTAACATTATATAGCGTTCAGTGGTATAAATCTACGTATGTATATATGGAATATATAAATACCCAGAATAATATATATTGGAATTAGAAACGCTAATGTATCACAGATGTCAACTTCATATAAACAGATTTATTTACACAGACCCACAGTATGTGAAAATTACAATTAATGTATTTGCCAGCTCTGATTATACCTACTTCAAAGGTGTTATTTGTATAGTATATTACATGGCATCTAATTAAAGCTTAGGGACTTTAAAATCAGTATTCTATACAAAACGATTTAAATTTTCATCAGATTTTTGAAAGAAAAGCTAGAAAAATATGAAGAATGCTTTTCCACTGACTCAAAGTCATAAAAATATACAGATCTATCAAAAAATAAGAAAAATAATTCCTTATGAAAAACCAAAATCAATTATTATCAAAATCCATTATGAAACCCTCTGAAAATACATCAGTTTTCCCTCGAAAATTCTCGGAGCCGTGAAAAAAATTTCATGAAAATTTTGTTCAAGAAATATTTTTCCTATTTTTATACACATATATCTTGCAATCCACGAAATTTCAAAAATTCGATTAATCATACGGAATAACCGATTATTTGCACCGAACGATTAATGAAATTTAGGCCCTTATTATGAATGTCAATTCAGAATTGATAGTTGATAATTATCAACTGAGTTGATACATCGGTATTACGAATGTCAATCGATGTCAACTTTAAACTAAAGTCACTGAATAGGAAAAAAGATTCTCGAGAAATTTTCCGGAATTTGTTGTGAAATTCTCAGGTGCTGTAAAGAATTTGGTGTGAAATCTTTAAAAGCTCAATTTTATTTCGCATTTTTTCGCATTTTTTGTAATTCTATTTCTACATTTCGAAATAAAATTATCGAGAGTTAATTCTTCGCAACCCATAGTTCTTTAAAACAATTAAATTTAAAGTAAATCGGCAAATTCATTGACAGTTTTCCCGGAAAACCTGCTGACTAGATGTTTTTTGGTGTTACTTTTATTGATAAAAACCCAAATTCAACTTTAATGCGAAATTGTAGGCACTTTGGAGACTTTTGTTTTCTTAAATTTCTCTGCGAATTTCATTTAGAACTTATTTCACGAATTTTATTTATCTATAGCCGAATAAATTCGTAGTTAGGAAGAATTTAGTGTGCAAGAATAAAATTCACGGAATAAAGTGTCAGATATAAACAAGTCCTTATCGATAATAAAAAAAACGTCAGGTAATAAAAAAAAAATTTGCCATAATATAAAAACTGTGATTTGCAAAAGCAATGTTCTTTTTTCACGATTTTCACAAAAACGGTGCATTGTGTCAAAACAATCGTGATGATAAAGTTTATTTAGGGTTCACAAGTATTTACTTTTTCTATTGCTTTTTCTATCGAATTTGCTTATTCTATAGATCTAACCCTTTAATGATAACTATTAAGTACCAAAATACCATATGAATTAATTCATGTTTTTATTATAATTTGAATTTAATAGCACATTTTCTTTCATAAAAGCCACATCTTTACATAATATATGGATTTATGCTACTTATATGAACTCATATTTATGTTGTACAATAATATAAAATAATAATCGTCGTTTGCCGAAATAAAAGGAGTTCAAGCTCAAGTGTTTAATTTGCTAACACACCGCATATACAAACCATCATTTATATTTGGCGCAACAAAACTCAACTCAATCTAACCAAAAAAAAAAAAAAAAGCAAAATAAAAAATAAAGCACATTTTATCTAATTTATTACGTCAGAAGTTGACAATAAGTTCACTCAACGAATTGTTAAATCGATATTAAAGACTGCTGCGTGTCACCTTAACATAATACAGGTAGTAAAAAATAATAAAAAGCTCACACTGGGGTAAAGTAAAAGTTTCGAGGTCAATGTTTCTCCCGTTCGTTTCTCGCATCGGCGTTGCCGACATTATTTTTTTTTTTAGTTATATTTTTGTTCACCCATCACCATTTCAACAACCACATACCATCCCCTCCCAATTGACTGTAAATGGCGTGCCTTTTAGCGTGACAATTGAGAAATTTTTTCAACAGTTCCGCCTTAACCGCAATCAAAATAGTGGGACAACATTTTCTGTCTCCAGGATTCTCGAGCCTCAAACAAGGTATATCAACCCTCAACCTCCACTACCGACAATCACCAAACAACGCTGGGTCTGATTTTTCTTTACGCACAGTAAAATAGAACCGTATTAAAAAAAACTCTCAAGAATTTTTCGGCCCGCATTTTCACGACTTTAATCTTGGATAGTGTAAAAATGTTTGTGACGTGGAAAACTTCTCGGCGTTGTTTGGCCTATGTTTATTAATTATTAGATAAGGACCTACGCTTTCAATAAGAAATTTCGTACAACAACAAAAAGGATCTTTGCCATTTCCTTTTCGTAGCATTTTTTCCCCTTTGGAATTCGTTTTTTACTTTGCTGCTGGGCTTTCCTAAGGTGAATATACTACCTCAACAAATCCCATGTAAATAATTGGGGGATGATATTTATAAGAGAGTGATATAAATCAAAACGAATTATGAAACGTGCCGCAATACATCATCAGATACTATCAGTCTTTGACAATTTTTTGCAGCTTTAGACATAATTTGAAAATGTCAAAAATTCAATTTGAAAATTTCGTGTCTACAATTTATTATTATTGTTTTTGATAAAAATAAGACACCCAATCTTTTTTTCGAAATCGATAGTTTGATTAAATTTGGAGTCAATAATGAAACAAAAAAAAACCTTGCCAAAATGCTGGGCTAAAATAAAGGTTTTTTTTAAGTTATGGGTAGCTAATTGTTACATAATTGCACAGCAAATGATTTGTGTGAAAAAATTTTTGAACACTAATCAAACCCTGTGGTTTAAAATTTTAACTTAATCGGTCGTGTCGTTTTCGAGCTAGAACCGTTAAAATCGGACGGCGATTTCTGTCAAACGATACAAGTAAGGAAGTTTGTAGGGCTTTTCTCGAAAACGCGGCGCGTCGAAAAAATTATGTTTAGAATATTATTTTACATAATTCTTCCATACATACAAGACTTCCAAGTTTTGTCGGTTACCGCCAGCTTTGGTTTAAAAAAATTCAAGGGTACTTTTTTTTTCATTTTCAAGTTATTTCCGATGATTGTAGTAAAAGGGGAAAAAATTCTATTAATGGAAAAAATATAATTTTGCTAATTCTTTATTTCTATATTTTTTTTGTTTTAAATCGTTTTAAATATTTGCCTCCTTTTGGCTGACTAAATTTTCTTGTACAACTATCAAAGTTTGAATATGTTGATATGCTGTTTAATGCAAATAGAGAAATTAATGCCAAACGTAACTTTATTTGACGAAAATATTTTCCACCATTTAAATTTTAACTAGGACAGATTTATAAAAGTTTTATCGTGTACTTGGAAAAAATGCCTTTTCGGTTAGAGAATTTTAAAGAAATAAAATAAAGAATTTAATAACTGTGAATTGGTTTAAAAATTCTTGAAATTTTTAAGTTTTTAGAAACTTGATTTAACAAATTATGATATTAAAAATAATATTTTAAAGAAAAATGAATTTTTTACTAATAGGTTAATCGCTTGAAATTACGTATGATAGATAAAATCATGAAAATTGCCGCAACGATAAATAAGGTAAGATGCTGTACGTTTGTGACAAGCATTAATGGCATCGTGGCACATGGCTGAGTCTTTGTTGGCTATTTTGTGTCGCATGTTTCCTATTATCTTTGCCGTCATGTTTAGGTCAAAGGTTGTCAATAAAATACATCTCACAATAAATGAGGAGGGCAATAGTCTATAGTGGTGTGTTGACAGTATTTAATTCTAGTGCAAAAAATGCAAATAAGCATGACGAAAAAGGAGGCGGTCCAAATTGCGAAAACTATCATGACGGAATTTATGGTCAGTTATTATCTTTTATAAAGGGGCACAGTTTTTACACGGAAAATGCGAACAACATTCTAATTTTACACCAAGTTTCAGCGCAATCTATTTTTTGAAAAAAAATCGCAAAAAATTGCAGTGTGTCCATGATTTTTTCATGGCAAAAAATGTTTTTTTCTGAATTTTTGTCTGATCGCGCTGAAACTTGGAATGTAGGGGTTTTGGGCGACGAGAAATCGAAATCCGTTGTCCATTTTGAGCTATCTCCTTTTTTTGAGGCGACCCTAGGCGCCCTGGCCAAACCGTGAGAGCTATCGAAAAACGGACAACGGATTCGAGATCAGCGATCCCCCATTACCCTTTACAATAGGATTTCTGGTCTTTGACACGTATCTGCCACTAAAAGCATATCTTATTTAGTTGCAGATATATTCCATAGAACAAAAATACTGATAGAGCATATGTAAAATGAATAACAAACAAGTATAGAAATATCTAAAAGTTAAATATTTAGATTAAACCACTTTTATAATCAATAGTAGTAGTAGTAGATAAACATATTGAGATTGCCATAAAATATATGATATTAAAAAGATTTATTTTTAAATCGTTGAAGAGGTAATAGCTTCAGATATTTTCAACAAAAGCTTTTAAAAAAATGCTGTTTGCGATTCCCTAAAATGATATTAAATTTTTTTTTTTTTACATAATCAAACTACAATATTTCATAGGTAAGGTACAGTACCTAAGCAAACACATATTCAACTTCAATGGCAGATATCCAAATAACGTTTTTTTTTCGTGTTTATTTTTTCCATGGAATTTATCTGTACGGTAATAACAAACAATTTTGTTGGCAGCAAATAAAAAAGGCATTCTCTAATCCTTTCAGACATGAATTTTAGGCAAATACCTATTTATATGTACATTCAGTACGATAGATACACACGTAGCGATATATTCAAGTACTACGGGATAATGTTTGAAAATATAAACGGTGTGGCTGTATGCACATAAAAACATCCTAATTTATCGCTATTTATATATAGATGAGTTTGTCGTATTCGAAATCGGATTTCTGTCAAGAAACCCCCAACAATATGTTTTCGTTAAACGTTTCCGAGCTTTGGAAGGCTCTTTTCTGCAAATGGGGTGGACATGTTTTTCCCCACATTTCGTTTTTTCCGTGCCTATTTTCTGGGTTTTTTTTTGCAGCTCCTACCTAGAATTTTGTGAATAGGATACCAAAATAAAGAGCATAATGTTCGTCTCAACAAATATTCTTTCGTGTTGTGATTTATTTCGTACAAAAAAATCTAGAAAAAAGACGACGTGAAACACAGAGCAAGGAAAAAAGACGTTAATGAACCACAGATATTTAGGGTAACCTATTGTAGGATCGTATTTTTTTTTTTTTTTTTGAAGGAAGCCCACGAATCTACCCCCCATGGGTGAATTAAACCGTACTCGTAACGGAACAAATTTCATGTTGGGAGTATATTAGGATAAGTCATTTGTGGTAATGACACGTTGAAGCGTGAAATGTTATAGAATTACAAATAAAAGCTTTATCCCTCTTTTGTTAAATATAGGGAATTTGAATGAAATAACAAAAGTTCTGAGAATGATACCTGGCGGGCGTACATTCTTACTTAACATGCACAAATTTACATACTAGCGTACAGCCAATCGTGGATTTAACAACCCTCAAAGTAATATCTACATAATGTCTTACTTATTCAAGAAATCATCAACATTTCTTAGGGATTTCGAAACAAGTCGAACGGCGTTGTTAAATTGACTATTTCCTTGGTAACTCTCTCGAATTTTAGCCTCGACTCTGCTATATGAAGCTCTTTTCTGAATTTATTTTGCATAAACCGGATAAATGTTTGCCTTTTTGGGGTAATATTCAATTTTCTATTGAAGGTCGATTAGCACTCTCTGTGAGTTTTTCTGTTTGTTAATATGTATGTTAACGTGTCATTTTTTTTACATCGATTCAAGCAAAAACTAGAAAGAAAATTTCAAATTTTTAAAGAAAATCACGTTTTTTCAAAAAATTAGTTCTTCAAACTTTCATCAAATTCGTTTTTCTAAAATTTGTTGTAGACGGGTTTCGTGGGTGTTTTTTTCAAAAGGGGAGGGGGAGGGGAGATGATAATTTTTTTTGGTTTATTTACTGTCTTCAGACTTTTCTATCCGATGAAAGATTTTTCTAAATTTATTCCAATCGGATTTTGATGTATGGGAGTTTTATGTAGAATCATATCCTAAATAAGTTTTGTTCTTGAACTTTTCTGATAAGATGCACAGTTTTTAAGATATTCACAAAAAACGATTTCGTTCGTATGGGGGGTACCCCCCTAATAGTCCGTTTTTGCCCATTAACGAACTTAGCCTCACATTTTACGAAAAACGGATCTGTGCAAAATTTCAAGTCTCTAGCTCAATCCGTGCGCCCGCAATCCGCGCCACAGACAGACGGACAGACAGACGGACAGACAGACGGCAGACAGACGGCAGACAGACGGACGGACATGCAGAAATTAATTATTTTTATCATTCTAAACACACTGGTGTAATTCATTTTTGTGTGTGATGACGGGATCTTGGCGTTACAAACGGTAAGGCAAAGTTAATATACCCTTTGGTTTCACCACACGGGTATAAACATCCGCGCTATCTTAAGCAATACAACGCAATGTGGTTCAAATTTCTCAGTTGAGGTGTTCAAAAGTTACAGAGGAACATCTTTCTTTGGTAGCTAAAACCAAACACGTATACACCCAATCCCACGATTTCTAGCGTAGATACGTTCCTGCGGACCATCGTAAAAAAAGAAAATCATGTAAAACAGTAAAAACTTCAGAAATCTATTTATAAAATTTTACTACACTCAGAAAAATGTCCAGGTCAACTTTTTGTCAGGTTAACTCTGACCTTACAGAGGTGTCTGTAAGCCAGCTAGCGGTCAGAGTTAACCTATCTAAGGTCAACTCGTGCAGCTCCCAATGCCCTACTTCACCTGCTGGTGGTTTAATTTCAAAATTTCTCCGACCACAGGTCAACTCAGTTTTACTTGCCCACATGCAGGCGAACGCGCGCCTGCCCGAGGCCAATTACGCCGTATGTAGGTCGTCGAGTTAGCCTCCATTTTTCTGAGTGTATTTATTTCAAAGGCAAAACTACGGCACTTTTATTTGTTCGGCAAATTTCCAAATAAATAGCGATTTTTTTTCGTGGCCTGCCATTAAAATGGCATTTGCAGCATATTTTTTCGAAGCACTTTTCCCCAAGATATCAACAAAATTATGACAAACGCTGTATCCAAATGACATTTTAATTGCGGGCCATGAAAAAATGTCTGTTTGTCTGTCGGGGTCAAATTTTGCAATCTAATTTTGACCCATTTCCACTCATCTGATTGACTTGAAATTTTGCACACATACGTAAGTCCAATGAGAATATAATATTTTCTCTACTTCATCCTTGTAAGGATAAGGGAAGGTCTTGTAAGGATAACGTGATTTTTTTCCTGAAATTTTCCATATAAATTTCTACTTTAGGATTTATAAAAATTATTGCACAGCAACCATAAATTTTCGTTAATTTTACGAAATACCAGAAAGTAATTAAAAAGTTCTTGCTCCACCGGAAATAGAATTTTAACCAAAACTATTCCAGCTGTTATTTTATTCAATTCAAAAATGTCTATACGTACTTTCCTGAAACATTAATTTCGTAAAATTTTAAAACATTTCAAACTTTTATCTGCCTTTAGTAAGAAAGTACATATTATTTTCCATTGAGTCATTTTTCCATGTAGGAAACTTTTAGATACTGCTGAATGACCTACGATGCGATGTTCACGTTTTGAGTACAGGTATATTCAAAACCAACTTTAAATTAAAACTTTTCTTGTATTTAGTTATTATAGACACTCGTGTGTGTAGGTATTATGCCTTGATGTCATAGAAGTTCATTGTTTGAAACTTTACTTTAATTAAAGTTTATATCCATGTTATACACACCTAGGCTAACTCATTAGGCTGCCGCTTAATTAAATTTTCCAACTTTACTAATTTCCGAGTATCGGAAGAAAAAAACAGAGTTTATTCTAATGCGGTTATCTGCTGCAAAAATATTTAATCTATGAATGAATTTCAAGTTACTGTATTAAAAATGAAATCATATCCGATGTAGTTAATTGCTATTTAAGGGTTTTTACATTTGCAGTAGTTCTTATTTTACTGAGTGAAAGTAATAGAACGTAATTTCTCATTCCAACCATTAAATAAGATATTAAACATGGCGATGATTAATTATTCGTCTAGATATATAATAATAAGGTAGGTAGTATTTCAAAGAACTAGCAACACCCACAAATCTACCTTTTTGAATGTTAATTAAATGTTGTAACCTATTAATTTTATTGAAAGCGGAAGGAAGACTGTGGTTAAACCAAGATATAATAATAAATCGAGTATATTGAATCCGACTAGAAATACAGAGGGCAATAAGTATAAACATAGGGTAGCAGTGTCTTGTTAAACTATTCAAAAGTTTTTTTTTTTAAATTGTATCAAAATTAAATGAAGTTTGATCTTTCATTATCGTTTGGATCTATCAATTTTTTTTAAAATTTTCGGAAGATGTGTTTGCCAAAAGTTAAATTGTAGAAAATGTTTCAGACGGAAAGTTCTGGTAGTCGATAATTGGGAAAAAAAATCGAAGATGATTGAAAAATATAAAGAAATTCAAATTTTCACCATTATAGACAAAAAAATAAATGAGTTTTTGGCTCTTTTATAGAAAACGCCCAAAAAAACGGTAGGAAAAGACTTGTCTGAAAGGTCTGCTTTTTCTGACCTAGTTTATCTTTCATAGTGGTGTTTAAGAACTGTCCTAAGATAACATCGCAAATTTCCGTAAGGCTACTCACAGGCTTAATCACGGGGCACTGCCCCCTTGGCGTTATGGCCAGAAGGTGGGGCGCGGCCGCAAATGATTTTTGCCGCAGTTGTGGTGACGAGGAGGAGCCGGAGACCGTGAAACACTTACTCTGTGAGTGTCCAGCCCTACAAGCACGCCGATATGGGACGCTTGGGGCCAGATTTTATAGTAGCCTGACGGAGCTTGGCAACCACCCACTCGAGGATATGCTGAGCTTCGTCAACAAGTCGGGCTGGTTCAAATAGGATCAGCTAGTTTTGATGAAAGGTCTTATGAGTACTGAAGACATCACAATGGGCCTGTAGGCCTCCGAGTGTAGCGCTGTGCTCGCGCCTGGGCGCGCGCGGTCATCTTAACCTAACCTAACCTAACATCGCAAATTTAGACAAGTGGTTAGGAATTGAGTAGGGATAAGGGAGGGGGAGGCGGGGAGGAAAGCGGTTTTTGAAAGTGAAAGCTTGTTACCGCAAAACCCCAGTTTGTTTGTTAGCTGAAATTGAAATACGGATGGTTGGAATTTAATAAAACTTATACCCTAGACTTCTGATAATGAGGATTGCAACATACTATAGAGTCCATAATTAGAATCCATAGTCTAACGCATCCGAATTAGACTACTTTTGTAATTAAAATTAGCTGCATTAATAATAGCCACGAATCGCAATTATAAAATAGTTTTCAAAAATCCGTTCGTTGCAATAGGTACAAATATAGATCGAATAGCCAAATATTAATTGATTGTAATAAAAATTGATTATTTTTTTGGGTTTATTCTCTTAATATTTTTATTGATCCTTTAACCTTTAATGGATATTATTTATCTTTTGAAACTTTGAAGAGATTTTGGGGTAGTTTAACGCAAGGCCGAGAAGAATTGGACAGGAGTTGGACCGCGAAACGGTCAGGGGCCAAATGCCATACCAATTTCAAGCAAAAGCGAGATATTTTTTTGTTCGACCAACTAAACTTTTGAATCGCACATTTAAGAGCAAACAAAATATACAAACTCTACACCGACCGTTACCCTATACACCCAGAAAATATTTTTTGTACATATATATACCTATACCTAAACCAAGCTAATAGAACCAAAGAGTCTATATAAATTATTAACGGCTACTTTACAGACTCATGCTCAAATATTCCCCCATTGGGCTTCTATCGTATCTAGTTTGGGTCTTTAGCAGATTCGCTTCGACCTTTCCATATTATCAATCCCATCCCTTACCGATGATATTGAACGCCTAGCCAGTTCTCAATGTGACTTCGACCCTTGAATAAGATATCTGATCCATACAAAATATTTACTAATGCCCTCTCTACGTCTCCCTGCTTTCAATCAAACCATTATTTCGAGTTTTTTTCTCTTGATTTCTTCACTCTAGATATCCTTTGAAACATCCACAATTTCCACCATTACACCGTTAGTCAGTTTGTTTCAATGTTTTTCGATAGGAAATTTGTAAATCACGTCTCATTCTTATGCACGGATATTAAACAGGCTCGAGAGGTCTCTAAGCTATTAAATTTATTGATCTCCTCCATTACGCTGCCACCCCTTTGGGGATATGCTCTGAAGCTCTAGTTGGATTCTATTATATGAACTCTAGCCAGCACACCCGGGATTTTCAAGTATTATCATATATTATATAATATCCTAACTAAATATCCATAGGAAAATGTAATACTACTGTATACTGTTGCTGCCATTTCGAAAATTTCGGGTTCAATTGAAGTGATGAATTCACCCTAAATTCGGGCCAAAAAAGGGATACATAGTCCTGATATCGAGTTAAATGTATACATCGAGGTGGAGCCCAACGTCAATTTACCATTTCGCTGAACCACCCTCAATCAAGCTCTCAACTTTCTGACTTTCGCCTTCCTCATTAATTAGAGCCAATAAGAATACGAATTGAGAATATACCCTTGGCTCATTTAATGTATACTTTATGGGGAATGGGTATACGAAGGACCATCAGTGGGTTGGCCAAGAGATCCTTGATAAAATGATAGATTAGCGATGATTTTGAAGTTTTCTCGTAATTGCTTCGCCGTTTTTCTTTTTCTTCACCTAGACACCACCTCGACCTACTACACGATCGTAGATTTCTGTTGCCTAACTATTCTCGTTTGATGTACGATGGAGAGGATCATTGCTGGTTTCATTCTTCGTAGAATAAAAAAATGATTGGATAAAGGATAAATTGAAGAAAAGAAAAACCGTCGCGGTCTCTCTTGATTATGACATCGTTTTTTCCTAATTTTTCTCTATTCATATCCAAATTGTTTGGGGAATATCTGATGGATGTCCTACGATTAAGACTGACTGGCGGATAACATCCTAGTCGACACGCGACGTATACCTATACAACGTCGAATAGTGGGTGGAGAAACATAAATTTAAGCCACGGGAACGGAATGAGTCAATATGAAAATGTGATTTTGATTAGTTTAGAGTATATAAGCGAACGTTAATGCCGACAGTTTAATTATTCAGACCTTTTTCATGGCAAAACGGACGGACGTTTCCCACCCACACTCGAAACGGCCTTGTCCAAATTTTTGCGTCTTGCCTGGCATAAATTCACTGAACCGGTCTCTAATAGAACTCCGTATACTAATCGTGGGGTCCTTTTCTATACGAAAAGACCTTTTCTTCCTATTTTTGGTTTGTCAAACATCATGTAATTGATCCTATAAAAGAAAACTCATGTCAGAGTCTTTTGAGCTATCTTGTCTTCAGTCGTAAATTCTCTCTTTTTACATATAATTAAGCATTTTAAGAGGACGTCACGTAATATCAATGTGATGACGATGAATAAATTCAATTAGTTTGTCTATCAAGCCGCAATATTCTATTATTAGATAGGAATAACGTCCCTAGCTCATTAATTCATGAGAGAGTATTAACAATCGAAAATAATTTGATTGGTATTAATTTTTCATTTACGTGTTCAGCTTTCAACGGTTGAAAAGCATAATGATTATTTCGATTAATCACGTTCATAAAAGTTAGATTAATGAACATATGAAAAAATCAAAATCAAATTTTCATTTTAAATTGATTAGTCTAACAGCATTTGTTTAATGAAACTGGAATAAGTTTAATTTAATAAGTTATAAATAATTAATTTTGGAATGTGAATTATTATTGTTGTTAAGGGTACATGATTTTTATCGATTAAATAATCCAGGAGCTTTTTGTATTATTTCAGAGCCTGATGATTTTTTTTAATGACACTATATTATCTATATCAGGCCTCGGCACCATGTATGTAGTGATTTACTATTACTCGAAGAAATTTCATGTTTCTTCATATACTGTAACACAAAATGAGAAAACGCATCTTTTTCATTTTTTACGCTCTTTCGCTTTTGATGGAGACGTTTAAGAACAGTGGACTACACAATTTATCATGATGCGATTACAAAAAAATAATAAGTTCCGTCGTGCAAAAAACCTGTGGGGACGTATTTCCGGTTCTGTGCTTCGAAAAAACATGCGCTAAAGTGCATTATGTTACCTGATAGGACAGCTATTGTAAGGGCGCTCTAGATTGATTTTTTTATTCAACGTGTAACTGCAAACTAGACATTGACGGTTTTCATTATTTGTGGTTATTAAATATTTGTTTTCCCAATCCCACGACATAGTATTTGAATTTGAATATGAGCGCTTCATAATGGAAAAGGAAAACTAAAAAAATCAAATTTCTGAAAAAATTTCGTACATCAGTGTTCTTTGGGAAGCAATTATAATTTTGGAGAGCAAATGTATACACCCGTACGCATCAAAAGCAGAAATCATACTGAATGACTGTCGTAGGCTCGCTCCATCGATTGTTAGTCAATCGTTTGATTTCGGCTGCCGAAGTGGCCGTCGTCTACCAACACTTATCATTGCGTTGGAGAGTCGAGTAAAAATGTTCATACATTGATTGTATTCTCGTAAAATTTGAATAAAAATGTTATCGTATTGAGGAGCCAGACGAGCCAAGGAGTGCCGAGCTCTGATCTATATCTACAGTGACCATACTTTTTTTTGGCAAAAAAGGAACTCACTAATAAAAAATTGGACTTTATCCTGATTTTGACAATTTCAAATTTTTTTAAAACCTACACTCTAGAAAATTTTATTGTAATTTTATCACTAAAATAGTAGGAAACCATTTTCCTACTATAATAGTAGTAAAATTAAACCGAGTCGTAATGGCTTAAAAGCTATGTATTTTTACTCATTTTGTGGCGTACAAAAGCCACTTTTACGGGGGAACTTTAAAATAAATAAGACGTAAGAGTACAATACTGGTGTAAACTTACGACATTTTTTGTTTAAAATTAAACCGAAAATAGTGTAATAACTACCATGGGTGTTTAAAATTACCACATTTTTGTTGTGATTTTCCTCTTATTTGGTAGCAAAACCGCGTCTTAAGGTGTAATTTTACGACATTTTTTGTTTAAAATTACACCGAAAATGGTATTAGAATTTCTCGGCTTATACGGTCTGCAAAAACAAAAAATAATAATTATATTATTTTTGCGGATGTTTTCACATCCAAATTTTCCCCCAACAGGTCGGGCATGTCTGCCCAGAAAACCTATCATGAGCCTGTTGTATGGAAGCTGGCTCACCGGCATAAGAGCCTGCTTTACCAGCTTCCACGCAGGCTTACAGGATTTTGGTGGAGTAAAACTCGATTCGAGTATATATATTCCGATGCCACAAACCTTATGCGAATTATAAGGTTAAGGCAACATAGCTCCATTAAGACAGAGTGAATATCCGTCAACTGCATTGTGCAATAATGAAATTGTCCGTTCAATAATGCAAAAATACCCTGTGAGCGTGTTTTTACACCAAAATGAGAGTAAAAATATGAATATTGGTCGAAATTTTACGCAAGGTTTAAAATTACCCTATTTATAGTGTAAGATTAACGTTTTTTTGGGTGATTTTACCACTTAAATGGTGTGCGAGCAAAATTGTGATTTTTTTTCGAAATTTTACGACTTTTTTTGAAAATTTACCCCGTTTTTACCCCATTTTTCGGTTTAAATTCAAATTCATTTTCTACAGTGTATATTGGATATAAAACGTGAAATTATTGCATCTGCCTGGATCGTACCGAAAACTACGGGCAAATAGGGTTTTGTTCTTTGCAAAAATCTAAAATTCACCAACTGAACGTTGCCAAACAAATTACAATTTTTCATTTTCAAAAAAAAAAATAATAATTAATTAATTAACAACGCAATTTAAAATCACATCAGAATATTCAATCCAAACGAATTCTAATGTCATTAAAATAGTGTTTTTTTTTTTTTGGTTAGTAGAAATTTGGATTTTTTATCACAATTTGTCATCTCAGCCAATTCATTGTGACCTTTAATTATGAGAAATTAAACACAAACCACTTTACTAACAAGCAAAAAGTGTACCATCGAACTATTCAACAATTTTGAAATCAAATTAAAATCCAGCTCAGGTAACACGTTAATTATTTACATTTGTCTAGAAATTTCAGGACATTTTGCGGAAACTAAAAACATTTTTGGAACAAATTAATTGTTCAACTTTTCCTTATTGTTTCACAATAATAGAGTTACAAAAAAAAATAAATACAATAAATAAAAGCTGAACAAAATATGTTGAGATCTGGAAGTAATTGTTGAGAATCAGTGTTTGAAGAAGTTCTAGCTGCGAAAGAATGTACGGTAACTTTTTCGAGCTTTAAGGGCAACAAGCTAAAACAAAAAGGATGAAACAAAAGTTTTTTTTTTCGTTTAATGTTTCCTCTTTTATGTTCTGTTGGTTATTTTTGAGGGGTCTGGAAATGAAGAACGTTTTGTGGCTGGGGATGATGGTCACATTTTTTCATATGACATTTTTTTTTTACTTTGTGGGTAAACAAAGGCAGATGTTTTCGATTGTTATTACGACAATATCTTAGGCGAGCTTAATTTATAGCATAGTAACGATTAGGCCACAACATTCATACAGTGTTCTGTGGCAAGAACCATATTAAACAGGTGTAAAAGTCCAATATTCTCTTAATCCTAATTAAGTGCGGCTGATAATAAACTGCAGAGGAAAAGTTTCACGTTCTCTATGGTTTTTGTTTTGTCGTTATGGATTCTGTCGTTCATGAAATGTTGTATATGATGTCATATGTGTAAAGAGCGTGGGTGGTTATCGTCCTCATAATACGTGTAGTCTCTTATTACCTTTTACAGCGATCTTATAGGGATAGCCTATACTATGCTGGCATTACAGAAAAACACGTACAAATGAGCGACAAGAAGACTTAAGTGAATGACCACATAACAAACAGACATTAGCTCGACTCATTTCGATTCTTATCCATATGCATACACATACGGACGGTAGAATGGAAATCCCCTGAGGCTCCTTAACTCGTATTTAAGATGAAAACCACTAAATAAGGTGCTTGCAGGCATTATTTTCATACGCAAGACATCACATTCTTAATCCTTTGTCGCCTATTTTCCACCTCATTCTCAAGATATACTTTTCCTTAGCTGCTTAAAGTCAACACAGTTACGGATGTACATATGTATCTTTATATGTTGTTCTTAATTCGAATAATATTACAGTTGTAGTATGTTATTTAATGTGACCCTATGTCCCTTATATTCAATTGATATCTTAGTGTCAACGTAGCTGCCTCTATTCGTGGTATTGTAATTAAGGCTAGCTTTTGTTTTTCTTAAAGAAAATTATCTTAATCCGATGCCATCGACAAACACAAAAGCGATTTCAAAAGTGTGCACAAGTAACATTTCGGAGGCTAATTTTTTTTTTGCATTAAAAAAGCTGCTTTAAACCACCCTCTCCCTTCCCCTCTCCCCTCCCCTCCCATCACCCCTCCCCTCTTCACTTGTTCGTTCACATTCTTCAGAGATCATCGAAACAGGAAACACAAGTGGCCAAACATATAACAGGTGTAATCAATGTTTCTTTTCGGGGCTTGGTTCTATGCGCGGTATTACACACGGCAACTTTGCGCGGTATTACACACGGCAACTTTCGGGCTTACTTAAGCCGATTTTTGGGAGAAACGACTGCGGAGGGAAAAGTTGCCACTCGAAATCATGGCTTATCGACAATCTGCATACATGCGAATCGTATGAACCGGTTTGGGAAAAGTAGTAGGCAGAATCATTTTCGTTCTGACCTTCATCAGGTAAAGATCTTGGAAAGTATATGAGCAGCAGCAATTTCAATGGTTTGAGTCCACAAATACATATGTAAACTTGTGTAGCATATACAAACAGGATTGGCTTATTTAAGCCACAAATGTAAGCACATTGGCTTATTAAGCCCAAAACTTGCCGGCTTAAATAAGCCAAGTGTAATACCGGAACCTACATATTTTGAAAGATGTTAAAACATTAGAAAATTTAGAAAATCCAAATTTTAAATCTCTTTTCAATTGTTTTATTTCCATTCAATTTGAATGTTCACCCAAAAATTTACATAAAGTGAAAAATGTCTACAATTAGTCGCCAATTTAAGTTAAATTCAACATCAATTAACGAAAGGATTTTCTTTTCCCAAAGGTTTTTTTTTTATTTTGTAGATTAATAGATGAGCAATAAAATTTAATGACAAATTTATTGATAAGACAGTAGTCGTAATTAGCTCCCAATTTAATTTGCAAGAACAAATTTCTACAGCCACATAATTTAAGAGAAAGGCTTCGTTGTATTATTCGCTTGAATACCGAATTAGAATTAAATGCAGATAATTTTTTTTTCAACATTCTAGCTTAAAGTCAAAAAAATATCCCATTTCATATATTTCACTTATTTTGTATACCATGAGATATTAAAAAAGTTTATTGTGAAAATCCTGGTCACAACCCCTAAACAACGGAGCCAGCTTTGCTAAATCATCCAACCTCGAAAGTGCTCATTCCCCTTAATATATATACTCGTTATTTGTGCAGCGTTTTATTCACAAAAGGGTGGAAAATAAGCACACATAAGCTTTGAGTTTAGGTACTTTCATGTAGATATAGTACCCTAGTTTCTTTCATCTTAAACAAAGCTATTGCTGTGAATGGGATTTTAAACAAGTCAGGAAAGCTAAAACCTGTATAAGAGCTAAAATAAAGTAAAGAGGTAAAAACGTACAAAATACCAAATGAATAAAAGGAAAATACACCATCTAACAAAAAAAACTGGAAGAAGAGAATAAAAAACAACAAAAACGAAGCTGAAAAAAAAGAAAATAGACGACAAAAACGGAAAATTGAAAGAAAAGAGAGAAAAATGTCCTTTTTAGACTGAATCGCACCAAAAATCCGAATGTACTTTTCAACAAAAAGCTAAGGAAAATGGGGGCATTTTCCGAGAATCACTGCGAATGGAAAAAAAATTGGAGTTCCCTTCCTCTCTCTTCTTTCCATATCTTTAGATGATACTTAAATTGACGAAATGTGAAAACATTACCGTTCTTTCATCATCAGTATGCGGCCCTTCGCTTCTTTGACCAACCCTAAGACTAAATCCCTTACCCTATGAGCTGTAAATAATAAATGAAAGTGAGTGTCGGGGCATCAACAAGTGTCGCCTACAATAAAAAAAAGGTGCTCCGCCACGGCCGTGAGTGGTTCGATTATAGGCATCTGAGTAAATTAAATAAAAGCTCGACGGAACCCTATACGAAAATGGTACGACTTGCCGATATCGATTTTCACAGAACTATATACAAAAACGGAAAGCAAAATGTAACAAGAAAAAAAAATAATAATAAAAATAAAACGTACGGGAACAAGGATCGACGACGAATTGCTAAAAGCAAGAAGAAATATCAAGGACTAAAAACGATGAATTTGTCTTATTTTACTCACATAAATTTCTCCCATTTCCCCCTTTCTAAATTTTCTTTATTTATTTTTCTCGTTTTTGCTTTTTTTTTTTGCTTATCAACTTTTTTTCCAGCGAGAAGAAAAGGTATATCAAAACTCAGAAGCTTAAAATGAGAAGTGTGTTATGTATTTTTTTTTCTTCTTTGGAGATTGATTCTATTTTGAAACGGTAACGGAAGGCATATAATTTGTAATAATTCAATTTTGTGTACGAGAACACCATTGATACATACTAAATTCTGTTTTATTTCATCCGAAATTTCAAATCTCATATTGTGAATTTTGAAGAAGAAATAAAAAACACTAGGGTATGACGGGGCTAACAGTGTTACGAAAATTGAAAGCGAAAGATCAAAAAAGATTAGCGATTTAGTCAAAATTTAGCGGAAATCTCCAGCGTACCGATTTGAAATTGAGTTCGGAGCTGTTTATAAAATACATCTTGACAAGTTTAGGCATTTTAGCCCAACTCCCCCCCCCCCCCCCCCACCAAGTCTCTTAATTTTTTTTAAATATACTTTCGTACCACCACTTCTCCCTAAAAGTGTGATGTATTTTTGTGGCTGAGAACAGTTTGTGGCTGAGAATTTAAATTTGAAACATGGAAATTTTCGATTATTTCGCACCAGTTGAACAAAAACCGAAACAAAGATTTCACCAACATTTTTTTAAAAAATTGTCGTGGCAGAAAAAACTTTTTTCATAGAACTTGTATGTAAAGGGCGGGTGGTATTTAACGCTTTCTGGTACCACAAACCTTGTTTAACTGCTTCCTGAAATTGACATGGACTTATCTTCACACTTCTTGAACAGTACATTTTCATCAGACGTAGTGCAACATGAATTGTTTCAATCATTGACGCAATGAAAATATTCTTGAAAAGGAAATCTCTGCTTTTGGTCCCACCTTACCCTACATGAAACTTTTTAGAATTGGGGTAGGCTTTAATTGAAAAGGTCACTTAACCATTTTATGACTTTTTTTCAGTAATTTCCGATTTTCTACCCCTAAATTCTGATCCGTTTTCACATCTTTTTTCTTTTCGTTTTTGCCTTCTTGCCGTCATTCTCATCCATTCCTAATCCAGATTTTCTTTCCTTTCGTTTCTTAATTGAGGTGTATTGGAATGGACTCTGTTTGTTTTTGAATTTTAATCAATTTAAATTTGGTATATAACAGGCCACAGTTGATTGAATTATTATGTTTTAAGGGTATTTGTAATTTAATTAAAATTTGAAAAACGTAATATTGCACGTTTCAATCGCGCGCTCTTGTTTCAATCATTGACGCAATGAAAATGTCCTTGAGTTTCAATATCGTTGAGTCTTTTACAAAGAATTAAATTTTTTCCCACAAAAAAGGATTTCTATAAGATTGTAGCCAAAATAAAAATTACTCTTTACACGAGGCAAAGGCATCAATTTTTTATTTAGCAAGAAATCTCGGATTTCTTGGAATCGTATCTTTGAAATTATTCTAGTTATAATACATCTATAGGGTGCTAATTAAATTTATAGCACATATGAAATTTTTTTAAAAGAAAAATTGGAGTGGTTTAAAAAAATCTATAGCAAAATTTTCAGGTTTTTTCAGGTATTTTCACTTTAAAGGTTGGGTAAATTTATTAAGCGACAATTCGTTGAACATATTTTACAAGATTCCAATTTCATTTAAATAACGAGAAAGAATTAAGTGTTAAAGTTAAATTGAGATTTCTTTCTTTGTACATCGATTGTGGTAAAAACATATTTACTTCAGTAAAGTTTCTGTATTTTAATCGGAATATTGCGTACTCAACTTTTTGTCCTTTTGTCAACTTTTATAGACAAGAGAAGATTACTTTTGACTTGTGAAGTAATTAAAATTGTAATTATTTAACTGAGCAACTGAAATGAAGAAATAGAAATCTAGAAAATATTTTTTTTTTCCATTGCTTTATCCTTTTGAAATCAAGTCAATAGGTGGTAAGAAGGAGTTTTCATCCACTAAATAACAAGAAACCTTGAATGTCTGATCTAATTATGTGTATAGAATTTCATTACTCACTGTATATATGCGTATTTTGTTTGTATTCAAAGAAGGGAAATTAATCAACTTTGTCTTAGAGTGATCTCTGTCAATGCTTTAAAGAAATTCCCATTTCGTCCTGTAACCGCCACTATCTCTTCCCGTGACACAATTCTAGGATTTTCTACATCAAATCGTATTTGTGATGATGAATGTTTCTTCAGTACAAATCTAATGATAAATGATTTTAGGTTAGATTAGTAACAATTACACACTGAGAGTATTCATTTATTTTAAGCCATTCTCGAGTGGAAATGACAAGAACTTTAATGTATCGAATTTGGTAACAGTTTTCTATCAAATCAACTTAAATTATGTACATTCAATCAAAACAATAGAAATTTAGTTCTAGTATATGTAATTTCAAGGGGTTCGACCGCAAACTTTAAATTTATTGTTCTACATTTCAAAGGAATTCGGTTTTTGTTTACTTATATTATTTAGTAGAAATTAATGAGGTAAACATGAAATTTTCTAACTGTTAATGATGTAAGTTTTGGTAAGAAATTTTCCTTTTATATCTTCGGATATATGGATATCAGATTTTTATTTTCCTCTGTTGTAGAGGGAAAATATTGCATTCATGACGCAGGCCGACTAATAGATAGAAACTTCTTGATCAGCATGAAATCCGTTCTGGCAAAATTATGAAGATGACCGTGCCTCTGTCCGTGTGTATGTCTGTCTGTCGGTCTGTTGATCTGTCGATCTGTCGGTCAGTTTGTCGATCGGTCTGTCTGTCTGTCACTCTATCCGTTGTAGGTACCTTCAATAACTGGAGAACGCATTGAGGTAGCGACTTGAAATGTTTTGCAAATGAGTTTTACGAAAATCGTAATTGTCTGTCAGCTTTTGGAAAAAGAACGTTAGCTATAATAGGTACCTCCTATACGATTTTTTTAAAATACAGTTTTTAAAATTTCCCAGGAACAATGCGCTTTTGAGAAAAAATGCATTGAACCAAATTCAAAGTAAATAAAATTTCCTGAAGTTTTTTTCTTGACCGTTATTACATATCTTGAACAATTCTCGAGATATTTGAAAAAATATTTTTGTAAAGAGCTATTAAATGTACGAACCTTCGGTATTTAGTTCCCACTCGAGCCAGATCTCGTTTATCCCGATTACTTCCTATCTCCGATCCAACGAAGTGTATTTCAACTGCCCGTCGGTCCGCCTAATACTTCCCATGACCAGTCACTACGAACGCTGAGGATTAACCAACTCTCGTCTGTCGTCTCTCTCAACTCATGTCCGACCATTCCACCAACGGGCAGAAGAATTGGGGTTACCAGCTGTCCTGTATTCGTGTCCATTGATTACCCTCTGGATTACCCTTTTCTACATTTTTTACATATTTTTCTAAATATTCGAATCTAAATACAAGAAAGTTTTGTGTCGATCACTACTGATATTTTTTAACGTGAGAAAAAAACCTTTATAATTTCAATATAGAATCTTAAAACCGATTTGGGTAGAAAATCTTTTAAATTGCTCCAACTGCAATAGGATGTATGGAAAAAATCCGTAAAATCCGATTTCAAACTTTTTAAATCTTCACATAAGTTTAAATACCACTCACCGCTTTCAAAAATATCGCTAAAGAAAAAACATAACAAAAGCTATAATTGCCAATCTGGCAATTATTGAAAACCCGTATGGTGATATGGCATTGGTCAAAGTTTAAGTGAACGGTGAACAGTTGTACCAAAATTCCACTTTGAAGCCAAACTTTCCAATAAGATTTTTTAAAATTTATTCCAATCGGATTTTGATGTATGGGAGAATCATATCCTAAATAACTTTTGTTCTTGGACTTTTTTGATAAGATATACAGTTTTCGAGATATTCACAAAAAAAGATTTCGTTCGTATGGGGGGTACCCCCCCTAATGGTCCATTTTTGCCCATTAACGAACTTAGCCTCGCATTTTACGTAAAACGGATCTGTGCAAACTTTCAAGTCTCTAGTTCAATCCGTGTGCCCGCAATCCGCGCCACAGACAGACGGACAGACAGACAGACAGACGGACAGACGGACGGACAGACGGACGGACATGGAAAATTCAATTTTTTTCATCATTCTAAACACACTGGTGTAATTCATTTTTTTGTGCGATGACGGGATCTTGGCGTTACAAACGGTAAGGCAAAGTTAATATACCCTTTGGTTTCACCATACGTGTATAAAAAGGTGTTGACCTATATGTAGGAAAAAAGTCTAAAAATTAGCCTTTATTTTTTAGCGTGTATATCCTTTGGTTTCACCATACGGGTATAATTAATTTGCTTAGCAGAGGAGGATGAGGTTGGTCTGCAATTGCCAATTCAGGAACATTTGCTTACTTTTTACGAGAAATATCTTTGCACAAAATATCAACTTCTAAACCTCAAATTAGTTCGCTGAGGTATCTCCTGCCCTTGTTTTTGCCTTAACCCAAATAAGCTCTTGTTTTTACCTTAACTCATATAAGCTCATATATTTCCACTGTTCCATTTTTGGAAATTTTTGAGCATTTCCATTTTTAAAACTGAAAAAAAAAATACAACTTATAGGAGTTTCCAACTTACCCTGAGTTCCCACTTATCCAGATTCGATTGTATTCATTTAAATTCAAAATATTTTAAAAATTATTTTTTTTTTCAAAGCTTCGTCAACATTTTAATAAAAACATCGAAAATGCGCATGTTACAAAACGAATGAATATTTTGAATAAATATTGAGTTGACAGAACAATTATAAACAAAAAAAAACAATAATTAAAAAAAAAAACATTCGCAATAATTTTATTTTTGACAAATTCCTCATCAATTCCAGAAATCAGTGTATATTAAATAAAAAAAAACATTTACCTGCTAATTATAGCATTTTTGTATATTCGAAATTGTTTCGTGTTTTGCTCCCTATGCGAATAAATAATTTCACCCTTTCAATCATTCAATGTTCACAGGCGACACGAAAAAAATTCACAAATAGACTCGTAAAATGCGGCAAATGGTCGACTGTATTAATAAGAGTAGAAAGGATATAAATGACATCAAGTCAAATATTTATCAGCGTGTACTTTCAATTAGACATAAAAAAATGTGTTTAGAGTATACTAAAGTTAAATTAATCAAAAGAGGTTTATTCACAATGTCACTGAACAAAGTAAAAACACTTCATAACCATTCACACAAAGTTCTGTCTTCCGTTTGGTTACCTCGCATTCGCCTCTTGTGGCCCCTCGGCCATTCCGATTGGCTTTAACCCGTCTATATCTTATGCCTAGCCCTCAGCACTCAACTAATTCAACCACCACATTCGGGTTCTCCTAATTGTGTACAAAACAACCCCATTACCGCCTAAATAAATCACAGGCCTTGCCCCTAAAACACCGCTCTCTCTCTGTAGTCTAACCTGCGACAGCTCCCCGAATCCATATTCGAAGGAGTTGTTTTCGAAACCAAATGGTGGAAAAAAATGCCAACGAAAAACTTACATTAAGAATAACCAAAAAAAAAGAAAAGAAAATAAATTTCTTCGCCCACAACCCTTGAGAGATTCCCACAACCACTGCGGGTAGTCACAATTCGATCATGGGTCGTTGTACAATTTTAGTTCTTCGGAATATTCTCGATGGGGTAAGTAACCCTCACTATGAAATCAGGGATTCCGCCGCTGTGCCTACCGGAAAAATAATAGAACGGCTTCAACGACAACGCATTAGGAAACCAAATCATACAGGTCTCACGCTCATAGAAAAACACTGCCATGCCAGTTCGTAATCCTTTTTAAAGGTCCTTCTTCCGGACGCCACCATCCACCGATAAGAGGCCGAATAGCACAAAAACCACTAAACATCTAGAAGTGAGATTGTGGTAATATGAAAAAGGGCTGCTAGCTAGGGAGGTCCTGGTGTCACTCATTACTTAAATTTCACACAGTCGAAATTCCCAAATCGACCAGAAACACACATTCCTCTCGCCTACATCTATGGAAATTGGTACGTGCTAGATTTTCAGTAGCTTACCCAGTTTTCCCATAGAATTCCACACATTTACATATTTATATTATCTACAATATAAGCACTTTGCCCCCACATGTGTTTATATTTAACAAAATATATTTGTCGGTCGGTAGTGTCCTTTTGCCGTTGGTTGTTGTTAGATACCCACTCGTACTACATTTGTATGCCTTTTTGATAAGTTCTGCTTTCTACGAGGAGACGGAAATGAGCTTATGTTAGGTTAGATGGCAGTCAGACATGAAAATCGGACGCGTTTCCATATATTTTACTGCGAGTACTCGTAGATTCTCAGGATACACCTTTGCTAACACAACGACAGCTAAAACGAAAGCACGCTTTAGGTCTGACCGACTAATAGCCAGTGAAATGAGAGGAAGCAACTGACATGACTTTCGTTTGAACGGCCCCATATGTTTTCGTGTTGGCCCTGTTTTTGACATAAATCACAAAATTTAACCTGGATATCCTGAACTTTAAGGCGATTTAAACGACGACAATATAACGTTTAAAATTTTTATACTTTCATAGCATACCTACCTATTTTGAAATCAACTTTGAAAATTTAAACTGAGGTCAATGGGATTAAAATTCTGATACCTGCTGATTACAAGTGAACCTTAAAATGGTTATTGTAAGAAATTTAGATACTGAAAATGAAGCAATGTCGAAATTAAATACTAAGAAATTGAGCCTGAATAACGTTTCAAACAAGAATATTTCACCGTCTCCTCATGTAGCCACAATATTTTTTGTGGATTATTGGAAAACTGTGCGTTTTATTGGAGAAAAAGAACAAAAGGTGTTTAAAATATGATATTACATCATTCTTCCATACATGAAACTTCAATCGAACCACCCCTCTACCCTTCCACACTATGATTTTTTGTGGTGAGTTTGGCTATTTTTTCAACGCCCATCCAAAGCCTTGAAGTTTTCACAATATGTTTCTTCCGCTCACTAAAGCGGGGTTTTTCGAAATTCTGTCTCTAAGGGGGAAAACGGGGAATGGATACGGGTTGTATACTTTACAACATCGATTTTTACGATTTTTGTGGTTTCCGATCACCAATCTGGTGTTAGAATTTCAAGTGATTTCGCCAATAACCACTAATGCAAAAAAAACTTTAACACGATGGGTCTGCATCTAATATTTTATAACTTCTCAGCAAAATATCTACAAAATCCACGGCGAATTAATTATATTTTTGAATCATGATTTTTTTCCCTTTTTAAAAGGCAATGAATAAAAGTCTACGTGTTTGTCAATTAAGCTGAAATCGAGTACAACACACTTTAAAAATCATGAAAAGAAGCTTCTAGTTGGAAAAACACTATTTAACACCCTCGATAGGGCTTAAAACCTTAAAATCCTACAAACCTTTTGTGACATCATCCGTCGTCCCAAGCAAGATATGTATAAGAATTTTAAACACCAAGACGACATTAAGGCGTGCTATATGCGTATATTAATTTTACGTAATGTTCAAAAGAGGTATAAATGCCAGGAAGCAAACAAGTAAGGTGTCTCATTTACCTAAGTGACAGGTAAATGTACCCTGACTTAGAATTACTAATTACTGTCAAAGTAACTGGTTAATTCTAATTCATATTCTCTTAATTGAATTTTCCATGCTGCTAAATTAGACAGGAACTTACAATTTTTTGGAGAATTTTCACCAGTAAAACCGGTAAAAGGAGCTGAAAGGTCTTTATATGCTTTTCTTCATATTACTTAAGACAGTTCTCTGTTATTGTGTTTGGGGCGTAGAGTGTGTAAGTGTATAGCGCAGATAATGAAATTCAAGTTATCAAGATTCTTGAGGTTTAGACTTAATTATTACCTCTATGTAATCAGTTAATGTATTGTCAATTTGTTATCCTGAAAATGATTTTTTGCTAACATGTTTAATTAGAATTTGTTTGGAGTGGGAAGAACTTGCAATGCATGAGTTTTAATTATGAAATTTCCATACGTATTGTTTAAAATCACTCTTTTTCAACCTCCGCTATACAAATCTAAGCGGTTTTTACTAATTTTCTCAAAAACGATGCGTCAGATTGAAAGAATGATGTAAGACATAAAATGTTTAAAATACAATTCTATACTATCTTTCCATACATCAGAACATCAGAATTAAAAAGGGGCCCCTCTACTCTCGTTTTCCATAATACGGTTTATTTTTGGCGAATGCAAGCCTTGAAACCTATATTTTGAAACGAAATTTTTATAAGAATTATTGAAATTTCTTATATAATAATTACTTTCGTATACGAAGTGTAATAAAGTATTGTATTTATGAAAAATTTCAACAAAAATGTTTTCCATTTGTTAAGCCCAATTCAGAATAACTATTGCAATTACGATTATGGTTACGATTACGATTACGATTCCCAATTGACCAAATTGGTTGGAAAACCAATTGGATTTCCAATCATCTTGTACCAAGTACCGAAAGTACGATTTATGGAATTTTGACTGGAAATCCAAGATTTTTTCCTGTGAAAATGGTCCTTTTTGTACCATAAGGTCCATAATTCCAAATGTCCCCACAAATATTCTTAAACTTTATAAAGGAAAATTGCGTGGTACATTTGGACACGGTACATTGGTCAATTGGGTTACGATTACTATTACGATTACGATTACGATTACGATTACGATTACGATTACGATTACGATTACGATTACGATTACGATTACGATTACGATTACGATTACGATTACGATTACGATTACGATTACGATTACGATTACGATTACGATTACGATTACGATTACGATTACGATTACGATTACGATTACGATTACGATTACGATTACGATTACGATTACGATTACGATTACGATTACGATTACGATTACGATTACCACTGAAACTTGGTAATCAATAACAACGAAACCTTCAACGATGGGAACATTAAAGCTTTCATTTTATTGATCGAGCAAGCTCAATCGTAATCGCAATTAGTAATATGAATTGGGCTTTAGCCTGTCTGTGTACAAGATTTCTCAAAAACTATTAGAGCTAGAGCCATCCGTTAACCAGAAGTAACCAAAATGGCGGCTTTCGCAATTTTGTTTTTAGCGATTTACTGCTCTTCAGTAGTCTTTTGGTAGTCTTTTACAACGTGTTCTTCAGTAGTCTTTATGTGAAAAAAGTTTTCCACGTTTTTTTCTTTCACTAGAACCGCGTATATTAAGCCGTTACGGTTTTTTGCAGATAGTGTGTTACACCATTATTGAGATATTTTCATTCAAAGGTAAAGAATTAGATTTTTGCAAATTGCTTTCGAAAAAACAGTTAAAGGAATGATTAAACATAACAAAAGCTATAATTGCCCATCTGGCAATTATTGGAGACCCGTATGGTGATATTCGTATCAAAATTCGAATAGTTGTACCAAAATTCCACTTTGAAGTCAAACTTTCCAATAAGATTTTTTAAAATTTATTCCAATCAGATTGGGAGTTTTATGTAGAATCATATCCTAAATAACTTTTGTTCGTGGACTTTTTTGATAAGATGTACCGTTTTTGAGATATTCACAAAAAACGATTTCGTTCGTATGGGGGGTACCCCCCTAATGGTCCATTTTTGCCCATTAACGAACTTGGCCTCGCATTTTACGAAAAACGGATCTGTGCAAACTTTCAAGTCTCTAGCTCAATCCGTGCGCCCGCAATCCGCGCCAGAGACAGACAGACGGACAGACAGACAGACAGACGGACAGACGGACGGACATGCAGAAATTAAATATTTTTATCATTCTAAACACACTGGTGTAATTCATTTTTTTGTGCGATGACGGGATCTTGGCGTTACAAACGGTAAGGCAAAGTTAATATACCCTTTGGTTTCACCATACGGGTATAAAAAATCCCTTCTTAGCTTGAATGTCATTAAGTGCGGTTGGTTGATAATAGTATCCAAAGAACTCTTGTAATTTTTTTTTTGCTTTAACTAGAAAACCACTCGATCGATTGGATTGAAATTTTGTCTGTTACAGGCAAGATGCTGAGATGGAAAAGGAAAAATGTTTATCACAAATCAGGTTTTTATACCCGTATGGTGAAACCAAAGGGTATATTAACTTTGCCTTACCGTTTGTAACGCCAAGATCTCGTCATTGCACACAAAAATGAATTACACCAGTGTGTTTAGAATGATGAAAAAAGTTGAATTTAGCATGTCCGTCTGTCTGTCTGTCTGTCTGTGGCGCGGCTTGCGGGCGCACGGATTGAGCTAGAGACTTGAAATTTTGCGCAGATTCGTTTTTCGTAAAATGTGAGGCTAAGTTCGTTAATGGGCAAAAATGGACCATTAGGGGGGGTACCCCCCATACGAACGAAAACGGTTTTTATGAATATCTCAAAAACGGTGCATCTTATCAAAAAAGTCCGAGAACAAAAGTTATTTAGGATATGATTCTACATAAAACTCCCATACATCAAAATCTGATTGGAATAAATTTTAAAAAATCTTTTTGGAAAGTTTGACTTCAAAGTTTAATTTTGGTACAACTGTTCGAATTTTGATACGAATATCACCATACGGGTCTCCAATGATTGCCAGATTGGCAATTATAGCTTTTGTTATGTTTTATACCAAGACTAGGATAAGGAGTAGAGTGTTTTTTTTACCAGGACTAGGATATTTTTATTCATGTGAAAATGTGAAATACTTTCAGGTGGTACCTTATTAAAAAAATCATCAGCTTTGTCTTTTGAACAAAAACTATAAACATACATACATTCTACGAAAATATCTTTATCTACTAGTGATAAAGTGCTGCAGAATAATATAAATTTTAATACTTTTTTGTTATTATAATTTACAAAATGAACTACGGGGAAAAAATCTTACCAAAAAACCCCTTCACATTTATCTTTTGCAGTTACATAAAATATTACTAGAAGATGAAGTTTTCCACAACTTTTCTAGAATACTGAACTAAAGTTATTTGAAAACAAGATTTCTGTTTTGTTTTCATTCAAAACGGATACAACTTTAATGAAATATGTTCAAGTTTTTCAACTATGTTAGCTTAACATTATCTTGGTCACGTAAAATTTTTAGTACCTACTCCTGTAAATCTCTGGTAACTTTTTGCTTATTCCTTTATAACGAAATTTTCCGCTTAAATGTTCTCAGTGCATTGTTTGCAATGTCCAAAATATACAAATATTTATTCTTATCAACGGTTACAAGTCGTTAGCTATTCATAAAGTGTAAACCATAATTAATTCCAAGTGCATACATACATATAAATTCTATAAAATGATTGCACATAAAAGACTGCCGTTATCAAGCTGTTACCTAGGATTTTAATTTGTTACAGGCATCTAAAATGGTGACCATAATTTAAAGTGTTCTCTGAGAAATTGAGGTTGTTTTGCTCGAGCGATATTAACAAAAACACCCTATTTACGATTTCGCCTCTATAGTAAAATTGTTCACAGGAGGTTTTGCATTGTGGTGCTCGTAAACTGGTTCTCTAAGTGTGGGATAGGTAAATTAAGTTTTTGATTGTTACCCGATGCCAGAACGCCCGATCGGATGGAGAACTGGATTAAATCTGTATTCCTGTAAAGTTTAACAAAGTTCGTTAATCCATAGTCATAACATGGATGTTGTTTCTCACCACTACCATTTCATGGCAATGAAATTATTCACTTTACTTAATCGGAGAACAAAAGGTGTATTGAGTGTGAGAGAAACAAGATGCAAATACTTACCTGCACCTTTAAATCATATATCAATGTGTCATATTACAGGATAAAACTAATCTTCAAGAGTAGCTTTAGACGCAAAATTCCAGAACTTCTGGGTGCTCTCCTCGTGTGCACTTCTTTACAAATTGAAGTTCTTGGATACAGAACTGACACCATAAAGATATCACGTTCCGCACCTAAATATTCCTCCTACAAATTCCAACACCTACAAAACAAGCAAATTCTATTCTGTTATCCTATGAAACCTAAGAGGCGCTTTCTTCCCACCATCCGCATTCACCAACTTCCAGAAAGCACAGACGGACAGAATAGACAGAGTTTAAAGTTCTCCCTGATGTATCGCAGCTGCCAAGTTTCCTGTCCACCCACTTGCCACCCCACGTCCGGTTGATTCACGTCGTGATTACTTTAAAGAAGCTCCATCGCTTACATTATGTAAATATCCTAGAGACGGCTGAATGTGCGCTGGGATGTTTTCCTACCAGATATTTTCCTTTTTGACTTTCTTTATAGTTATTTTTCAGTCATGCTTTTCAAGTCTTTTA